>OY998184.1:33937892-35137892 GCA_963921935.1 Galeruca laticollis | reverse complement strand
CATGGACGAGAAGATTTCTGCCATGGAAGAAAACATGGACGAGAAGATTTCTGCCATGGAAGAGAAACTTTCAACGACTGAGAAAAACGATATTGCTGCTTTGAAGAACGATATATCTGCCGATGTATTATTGAAAAACGACATTGCCGCTGACGTTGAAAATGAAATTTCGTCTCTAAAATCTGAAATCGAGAATAAGATTACAACGATAGACGAGAAAATCAAGGAGTTAGAGGAAAAGATTGCCGATTCAAGAACGCGAGGCACGCCAGAGGAAGAAAACAAGACCTAGCAAACGAAACCTTGCAAGCCAGAAACACTACCTAAGTTTGAAGACATTGGCAGTTTTACCCGAGTCAAGGCCCCGACGTTCGATGGAAAAATGTCGTGGACCAATTATGTGAAACAATTTGAAGCAGCCGCTAGAGTGAATAATTGGTCCGATAGGGAGAAGGCAATAAACTTAACCATCGCGCTTCGGGGAGATCCCTTAGATGTACTTCAGACGATACCGCTTGAAGAGATGGATGATTTCGAGCAGCTGAAGAAGAGGTTGGACATGCGGTACGGTCATGAACATTTGGAACAGTTGAACAGATTCCAGCTGAAGAACCGAAGGCGGAAACGTGACGAAACCCTCCAAGAGTATGAAATGGATATTGCCCGACTAGTCCGATTTGCTTATCCATCAGCACCAGAGAACATGATGGAATATTTAGGCATCCAGGCCTTTATTGACGGCTTGTGTGACCACGATATGGAGAAGACGCTTCGATTAGCCCATTCTAAAACATTGGTCGATGCATTGACTGCTGCTCTTGAATATGAAGCAGCCACGATAGATTCGGGATACAACAAAGATATGACCATACAAGAAGAAGGTGACGATGACAGACTTGACCAGATCGTCAACTTGTTGAAAGGTGCGGTAGACAAGAAGCCGAAGAAAATCAGGTGCTGTAATTGTGGCGAGCTAGAGCATGCACGCAGTTCGTGTAAGCGTCCTACGACTCCTGCAAACCAAAAAAATCTTAAATGCAAAGCAGCCACGAAGAGCTCGCGGTACAACAAAGGTAGGACCATGCAGGAAGAAGATGACGATGACAAACTTGGCCAGATCATCAACTTGTTGAAAGGTATGGCAGTCAAGAGGCCGAAGAAGATCAAATGCCGGAAGTGTGGCGAGCTAGAGTACGTACACAGTCCGTCTAAGCGCCCCAAGACTCCTGTAACCGAAGAATTCCAGACACAGGGGAAATCAGACAGGGGTGAACATCCAGCTGATGTGAATCACCGAAAAGCCAACTCCTTGTCTAGACGACCATGCCCTATAGACTATTCACAATGCAACATGTCGAAATCTAAGGAAGCTGCAGTTTCAAGAACTACTGTAGTCAATGAAGAATGGTCACCCACCCGGATCAGAGAAGATCAGGAGAATGATCCTCATCTGAAGATGATCCGGAAATGGAAGAAAGAAAATCGGCGACCTACCTGGCAAGAAGTGTCAAAATTTTCACCGAAACTCAAGGCGTATTGGGCTCAGTGGAACTCTCTTGTTCTGGAAGAAGGGCTGGTGAAAAGAGTCTTTGAAAACGATTATGGGTCTGAGATGAGGAGACAGCTAGTTATCCTGAGAACAAGAGTAGCTGAGGTACTGAAGAACTTACACAACAGTCCATCGGGAGGTCATCTGGGAGTGAAGAAAACCCTTCAGTGAGTCCGTGAAAGGTTTTATTGGATGCACAGCTCCGACGATGTGAAGGACTGGTGTAAGAAATGTACGACTTGTGCTACGAGCAATGGACCACATCGCAAGAGAAAGGCACCCATGAAATAGTACAATGTTGGAATCCCCTTCGAAAGGATTGATTTAGATATCGCTGGACCATTTCCGACGAAAGAAAATGGTAGCAAGTATATACTGGTTGTAATGGATTATTTCACAAAGTGGGTGGAAATTTACGCTATCCCGAACTAAGAGGCCACAACTGTCGCGGATGTATTGGTGAAAGAATTCATCAGCCGATATGGAGTGCCCATGGAAGTCCACAGTGACCAGGGAAGAAATTTCGAAAGCCATCTATTCCAGGAGATTTGCGACAAGCTGGGAATGAAGAAGACCAGGACAACAGCTTTACATCCACAGTCAGATGGAATGGTCGAGAGAATGAACAGGACTATTGGAAAATACCTGGCCAAAGTAGTTTCCAGCCATCAGAGAGATTGGGACCAGTATCTCTCCCTATTCGCATTGGCTTATCGATCTGCCGTCAATGAGTCCACGGGTGAAACACCTGCGAAAATCCTGTTTGGACGTGAAATGAAGCTTCCTTGTGACCTGGAATTTGGCTGTCGGCCTGGAGAAGATCTAGCAGGCGAAGACTACGTGATCCAATTGAGAAGAAGGCTGGACGATATTCATGAATTAGTTCGAACCAATCATCAAGTTGCCAGCGACAGAATGAAAAGTCGGTACGACACGCAGGCCACAGAAGGCGGTTTTAAAGAAGAGGACAAAGTATGGTTACACAACCCGACGAGGAGAAAAGGATTTTCTCCAAAATTACAAAAATCCTGGGAAGGCCCATACTTAATCAAGAAAAGGATCAATGATGTTATATATCGCATAAGCAAGATCCCCAACGGAAAACCAAAAGTAGATCACCAAAACCGACTCGCCCCATTCGAAGGAGACCATGACCTAAAGGAAGGAGTAAACCTTATTCAAGATGTGTCTGACTCTACCTTCGATGAATTTATGGGCGCGTATGGAGGTACCGGGAAAGCTAGATATGGAGTCACTTCGGAACAACAACAAGATTTGTTCACTCTCCCGGAAGATTATTCACACGCATACAACATCCCCGCCCGTATCAAAAACGCACGAGGGTTGGTAACCGCCTTTCGAAAGAAGTTCGGGCAATTAGAAAAACTTGAAGACCAGATTCCAGCCCCTGGCAAGACACTGAAACTGAAACATAATTCGCGGTACGTCTTCTACGTGGTAACTAGAGATGAATTTAAAGATCGATCTACCTACCGCGATGTGTGGGAAGCACTTCGTAACCTCCGAGACCATGTGTTTTAATCCAGCGTGAAGAAACTGGCTATGCCTAAGATAGCGAGTAACCAGTTGGATTGGCGAGTTATCAGGAACATGGTAGAAGTTATCTTTAGAGATACCGGTGTCCAGATATTAATTTGCAGCTACAACCCCCGTTATCAGTATCCGATGAAGACGGTGCCCTACTATTTTCATAAGATCGGAAAGTGTAGAAATGGGGCCAGTTGCCGATTCAAACATCCAGTCTCGGCTACACAAAAGTTAAATGTATTAAGAACGATCCCAGTGATTTTTATAGAAGTGATGTCGTTTATTCTATTCCCGAATACCGGTTGCTAGGTAAGTGTTTGCCTTAAAGATAATATGCCTTTATGGTAAACGTAAAGTATACGAGGGACACTTACTAAGTAACCACTACATGGCGATCCTGCAAATTTAATGGTTATTGTAAAATGGAAATAGTAATGGTATAATGGTAACAAATGGTTATGGTAAATTATCCTGCGAAGTAAATGGTAAAATTTCATTCTGCGAACGAAAAATTATGGGACAATTGATGGTATAAGAGTAGAACTATATGGTTTTCTATTTAAATTTGGGACCTTGAAGAAGAGAAACAATGGGAGGTTCATCAACCAAACAAGATGCAAAAGAAACGGGAATTGTCAACAACACTTTCATGGTACAGCAAGACAATGTTGCGATGCACATAATTGTATTATTATACATTATAACTATAGCTTTCATCTTGAAAGTTGTCTGGTCATTATGGAAAACGCACCGTGGAGCGTTGAAAAGGGATATCAACCGAAGCATTGCAGTAAAGCAGACAACAGGAACTCTCACCGTGTAAAAATAATTGTAAGTATTTATGCATTCTATTCTTAAGAACGAATTTTTTTTAAATGTCAATAACGTGGGAAGATTTTGAAGATAAGTTACGATTAATTGTGGAAGAAGTTAATAAACAGGGAAAAGGGGTTTTGAAGAAAGAAACTCCTAAAAATCCTGATATACATATCGAAGCAATTAATAGCATAGTAGGTATTTATAGTAATTTTGCTTAGTTAATAGCCAAAAATTGGAAAAATTTAAGTTTAGTACAACAGGAGACTTGTAAAAATTATTCAAGTAGGATTAGGGATAAAGCTGATAGGGTATTTCAAGCGTTAAATTGTATTATCGACATACCTACCTCTATATTTGAGGGAATTGACAATGTTGTATTACAAGCAATAAGCAAACAGTTGAAAATGGCGACAAGTATGAACGATTTTTTTAATTTTGCGAGTAATGTTTTACTGAACGAGTTTAATGGCGAAGCAAGCAAATTACAGTCATTCTTAGACTCATTAGATTTACTACAAATAAACGCGAATGGTAATGAGGAAAATGCTATTCTACTAACAAAAACGAGACTAACAGGAAAAGCTAGAAGCTTAATCACGACGGAAAACTCCATTGCAGACATCAAGAATAAACTAAAATCGGGAATAAGAGGAGACAATCCAAGACTTGTCTTAGCGAAGCTTGGTAAAGTAAGACAAAATGGAAAAGATGTATGCAACAGAAATAGAGAAACTGGCGGAAAGATTACAGGCAGCATACATATCGGAAGGGATGCCCGAACGACTAGCCGAAAAATATACGAAGGAAGCAACGATTAAGGCAGTAACTATGAATGCCGCAACGGACGCAACCAAAACAATAATTGCAGCGGGAAGTTTTGAAACTACACAAGAGGAACTATCAAAATTGGTTTCATTCGAAGGTACAGTAGGACAACAACAAGTCTTACACATGAAGGATAACAGGAATTTCTACAGGAAGTCAAACTTTGACTTTAGGAATAATCACCGGAGAGGAAACAACAGAGGATTTTATAACGGTAATCATTCAGGAAGAACATTTCGACAGTATAATCAAGGGAACAACTATGGCTGATACGAAAATTTTAATAAATATAGGAAATACAATAATAATGGAAATTACAATAATCGAGTCAACAATAACGTGAGAATATGCAAGATACAAGAGAAAATTGAAGAAATGAGTAGTCAAATAGCACAAATAAAGAATGAAAACTACGATTTAAGGATGGAAAATAAGGAACTAAAAGAAAAAACAGAATTTTTGCAAGGAAACATGACACATACTCAGAAAAATCTTAGAGAAAAGAATTTAATAATACATGGTATAGAAGAAGAAAACGAAGAAGATGAGGAACAACTAGAAAACAAATTAGAAGATGTAATGAACAAGGTTAATAACAAAGTAGATGTTAAAACAGATAGTTTGAAATGTAAAAGATTAGGAAACAAAACCAGTAACAAAAATAGACCAGTATTAATAATGATGAAAGATGTTAATAAGAAAGAAGAAACTTTGGAACGAACGAATAAATTAAAAGGAACAAAGATATACATTGAGAAAGATTATCCAAAAGATATATTGGAACAGAGAAAACAACTAATTAGATACATGAAACAGGCGAATTAAAGTGGAGCTAAAGCTAAGATAATTGATAATACATTACTGATTAATGACAACGTATATAGTTTAAAAGAATTAGAAGAAAAGAAGAATCAGTTTGAAATACACACAGGATGGAATAAATCAACATTAAAGGAAAATAACGAAACTAATCCGAAAATTTTCGATAAAATTTTCAGCGATAGAAGATTTAATCAATTAAGAGGTAAATACATTGTCTAGGAAAAATTTGAAATTTGATCGATTTAGAAGAATATGATTTTGAAATACAGTATGTTAAAGGTATAGCGAACTACGCGGATAGCATATCGAGAATATCCATAGAAGAACTTAAGGATTTATACATAAATAATTCACATGTCTTGGCAATCACAAGAGCACAAACGCAAAAAGAAAACGTTCAAACAGAAAAGGATCAAAGAAATAAAGTAGAAACAAAGGAAGTAAGAATACAAAAAAAAAAGTTTTAAATAATCTTGAGGCACATAAATTACCAATTTTACACTTTGAAAATAACCGTATCTCACTTAGGGTGAGCATCCGGATCAAGAATAAATTGAAATTTAGTGAAGCCTTAAATACCGAATTACACAACTTCGACCTAGGACGAACGTTGGAAAAGCTTGAAGAGCTATCGGTAAGAAATGAAGTAAAAAGAATGAAAATATATACAAATGATGATATATTCAAAAAGTGCACAGTAGAAGAATTTATAGAAGTAGGAAATCAAAGGTTAAAAAGTATTCAAGTATGTATATGCGAAGTACCAAAAAGGGTACAGCAAAAAGAAGAGATCCAAAAGATATTAGAAAGATACCACAACGATCCAATGTTTGGAGGACATGTAGGAAATAATAGATTATTAAAGAAACTAAGAGCAAACTTTAAGTGGAAAAATATGGAGAAAGGCGTAAGGAAGTATGTAAAGAATTGTCATAAATGTCAAGTGAATAAAGCGAAGCCCAATCACAAAGAAAAATTAATTTGTTATAACAGATACATCTATAAAACCGTTTGATATTATTTACATAGACACAATAGGTCCGTTTGTAGAAAGTAACAACGGGAATCGTTATTGTATTACAATATTATGCGAATTAACTAAATACGCAGTTATGATACCGGTTCAGAATAAAGAAGCATACACTATAGCAAAAGCAATATTCGATAATTTTATACCGAATTACGGACTGATGAAGGAGATAAGAACAGATCAAGGGACGGAATATAAGAACGAAATAATGAAGAATTTAGCGGAACTTTTAAATATAAAACATAATTTTTCAACAGCATACCATCACGAAGCAATAGGCAGTTGTGAAAGATTACATAGGACATTTAATGGATATATAAGAAACTTTATCAAAGATTCTAGGGATAACTGGTGTGAGTTCGTAAGAACGTTCGCATATTGTTATAATACAACACCAAACACGTATCACGGATACACTCCTTTTGAGTTATTATACGGGAGAAAACCCAATTTGCCAGAATTTTTAAACGTAAAAATTGAACCGTGTTACAATTTTGAAAGATACGATAAAGAATTAAAATACAAGTTACAATACGCTAATGAAAGGGCCAGACAGTTTTTAATAAATAATAAATTAAGTAGAGTTAATAATAGCGAAAAGGATTCTTCACCTGTAAATTTTAAAATAGGGGAATTAGTTATTTTAAAAAATGAAGGGAGAAATAAATTTGATCCACATTATTTAGGTCCGTTTAAAATAACGGGAATAAAGGGGGTAAATTGCGAGATTACATCTCCAGACAGTAAACAACAGGTAGTTCATAAGAATCGTAGATACAACAACCGGAAACATTTGTAAACAAGTGAAGTGTGTTTATAAACGAACAAGTAGTGTTTAATAAACAAAGACAAAACAAAAAACATTCAATAAAAACTGTCATAGGTATAAGTGATATCGAAAAATTGAAATGATAATTTTTCTCTTCCAAGAGGGGATGATGTAGTGATCCCTAAAGGACAGTAACGGCAAAAGGACATTAGCTTAGAAATAAGATTTAAATTTAGGTTAATATTAATTATAGTATTTAGCGAGCATTGATCTAGGAAGGCCAATGATAGTTATATGTGTAAGCACGTTCTAATTGCAATATAAACATACACGTACAATTAATAGACGGAGGTCAGGCTCACCGTATAGCGTGCGTACATTTCCTATAAAACGAAAGTATAATGAACTAGGATAATGAATTGTTATTGATAATTTGAATAATCCGATTGATTTTATATCTGTGTATTTTTAAAAACGATCCCAGTGATTTTTATAGAAGTGATGTCGTTTATTCTATTCCCAAATACCGGTTGCTAGGTAAGTGTTTGCCTTAAAGATAATATGCCTTTATGGAAAACGTAAAGTATACGAGGGACACTTACCAAGTAACCACTACCACTACCAATTGTTAAAAACGTTACGTTCGTAACGAGTTTTGCGAAACGAGTGCCTTATGAAACGAGTGACTAAAAATGTTTTTAACATGAGCTGATTACTATACTTTTTCTACGCCTGCAGTAATAAAAAAATAGATCTTAATTATATTATGTATTAATTATATTCATAACATCTTCTTCTTTCCTTCATTTAAGGCCTCAGCTGCCAAGGCTATTCGGAATATATATTTATAACATTGCCGATGATGGCTGACAGTTGACTGACAAATCAAATGACACAGAACAACAAAATTATCCCGGAATATGAAATTAAAAATTCAAAAGACACACGTGATGTGACGTTTAAAAGACAAAAGATTAACGAGGTGTGACTGTTCGCATTTTAAACACTAGTGTGTAAAGAGTCGTTTTCCGCATGTCAAACCTGTGTTTATAATGCGGTTTTAGTAACGGAAGTAGAAAATACTATATTAAGTACCAAGTGTTTTAAATGAAACTCAACGTTTCTAGATAATTCCATAATACAATGAAAAATATTAAACATTCTAAAATATTGACAATTGTTTCGATAACTGAATATCATCGTCAGAATGACAGAAGTTACATTTCATTTTATGCCTACCTGATGTTTAGTAGTTATTTTGGCTAGACCAAGAAGTGACCACCTTGTGATTGACTTAATATATGTTAATAGAAAAAAGAAGAAGATGTGATATTACAAATATTGAAGCTTAGAAAAAGTGGCATTACAACTTATATTTCCTAAACAAACTGAAGAAATAAAAACTTATAAAACCATCACATATGCGGGAAATATTTCTAATAAGATTTCAAAGATTATATCTTTAGCAACGAATACAACAATTGCTTTTAAAACAGAAAGTAACGTAAGTACAAAATTGTTAAACGTGAAAACAAAAATACCAATATTAAAGAAATCAGATATATATAAACTCAAATGTCCAGAATGTAATGCTGTCTATTTGGGTCAGACCCTTAGAAATTTTGAAATCAGATACAGTGAACACTTACGAGCATACATATTAAAACAACCAGATGAATCCCATTACGCAAAACATCTACTTGACACCAACCATTCATTGACACCAAACACAGAACTAGAAGTACTACATATTTGTGATAAAAAACAAGAACTGGATTTCCTTGAAGAGTTGGAAATTAGAAGACACTTAAGAAACCCACAATATGAAGTCGTCAATGAACAGATAAATCTAGGAAGCTCTCCACTATTAAACTGTCTTCTTAAGTGATAATTGTAAAGATCAGCAGATATAGTTTTCCTGGTTTTCTATATCATTGCACAGTTATACTGATCATAATTGGAAAAATGGTATTCAGGATATCACCATAGGGCTAATAATATCCAAACTTCAATATTTGTAATATCACATCTTCTTCTTTTTTCTATTAACATATATTAAGTCAATCACAAGGTGGTCACTTCTTGGTCTAGCTAAAAATAACTACTAAACATCAGGTAGGCATAAAATGAAATGTAACTTCTGTCATTCTGACGATGATATTCAGTTATCGAAACAATTGTCAATTTTTTAGAATTTTTAATATTTTTCATTATATTGTGGAATTAGCTAGAAACGTTGAGTTTCATTTAAAACACTAATATGAGTAGATTCCACGAAGTAAGGGTCGAGACAGTTAATTTCTTTAAGTACCAAGTGTCAAAAAGGTTACTTTAGTCACGAGTTTTACGCGCTTTCATACATTGTAAGCTCTGACAGGAAAAAACGCTGGTCCGCTCGTTGCAAGCCGAATTTCAAGCTCAAACATGAATAAAATCAGATTTATTTGAGTTTACACAATCCATGTTATCATGTTACGTATTCGATCGAATAGATGCTATTATTGCGTACTCTCATTTGGAAAATATATTATTTTTGAGAAATTCGGTTTCCTCGTCTCAAAGAGTAAAAATAAACGCCGTGACTAGAAGTACATCGGATGTACGAATTTATTTTGTACATCGGATGTACGAATTTATTTTGTACATCGGATGTACGAATTTATTTTGTCGGCATTGTGGTTGGTTGGTCGATGCGCGCGATCTTAGATCATGCATAATAATATACTTTAAATAGTTGTCTCTGACTTTAAATATAAATTGTGTTGATTGTGTGACATTTATAAGTTTCTAGGTTTTGTGATCTAGGTACTTAATTAGAAATAAAAATGAAAGTAGGGACGATATTCAACAGTGAGAAAGAATTTGTGACGGAATTAAAAAAATGAGAAGATGAAGCAAAAAGTATGTATTACAAAGGAAGTAGTACAAATCTGAAGACCGCAAGAAATAAAGGTGTTCATAGACATATTAATCACAGTCTGCCCTATCAACTTTTATTTTGTTGAATACATGGTAGAAAAAAGTTCAAAAACAAACCACAGATAACACTCGCAACACAAGGTAAGATAGTTTAGCTTCTGTATAGACATCTTGCAACAATTTCAGTATTTTTCTCTTTCTAGGGCCTTTCAAAAAAAGTGTCCAGCAAATACTAGATAAATTGTTTCTGAAGATGGTAATCATCTAACAATATATAGCTAATACCAATTTTAATCAAAATCATGAAACAACAGAGGTAAGTGTGGGTACTTGTTGCAATGTTTAGAATGTAACTTTAAATTTTTACTTTTGTTACAGGCTCTTTATAAACATTTAAAGAAAATAAAAGATATAATGGAATGTGAAACAACGAAAATGATTTTATTAAAAGACTTATGGAATTTGGAATATAGTAAAACATTTAAAGATAATTCACTAAATACTGTGGTTGACTTGCTCCAGCAGACTTATAGTAAGTATTTATTTGAAGGCTATAAATCTCAAGTTTAGATGTATTAAATAAGTATATTTTTGACTAATATATACTTATTTTTAAATTAGTAATACATATTAGATTTACTTACTAATTAATTTGTAATTTCACAATGTATTGCTTTTAGAAAGTTTAAATGTTTCTTCAATTTCAGGTGCAGATTGTGATGTGTTTAAAGGGATTTTCTTCCAAGCCGATCAAATGATTTCCTCTATGAAAGCATATCCAGAATTTGTTGCAGTGGATGCCACCTACAAGTTATTAAATATCCGAACACCAGTTTACATAATTTTATGTGAGAATTTAAATGGAGGGTCAGAAATTGTTGTTGTGGCTATACTTGTTTCTGAAGACAAGAAAAGTATGGAATGGTTTTCAAATACTTTTAAGGAGAAGAACCCATATTGGATAAATAATCGTGTTATAATGAGTGATAAAGATCTGCTTGAAAGACAAGTTTTAAAAGACAGTTTTCCAAATTCTAACGTCATCATTTGCATTTTTCATTCATTAAAAACATTTAATAGAGAAATTAGCTGTGAAAAAATGGGTATAACCCCAGGACAAAGAGATACAGCCAAAGAGATTTTCCAAAAAATGTTTTATTCACAAAGTGAGGAAGAATATGATGACCTCTACAGTAAAATTGATGAGCTACCACAACCAGTAATAGAGTATTTCAATTCAAATTGGCGTTTAATTAGAGATGATTGGAAATTAAATTATATTTTTTTAGAAAATAGTCTAAATAATACCACTAATAATAGATTGGAAAGTATTAATCAAAAATTAAAATCAATTATTGCCAACTGATTGACTTTATTGAAAACTTTTCTTTACTATATAATGGAATGTTAGAAGAACGAGCTGCATATGAGTATTTTAAATTTCCGTTACAAAGATTTGAAGAAGATAGTCCACAATTGTTGTATAGTAACATATTAAGCAATTATGCCTATAATTATGTTCATAAAGAACTTGAGCAGTACAAGAAAATTAAGATAATATCAGAAGGAAACGAATCATGCTATACAAGTCTGGTTGGAACAAGAACTATTAAAGCTACCGTAGATAGTTGTACTTGTAGAATACGCATTTCTCTGGTTATACCATGTCGGTAAGTAAAACAAAGTTAACTGCACTGTATAAATCAGTTATAGTACCTAATAAGTTGTTAGTGCTTGTCGAATTTTATTGTATTTTAAATCTTATTCATAGTAATTTTTCCTAACCCTTACTTTGTGGAATCTATGCATAATAAATATTAAATAAAATGCAAAATTGCACTATGTTTATAATGATAGAAACTTGATTTCTGAAACAATTGTCGATTCTAAGATAAGGATCTTATAAACATAGTGTAATTTCGAATTTTCTTTAATATTTATTATATTTATTTTAATTCTTATTGTTTTTTCTATTTTTAAAAATAATCTATTTACTGTGATAGCTCACACTATGATCATCTCATAATCATACTTATTTACATATATTTATTTTTTTAATAATGTTTGTATTGAAAAATTTTAGGCACATATTTGCTGTAGAAAAAATGTCTTTATTTGAACCATCAATATGTAATACACGAGGGACTCTACTGCATGTGAGGAAACATCAACAGAAAGGATATTAACTCGAAAATTAAATTTGAAAAATATAAAAAGTCTATGTTGGTGCTACGAGATATTGCCAGTTTGATATCTGAACAATCGGGATATATTTTCGATTTATCAATGCAAAGTATTTTAAAGTTAAAAAATTTGTTGTTAGATGGTAAACTTGTAGAAGTGTCTGAATTGTATGAAAATCCTAGTGACAGTGCACTAACCGAGGCAGTTACACTAAGTCCAGATAAAAATTATTTTGATAAACATCTAGATCAGAATAGAAATTTGGATAGTCATAGTATTTATGAAATTAACGAGGGAACTGTAATTACGGAAAATGAAGATATTATAGAACCTATCCAAACTGAAACTTACAATTATTATGACAGAACTGCTGGAGTCGATAGGGTAGCAATTGCAAATTTTCCAGATAAAGAAATACCTTTTATTCTACTGAAATATCTTGCCTCCCTTTGGTCAATGTCAAAAGTAATAGAATTGAAACAGTGGTTTTTGAAAGTGAAGGCAATCAAAATGACGAAAGTGAAAAACTCAGCCATATCGTCATGAGTGATCATAGCTATAGTAAAAGTAATAACACACCTGATTTAAAAAATAGTCTTGATAGGATAATAATTCCAAAAGTAGCCAAAATAAGAGGTAGACCTAAAGGATGCGGTAAAACTGCTATTTGGTTACCTAAGGTTAAGTGCTTCTCTTTAAAGAAAAAAACCTTTTGCCAAAAGAACTGCAAGTGAGAAAAACCTTTTTATATTGAATCTTGTTTCACCATCTTTAAAAGATGTTTATGCAAAAAAGAAAAAAAATTGAAATCGAACATTTAAATGCATTTACCATATTCATTGCTATATGAAAAAAATATAAGCCTTAATTTAATTAGAGAATTTTGTTCCGAAGAATCTTGGCACAAAATCACAACAATACTTAGTGGTATGAAAAATATCCCCTGTCCTTGCGCACAGTGTAAGTGTACATTAGATGATCCATCAATTATATGTGCATCATGTTTAAAATCATATAACTTATTTTGTGTAGCATTGAAACAAGTCCCAAAAAAAGAATCTGGATGAGTAGATATTGTTGAGAGTAAAGATACATACCCACAAGATGTAATTCATTTCTGTAAATTTTATAGCTTAAATATAGGTAGATATTATTTTCTTTTAAATGTTAATAAAAGTTTTTTTTAATACTTTTGTTACATGCATTTTTTTCCTAAAAACACTTATTCATAAACATTAAGTATTAACTAGAAACCGTGAGTTTCATTTAAAACACTAAAAACAGAAAGTCGTAATCATGCAAATATTTTAAAAAGGGAGATTCAAATTCGGGGGAAATTCAAATTTAGGAAAATACAGCTTCTTTAACTTTATTAAATATTTTCCGACATCTTTTTGGTTCAGATAATAAGTATGTATATGCATTTTTGGCACATTTTGTTACTTTAGTAATAATTGCTGATAAATTTTAATTAAGATTGTTTCGTAATTGTGTATAACCTGTTAGAAAATAAAAAAAACTTTTAATTTACAAAAACACAATAATCAAAAGAGCCCTCTCAAAGTTAGGCATATCTTATTTTCTGGATCCTATAAGTTCATCATTTTGATGTACGAATCAAATATCGCCCTTACTTTCATTTTTATTTCTAATGAGATACCTACCTACATTAATATAAGTATCACACAATAAACAGACATCTATATGTTTCCAAGATCCAAAATAATATAAACAAACCATACAAAATACAAGCTTTTTAGGTTATATTTTGAATATGCGCGCTTCGATCTACGCACAAGGCCGATGTACAAAATAAATTCGTACATCCGATGTACTGCTAGTCACGGCGAAAAATAAAATATACAATTAAAAAGCAATGTAATAGCTAGCAATTCCTTACTATTTTTTACCATTATACATTTTGTTTTGACAATGCTGTTTGTTGCTGTAGCTTTTTTTTTACTTTTGAGGCTTCGTCGCCGTGGTGCACCACTCGACTTTGTCCTTATGTACAGCGCGAGCGTAAGAATTACAGCGTTCAAAATTGAATATTTGCCATTTTATAAAATGTACAGTATTTAATTATTGAGTTGCTATAATTAATTATTTCCAAAAGTAGCCTATTCGATGTCAATATTGTCGATTTATTGATTTACATATTATAACCATTAAAATTATTAAATTTTCTTGGGCATGTTATGATACCCTGTTAAATAAAATAGGCGATACACTGAATATATTTGCTTCTTTCTAACACATTGTCGCTTATGGACTCTATATTAAAACCCTATGTTACCAAGGAATATTACTAGCACTGAGCGGGGGTACACACCTATTCTCTATTTTCATTAATTGTGTGAAACCAAAATACAATCATTTTAAAAAAGGATGTGCATAGTCTATACAGCAGAGTGACGGTGTGGACACGGAACATAAAAACAATTGTTTACTGTTCCATGGTGTGGATTTTTGTGCCCACCGGGCCCACTTTTGTCATGTGATGACCGAATCTTATACTTATAACACGCATTGTTGTATATGTTACGGTTAAAGTATTTACTTGGCTAGCATATAAACTAGTTGGATACTATACAAACTATCCAACTGCCTGGTTATTTTGATGAAAAATCATATTTTCACTAAAATAGCTACGAGTAATGGCTGGTTTGTATACTATCCAGCTAGTGTATAAACTATACAAAATGTATCGCTAAAACTCAAACCACAAGAAAATTACACAAATTAGCTAGCATTTTTGGCTAGTTTGTAAACTATCCACATTAGTTGGATAAAGTGTGAACCTGATATTGGTAGTAATACATGATTACCGACGAGTTGGTTAGTATGTAAACCAACCAACGCGAGGAAATGGTCCAGCGATATCTAAAGCAATCCTTTCGAAAGGGCTTCCAACATTGTACTGTTTCATGGGTGCCTTTCTCTTGCGATGTGGTCCATTACTCGTAGCACAAGTCGTACATTTCTTACACCAGTCCTTCACATCGTCGGAGCTGTTCATCCAATAAAACCTTTCACGGACTCGCTGAAGGATTTTCTTCACTCCCAAATGACCTCCCGATGGACTGTCGTGTAACTTCTTCAGTACCTCCTTTTCCAATTAGTACTCCTTTACCAACTTCTTCGTCGTGGTTCCTTGGCTCCATCATAACCGGTGTACCTTCCTCCATGATTCCCTGTAGCCGTGCTACTATCATGGTTTCGCTTGGTGCAGGTAGAACGGTATCTTCCTGTACAGCTACCAACACCGCGTTGCCTTCATATGAATGCAGGAACACCTCCTTGGAACCCACTTTAATGGTTCTGTTTCTAAAGTCTAATTGGAAACCATGTACATTCATTACGTCCATTCCCAGAATCACACGTCTTCTTCAATGTCAGCTACGATTACCGTATGCGTGAACTTTTCTGCGCCAATTCCCAATTGGATTTGTGTCTCACCGTGAACGTTGGCGCTCTCACCTGTGGCGGTCCGCAGGCGCAATCTCGTTGGTAAAAGCTTCTTCTTGGAGTTTATTATTTCTGGTCGTATAATGGTCCTAGTTGCTCCAGTGTCAACCAGCAGAGCATATTTCTTGCCATTTACTTCGCCATCCACATATACACTGTCATTGCGACATCTGAGAGAAGCTATCAGTATGAGAGGGTCTTTGGAACGATCATGGGTCGGTGCTACCCCTTCGTAGCCGACCCGTTCTAGTTTTCCTGTGACTGGGGTTCTTGGTTTGCAGGAGTCTTGGGGCGCTTGAATGAACTACGTACATACCCTAGCTGGCCACAATTCCAGCATCTGATCTTTCACGGCTTCTTGTCCATCATATTTTTCATTAAACTGACAAACTGGTCAAATCTGTCTTCGTCACCTTCTTCTTGGATGGTCCTGATTTTGTTATATCCTGAAGCCTTCGTTGCTGCTTCGTATTCAAGGGCAGCTGTCAATGCGTCGACTAATGTTTTCGGATGGGCTAAACGAAGCGTCCTCTGCATATCGGGGTCACGTAAGCCATCAATAAAGGCCTGTATGCCCAGACATTCCATCATGTTCTCTGGTGCTGACGGATAAGCAAATCGAGCTAGTCGGGCAATATCCACTTCATATTCTTGAAGGGATTCATCACGTTTCTGCCTTCGGTTCTTCAGCTGGGATTGGTACAAATGTTCTAGATGTTCATGACTATAACGCATGTCCAACCTCTTCTTCAGCTGCTCGAAGTCATCCGTTTCTTCCAAAGGTATCGTCTGGAGTACATCTAAGGCATCTCCGCGAAGCGCGATGGTTAAGTTCACTGCTTTCTCCCTATCGGACCAATTATTCACTCTAGCGGCTGCTTCAAACTGTCTCACATAATTGGTCCACGACATTTTTCCATCAAACGTTGGGGCCTTGACTCGGGTGAAACTGCCAATGGCTTCTAACTTAGGTAGTGTTTTTGGCTTGCAAGGTTTCGTTTGCTCGGTCTTCTTTTCTTCCTGTGGCGTGCCTGGCGTTCTTGAATCGACAATCTTTTCCTCTAACTCCTTGATTTTCTCGTTTATCGTCGTAATCTTATTCTCGATTTTGTCGTCCATCGTTGACATTTTATTCTCGATTTTCTCGTCCATAGTTGACATTTTATTCTCGATTTTCTCGTCCATCGTTGACATTTTATCCTAGATTTCAGATTTTAGAGACGAAATTTCATTTTCAATGTCAGCGGCAATGTCGTTTTTGATTAATAAGATATCGGCTGATTTATCGTTCTTCAAAGTAGAAATATCGTTCTTTATAGCCGAAATCTTCTCGTCCATGTTAGCCGAAATATCATTCTTCATAGTAGAAATCTTCTCGTCCAAGTTAGCAGAAATATTGGTAGAAATTGACGAGATTAAGGTGGAAGCCTCGTCATTAAATAAAACTGTTTCTGGATCAAAGCCGTCATTTTCCAGTGCCACTTTAAGTCTTTCTACTAATTCACTTTTCTTACCGGACGTTTCCAACTCACGATCCTCCAATTCTGCTCTTAATTCCGTGACTTTCAGATCACATAATCTCTTGGCCATTTTTACGTAGCAATTTATTTATATTACCCCACACCTGACACCAATGTTATGTTTTTGTTATTTATTTAAACAATAAACGGGAGGGATAAATTTTAAACACTCGGTATGGGTACTTTTTTTTTGCCCTGAGAGGTGGGGTGGAAGCTAATGCCTTCCTCACAGCGGGCAGTGCAATGCTGCGAGTTCGTGTGGGACTTTCACCGCACTAAACCACCCTCCTCTTAACTCCGGGAACGGATGTGCACCGGAAGGGCTTGACAAAAGCCATGACGTCAGTGCACGTTCCCATACAAGAAGTAAACTTCTTCCCCCTGTCTACACGTAACACCTTTTTCTGCCATAGGCAAGCTCCCTGTATTTAGGACAGTTCATAGAGTCAGATCTATGCCCCGGTTTCTTACATGACAGACATACAGGCTCATTTGTGCAATCTTTTGCACAATGATTCTCCTCAAGGCAGTTAAAACATGCCCTTCTCCTCTCTTTATTTCTGCATGAATAGGTGTTATGCCCGTATTCTAGACATTTATAGCAGCGAAGAGGGTTAAACCTCTCCCTAATTTTGCACATTTGCCAGTGCACTTTGATATTCTTGTGTCTCCGTAGCACCTCCGCTTTCCCCTTCTTGACGGACACACTTGCAGTCTGTCTACCTCCTCTATTTTCCCTCATACTCCTTACGTTCAAATCCGCTTGTACCAGTCCCGTCCATTGACATACCACCGCTTTGAGCTCTTGCTCCCTGACAGACGGATCAATGTCCAGAATGTCAAAAGTTGTCTCATCTTTCTTGACAATCGTTTTCTTTTCCCCCATCCTATCCCTCAATTCTTCCTTGAGCTTATCAGCTGCGCCCCTACCTCTCATCTTGACGATGAGATCTCCACCATTGGTTTTCTTAATTTTATCAACCTTAATGCCCAAGCCTTCCACGTTGACTTGGGACTTCATTCTGTTAAGAACATCCACATATCTTTCCTCCCCCGTTTTTATGACGAGCACCTCCCTTTCCATACCCCTCGTTTCTCCCATCCTTTCCTCAGGTCTAGTAACTATCATCCACGTGATCCCTGCCTTCCTACTTATAAATTCCATCACCTTCCTTGTCCTGGTTTTATCTATTCCTTCCCCTATTACAACTTTAACCTCACCTCCTCCTTGTGCTTGCGTGACAATTTCACTAAGACTTTCGATGGTTTTGTATAGAGCCACATCTTCATTATTCCCCAGCTTCGCCACGTAGTTATGCCAAGTTCTTTGGGACTTCGTACTTTTTATACTATTTTCTAGGGTATCGCACCCTCCCTCCTCACAACTTTCTAACAGATTCCAAATCTCCTTTTTACATTTCATAACGCTCTCTCGCATCCCACCTTCACTAACTCCTTTACATATAAACGCGCAGTTTTCTCCATCCAGAATAATCTCCTCAATATCCCCTTTACACCATTTAGTAGTTATATACACCTCTTCTTCCCAACCGGCATCCTTAATCTTACAGAAATCCTTAAAAACCCCCCCCTTATCGAGGTCCTCTATCAGTTTCTGTGTATTCTCTCTTGTTTTATTCTTTACTTCAATCTCCTTGCACTCTTTGCATAACTCGTGGTTTTTATCCCTCATCTCCCCATGAATTATCCTTATCTCCCTTAGAGCTCTCCTAAAAACCTCCATGTCAAAAGGTTCCACTTTTTTTTCCAGATCTTCTAGCACCTCCAGGTTTCGCCCCAGTCTATCTCTGATTCCTTCTTTCATACGTTCCTCCTTTCTTCCTTTCTTTTCCATTTGTTTTTCCTCTGGGCTGTCCCCTCTGTTTTTTCTTTTCCTAAAGTCAGCCATCTCATCGTCATTTATCTCCTCATTTCCCCCAATCCCTGCTGATGTAGACTGCTTCCTTGCATCCTTACCTATGACAGTACTGTCTTCGGATTGATTTGCCCCCTCGTCTGTTTCTTCTTCTTTCTTTCCCTCTTTTTCTTGCCCCCCTCTCTCCCTTCCTTCCATCTCCTCACTTGCCCTTCTTGCCCTCTCCTCGCTTTCTCTTTCCAACTCCTCTATCCTTTTTTTGAAGACTTTATCTGCTTCTACTAACCTTCCTATTACATATAGCATTCCCTCTTCCTCAGAATCTAACTCCTCCTCCTCACCTTCATCATCCCATATCAGCATGGGTCGCTTCTTCATGATTAGCCTGAATCTTTTCTCCTTTGATTCTTGATTGTGCTTTACCTGAGTAATCATCTTTTCCCTTACTGCTCTTTCGTACTCTTCAAAATCCGAATCAGAGTCAGAATCTCCCTCCTCGTTTCCAGCCTCCCTTCTTCTTATTTGCTTTGCCGACTTTCTTACGGAGTTTTCCAACCTCAGTACTACTTCTCTTACTTCCTCCTTTCCCTTATCCCCGTCGATCCTCTCATATACTTTCTTAGCTTTACTCATACACCTCTCGTACTTTTCCCTTTCCTCATTCTCCATTTTTTTCTGGTATTCTGCCCTCACTTCGTCCTCCAAGTTCTCGACCCTCACTACCAGCTCCTTCTCTTTCTGTACCGGTAAGCTTTCCTCATATTTCCCTATGTCTTCATCCTCCTCTCTCCTACTCCTCTGCCTCTTCTCCAGTTCCTTTTCCTTTGTTAAATTCCTATTCATCCTAAATCCCACGAATTGGGTCGAAAGAAAGTCCAGCGAGGCAGTGCGCCCTTACCTCGCTAAGGCTAGATACTCTGGGAGGTCGCCAGGTATCCCAGAGGCACCGTTTCTGACTGCGTTTCGTGCAGCCATTCATCCATGGCCACGGTGGCTAACAACGAGGATTACGGGTTCTTTTTTCGAGGTTTACTCCTCTAGGCTTTTTTCACGGTTGCCTCCGGACGCAGATTTGCCAACGGGTAGCCCCACACAGCTGCCTCCCCTGAGTGTGGACTATGAGATGAAATTGATTTATCTGGGGAATAGACCGGGATGTTCCATGAAGAAATTGAAGAATGGTAATTGGAAGAAGAAACAGAAAAGAACGAAAGAAATTTAGTGACCTGGTTGGCTAGAGGAAAGAAGAAAGACAGGCATGCAATCAAAGTGAGAAGAATCTATTGTGCAAATATGGTGGAGTAAAAAAGAAAAGAAAAATAGAGAAAGTATAAGAATTTGAGGGGTTACTTAGAGTATATGAGACATGATAGTCATGAAGAAAAAAGTTTTCCATCCCCTTAACTGATTGTTAGATACTCAGCAAAGGCGGGGAGGTCAGCGACGATGATTTTTAGTCAGGTTTACTCCTCTATCCCTTTTGATCCGCGGGCGATTATTCAGAACTGTTCGTTCCTATTCATCACCTATCCCCGAGGTTGGTCGGTCGTGCCTCCCTCACAGCTCTTAGGAGCGCAGGAACCATGACCGACCACTCCCCGTGGAGACACCCTATGAGCCATTGGGACGCGCCGTGTCGGGTAGGGCAACCCCTCCCAGGAAACTCGCATGGAAGATTAGGGGTGGATCACTTCCAGCCTCCTCCATCCGACTCTCCCGGGCACGGCGGTATGGCTACTTACTAATTTATTTAAACACTAGCTCACTAACACTTAATTTATATATACTTAACTAATCGCTTAATTATTAATTTATATTAACTGTATATTCACTCAAACTAATTTATATAAACACTTTATATTCACTTATTTACTTGTTTATCTGTCAAGATCACTTCATCAACTAACTCTTCCTGATCAGTCCCCTTATATATTAAAGCCATTTTTACTAGTAAATTCCGGACAATTGATTCTGGCCTTTTCTAGATAACTCTGGTCGCAAAAACAATGTTCACATAAGATAGTCGTAGAGTCGTAAATAGTGCGTATCCGCCATAATTTTAACTTTTATACCTGGCTTAGACAGAGTCAGTTTTAGGGACTATACCACTGTGCTGTTTCGTAACAATATTATACGTTTTATATAATGACTCTTACCAGGAGAGGTGCTAGATTTTAACTGAATTATAAGAATATATAACAAAACAATTTATATTACGTTTTTACATTATATAATGAAACGAAATGAAATTCTAGAACTAAACATAAATAAACTTTGAAAATTAATCAATAACATTCAATCTCTTCTTGTTTTTGTTCTCTTCAACTTTAGCATAATCAGCGGATATCTTGTCGTATACAGCTTGCTATAAAAAACAGAATATACAGGGTGTGTACCAATAATAACAGTATTGGTATACCGGATGTAAATGAGACATGGGCCACCCCTATAACTTTAAAATGGGTTGTTATTGAAATTTGGGTTATTGAAAGTTGGCTTAATTTTAATATACAGGGTGTCCCGCATAAGAACCGACACAAAGCAGAGGCGTATAAGGCATCAAAATAGGGCCCAAAATTTTGAAAAAAATTAATTTCTTTGCAACCCTTTAACTTAAAAATACAATATTTGCTACAAGGCATTCAGTAAGGGTAAGTAGAAGGCGTTCGAACCATTCTGAGGGGTTCATTAGGGGTGACCTAACCTTAAAATTTCTCAGAAGTTTTTTTATCTGGCAGTTGATTTAAAAACAATTATTTTTATACCATGGATAATTTAATTCTAAAACATTTTTTATTCTAGTAATTGTGTATAAAATTGTATCATTTTCAATGAAAAGTCGAATAACCAAAAACATATTTTCAACAATATTATTTATTTAAAAAGTTACAAAAAAGTCAAGTGTTGGCTATGCCATTTATATATGAAATTGGACAATTTGCAATTCAGTTCTTGTAGTAAGTCAATTTTTATAATTTTATTAAATGAGTGTAAAATGATCATTAAGCGAACAAGTGGATATGTTATTGGTGTTAGGTTTTTGTGAAGGAAACTGTAGAAGAAGCGTAGAAGATTATCGGAGGAGGTTTCCTAATCGCGTGGTTCCTCACAGAGAAACATTTTCTAATGTTGAAAGACGGGCTCGAGAAACAGGAAAGTTTTATCTTGTTAGTCGAGAACGGACTGTTCAAATGAGTGTGCAAAATGAAGAACTTATTTTGGATACCATTGATAATCAACGGCATATTAGCATTAGAACTTTATCTAGACAGAGTGGCATATCAAGATCATCTGAACATACACTGAACTATTAGACGTAATCTACTCCATCCATATCATGCCCAAAAAGTGTAAGAGTTGTTACCTCAAGACTTGGTTAAGCGAGTGAGTTTCTGTCGATTTATTTTACGTCAGGATATTAATTTTCCAAAGAAAATTATTTTTACTGATGGTACAATGAATATGCATAACTATCAAGTATTCAGATGAAAACCCTCATGTAATAACATTTCCAACGTGAGTTTAAGATCAATGTTTGGGTCGGCCTTATCGACCATTATTTGATTGGACCAGTTATGTTACCAAATTCGCTAACTGTCAAAACTTATTGAGAATATCTCCAAAATACTCTTCCGGATATATTTGACGATTTGCCATTACGATTGAGATTGCAACATTGGTTTATGCATGATGGAGCACCACCTCATTTTAATGTCAATGTAAGAGACTTTTTAAGCGGTCAATATCCTAAAAAGTGTATTTGACGAGGAAATAATTGTCCTCAAGATTGGTCTCCCCGCTCATTGGACTTCAATAAATGTGATTACTTTCTTTAGGGGGCGTTAAAAGAGTCTGTTTATTCTTCTCCAGTTGATTACCGAGAAGAATTGTGGAATCGCATTGCAGACGAATGCAATATGACAGGGACCGCGAAAGATGACGGTTACGCCATCTGCCGTGAAAAAACACAAACAAAGTGATGTAAACACAATTAGTTTTGTATAATCAGCGTTTTTAAATGTTCATTTTTTTAAACTGATATTATATGTTTGTGATGTCTTCATCAAAAGTATCTTACTGTATTCATGGCTGTTCAAATATGCCGTATAAAAATACTACGCAGTTGAAATATTAGGTATAGTTTCCCCGAAAGTTCATTGAATTCTGCGTGGACAACCTTAAAATGTCAAAAATGGATAAATGCAGTGAAAAACCATATGTAAGTAAAATGTTCTAATTAAAAAATTTTATTAACTATTATTTTGTGTATAATCAATATGATACTACAATTGGCAGCTATTAGAAAACTTCAATTTTTTTTCCATAAATAAAAGTTATTATCGAGAGAATAAAACGTTTTCTGTACGATTTCATTGATTATATAAAATAAAAAGCTTGTTATATGTTTGCTGACTTTAATATTATATAATATGTTTAAATAATTAAATACTATTCAGAGAAAGAAAGTATATAAACATTTGTACAAAACAAATCACTTCAAGTTTTTTAATTACATTTCAGAAAACATCGGAATGATTGGGAACCAAATAAAAATACTAGAATTTGCAGTGCTCATTTTGTCAATAATCAAAAATCAGATAATCCCCTACACCCATCTTACATACCAACAATTTTTTCTGGCAAAGAAAATAAAAAGATCTATTCATTTTTTGCATTTTGTATGTTATTTATTACACTGTTTACATCACAATGTTATTATTATTTAACACCAGGGCGTTCTACTTTCGGCAGAAGTGCTGCCTCTATAGTTCGGTCTCGATCCCTATAAAAAATGAAATCTGAAATAAAATTCATTATATGGATGGAGTAAATTACGTATAATAGTTATTCGACTTTTCCCTGAAAACTACAAAGTTTTATGCAAAATTACAAGAGTAAAAAAAGTTTTTAAATCAAATTATCCATGGCACGAGAATAACATTTTTCAAATCAACTGACAGATAAAAAACTTTTGAGAAATTTTAAGGTTAAGTCACCCCTAATTAACCCCCCAGAATGGTCCGATCGACTTCTACTTATATTGATTTATATTCTTTTATTAAATCCATTAAAACACATTAATTGTGAATAATTTAATTTTTCAGAAAAATTGAATTTCAAAATTAGATATTTGATACGCCTATAGCATAATAAAGCCTCAGTCATTATCTATACATCCAAACATTCTATGCGCATGCTCATATAAGCGGAATTACACGAACGAAGACAAAACGTTCGTGTTATAATATAGACGCCTGCAAACTTGTATGGATATTATTTACACCAGAATTGTTTTCTTTATAATAATAGTTGTGATGGCGAATATTATAAAAGGATTTATGTGGAGGAATTATATATACATATTATTAGATCATCAGAAGAATTGAATAGACACTACATATACGTTTAGAAAGATTATCTTTATACATTGAAATACAAATTTGCCATACGATTATTAATCACGTAAGTAACCACCATTATCTCTTAACAAAATGAAGAATATTCATGAACATTTTCTTACTAATCTCAATTTAAAATCTATTGAATTATTACATAAATGTCTTTCTTCTTTAGTTTGATCGATCAAATATATGCAAAAGTACTTTATAAATGGTAATGATCACTGAATTTATAATCAGTTTGTTATTATTGGTCAATAATATTAAAAACACCCTGACCTGGAGTCTGTAGTCTGGATCTTACCACATCTGGTAACAGGAACAAGCCGACTGGAAACAACGCTTCCCAATTTCTGGAGAAATCTTGGAGATTATCGGGAATAACTGGCTATAAACAATCGTAAGTGTTTGGTGTATGTTTTCTATCACAATTTGTTAACTTTCACTGGTATTTATTTAAAATTTACTTAAATTTTGTTCCAAACTAACATAGCCTTGTCCTCCACATCCGTCGCCACGCTCTACTCTCCAAGCTTCTTTCCCGATTGTCGATTTTTTTATCAACAAGCTACTTGTTTCAAAGCTCACTGTTCAATCATAATTTTGTTTCATTTCCACTTTAGCAAAATTGTCCTGTCACAACAAAATGCTTTTTTCCTGAGATAGAAAGTTCTACTCACTTTATTGCACTTTTAAAATTTCAGGAAAACATATGATTATAAATTTACCTTAAAAAGGTCTGTTCTTCTTTTAATATATACAGAATTTGAATAAAATAAGTCTTTGACAAGTGATAAAATTCATGGTTAATACATTGAAATTACAATATGAATTCTCATTTATCTACATGTAATAAATTTGAAATAATATCTAAAATTTATGACACAATTCCTTTTATATAATATATGTCATGGTTTTTTTATTTGAAACTATACAAATTTTATAGTTCTGATATTGACATTTATATATATATATATATATATATATATATATATATATATATATATATCACCATCTTATTATCAATTTCCCTTTTCTGTTAACATATAGACAATGATACAAAAGTTTGACATATCATCATAGTTATGTCATCTTGGATTTATATTTTTATTTGTCCAATTCTTTATAAGAAATATTGATTATTGATCTTCAACTTATATTTGTGTTAACTATGATTACTAATGCTTGTTTATTTTCAGATAAACAGCTGATTTCCTAGTGACAAAAAATATCCATTTTAGGCATTTCTTCTATACTTGTTATAAGTTTTCATACTTTTAGAAAATTATTAAGGTAATTTTTCTATATTTTATTGTTACTCTTTTTATTATTTTTATAATAATAAAATTTTTATTATCTAACAAATGATTTTATAATATAATTTTATATGAGTTTTAATTCTGATTGTGATTTTTTTATGTATCCTTTTATTAATGAAGTTTCAATTTATTCAAATACTAACTTAAAACATTCTCATTCAACTAATGTGCTTTAATATATATATATATATATATATATATATATATATATATATATATTATAAATATTTTATATGTTTGATTAATTTGTGTGGCTAGCTCAGTATTGTTAATTAATTATATGATATTGTTCGGGAGCATGAGACTCTTTCTACCCTTCGAGTTCTGGCTTTGTTTGAATTATTTTGCTTACGTAAAATAAAAAGAAACACAGTACTTTTAATGATTTAATTTTATAAAGAAATTTTTTTATTTAAATAATTATAAAACAGTTACGCCTATGGAATTACCACAACAGAGTCATAAATGATATCATACACCATCCTATGCGCATGCTCAACTAAAATCGAATGGATGCGAGACGGAACGAACGATTCTTATAGACGCTTTGCATCTGCGTGAATCTTAGGTACATCAAGTTCGTTTACTTAATGATGCTGGTGATGGAGTTTGTATTAAAAGAATTTATGTTTGGAAATTATATACATAGAAAAGATAAAACTGTTCAGAAGAAATAGGTTACAAAATTATACATACAATTGGAAATATTATATAAATAGATTAAATGCATTTTTCTCAACGGTTTGAATTGACGTAAGTACAAACATTATTTTATTACAGAATAGGTCTTGTTAAATAATATTGAAATTTTGTCTATTGAATAAACTACATAAAGTCTTTTTCTTTTTTAGATAGATCGATCATATAGACGCAAGAATTATTATATACATGAAAATAGTCACTGAATTTATATTCGAGAGTTATTATTCTTATTATTGGCCAATAATATTTAAAGCAGCACTGACCTGAAGTCTGGATTCTGCATCTACTCGTCTGGAAACAGGAATATGCCTTCCGAAGTTCAAGCTGCGTAATTTCTTGAGAATTTTGGATATTCTCACGGGAAAACTGGATACAAACACATGTGAGTGTTCTAAGTTTTATATTTATTAGGAATCTATAACTTTGTTCATGATATTTTGTGATTTTACTTGAAATTTCTGGAAACATTCTTCATCACCTTCTCGCTACTTCGACGCCAAAAACCAATTACCAACGCTTCCTTTCGATCGTCAATTTTTTAATCAACAAATAATATATTGTTTCTCAGCTCACTAATTTTCAATAAAGTTTTGTTTAATTTTAGTTGTTCAAAATTTGTCCTGTCATTTTTCCACCAATCACATTCTTTCTGGAGCTGTCGAATTATATTCACAATTGCAACACTTAATGAAGTTTTTGAAAACATATATGAATGTGACTTTCACTTGAAAATTATCTGTTTTCTTTTACTATTCAACGAATTTCAATCCAACAAGTCTTTTACAGATAGTGAAATTCATTGTTATATTTCGATATGACAATGTCTAGTTTTGTTTTGACATTTATAACAACTTGAAAATAATATTTATATTTATGGACATAAATTCTTTTATATAACATATATATATATATATATATATATATATATATATATATATATCTTTTGCTTTCGTTATTTGTAATATTTAAATTCTATAGTAGCAAATATTTCCTTAAATCCATCATCATTTTATCATTCATTGACTCCATAAATTTGATATAAATTGTGACATATAAATTACCTTCATGTCACTGATATTTTTATCTTCTAAACTTATCTAATTCTTTATACTAAATATGAACATGATTTATATTATTCTGTTTCAACTAATACTTATATTACATTAGATAACTAAAACTTGTTTAATTTCAGATGAAACAGCTGATTCCTTCATGACAAATAAACATCCATATTGGGCAGATTTATTGTTTTCCACTTTACTTGTTAAGCGTTTTCAAAATTTAGACAATTATTAAGGTAATTTTTTTATATTTATTGTTGCTTTTTTTTAATTATTGTAAACAAATGGTTTAATATATTATGACTTTATATGCATTTTTACTTATGATTGTGGTTTTTTTAATGTGTTTTTAATTACATAGTTTCAATCCATTTTAAATACTAAGCAAAATATTCTCAAACAGCTGATGTTCTTTAATATATAAGATATATGGTTCAATATATATATATATATATATATATATATATATATATATATATATATATATATATATATGTATATAATTACAGAGGACGCCCAGTGTAATTAAAATTTTGTACTAACCTGTTCGCTAGTATAAACGTCGCTTGATATATCGGAAGAAGAAATATTCAAAGACTGGACTGCCTGTGGAGATATAGTAACTTTTCTTTTTTTGTTGTCTTTTTTTAGAGTTCCAGATAGAGGGTTGTTTAATTCTAGAATAAATGACGGTTTAATTTTACAAAAATAAACGTTTCACATTTATCAAGGTACCTTGAAGATTTTTCTTGGCGTCCTTGATCGCATTTTTGGTAGTATTAATTTGATGGACGACTGTATTCATAGTATTTTGTGCCTCTCGTTTTGCGTTCTCGAGAATTTTCACATTTTCTTCGTAGTATGTTTTACAAGTTTTCAGATAACTTCTCTGTCTCTCTAACCCGACCAAATTCTTTTCTGATGATATATTCACCATTTGTTCTTGTATCTTATGTATTTTTGTTTGCAGAGTTTTCATCTGTTCGTCCAGCAACTCATTTTTGACTAAATTCAGTTGTTTATTAGTCGAAGCGGTTTCTTTTTGAATAGTTAGGGCATTTTTTTCTTCCAATTTTGAATAATAATCCTGAGATAACTGTTCCTCCATCTAAAAATAATTCATTAATTAACCGACTACCTCCTTTGATAATTTTTTCACCAATACCTTTATCTTCCTGTTGTTTTCAATACCTAACGCCATCAAAATTTTTTCAGCATCAGTTATTTTCCTGTCGATGTTATCTATTTCAGTTCTCCTTTCTTTAGATGTAGAATCTAATCTAGTTTTCATTTCTGTTACAATTTTCTTTAAATCAGCCGTTTTCGAATCTTTATATTCGAATTGACTGTGACTCTTATGTAACAGTTCCTCAATTTTTTGTATATTTATGAGAACTTCTTCAATTTGTCTGTTTGTTTGTGCAAAGGCATTTTCTAATTGTATTATTCTAGAATCAATTGTTGTAGATAATTATTAGGAATCAGCAACACAAAATTTCGAATTTTTTATATAAATTTTTGTACAAATTGGACTTATAAATTGAATATATGAAATTATTTATATAAGTTTATTTATTGAAATTTGTTTACGGATAAGTCTCAAGAAACTATTTCGAAATTGCAATTCTTACCATAACAGCCCAGTAAATCCCCACGAGCCGAATTTGGTTGATCTATTTGAGTTGATTATAAAATTTGACTCACTTCGACTTTCACACGTAAGGTGCGTTCTTTTTGACTGAGATCTCAGTTAATCTCAGCTCACATCAGTAATGTGAGCGTTCTTTTTGTTTCACTCACTTTAAGTGAGCTGAGATTTTTCCTCCCCCTCCACCGATACTGAATGTGTTGTGAGGGGGTATCAGTTGGAATTGAGTCGGAAATAAAGTGAAGGGGATGAAGAAATATTTGATTTGTTTGTTTTATTTGTAGTTTTAACCAAGGTTATCTGAGGTTTTAACCATTGACATATAAACAATAAACACACATAATCTATTTTTCTTTTGTTACAAATTATGGATATATTAATTAACATTATTAGATGCTGATACGAATCTGTCGTATAGTTTAAATCTATCGACAGATCGCGCGCTTCAATTGAGATGTCGTTCTTTTTGATGCTTACTCACATCACTTTATCTCAGATCACCTTAACTGAGGTGATCAGAGATCTCAGTCAAAAAGAACGCACCAGTAAATTAAAAATTGAGAAATCAGTACCAGTAATAAAATGGCGTCGATTGCTTTAGTTGGTGAATGTGTTGAAAAAAGAGCTGCGAAATGTATTTGGCATGAGAAAAAACGTGAGACGCGTCGATTTTTGATGAGACAATTTATTTTATGAAATCAGTTTGGACCTTTTATGAAGAACCAGCATTACAGGATAGGAATACAAAAATCAACTGGAAATATCCGATGAAAATGTTAAAAATGAAATTGAAAATAACTCTAAGGCATCTGGCTACAGGAGATTAATTTTCGATACCATTTAAAAAACTCTATTTTGTACATTGTTTTGATCGTCTCGATTTTATTCTTTACATCAGCTATAGTAAGCCCAGTATAGAAACCCATTGCTTATAAACAACAAATGATCAATGTTGGTACAAACGAAAATCAATCCAAGCTTATAGGATTTAGTAATGTGTGCCTCCTACATTCAGTTGAATGCATGCATTCACTGTATTTGCCTGATTCAAGTCATCTTGATTAATTTGCTCTATTTATCACTCAGCGATAGATGTCGTCGTCGGTGAGTTGAATGACTATTTTTAATTTATATAGGTGATTTTCAGACAATTACTTGTTTCATTTTGTTTACTTTCACTTTCACTGAATTCCTATATTATTCTCTATTCGTTTAGCGCTCGAAGTAATTTTACCTGAATGATTGCAATAAAAACCTTAGCCATCACTTTTAATTTTATTAGTAAACTGTGTCTTGGTCTGTTAACTTCTAAGGGCAGAGAGCAGCAAGAAAAGTAAACTAAATCTCTGAATTTTGCATTTTTGTGACAAAATTGGAATCAACAACACAAGTTTTAATCCAGTGAAATTTGAAAGCACAGCTTTAACTACACATGTAAAAATAGTTTTGCAAAACGTGTATGATGCTCTCGTGCATGGGCACCCAGCATGTATAGTTGCAGTGCAGTTTCAAAATGTGCCAATATGTCAGGAATTTAGGAAACTACCATTTACAAGCTTTTAAAACACAGAAAACCCGATTTAATTGTGGAACCTCCAAAGAAGCCACCAGGGGAAAAACCTATCGAAATCCGCGAGGTAGTTAAACATATTGGTTTGTATTCTGAGCTCGCGACTAAATTCAACGACCAAGAGTGACTAGCTAGTCACCGACTATCCTATTTAGTCGGTTTGATATTCTTAACATTCCGAGACTAAGTAAGTATAATCACGTCTGACAACACTGCATATTTTAAAACAATAGTGCACATTTCAAATGACAGCTCACATATCATTAGCAACCTGCATGCGACGACCATAGAGCTGTTGCGCGACAAGACGTTGTCTGTCAGCCATCTGTCGATGTTTGAATAATTGTCATACGTCTGCGTTTTATATTTTACGATGTTACTATTATAATTTCCTTCTTTAAGTTAAATAAAGCCAAGATCTACTGGTAATCGCTTCGCTTTCTTTATATCAATTTATTCAACTTAGAATGTCTGTGAAGACAAAACCAGTTCCACTCGCCAAGTATCTACGGCCTGAAAAATTTGACACCGAACCTGATGCCCAAGATTCCGATTCTAAATGGATCTATTGAAAGCCGACCTTTGAAAATTTGCTTGCGGAAGAATGCACTGAAGGTACTCCTGACAATCTTAAGCTAAAGATTTTAATGAATCACTTGTCGGCCTCTATTTACAAGTACGTAAAGGCTTTCCAAAACTTTGACGATGCATTTAAGGCTTTAGACGGCATCTATGTAAAAGCGAAAAACACAATACTCGCTCGCCATGTCCTGTTCAATAGGAAGCAACGAGCCGATGAAACTATAGCTAAATACGCAAGGGCATTGCGTGTATGTGCGCAAGACTGCTGTTTTGAAGCCATTACGGTTAAGGAACAGGCTATTCGTAGTGCTCTCATCTCTGGCCTTCGGTCTAAAAGAATAAGGGGACGCCTCCTGGAAAATTGTGAACATTCCCTGGATGAGACGCTCAACCAAGCTATAACCCTCGAGAATGCGGACAATGATTCCATCACAATAAGTAGCAATGCTGGCAACATGTTTCAACAACTTAGCACTATCCACTCCAACTCAGAATAATCTAACTTAGCCGCAGCCAAGCCCTTGCCAGCGCGCTATGTCCCCTCTTCTGCTCATACTCCTACCTCTAGATCAACATCATCAGCGAGACGCTGTTTCTTCTGCGGAATGTACATCAGAGGTTTAAGTGTCCAGCGAAAAGGCAGTCAACTTTGCTCGAATAAATGCCACTTCGCGAGCGTTTGCCAATCTGCAAACTCCGATGGTCCGTCGTGCAGAGTGCAACTATTTCTATAGCTGTAAATGGCTATGAAGCAGATGCACTAATTGACACGGGCAGTTCGGTGAGTTTCATCATTTCAAAAATTGGACGTTTGATGAAGATGCGTCAAAGACCGAGCAAACAAACTATCAATTTCGCATCGCTCAACCATGACTCATTTGTCGAGGGTGTGTGCTTCGTCACAATTATAATCGATCACGCATATGACCAACGACCTCTACTCATCGTAAAGAATCTCAGTGCTGGTGTTATCGTGGGCCATGATCTACTAAGAGATCACTCAAAACTCGAGCTCAAGTTTGGCGGCCCGAAAGAAACCTTGGAAATATGTAACGTACTAGAAGCTTATGTGCCACCAGCGTCCCTTTTCATAAAACTCATGCACGCTATCAAGCCGATCGTAGTCAAAAGTAGACGCTATAGTAAGGAATACGAAGAGTTCATCATGCAAGAAGTGGGCAAGCTAATCGAAGACGGAATAATAGAACTGAGCATCTCACTCTGGAGAACGCAAGTCTTAGTAGCAGGCGGAGGGTGTCATAAGAAGCGTTTAGTAATTGATTACTGATTGAAGATTCATAAATACACAGAACTAGACACCTACCCTGTGCCTCATATTGAAAAAGTCATAAGTGACATCTCGAAATACAACATGTTTAGTCAAATTAATTTGAAGTCGGCTTATCACCAAATCCCGATCCTCCCGTAAGAGAAAATATACACTCTATTTGAAGCTTGTGGCAAATTATATCAATTTACCAGAACACCTTTTGGCGTGACCAATGGTGTAGCTGCGTTTCAGCGCGCGCTCGAATTTGTTATATCTACAGAAAAACTGTATGGCACATTTACATATATAGATGACGTCACCTTCACTTTTACATATACAGATGATGTCACCGTTTGTGGGAAGACGCAGGCCGAGCACGAACACAATTTGAAAAGGTTTTTGGATGCTGCAAAAAAGTACGGTCTAACCTTAAATGAACAAAAGAACGTCTGCGTAATTTGGAATGTTTTATTTTTCACTTCCAATCGTGTGGGGTAAATGAACTGTTGTGCACTGATTGAAAACACTATTATACTGAGATTTTTCTGTAACTATTAACATAAATAACTATGTACATTATTCACAATATGATGATTGTAGATATAGACACGTGTCACATATTTTTTATCACTTTCACCAACTGTAACGAGTTTGAGAGTTTTTATTATTTTTGTTTAGCCGGCATAGGTTATTTAGAGAGTTTTGAATACAATGATTCCACTAAGAGATCTAATTAACTACTGGGGTTTTATCTAACCGGCATGGGCTATTCAGAGGGTTTTGAATTAAATGATTCCTCTCCAGGTTCTACTCGACTACTGAGTTTTTTGGCGCTAAAAATGAGAGTACGATCAAATTAACTACGTTGTTTTAGGCGTTCGGAGAATCTGTTCGGGTCGGAGAAGAGCATACACGGGGAGGGAAAGAGTTCATTGTGGAATAGATTGGTTGGAAAGAGTGCGAAGTCATTAAAAGTTCGGGATTGAAATGAATAAATATTCATTTTCTCAGAGAGTAAACTGGGTTTTCGAACATACTGCCACGCGGGCGAGAATTGGAGAGAGTTTATAGAGTTTTGGTATTAACATTAGAGTGGTGTAAGGGTGCGGATGTTATGGTGTTGAGATTAGGATTGTACGTGAGTAGATCATTTTTGTAATAAGGTGTTGTTTACTCTGAATCACTTGGAAGAGATATCAGTTTAGTAATAGGTCTAGTATATTGTCCATCACTAGTCATAATTGTGGCGCAACGAACCCTGCCGTCTTTAGCCAACGGCGCCTCTATCACCCTAGCCAAGGGCCATAGGAGGAGGAAGGAATATATTTTACCAGAACCATATCGTTTACCTGAATGTTGCGACGAGGAATCATCCATTTTGGGCGATTATGAAGTCGATTCATGTAGTCTAGTGTCCAGCGTTTCTAAAAAACTTGTTGAATTTGATAACATTTGTTCCAGAATGAGAGTCTATTTGTGGGCTGAGAAGAAATTTCTTTTTCACGGTAAGCGGTAAGAGCAGATGCGATAAGAAAATGACCCGGGGTCAAGGGTTGTAAATCCTTGGGGTCAGTTGACAAGGGGAACAGGGGCCTGGAATTGAGTATTGCCTCGATTTGAGTTGGAATTGTGAAAAATTGCTCGACGTGAATTGAGAATTGCCTACGATCCGATGGAGATGATGTTTAGCACTTTTTATGCCTGCTTCCCATATGCCTCCCCAGTGTGAAGACAATTTATTAAGTAATTTGAAAATGATTCTAGGAAAAGCTGGTTTTCATCTTCGTAAAATATGTTCCAACACTAAAGATATTTCTAATCAAGACTCTGTCAATTCGGAAACCGAAATCGACTTAATTCATCAGTCTCTCCCCCTGTAAAATACTAGGAATGACATGGAATCCTTACACCGATAAATTAAAGATAAATGTTTTTGCCTCACTCGAGTTGAACGTTCTTACAAAACGAACAATGTTATCGCATTTATGTCAATGTTTTGACCCGTTAGGTCTTATCAAACCTATTATAGTTAAGGGTAAACTGATAATGCAAAAGATATGGTTACAAAACTTGAATGGGATGAGGAAATAAGAGACCCACATATTATTAAAGAATGGAACACTTTTTCAAGAACGATTTTATGAGTTAAAAATTCCCCGACATTTATTTTTAACAAAAGAGATAGCGAAAATCGAACTTCACGGATTTTCGGATAGTTCTCAAGAAGTCTTTGCTTGTAATATTTACATTCGCTCAATTTATTCAGATAATTCCACCCATTGCTCTCTAGTCACTTCAAAATCTCGTGTTACATCCTTACGAAAAACCAGAACTATCCCTCAGTTAGAACTCAATGCCATGTTACTTTTGTCGAAACTAACTAAGAAGAATTTACAAGTATTTGAAAATAAATTTATTATAGATTCAGTTAATTTATGGACCGATTCCTCAATTGCATTAACATGGGTTAACATGTCCTCCTTCTCACTGGACAACTTTTGTAAGCAACAGAGTTTCTCAAATTGAAGAGATCACTCAAAACTGATATTGGAGACACATTCGCTCAGCGCTTAATCCAGCAGACATGTTATCTCGTGGTAAATTCGACTTCTCATTTTGGTTTTCTGGCCCAGAATTCCTGAAAGACCCAAACATCGATTTTAATTCACTCAAGAAAAAAACTGCATTAACTTCTTCGTATATAGCCGAAAATTTCAGGCAAAACATTTTTCCAAGTTCTCTTCATTTCAAAGGTTAAAAAGAACAATGGCGTACATCTTTAGATTCGTTCACAACCCAAAGGCTACACATGCAAAATATCAGGCCGTCTTCAAGTCAATGAGCTTGAAAAATCTCTCAATTTTATTCTTAACCCTTAACTACTATCGTGGGGTCAAATTTGACCCAATCACTTGAACTTCAGTACGCCGCTGGTAAACCGTTTAACACACAACCTTCGTATTCCATGTTTTCTCCCACTTAAGTATATACTTTAGGATGCTTCTTAGTAGTAAACAATCGGTCCGATAGTTCACACATGCTGATGATTTTGGGTCTGAGTTGACCACGATAGTAGTTGCGTGATTATTATTTTATTTATTATATCAGAATGGCTGATGACTTTGTAAGAATTGGCAGGAATAGGGTAAAAAATACAATATTTTTGACTTTCTCGAATCTGTAGAAGAGCCAACCGAGAATATTGACACTGATAATGACTATAATAACAGTGATACTGATAATGGAAGTGAACACTCGGATCACGACACAGATACAGCAATTAGTGTAAGTGACTTATCAAGCGACGAAAGTGAAACAGCATCTAATAGTGAAACAAATTTTTACTATGGACGCAACAGATATAAGTGGGGTGAAAATGCTCCGACACCATCAAGAATTCGCGCAGAGAACATTATTACACACCTTCCTGGTCTTCATGGACCTGCTTTACAAACGAAACCATCCAGTCCACTTGAATCATGGTCACTTCTTATAACTCCCGACATGTTGGCAACTATTCTAGAGTATACAAATGAAAAAATTACCGAGCTGTGTGTAAATTATGGGGATACTGATAATTGGAGATTTTAATGCCAAGATTGGCCGTGGTGCTGAGGGGGATAGCATAGGGGCATACGGTCTTGGCGAAAGGAACAGTAGGGGTGACAGACTTGTGCAATTATGTGTAGAAAATAACCTTTTAATCGCTAACACCTTTTTTTAAACAGCATCCAAGAAGACTATACACCTGGAGGTCACCTGCAGACAGAGAGGAAATAATTGTCAGTAATCAGATTGATTTCATTTTGATTAGTCTAAACTTCAAAAGAATATGAAATCAACAAAAACCTATCCTAGAGTCTGCAGTGATCACAACCCTGTCGTGCTGGACTTTAGACTCAAGAGATTCCAGAGAGTTGAAAGAGAAAAAACGTCAAAAAAGATAGACATCGCACGATTGAGCAATCCCGAAAAATGGAAAGAGATAAGCTCTAAGATCGAAAAAGAACTATAAATGGTAGAGGTATCCGTGCGGGAAGAGGATGTTGAAAGGACATGGACTGATTTGAAAACTAAAATAACAAGTATACAGGAAAAAGACATTGGATTCATGGTAACCAACAAGAAACAGGAATGGATGACGCAGGAAATATTAGACCTCATGAATGACAGACGGAAGTACAAGGCAAATCCGACGGAATACAGGCGATTAAATAGGATCATTAGGAGAAAGTGTCGGGAAGCGAAAGAGATCTGGATGTCGGCAAAGTGCCAAGAAATAGAACAATTACAAGAAAAACATGACACCTTCAATGTTCATAAAAAAGTAAAAGAGCTTACAAACAGACACAGAAAACATCAAGGGGCAATCTTGAGAGATGATAACAACGAGATAATTCTAGGAGTGGAGGCTAAGCTTGCAAGATGGAATGAATATATCGAAGCACTTTTTAATGATGATAGACCTTGCTCCCCACCACCGATAGATCACGTATTGAATGAAAAGGCTCCAGAAATAACCAGAGATGAAGTTGTTCATGCAATAAAAGCACAGAAAAACGGGAAAGCTACCGGTCCCGATAAAAGCAACGTTGAAATACTTAAATTAATTGCAGACAATGAAAGTAAAAGCCTAGATTTAATAACAGCACTATTTAACAAACTATATAGCTCAAGCAAGATACCGTCGGATTGGCTTAAATCAACATTCGCAACTCTGCCAAAGAAACCCAACGCCTCACAATGTGATGACTATCGGATGATAAGTCTTATGTCCCATGTCCTGAAAACCTTTCTTAGAATCATCCACACACGAATCTACAAGAAATGCGAATATCAGATGGACAATACCCAGTTTGGATGCCGAAACGGACTCTGAACGCGTGAAGCGCTCTTCTCCCTGAATGTAATGACACAGTGGTGAATGTGAATGTATTCGCATGTTTCATAGACTATCGTAAGGCGTTTGACTGTGTTAATCATCAGAAGATGATCGAAATTCTGACAACAACCGGGGTTGACGAACAGGACCTACGTTTCATATCAGAACTTTACTGGCATCAAACGGCGGTAGTAAAGATGGAACAATCGACATCGGAGGATATGCAAATCAGACGAGGTGTCCGACAGGGTTGTCTCTTGTCTCCACTCCCCTTTAATCTGTATTCCGAAACTATATTTAGAGAGGCACTGGATGGGGCCCAGGGCGGAATCAAGATCAATGGAACCCCAATAAATAATATCAGGTACGCCCATGATACGGTTATATTGACCAGCGATATGCAGGAATTGCAAAGCATCATGGATTCCGTAGTTCACTATAGCGAGATGTTTGGATTGCATCTCAATGTCTCCAAGACCAAACTATTAATCTTTTCTAAGACTCCAATAAATGCACACCTGCGGGTCAAGGGACAAACAATCGAACAAGTGACCTCAATAAAATATTTGGGAGCTAACATCAATAGTCAGTGTGACCCGAAAAGAGAAATACTTTCAAGGATTGAACAATCGAGAAAAATCTCTTTGTGAGTATGAAATCATTTTTTGCAAGATTGGACCTCAGCTTGGAACTCAGAATTCGGATGATCAGATGCTACGTGTTCTCTGTCCTACTCTATAGATGTGAAAGTTGGACACTAAATTCACAGACCAAAAAGAAAATAGAAGCCTTCGAAATGTATGTGTATAGACGGACGCTGCGAATTTCATGGGTACAAAGGATCACCAACGATGAAGTACTCCAGCGCATGCACAAACAAAAGGAACTACTGAACACCATCAAGAAAAGAAAAATGCAATACCTGGGTCATGTGATGAGAGGTGATAAATACGAAATACTACGCCTCATAATAGAGGGCAAAGTGCACGGGAAAAGATCAGTAGGAAGACGCCAGAACTCATGGCTAAAGGACTTAAGGAGATGGTTCGACCGCTCGTCTGCAGAAATCTTTCGTGCTGCAGTCTCCAGAGCTACAATTGCCATTTGGATTGCCAACCTTCGGCAGGAGAGGGCGTGATAAGAAGAAGATACGGTCTTTGGTAGAAAGAAATCGTTCTAGCACTTTATTGTCAAAATAAACTATATCCTGTACTACATTTTATTAATGGAATGATATCTTGATAATAAATCAACGTTGGTCGCGCCGTGTCAGCGGTCATAATCTATCCTTCCTCCTTCTTTAATGTGGATACATAGAGCAAGCGCGCATGCCGTTGTCATAGTAACCGAGCCCGCGTTCTGCCAACGGCCAACTCACTTCATCCTGAGTCTCTTGATTGCATTTCTTCAGAAAATTAATTAGAAGAGGAATTAATAATTTTATTTTTTTATAATTCCAAATAGGGGTTCGCGGCTTGGCGGCCTTACACAGGAGCCGCGACTGGCGTAGAACTGAACTGTTTGGTTTCTGTTTCATCTTACGTTCGGATCGCAAGAGGGAATGATTATGTACCCGTCATTTCTGTCCCTGACTGAAGCAAGGGCTAATTGGACTGTATTGCGCAGTTTACTCTAATGCCTCTCCTGTTTTTTTTCTTATTTAAATGAGTATAATTCGTAGAATTGGATTTAGTTTGTATTTATATTTCTTACTAAATTTTAGCATTTTAGACAATGAGGGAATTAGTGATTTGGAATCAAATGTTGTTTCAAGTTTAGATTATGATGATCTAATGGCGAATGAAAATGAGATGAGGAATATACATTATTTAGGTAGGTATTTAGGACATAGGGGATTTGAGTGTTAAACTGTTATAAACATATATTTAATACTCCAATAGTGCCCTTAAGGCATTAAGTGGAAGTGTTGCTGACCTAGAGAGACAGCAACTGGATTCTTCTATGTCACTTATTGATATTCGATCTGTTGTGAGCAGGCGTTGCAACTGTAGTGGGCAGGCGCAGTCCATTCTCGGACACGCGCGTAGTATTTCAGATTCAAATGACGGGAACAGACTTAAGTATATGTATCGTCGTCGTCCTTTTCCAGATCCCTACCGGTAATATAGGAGTAATAAATATATGGTTATAAATTGCAGAAAAAATGTGTGAAAGTGATAGTGGTGATAATCAAAACATTCCTTCCGATGTCGAAGAGGCCGCGGCAATGGCAATGAAAACTTTGCTTTCAGCAAAATCTCGGAAGCGGTATGAATTAGTTTTGCTCTATTGTGATTCATTCTACTTGCATTAAATTATATCTTCAGGGTCCTTAAAACTGCCGTTTCGTTAATATTATACAGTTTACTTATGATTTGTATTAATTTAATCAAAAATTTGTGTTTCGTTGAAATTTTGTGCCATAGGTAATATTTTCATCTGACAAATTCCACATTTCCGTGCCATAAAAAAGTGCAGTTAATTTGCCCCCTCTCCAATAGCTATTTTCAACATAAACCTATTTGGTCGGTATGCACTCCCAATGCACCAATATGCTCCAAGAATGATTTTATTTGCACCACATTCCCACAGTAACTGCAGCTGTTTGTATATGAGGTGGAGGAAAACAAACTCTAGCCCGCCACTATTGGAATTTTCAAATGTGTACTTTGCAGCATATCAAGCGCTGACAATGTACCATTATGCTCCATCAAAAATATCCTTTGTACCCTGTCTCTAGTTAGTAGTATCACATTACCACCAACAAAAACAAATTACCCTCCCCTTAGTTAGTTAAACCTCAATATATAAAGTACAGTTGCCCCCCCCCCCCCATTAATTTAAAAAAAATGAATGACAGCGGAAATCACTTCAAATGTACTCCTATGCACCACCAATAAAAACAAAATCCCTTTTTCCCCCTAATTAGTTGAACCTTATTATACAAGGTAAACTTGTCAAATGTCAAATCTTTTGATTAATAGCGTTTTCGATTTACCTCTACTCTGCAAGTTCAGTTTGCCCTGAAATTACGTCACAAAACTGGGCGATGGCATGCTAGTTCACTAGATTGCATGCTAGTTCACTAGATTGCACTAAAAAGTTCGTCTTAAATCGAACATCTATTCAACTGACAAGAGGCTAAATCGAACGCGGCATCGACCAATGAGAGAACAAATAAGAACGTATCTGAATGGTTGGTTACATAGTTTTGCGGGTTGACTTCGAAATTTCAGAATTACTAATGCAGTTTAATTTACTAAATTTATTTTTAGTATGAAATTATTAGGTTGACAAATTTTATGTAGATATCAGAAGCTATCCAGTAATAATATAATTACATTACAGTTAAATTTAATTAAAATACCTATCTAATTAATGATATTGAAACCTTGATACTCACAGCGTGTAACATTATTAATAGTATAAAAACCTAATTTAAATTAATACCTAAAAACATATTTTTTATAATTCGCGTATAAAAGAGACTTCATTATAACATTGTTTACAGTGTCACAATGAAGCTCTTTGAACACTGTTGTAATAATTTTTAGTGTACAGTTGGTTATTGTATTTAGTTATATTTTTATTTGACATTTGACTTTAACCTTGTCACAAATTATAATTATCTAGCGTTGTTCTAGCTAGCAAATTATTATATTAAAGGTAAATTGCCACAATGACTTCGTATAATTGTAATTTACCGAAGGAGCTTAATTAAAATATCCCAAATTTCTATTTGAATTTTATTTTTTTGTATAGGGCTGTAGAAAAAATGTATGCAACATGTGCATAAAGTGTCTTTTTTTCACTCATGGAATTGCCGCACTCGCCTGGGTCAACTTTTTCCATTCGTGAAAAAAAGTACCAGTTTATGCACTTGTTGCATAAATTACTATTGTTAAATAAATAAGAAATAAAACGGGTAACAGTGATAATAATTATATGATACCTTTATTTAGACAAAAATAGTTATTTGTTAAACAAGTGTCACTATGACTCGTTTTGTAGTACGAGTGAAGTTTGCACAACGAACCGCGAAGCGGTGAGTTGTGCAAATCACGAGTACTACAAAAAGTCATTGTGGCACTAGTTTTACACAATATTTTTTATACTTAGCATTTATTAAATTATTTAAATAAAATAGAATTTCATATAATCCCTGTTTTTGATCTAGGAGGAGTGGTTTGAATTTAAGTTGGCAATTCTGTAGATTCCTAATTAGTCAGATCACTGATGATTTTATTCAGCACTTCTGACTTTTGACATATTATAACCGAATAATTGTGTAAATTGTAAACAAACTTTCATTTAAGCAAACAGAGGATGATTATTTAGGCACGTTTTTTTATTCACCGGTAGATTCACCAATCCACCAACTACTTTTTATATTCATTGGTGGATTTTGGATTGAAGAAATGACTCGTTCATTTATTACTGTCAGTTCATTTATTACATCAACCAAAATTGCAAACCATTCCACCGCTGTTTCGAGGTGGTGGATAAATTTGGTGGATTAGAAAATGACAGCTTAACCTCAAAAGAACCTGCATATTAGTTCATCCTCGGAACTATCAGATGAAATGCTACTCCGAGTCTGGAGGCTAAAATAACTACAACACTTTTCAAGTATTTTCATTCGTTTCGTTAATTTTTGCTAAAACAACTATCAACTTAAAAATCGATTGTCAGCAGTTGTCAGATATAAATAACAACTGCGTTTTTTTATGTGCCATTGGTGACTCCAACATGTCGGCGCAGCGGAGACTGACGTCAGTCAACCAATGGTCAATATATGATGTAAAAAAACGTGCCTTTTGTTTAAAAAAGAGCTTCTTCGTATATGCTCTTGTGATCTATTTATATTATATCATGAACAGAATGATTTCTGCAATACATCTTCACATAGATATCTAGTAATTTATTCCAAAAATCGAAAGTTCTGTATACCTATTTATTGATCCTATACAATATAAAAATAAACAATTGACAAATCATTGATAAATAAACGTTAGCGTACTTTCTTCATTAATATTTTTAATATATAAATCATTCCAATTTACCTTTAATATAATAATTTGCTAGCTAGAACAACGCTAGACCATTTTATTTATAATTTGTGTCAAGGTAAAAGTCAAATGTCAAATAAAAATATAACTAAATACAATAACTAACTGTACACTAAAAATTACTATTACAGTGTTCAAAGAGCTTCATTGTGACACTGTAAACAATGTTATAATGAAGTCTCTTTTATACGCGAATTATAAAAAAGTTATTTACAAAATGTGTGCATATTTATGTTAATTTGAAACTCATTTTACTACCTATTTCCAACTCTTGTGCAAGAGTTGACTCAGTTATTACGGTTTTCTACTTGTTGCTTGTTTGAGATTCCAAATATGAACTTATTATTGAATGATAATTGTTCTGTCTCTAAAAACTGTTTCATGAGCCTTGAACAAATGATCTTCATAAAAAGCACTAGTGACTGTTTACAAAGTGCACAGTTAAAACCTCTATATTCACGATTGTAAAACATTCTTTCGTGTTGCTTAAGACTTCTGGAATAAGTAAAATTATTTTCACAAATAGTGCATACAAAATTATTATTGTCCATTTTTTAACAAAATATATGCCCCTAAATAAATGTCTAGCTGCAGCCAAAACTGCGATTTTTAAATAAAATTTCTATACAACACCTCAACAAAATGAACTTTAACAAACCCATTGAATGAACCACGAATAAACAATGGTATATTGTGCAACTAGTGCGGAAAATAGGATGTTTCATACGAGTGTGACAAGATGATGATGAACCACGAGCCGCAGGCGAGTGATTCATCATCTTGTCACACGAGTACGAAATATCCAGTTTCCGAAGGAGTTGTACATTATACTTTTCCGACGACCTACCTGAAAAACAAAATATATCGGATTTTAAAAATATGTTTGAACCGCTAATAATACAAGTTTTCACTCATAGACATTTTACAAGTGAATTGCATTATTAAGAACGATATATTTGAAAAGGGAAAAGGTCTAATTTTATTGAACATTCAACATACATTTTTAGGTACATTTTGGTCTGTATTCAGGTACTATTAGAATAGTAATTATTAATTATTATATTGGAACAATTGTTTAACACCAATGGAATATGACCATTTTCTTCAATTACACTTTGAACTGCCTGAGCCTTAATTCCTGTCACATTATTAGTTTCAAATACTGTACTCGAAGTTGATGGTCTCACAGTGACTGATTGTAATTCCGAACTGGTTGTGAATGATCTTGATGGTAGTTTCTCTGTGAAGGTTGTTGCATGTTCTATAGACTGGGTTATACGATTGGATATTTCCATGGAAATAAAATCTACCGTTTCATCGTCTGACGAATATTTGTTTTGTTATAGATATCAGCAGATTCAACTTATACAAATAAGTATCAATTTGATTACTAAATAAATCAAATCAACGCACTGACAGTAGGTATTAATATGTCATGAATTTATTTAAATATATGTCATTGTCACAGCTGCCTACAATTATGTGAATATTCCAAGTATAGGTACCTATTAGGTGAATAAGCACAGCAATCCATCAGTAGTGCGAAATAGATAACTTTGTGCGCTAATTTAGAGTACGTAATGATACGTTTTTCATGCAGGTTGTCGGAAAAACAAATATCTCTACTCTAAAGTGAATAAAATTAAATTAATTATGAATCACAGAACACCCCCCAGGTATCGCCACAAATTTCGAACAACGACTATGCAACCATCCATACACACATGGCTATCTGGCCTATCATTGGTGGATGTCGTGTTCGATTTAGCCTCTTGTATTCAACTGCGAGTGCAATGTTTCTAACCCGACTTTCGATCAAAAAGCGGAATACAAACAGTAAGGAGCAAGACACCAACACACTGACCTATAAACAACATTTTATAGGTCAGTGTATGAACATGAACAGCAGATGGGAAATATATATTTTATAATAAACGAAACATACACACATTAACTAAAGTGGATAGAAAAAACTTTAAGAAAAATGTCTTTCAACGAAAAACGGTACATTTTCTTCTTTATTTGAATAGGTAGTTCCTATCACATCAGTAAAATCGAGTATTACGATCTATTCTTCATACGAACTATAGTATCGGAAGATGAAAGTAATTCGGTTACCATTGCTAATTCGAGATTTTTTGTATTTGGCGCCACTTAAAACTAAACTGAAAGAACTGCACCGTCTTTCGTTTGAGGGCAAATAAAATTGAACTGAGGTCGCATTCGGACAGTACAGCTTGTAAATCGAACACGTGAAACTGGAAGAGTGCAACTCTGAAAAGGATAATCGAACACAACTTTTGAACTGAGTGCGCAGTCAGTTCTGCCGGGGCAGGTAAATCGAAAACGCTATAAAATATTAAAGTCGACTTTTATTCGACTAAGGCGTCTACTGTTACCAATGTGCATATGAAAAGATTGAACCTGCTCCATTTTTGGACGTGGATTTGCAAAACATTTATAATTTAGAGGCGCAGATCAATTGATAAATTTTAAGCCGAACTACTTTTTCCAATGTCGCAGTAATGAGGGGTGCAGAGGATACTTACGAAAAAGTCTCTTTTTAAATCCAGTTTTCTTTTTTGTAGAACTGATATGAACAAGCACTAAAATGTGTTACCAAAAAAAGATTCAAGTGGGTGACGTTCAATACATTTTTAGGGGTTGTGTTGCATACAGAGGACCTGATTTAGCTCTTGGTCACTTCGTTGCCTTAGCACAAAGGCACAACAATATGTGGGAAATGTATAATGATAGTCATGAAAAACGCGAAAAAATGTCAACTAATCAAGTAAGAGTACACATAATTCTATATAGTATTTAAATTACGTCGCATATATCAAGTCAAGTCGCTACCTGTTATACATTTTCCACAAGGTTGCGAATGTAAAATTTGAAAAATCCTATATCTCAAATGTAGTTCAAACGGCAATAATTGAAAAATTAAAATTTTGAAGAAAGTTCTTAAACGAGGTGTAGACTCTATAGAGTATTCTATATTCTGTGCTTTAGTTTATGAGAACCAAGTGGTTCCTTTTATTTAGGTATTTCACAGCTAGGTAACATGTAAAATTTCTTATTCACAATTTCATTGGTTAACCCTTTGACTCCTAGTAGTCGAAGCTTTGGGACACACTTCAAATAATTTTTCTACTCTCGCCTAGTGATCTTAGCGTCAAGACACAGTCAATACGTGGATACTCGGTATCCCCTCCAACGGCTCCTGCTAAAAATTATATCTACGAGGATATTGGGGATAGTTTTAGTTTAGTTGCATGTTAGCAGCGTTGGAGCATGGTACTGCCGCTGTTGTAATTGTTTTATTATAATACGAGTTTTTTAGTGATTTCTAATAAAATGGCAGGTAAGTTCGTGTAGATACAAGTTGTATATATAGCATATGTTTATGATAAATGTTATTTGATGAATTTCGGGCATTTTACACTTAGTAATTGAGGTGGTCGATATTCTGGGACACAAGGCACTGATCGGTTTTTTGTTTACAGGCAGAAAGAAATATTCTATTGCTGATTTGGAAGTTATGAGTCAGGAAGCATTACTAACTCTTGTTGAAGACATTCCATCTGATGCAGACTCAGAACTGCTCCGATGACGATACCGAAACAGATTTTTTAAATCTGGAGCCTCTGCCACTTAACTCTGAAGAAATAAATCAAATTGAGGACGTGCCAGAGGTAAATGAAATTGAGGACGTGCCAGAGGTAAATCAAATTCAGGACGAGGACGTGCCAGAGATAAATCAAACTGACGAAGACAGTGACGATGACATGCCGTTGGATATGCGTATAAAAAAATATTTTCTTCTCAATACAATTTGGACCAGAGACTCCGAAAACTGCATTCAACATAAAAAAAGTTTCAATGAACCGGTCGGTCCCAATCTACCGGACAATATAGATTCTCCGACAGATGTTTTTCTTCAACTTTTTACAAAAGAACTTATTGAATATATTGTCTTTCAAACTAATTTATATGCGGTGCAACATTGTGGTGGTGACGAAAATCGCATTGTACATACACAGACTAATGCGGAAGAAATGCGATTATTTTTAGCAATACATTTACTAATGGGAATAAAGCATCTCCCGAGTTTGAGAGACTACTGGTCTTCCAGGGCAGATCTTCGAGATGTTTATATTAGTTCCTGTATGCCAAGGGACCGATTTGAGTGGTTGCTATCAAACTTACATTTGAACGATAATGCTCTTCAACCTAAAAGAAATGAAGCCAACTATGACAAGTTATATAAAGTTAGACCTTTATTGAATCATTTATCAGAAAGGTTTGCTGCACGTTATAATCCCGCAGAAAACCAAGCAATCGATGAGTCTATGATAAAATTCAAAGGGCGTAGTTCTTTGCGGCAATATTTACCGATGAAGCCAATAAAAAGAGGATATAAGGTTTGGATAAGAGCGGACGAATCTGGTTTTGTATGTCAGTCTGACATATACACAGGAAAAGCTGCCGATACTACTGAAAAAAATTTAGGAGCCCGAGTTATCAAAGAGCTTACTCGTCCATTGGTCGGAAAAGGCCATAAAGTTTATTTCGACAATTTCTTCAATTCTGTGGAACTAACGAAAAGCTTGCGGGAAGATATCATTTATGCATGCGGAACAGCAAGGAAGGGAAGAAAGAACACACCAATAGATATAAAAGAGGATAATCAATTAGCAAGAGGGGAGTCAGATTGGCGAGTTAGCAAAGACGGCACTGTTTTTATAAAATGGAAAGATCGAAAAGGTGTTTTGTTTCCAAGTAATCATCATAACCCCGAAGTATTGACACAGTTTCTAGAAAGAAGAAAGATGGAACTTCAGAAGAAATTACTTGTCCAAAACTAGTCAAGGACTACAATGCCAATATGGGTTTTGTTGACAAAATGGATATGCTGAAGTCGATTTATGAAGTGGACAGAAAATCGAAGAAATGGTGGCACCGGATCTTTTGGTATTTTTTAGATGTCTCACTGGTAAATGCTTTTATTATTTATTATAAGTAGAGCAGCTGGAAAATCGCTTACGCTGAAAATGTTTAGGTTGGCAGTTGCAAACGGTCTCATTGGTGCCGAACCCGCCGTACCTAGAAAAGGACGCAAAAGACTTAGTACTGAAATAAATCACTTCAAACGTACGGTGCCGCTAGAAGTTCGATTTGATAAATGTGCACATATGCCAATTCACATGAAGCCAAGAAGATGTGCCTTTTGCAGTAGCCGAAAAGAACCTCACAAGTCTTCCTGGGGCTGTAAAACATGTGATGTAGGTTTGTGTCTTAACGACAAGAAAAATTGTTTCTCTTTGTACCATTCAAAATAAAGTATTACTTATGAAAATATTTTAGTAACTTATGCCTAGTGTCCCAACACCTAAGACATGGTCTATTTTTTTTGTGGTTTGAGAAAAAAAATTAAAATGCATACCATTAGTTTTAAAAATAATACTTTTATATAAAATTACCAAAAAACTATTTAAAAGTAAAAAAAATTAATTCCGGCGTCAAAGGGTTAATATTGCCTTGCTTTTGTTGATGGTGCATATTAGTGCATTATAAGTGGAGCGTTTATTTGCCCCGCCATATACAAACAGCTGTTGGGGAATGTGGTGCGGAGAAAATCATTCGTGGAGCATATTGGTGCATAATCACCAAATATGCTTTTGTTGAAAATGGCTATGGAGGAACATAATCGACCTCCATAAAAACATACATATACAAAACACTGTTGATCTTTAAGTCACCTTTGCAACAGAAATTGAAGTGAAAATCGCATATTACTCTTTATACAATCGTAGATAAAATATATTAAGTAGCTTCATAATCTCATCCATAATTGAGTTTAAAAAATAACTTACCTCTGTTGATTTGTCTCCAGCTCTTGTTGTAAGCTAGTGTGGTTGAAGTTTCCGTCAATCGTAGCTTGCTCTATTTGATTTTGAATTTCAGTCCATTTTAATTCAAATTCTTTTAAATTATTCTCCTGTTTTCGTTTTTCATCTACAAGTTGACAGTTTAATTCTTGACATTTTTTTCCTTCTTCGAGGCGTGCTTTCATCGTTTCCAAATGATTTTTTCTTTCCAAAATTATTTGCTTCAAACGTATATTTTCTTTCGTCTCAGATTCATAATCCCCCCTTTTTGAATTCCTCTCATCCTCCAATGCCTTTTTAAGGCGTTGAATATTTGACACGATAGTCTTAATGTATTTCTCGTACATCTCTTTCTGGTTAGCAACTTTTTCATATGTTTCTTCTAAGCCAGTATTTACCTTTTTTATTTTAGTTGAAAGCGTAGTGGTATAGTACTGTAATTTCTCTTTAATTTCCACTGTATTTTCAACGAATTGTTGTAATTGAGCGATTTCTTCTCTGGATCGTATTTCCTGAGTACTGACTTTTTCTGCTTCCAATTTTAAATCATCAGACTTTTTCTGTTCTCTATTAATTTGTTCTATAAGGCGCATATTCGTTTGAATGAGTATTTGAATAGTATTCTTTTGAACCTCCTGTAACATTATAAAATAAGTATATACCTTTGATTTCTGTGCCATAAGTAAAAATTCATCTTTAATAACTGGATACATTCTTTTTTTCGCTATTTCATAAGACTAAATTGAAAAATCATTAATTTATATCAGATGTATCTTCCACATTGTTTATTAAATGTAAACATAATACCTACTTAAAATTAACTTCAGATAAAAATAAATACATGTTCATACCTGCACCTCGACGAACTTTTTGCATTTCCTTTGAATATTATTTTCAGCTGATTTATAATGTAATAATTGTTTATTTGCGGTCTTATCAGATTCAATTTCAGTGTCTGCAGGTTCTGTTTCTTGATTAATATTTGAGTGTTGCTCATATGTACTTTCAGACTCATATTCGATTTCTATACTATCCATATCTAAACGCTCCATAGTAATGGTGTAATGGTAATAATCTTCTATAAATTGTTATTGACTGTAGGAGAGTATACAAAAACCCTATGCTTTCTTATATTTTCGGGAATAATTATTGATAAAGGTTTGAATTTGAAAGCTCACTCTCAGTACTGTGATCTCTAAACAATGCTGTCAACGCTATAAATTTTAAATTTCCCAAAAGAATACATTCTTTTGTTTTAAGTAGTGATCCCAGAATAACAGTGTGTTATAAGTTGAGTTTTGAAATTTTATCAATTATAAGAAAGTAAGTCCAAATCCCACATGAAAATATTAATGGTGATTAATTCAAATATTGATATATTAGTGTTTTTAAATGAAACTCAAGGTCTCTAGTTAATTCCACAATATAATTAACTAGAGACCTTGAGTTTCATTTAAAAACACTAATATGAGCATATTCCACGAAGTAAGGGTCGAGACAGTCAATTTCAAATATTGATAATGATTATACGAAATTTATAAATTCTTACTGTTTTTAGTTTTATGTTGGCTACAGTTAATACCAATTTATGAAGTTGACAGTACAGTGCACGTGTAATTTTAGGGGTGTTCTGTGTGTAACATAGACAATTAATTTGTTTATTTCTCTATGGTGTGTAATATGTAAGTGTTTTGTTTTTGTTTTGAATACTGATCGAGTTTTCAATTTAATTCAAAATGAAGAATAAATCTTCCCGACATAGGGATTTTAATACATTTAAGGTAATAATTAATTATTCACTTCTTTTGAAATGTGTTCATACAAGGGAGTTAAATTCTATTGCTACTTAAGTTTTTTAAAACATTACCCCACACGTTTATTTTTTCAATGTTATTAATAATAGGTAAATATAGAATATAAAATGTTTCATATTAGTCTACTTGTTTCTTATATTTTCGGAGAGAATAGCTAACATTGATGTTGACATTTTTCATAAAGTATCACACGAATATACTTTGGAAACTGAACAAAATGAAACAATCTTTCAACAAACCGTAATTAAAAGTAGTGTTATGAATTTAAGTCAAGGATATGGGAGGTGTCAAAAGACGATCTAGTTAAAATTGATTTATAACATATCTAAGATCCTTTATATTTACAACCACTTTTGAAGTAAGTATTTCAAATGTTTGTGTACTTGATGTGTTCATGTAATTGTGATAATTTTTTGTAGATTATTGGTTGCTTTGGCAAGAGACCTTCAGAAAGAATTTGATACATATTTTTCTGAATCTTTAGAAATAATAATTAATTTGCTTGATACAAAAAGTACTGAACAGCTAGAGTGGGTTGTTACATGTTTAGCATATTTGTTCAAATATCTTTGGAGATCACTGGATAAAAATGTTTGTTCAGTTTTTACAGTACTTTTTCCATTGTTATCAGATAGCAAACCTGAATACATTAATAATTTTGCAGCAGAAAGCTTTGCATTTGTAGCTAGGAAGGTGAAATATAAAAAGACTTTTCTCAATCATATTTTAAAGGCAGTAACAAATCAATCGGATGTAAGTATACTTGTCTTTAAATGAATGTTTATATATGTACTTCTCTTATAAAACAAGCTGTTATTGATAATATATAACGTTATATTAGGGAGTTTCAGGTTGTGGAAAACTTCTGTTCGAAGTGGTAAATGGGATTGATGGACAGTTTCATAGTTGTGCTGATACGGTAATTCCATTTCTTTTTGAATCTTTGACATATGAAAGTTCATCGCAAAGTGTACTTTTTTTTTTTTTTATTGCAATTAACGTGCTCGGCTACAAAGGCCACTCGCACAGGTACAGTATAAGTATACAATAAATATATTATATTTTGTGGTATAGCTGTACGTCTTTCAGGAACTGGAGAACGGAGGGGACATTATCTGGATTTCCGAGTACCTCTTGGAGACTTCCTTTGAGGTTGAGCTGTTGTCTTCTAGTTGTGTACTGTTGGCATTCTAGAATAATGTGTTCAACGGTGTAGATGCAGTTACAGGTTGAACAGAATGGCCGAATGTTGGATGACATAAGGTAGCCATGAGTGAATCTAGTGTGACCGATTCTTAGTCTTCTCAGCACCGCTTGGTCTTGTCTTGAGAGATTTGAAGCTCCAATATAGTAAGGATGGCTTAATGAAGGTTGAATTTTTTGCAATTTTGTCGGGATGGAGTTCCAATGATTTTGCCATAGAGATTTGATCTTATGCTTGATGACTTGCTTGAGATCGGATGCAATTTGGATGTTATGTGCGTAATAGTTTAAAGTTGTGGCCCTTTTAGCTAGTTGATCAGCTAGTTCGTTTCCCATTATACCAATGTGAGATGGTGTCCATAGAATGGTAACTGTTATATTTTGGGAAAAGGAGAGTTGGTAGGAGTCGTGGATATTCTGTACAAGAGGATGGTCACTGTATATATCTTTAATGGAGTGTATAGATGCAAGTGAGTCTGTACATATGCAGACATTTTTATTGGGAGGGGAAATATGTTTGAAGGCCTGAAGTATACTATAGAGTTCGCCGGTATGTACAGTACAAGTTGATGATATTGTGGAAGAGAAGATTGGAGAATCTAATGTTGTTACAGCACAACCGACTCCTGTTTCATTTTTCGAGGCATCAGTATATAGTACTAAATCGTAGTCATTTTGGTATATTATATCCAGAAAAGTTTGTTTAATTAGATCGTTTGGTGTTTCATTTTTATTCAGAGTTGTGAGAGATGTGTTGATATGAGGAATGTTTTTCGTCCATGGGGGCATTAGGGGAAGAGGTAGAGGAAATGTTTGAGAAATATCAATTTTGATTGGCATTGTTTTTAGTAGTGAAGGTAAGGGTATTATTGTTGAGGATGTTGAGGTATTCTGTAAGCTATCATCGGTAAACAAGCTGTATACTGGGTTAAGGGGATTGGAAGATACCGAGATAATATAGTTAAGTAATAAATGTTGACGTCTTATCCATAGAGGAGGTTCATTTGCTTCGCAGTAGAGACTTTCTACCGGGCTAGACCTGAACGCCCCCAGACACAGGCGAAGAGCTGTATTGTGTATCGAGTTCAAGACATTGATATGTGATTTAGATGCAGATATATATACGAAGCAGCCATAGTCTAATTTAGATCGAATAAGGGATCTGTATATTTTTAGGAGAGAAGTTTCGTCAGCGCCCCAATGGAAGTGAGAGAGGGTTTTTATGATGTTTAGTCGTCTGTATCCTTCGCTCTTAGTATCTAGAATATGTTTTTTCCAATTGAGACGGGAGTCAAATATCATACCCAATATTTTGCAGTGATTTACAACCTGAAGGGGGACGTTGTTGATTATAATATTAGGGGTAGAGTTTATTGAAGACTTACTAAAATTGATGACTTTGGATTTTGTTGGGGATAAAGAGAGTCCCAATAATTTTATCTTGTTGGACAGGGAGTTTACCGCGGATTGAATTATAGAGGAGGTAGTGGACACTGACTGACCGTGGCAGTATAATAATAAGTCATCGGCATACATCGTGCATCTAACAGGAGCAGAGAAGTTAGAACAAAGATCATTTGTTACGAGGTTGAAGAGTGTGGGACTGAGTACCGAGCCTTGGGGTAATCCGTCGGTTTGATTGAATGTTGAGGAAAGGATACCATTAACAGATACTTTGAAGGATCTAAGCGATAAAAAGTTTTTGATAAAAAAGAATATATTTCCATTAATATTGTGATAGGATAATTTCTCAAGTATGACATTTCTGTGTATTGTATCGAATGCACCTTCTATATCAAATGTAGCAAGTATAGTTTGTTGTTTTTTGTTTAGAGCGGTGGAGATATGAGTTTGCAACGTTATCAAATTGTCCTTTGTTGACCTGTGCCGCCGAAATCCAGATTGGTCTTCTGATAAAATGTTGTGTTTTTCTAAATACCATATCAATCTTTTATTGATCATTTTTTCCATGACTTTGCACATTGTACAGGTTAATGAGATGGGCCTATAGGACTTGGGGGAGGTTGTCGGCTGATCAGGTTTTTTCAAGGGAATTATGACGGATAGTCGCCAGAGGCTTGGAAACATGTTAGAGGTCCATATTAAGTTGAACAGTTCTAAAAGTTTGAGTTGACCTAAGAAATCAAGTTTTTTAAGGAAAATATATGGCAGGTCATCAGGACCAGCAGCGGAATTTTTGCACGATTTTAACGCAGTAATAAGTTCCTGGTGAGAGAAAGGTAGGTTGAGTGAGTCTATATCTTGATTTGATGGAATTGGGCATGATAAAGAGTTATTAGTATAAGTATTTGCAATGTTTGGGTGTAGCCTACTTCGGAATTTGTCTTCGAAATTTTCAGCTATGATCTTCGCTATTTCATGGTCATTATTTATTACCGCATCATTTGAAACAAGATGGGGAATTCCATTATTGGTTTTGTTTCCCTGTATACCTCTGATCTTTTTCCATAGTTGACTGGGATTTGTGTTTTCGCTTATTGTCGAAACATAGTTTTTCCAGGAGGATTTTTTGCTTTGTTTGATAATGAATTTAGATTTTGCTCTGGCTTTTTTGAGATTGATGAGATTTTCAGGGGTATTGTTTTGTCGGAACAGTTTTAATGCTATGTTTTGTTGTTGTACAGCGTCTTTGCAAGAGGAATTCCACCAAGGAACACTTTTCTTAGGATGGGATATATTAGTTTTACCTACATGTAATTCAGCAGCTGACAAAATAGTATTTGAGAATATTGCGATATTATCATCAACGCTTTCGGAAAACTTAAGAGAATGTAGGACATCTTCTGTTTGTGATGTAAAACTTTTCCAGTCAGCATTGTTTAGTCGCCAGAAAGTCCTGGTTGAGATTTTTGGGTTTTGAGAGGCAATGGAAGATATAACGATAGGGAAATGATTACTATCATGTAAATCATCGACAGTACGCCAAGTTAATGTGGGAGCTAATTTAGGATCGCATAGACTGAGATCTATGACGGAGAAAGAACCAGAGGAGAAGTTAAGGTGTGTATTGGATCCTGTATTTAGTAGGCACGCATTTGTACAGTTTAATACATTTTCCACTATTTTACCCTTACCATACGTTGAGTTGGATCCCCACAAGTTATTATGCGCATTGAAATCTCCTACTAGAATGTAGGGATGAGGTAGTTGAAAAATGAGGTTTGCTAGTTCTTCTTCTTTTAGACAATGGTTTGGGGGAATGTATATACTGCACACATTTAATTTATTCGGGAGCCATATGGATACAGCAACAGCTTCAAGGTCGGTATTTAGGGGTAGAAGGGATGAAAATATGTCGTTAGAAACGAAAATCGAAGTACCGCCACTGGCTCTATTGCAATTATTGCGTATGTGATGGTAGCCTTCAAAGTTTTTTAGGTGGGGAAGTTTCGAGATTGTGGCATTTGTTTCTTGGAGACACAGGATTTGAGTGTTCTCATTGGATATGAGCTGTTGGATTCTTTCCAGGCGAGGAAAAAATCCATCACAATTCCATTGGATTAGCTTGAAGATTATTATTGTATATAGTGATATTGTTAATATGGACTGATGGTTCTAACGAGTTCTGTGCTAATTAAGAGATGGGATTATTTGACTCTTCGTCAGTTTGGGTTTCTGATGTGTAGCTCTTATCGTCAGACGAATCTTCAGGGTTTAGTTGATGTTTTATTTTTTTCTGTAATCTAGTCAACCGATTTTTAAGAGACCGTTCTTTGGTTATGTTGTACATAAGAGTTAAGTCATTTAGTAGACCTTGTATATTTGCTGTGAAAGAGAGAGCTTCGTTCAATGGGTCTGACAAGCCAAATGAGTTTTCTAGGAAGGCGGTGAGTTGTGTTTCAGTCAGTGTAAGGTGAGTAGAATTGTTTTTGCATAGCTCTTGTATAGTAGAGTAAGTAGTGGGTGTGAGTTTAAAGTCCTCTTTTCCGGTCGTTTTGGGTTTTTTCTTATGCTGTTTGATTGAGTTTTGAGGTATTGTGTATGAAGGAGGGAACATCTGGTTGTCGGTCGGAGTATCTATCGGTGATAGCTGAGAGGGAGTTTCAAGGTTGCTATCCGTAGATAGACCTCTCTTTTGTCCTTGAATTACAGGTAAATTGACTTGCTCGATAAGTGGCAGATTGGGTTGATCATCTTCGACAGGTATACTCTGAGTGTTAGATACAGAAAGATTGTCAGAGTGTGTAGTAGTTGTTTGTACTATAGGAGATGGGGGAGGTGGATTTTGAATTTCAGCGTTAGGTGGATTGGTGCAAGAATCGGCGGTGTGTCCAGGGAGTTTACATAAGAAACATTCCAGTTTATCCGTGGACACGAAAATTCTGTAAGGAGTATTATCGAAAGTAATTAAAAGGGATGTTTGGAGAGTGAAGTTGTCGTTTTCTGGTATAATATATGTTATTCTGCGAAAACTCATGATATGAGAATAATTATCGTCCGGTACGCCACATTTCACGAATGAAACAGGAGAGGCTAGCTGTAGGCCGATGTCTTTTAGAGCTTTTTCTATAAGAGAGTGAGGGATAGTGGGAGAGACGTTGGAAATCAGAATTCGTTTGGCAGGTGTGATAAGCCTTCGAATAGGTATATTGTTAGATTTAATATATATACTATCGTGTTCATTAAGAAGTCTATCGACAACAGCAGTAGAGCTTAAATAGATGCATATGCGGTTGTTTGAGATTCTAGAGGCAAATGTTACATTTTTGGGGGGTTACAATTTCTCCTACGGCTTTTATATACTCAAAGAGAGTGGTATTGGTTATGGCGTGCATGATAATTGCTTGTTCTCTTTTAGGGAGGTTGGTGGGGGAGGTTTTGTTTGTGCAGCCGCAACATACGACTTTGTAGCATTAGGTGAAGTATGGGGAGGAGAGTTTGAAGTAGATTGGGATTGATGAATATTCATCTTGTAAGTGGCCCTGGATACCAAAGCCAATACAAATGAAAAGGAGAGACAGGAGTCCCTAATGGATCCCTGAAAATATTTGGTAGGAAAAAACAGTTACCTGACTTGATGTTACGCCACTGATGAAAATAAAATGTCTTCACTTCTTAAAACTCAATTGTTTATAGCATCGATCACAAGAATTGGAAAAAAATCACATGATGATTGTTAATTATTTACTACTTTCAACGATACACCGAAAAAAAAAAACTCGTATTTTGGTTTGAATTTAATGAGGTATAATTACCGATAAGCGATGTTTACTCGTCGGCTACCAGCATAGGAATCTACAAGTGTACTTTTTGAAATCCTAGAACATGTAATAACAACATAAAATCACAGAAAGAAGATTTAGTATGGTCAACTTTTAAAACCATTTTAAAAGGTCTGAAGCTTTCTCAACAACAGACTTCATTGTTAACAAGAAAATTGTTAGTTACACCTTACAGAAAAGTTTTCTTATATTTCGTTGATAACATTAATACATTTTATTTATTTGAAGTTTCAATTTTGCAAAGTTTCTTGAAATTCTGCGTAAAAAATGAATTAGACAGTGACTGCTGAATTTTAATAAGCAATTTGTTAGATAACCCTGTTTCAGTTTGTATGGTTAGCTCACTCCACCAGCTGGTAGTTATTGGCTCTGTGCTGTTTCATATTATGTTTTTGTTTATTAAAAAGAAATATTTCTGATAATGACAGTTTTTGACATTAGAAGTTTAGCATGGTTAATAATATTTTATACTATTGAGAATCAGTTCATTATAAATAAAAATACAATTTATAATATATGTAACACAATTATACATTTATTAGACTTCGGTTCACGAAAGTTGAGGACACCTAAAGTTGGAACATTGACAATCGCAGAAACCAAATTCTGTCTTGATTAGCTACGTCACTTAGTGACGATCACTGGAGTAGGACGATGATTTATGCCGATATTTACTTTATAATTTGACATTTGAGGATTATGTTTCTGGTTGTTTATTTGATGAATATTTTAAGACGTTTAGCTAGTTTATAAGTGAGGATTCTGTGTTTTATTTAATCTGAAACCATATTTTCTAAAAAACTTGTTGGTGTAAAAGGAAAAACTATCATAGTCAATGCACTAAAATTTGGAGAAGTGCAAAGGATTCCGAATATCATTTACAATTTCTACATCCTGGAGAAAAGGGATCCTACTTTAAAATGTAAGTTTGATAACATTAAATAATATAGATACTAAAATTAATTACAAGAAATTTCTGTCAGTTTACTTCTAGCGCAATTTTTTAAGCTAGAATTGCTTTTAATAGTGTCAAGAGAAAAATAGTTTTATATTGAAGTATACCTCTATTAATTTTTTTAGGTACTCTTCACAAAGTGCAAGTATTTAATTAAAAATAATGCCTTTATTGTAGATGGCAGCGCACACAAGAAAAGAGAAAGGTGATTATGGAACTGCATGATATTCGCTGTGAAAGAATTTATTTCTTAAAAAATATTATTAAATACAGAACTGAAGGCTGGAATATTGTGTAAACTGATGAAACATACATCCGCAGCTCACACATGCAATCCAAGATATGGTACTATGTATCAGGAATAGATTTGAAATTAGTCAGGAAGAAATTTTCTAAAGTAGATGTTCAAGAATGGTGTTATTTGCGAACATGTAAAGAAATGCGAATCTGAATGGATTAAAGAAGAACACATTTTTGATAATGCTGTAGATTCTCTAAGTTTAACGTAAATACAGGATCGTCTGACAAATCTATTAGTGTTATCGAATTTCTTAGTGGCTCTAAAACCCATTAGTAACGCAGGTTTACAAGAAGACATTAATTTTCATGAAGTTAATATCAATCAATATGTTTTATATTTTAGGAATAGGGAAGAGTTTACATCTTGAAGAGGATTACAAAACAGAGAAGTTGATTATTGTTGTAGGGACAGAAAAAAACTTGCAAATGGAAAAGGAATATATTCTGTATGAGTGTAGTAGGACTGTTTCAAATTATCCATCCCTTTTATTATAATTGTTTAGTTTTTATGAATGTATAATTTAAGGATATTTTTCTTCGTATAAGAAACACAATATAAAGATCTCAGGAGGCATCCATAATGTGTCTATCAAGAATTAAACTTTACATTAAAAGTGATGGTATCTACTTATCAGATAACTATAATTTGAATATTATATTTTAACTTACTTATTATAATTTAAAGGAAATTTTAGTGGTACTAATTAAGGAAACACATGTGGGTCACAAAAATGAAATACATGCCAAAACATTGAAGGAAGAACTCAAAATAGTATAGTATATAAACATCAGGTATTACAGCAGACAGGATATTGCAGAAGAGCGTTTGTTTCAGACACTGCCAGCACTACATCGGAAGATGATTTTTATATAGCTGAGACATCTATAACTTAATTGAATTATCAAAAAGAAGTAACCCGTTTTATTGAAGAAAGGTCCAGCACACAAGCTTCACTGAGCTTAGAAGTAATAAGAAAGGTAATTGTAGTTTCATCAATATTTTTTTAAAAATACTTCAATTCAACAGGATTCCACTTCAAAAATTAATGATTTCACCAACAATTTAAACTACGAACCATTTGCAAAAGGCAATAAGGCATTTGAAAAAACAAAAATATATGTTATGGAAATTCCAGAAAACGAGGAAGTTTGTAAAATAATAAAAACAGGGAAACAGACATACTATCCTAATAAAAAATAAAATGTGTATTTAAATCTTTGTGTAGGGGTATTTTATTTATAATTAAAATTTGTGTTTGCTTTATGGTAAATTGGAATTTAACTATGTCCATTTTTCATAAATTAAAATAAAATTTTTAATTACTTCCTATTTTGTTTCTTTTTGAACTTTTTTGTTACCTAAATGACGTAGGTACTACGACTAGTTAAGTTTGCAAATTTCTTTGTTTCTAATTTAAATACTACACTTCATTAAACTTTTGGTAGTGTTTGTTTTCCCTAACCATAACCTATAAACATGCATTGATGCATTATATATTGATAAAACTTTAAATACACCAGCAATTAGGCAATCCAAACCACGTGACTTTTAGCTGTCAATATGGCGGCGACGGTCAAACATTGGATTCAGTACATTCCTTTATGTTTATTATGGAGGGTAGAACTAGTTCTACCCTCCATAATGTTTATAAAGCTGCAGAGTTTTATAGTTCTAAAAGTGGGGTTTTAAAGTGTTTTGTGTTTAAGGTGTGTTTGAGAAGGACAATTTTCCTATTTTAAGATGAAGAGTGCTTATTTTAAATCGTTATTAGTGTAAAATCCAGATGTAGGAGAAACATAAATAGTTTAGCTAATAGATATATTAGGTGTAACCTTCTGCTATTAAATCAGTGTTGTATTTTATGTAAATAAATGGAGAACTAAGTTAGCCTTTCATTAATTGTAAGGAATTATATATGTATTTGGAGTTATGTAATGAGTTTATAAATGATTGTTTTTTGTCGATGTTGTCTTGTGAAATTAGGGGTTTTATTTTCTAGTTTTTTTTGTTTTTGGAAAAAATAAACTATTATATGAGGGTTTTGTTTTCCCTAAAGTGTGTGACATTTAATGCATTAGAAAAACAATTATTTTACACTGCAAAATATAAATTTTATTTCATTTTGACATGTGTACATTACAATACATATTTCTAATATTAACATGAGTAAAATCAATGAACTTCAGCCTCATTGCTCAAAGATTTTGATCTTATTGACAAAACTATGTGAAAATATATTACTATAATAACACTTATTACATAAACGTTATACGTATTATGAAGAGACAAGCATTATTACTAATTTAAGTACAAATCAAAATAAAACAATCATTAAATGTTGAGAAATAATAAAAGTTGCAAAGTAATATTTACTAAATGTTTCGCTTCAAAACTAAAACATAAATACTTAAGCATCATAGACACCACCGTCTCCATAAATTCAATTTGATCATCCTGGATCTGTTGAGGCATTTCATCAATATCCATGACCTGTTGACAAAGTAATTAATTATAACAATTTTCAGCAACTATCAATACATAACTTAACATTGCTATTACTAAAAATTAACATTCTTTTTATCAAAATAAAGTGTGCAAAACATTATCATCGAGTATCTTTTCTTGACCAGGAGGATCAGTTACACATATCCCAATCAATTGTCATTTAGCTCTTGAGACAATTTACATAAAAAAGGACTACTATTAATTATTTTTTACCTTAGTGTCAGTCAGTTTTGTCCTTTTATCTCTGCGATTCTTTCGGTCAACATCTGCATCCCTTTTTTTACTTTCTGAGACACATGTCCCATATGTTGAGATGGTACCCAGTCAGGGTGTTCTTTATCTTTGAAGACAGCAATTTTACCTAAAATGAGTTAATACCTACTTGAGTACAAACTACGTAAACTAGGAGCTAGTAGAGTTGATATATTTGATAAGGAGCCTACCAGTTATAAAGTGTCTACAGCAAACTTTCTGGTGTTTCAATATAGATTCGGTCTGATCGTCTCTCTTTATTGCTGCAATCCATGCCACAGATATTCATGCAGCCCTGCGAAGTTTGGTCAAAACGTTTTTCTTCCTTAGAAGCCCGTGTTTTGTCTCTCTGCGGGAACAAAACGAAACTTCATCACGATTAGAACGGCTTCCACAACCAACTACAATACATATCGAAGACAAACACTACACTATTTAAAAACCATAATTTACAGCCAATAAACAGAAAGAAAATCAATTTAACGTGGTTTAAACAATCACACTCTACACTAACTTTGTTATTTATTTGACCGTCACCGCCATATTGAATTTATTTTGACAGGTCGTTGGATTGCCTAATCTTCAAAGGAATTTTTAGGTCCATTTAAGGTAATTAGTTTATTAGATAGGAATAGAGTAGAGATAATGAATACTAGAAATAATTCATATAAAAGAATTAAGAAAAAATTTCGTAGCAGGTTCTTCGCAGCCATCAACTTCGGAAGCTACGGGCTAATATATCCTACCTTCCATAATGTAAACGATAACCCTGGTATATTACTGCTTAAATTAGGAACCAGCAAAATATCGTTGACTTTTGGTCATTTGTAAAAACTTTTGATACATCAAAAATAATCAGTGAATTTAAATCATTACAAGATAAGCATACTAAACTGCAAAGCACGTTTTTCAGTAAAATTTCTAATATTTCAGAATTCGATGAAATTTCAAGTACATTTCAATTACTTACTATGATCGAAAACAAGATCATTGTTCAGATCAATTGATCAGCAATTCAGAATAAAAAGAGGAATAACATACGGTTTAGATTCAATTATAAAATCAATAACAGGAAATCTAGATGGCAGTGACGCCGAAAAATACGATCAAGCTATTGAAGCCCTTTCAGCAAACCGAAATAAAATGGGATAATTAGTAAATAAACAAATTACTATCATACAGGAATCAATTGATATTTTTAATAAATGCACTCAAGTCCTAACGAGAAATCAAAAAGCATTAGAATCTAAAATAACTGAAATTGAACATATAGTTGAAAGGGCACGGAACAAAAACCGACAAAGCATGTTTTGTTTGAAATAGCCATTTTATATCAAAATGTATACGATTTATTAGAGAGGATCGAAACAATCATTTCTAAATTAAACATGTTCCACAATTCAATAATGGATCCGAAAAATCTCTTGAAGCACTTAAAACTTATTAATACTGATTTATCAAATTCCAAATTACCATTCGAACTAAAAACAGAAAACATCATCAATTTCGAAAAGGTAATGCTGATTAAAAGTTACTGTAAAATGAATAAAATAATATAATAGAAATACCAGTTGTAGAGATCAAGAATTACGATTTATATCAACTTTTTCCTTTACCTACTCCAAAAGATAATATTTTTCATATAATTATACCAAATTTCTTATCCTCAGATGAGCAAAATTTCAGGCCTTTCGACAACGCGATTGTCAAGAAATTAGCGATCAAGAATTCATCTGACATTCAAGAAGAAGATGCCCCTTGTGAAGTGCAAATGTTAAAATTTTCCAAAAATTTAAGTAATTATCATGTTATTCCAGTTAGTATCAGAGAAGTCAGCTTTCAAAAACTTCAATAAAATAAATGGGCTGTCGTTTCTCCTCAGATCACAGTGGCTGAACAAATATGCGGTAGTGATAAAGACAAAGTAACATTAAAAGGAACATTTATTGTATAATTTTAGGAAAAACCTGTATAGTTAAGATAGACAACATAGTTCTCCGTAGCAATAGACTTAATAAAAGTGAATTGAAATTAATCGAACTTCCAAAGCTTACAATTAAAAATATTGTGAGTAAAAAACCAGTGAAATTTGACTCTCTTCAGCTAGAAAATGTTAATTTGGATAGACTTAATAATTTAAAAAACTCGCTTTAGATATTCAAAGTGAAAATTTAAATGAATCATTTCAAAATTCAGGACACTTTAATAATATTAGTGTATGGACAATATTTTTATATGTATTAATTGTTTTTATTGGACTTTATTTTATTTACTACTACTACTCTAGATATTATAATAGGAAAACTAGAGAACCAGCTACAAGGGATGAAGAAGTACCGAATCCGCCTGTTAAACCCCGGATTCTCCTCTAAGGGTGGAGGAGTTATAAACCTGGATTTTCTAGAAAAGAGCCGACGTTGCTGAATCTAAGAAGCGTTCCTCCACTTACGACAACGGGAACAAAACCAGTTTTGCGAACCGGCATTTTCATCTTTTGAACTCATACTGTTCAACTATAACATTTAATTGTTTATTAAGTTAATAAAGTTCCACTTTCTTAAATTGTTCAATTATTTTAAAAAAACGACTTTTACGCGAGTGAACATAAAATTTGTACAAGTTGTTTGCTAATAGATACTTTTAGCTTATTGTCATAAGTTTTTACACGTATCCGTATTGGAGTTACACGTTGACGTAAAGGAGTTGTCAAGAAAACCTTTTTAGCAGATAACGTATCATTTCGTGCTAAAACCAGGATGGTCAAAACAGTATTCTTTGGTAAAAGTAAAAAATATGGAAAATTATACTAAAAATGAACTTTGTGGTTATGATCAAAGAAGGCCTGTAAAATAAACGATTTTAAATATTAAAACTAACTTTTCCGCATCTGTGAGATGCCCTGAACAATAATCTATCATAAAACTGTCACTTGTATACACTTCGGGGGATGTATCGTGCTAACAAACCGAAATATCTCCAAAAATGTAGTATATCTGGATTTATAGGACCCGCTGTACTCGCTCTAGTCAGCTGAAAATCAATAGGGTGCATGAGACATGGTACGTGAGACACCTTGAAAAATATCCAATTTTAAAATTGGTCACTTGTATACACTAGAGGATGTGGCACTTCAGGTACCATAGCACCCGTTGTACTAGCTCTGGTGAGATAAAAATGAATAAGGTTCATCTATAAGATGTACTGAACAATATTCAATCATAAAATTGGTCACTTGTATACACTCTGAAGGCTGTATCGTGCTAAACTGAAAATTCTCCAAAAATGACAAAAATTTGGTACTGCAAGTATCATAGCACTCGTTGTGCTGGCATTAGTAAGCTTAATATCAATAGGGTTCATCTTTGAGATACTCTGAATAATATCCAATCATCAAATTTTCATCATTATTAAGTTCAAAACACCCTAACATTGTTAGTGTTATACCCCTTAGAGTTTTCTACATTATCTTCAAAATTTTCACTTAATTGGATAGATTGCTACGGCCCACCGTTGCCCAATGACCTAATTTTTGGCGGGATCTGCAAGCTGATTTAAATGCAGGGCACTGTATACTGAGATGCTGTCTTAATCCGCAAAACTGGCACTTTTTTCTCATATCTCCACCTTTTCCTCCTTTCTTCGTATAAACATTAGAATTATTGGCAACCGCGCCTCGTTTTGGTTCAATGTTTATGTTCTCAACCTGCGATGTTATGGCTGCTACCTCTCGCTCTGCGTCTCGCTGCTACATTGTAGATTTCTTCACTCTGAGAAGCCTGAAGCTCCGCTTGTTTTGCCTCGATTACGCATTCGCTTAGTATTAAATTGGGTTTTAACTGCAGTTTTTTGCTTGTCCTTTTATCTATCATTCCTACTATAATCCTATCTCGAATTAATTCTTCTTTTAGAGTTTTGTAGTCATAAAACTCTGCTAACATGTGAAGGTTGGTAATAAACTGTCACAAACCTAAGTTAACCCGGCCTTGGGACTCTGCTCAGGGATAAGGTGAATCAACAAACAAAATTTCGGGACAAATGGATTTATTTGACACACAAAGATAAATTTACATAAACCGTATTTTCTCAATACAAATACGAATAAATATCAGTTATTATAGTAAAAATGTCCAACTCAATATTTTATATATACCAAAAATAAGTTAGGGACTTATCTTGGGAAGACTCGGGACGTACAGCTCGCAGCAGTAGTCAAGGGTTCTTGCGCCGTAGTTGTCTGTACATGGACGCTGTATGGTCCGGTAGAGTGGATGGTCTGTAGACGGTCCGTAGAGGTCCTTAAAGGTAAAAGTCCGTGGACATAGATAAGAGAATATTATATACACGGAGGTAAAGCGGTAAACGGTCCTTACAGGTTGCAGAGCAGCGAATAAAATTAAAAATCACACACAATGTATTATTTAAAAGCTGAATGATGAATTGCTTCTTAGCGAAGAAAGAACAAAAGAGCGAGTTCCACTTCAATCGTAGTTTAAGTAGATATTTTAATGATGGCAAAAACTATCACCGATATGTTCCTAATATTTGAAATAATAGGATTTGGAATTAGAGGTGGGAGTAGCCGACGAATAAGTAACGCTCCAAAATAATTGATGAAATTAGTAACATGTCTCAGCGACATGTTACAAAACGGTTCTATAGACTCACCTGGTTGTTGAACCTGTGTGTTAAATAGTTAATAATGTACTTGATTATTCAATTTACAGAAAACCAACACACACTGATGTGACTATTCCATATAGTTCCAATCACCCCTTGTCACACAAATTATAATCTATTTCAGAAAGGTATAGAGTAATAAAATGGAGAATCCCGTCCAGTTCGGCTCAATTTCGGTGTCGGCCATAGGCGTAGGTCTTGAAATAGTATTGTTTGTAATATTAAAATTTCAAGTAATTGCGTAAGAGAATTAGTAGAAGTATGTTTTCTGTCCTGAAGTGTCAATATATCGAAATATTGTGTAGGGATTACTTAGGTAGTAGATTATACAGTTACGTTTTGCGTTTAACAGGTATCGTTTAACCTTACTCTGTGGAATCTACTCATTTCTTTATAAATGAAACCAACTGTTTCCAAATAATTCCAAAATATATTAGAATTACCATTGTTTAAATATATTGTGGAGTTATTTGGAAACAGTTGGTTTCATTCATAAAGAAATAAATATTCAATATGATCAATATTTAACGTCTGACCCTCGTAGACATACTTCCGAGTAAACATATTTTTCACGGTGTCGATTGACCCCCGTATAACACATTTTTACTGTTATCTGTATGATTTATGAGCGATGACAAAAACGTGGTACATTTCAACTACATCAAAGGAGGACCAGACTTATTGGAATTTATGGACGGTAGCTTTTAGACCTTTATATAAGTATATTTGTTTAGTTTAACGCATCAGTATTTGCTGTTAAGCCGTAAATAGTGTTCACGGTATTATAAGATTAGTAATAAAATGGCGACATTTACGCCAACGAAAAGATGTTCAAATAATTCTCCACTATCAGTGAATGAAAAACTTATTATTTTAAATGTACACGATTGCATAAAATAGGATTACCCGAAATTTACTGTACAAGAAACTGTCGACCGATGTTTCCGAATGACTGGAGTTGGAAAGTCCACCGTTTTTAAATTATTGCAGGGGAGAAAGATAGCAGGTCAAGTGGAGCCTCCCAAGAAAAGTCCAGGCAGACCAGTAAAAGTCCTTGATGAAGACACCAAAAGTGTAATTCGAAGAAAAGTTCACTCTTTTTATTTTAAAAAAGAAATACTCACCCTAGATAAGATTTTAATGGAGCTTGGCCAGGATGACAGTATTCCGTTGATAACTAAAAAACTTTTATGGACCACTTTGAGAAATATGAATTTTGCATGGGAAAAGCATAACCGTAAAGCACTTTTACTGGAAAGCGATGAAATTGTTTGCTGCTTTATACTTAAGAAGTATAAAGCAGTACAAAACAGAGACGCAGAAAATATTTTATCTTGATGAAACTTGGATTAATGATACAGTACCAAAAATGTGGCAAGACAAAAATATAACCAGTGCTCGCCAAGCTTTCATGGAAGGCCTGTCAACGCCCAGCAAGCACAAAAACATTACCTGTCTGTAACATAATGATTCGATTGCACGAGGTGTTAGACAGGGATGTATTCTCTCACCAACATTGTTTAACGTGTACTCTCAGGTTATCTTTGAGAAAACCTTATGGGAAAGAAGCGAAGGGGTTAAAATCGGCGGCGAAGTAATAAGCACGATAAGATACGCTGACGACACGGTGATCTTGGCAGAGAGTCTGGAGGACCTGCAGATACTTGTAAATGCTGTTAATATGGAATGTCAGCAAATGGGAATAGATATTAACACAAAAAAACAAAACTCATGATAATCTCCAAAATACCCGCACATAATGATCAATTAATAATAAACGATCAAGCAATAGAAAGGGTAGAAAAGTTTAAATACTTGGGTGCTTTCATTAACTCAGACCTAAATCAGGACCAGGAAATCCGTGTAAGGATTGAAATGGCAATATCGGCATTTCTAAAATTTAAATCCATGTTTTGCAATAAAAATTTGAATTTAATACTACGGTTGAGATTTATGGAGTGCTATGTTTGGTCCCAGCTATTATATGGTGTAGAAATATGGACGTTAAAGGCACAAATAACTAAAGAATCGAAGCCTTCGAAATGTGGATTTACAGACGTATGCTGAAAGTACCATGGACAGCCCGAATTACTAACGAGGAAATACTACATAGAATTGGTCGTGAACGAAAACTACTAAAAATAATAAAAATACGTAAGACAGCATATCTCGGTCAAGTATTACGACATGATAAATACTCTCTGTTACAAGTGATTATGCAGGGCAGAGTTGAAGGGAATTGGGAGAAAGAAGAAATCATGGCTGAGGAATATCCGAGAATGGACAGACATGGGCGTTGAGGATCTTTTTCATATTGCTAAGGACAGAGATGCTTTTAAGAGAGTGGTCGCCAACCTCCGTTAAATGGGGACGGTATTCGAAGAAGAAGAACATAATGATACACAGTGACATTGAACGTCCCATGTAATGTACTTTAAATGTTCGTGAGAGCTCCCTGCAACCGCCAAATTTCCGCAACACAGAACGTTCACATTACATACCAGTAATATCGCCTCATAGCTTTCTTGTGATGTAACAATGAGAAGTTAGTTGTTTTTCATGGATCTGTGCAATGTAGGTACTACGTTATTAAGTGAAACGAGTGATCCTTTCCATAAAATGTCCTCTCAATGTTAATTTGCAATATTGATGTAATATTTATATTATACCTTTTTGTTTTGTTACGATCCAGTATTTAAAAAATAGTGACGCACAAGGTTGATTTTTGAGATATAATGAGATGTTTTTTTTGCAAGACTATTTCCCTTTTTCCTAGATTTTCAAAACAAACAAAAAAATCAACTTTCAGGAAAACAGGTCTTAAAAAACGAGCAAAAAACTTCATCACACTAACATCTCAAAAATCGCTCCTATGCGCATCTTTTCTATTTTTCATATCATATATATATATATATATATATATATATATATATATATATATATATATCATGTAATGTACTTTAAATGTTCGTGAGAGCTCCCTGCAACCGCCAAATTTCCGCAACACAGAACGTTCACATTACATACCAGTAATATCGCCTCATAGCTTTCTTGTGATGTAACAATGAGAAGTTAGTTGTTTTTCATGGATCTGTGCAATGTAGGTACTACGTTATTAAGTGAAACGAGTGATCCTTTCCATAAAATGTCCTCTCAATGTTAATTTGCAATATTGATGTAATATTTATATTATACCTTTTTGTTTTGTTACGATCCAGTATTTAAAAAATAGTGACGCACAAGGTTGATTTTTGAGATATAATGAGATGTTTTTTTTGCAAGACTATTTCCCTTTTTCCTAGATTTTCAAAACAAACAAAAAAATCAACTTTCAGGAAAACAGGTCTTAAAAAACGAGCAAAAAACTTCATCACACTAACATCTCAAAAATCGCTCCTATGCGCATCTTTTCTATTTTTCATATCATATATATATATATATATATGTAATATCAGCTGGAAGTCATACCAATAAAACACCACGTGATTTATTTGGAGGTTTATTCTTATGAAGCATTCAAAACATATATGAGTATATATTTAGGTATTTTTTTCTTCTCATTCGCTGCTGCTTTGAGTGACGAAGCCACTCACGCAACACCTCCTCAAACTATTTTCTGGTGCATTTTGATTTTTGATGCAATACACCTAAACAGAAAAAAATTATTTTTTTCAATTCACTTTTATCACACATCTTTTTTTTTTAAAATAAAAATATATAATTCAGTTTTTGTATGATAATCAAATAATTTTTCGAATATTTTTTACCCAACATTAAGATACCTTTGAAGGGGCAACATCAAATGTTTAACTGATCACAGCATGTCTAAGATATTAAATTATATTTTTACTGTACTTATTTAGTAGGTAATTGGTACTGAAATTACATATTCCATAAGGGAATTTTCAATTGCAAAGGATGTATTTTTTCCACGTAAATACATGTATTTTCTGTATACATCAATTAGTTCTACAATGTAATATTACTAACAATGTAATATTTGTAAAATTAATTTAAATTGTAAAGTCAATTTACACTGTAGTAATAACAATGTATACTGTAAAGGTCGATTTATGTATCGTAATTGAAATATTTAATTTTGAATGACCTTGAGTTATACAGTTCTGTTATTTTGCTCGAATAGGAATTTATTATGCATTCTGAACAAGCACAGCATTCTGATTTTGAATCATCTGAGGCATAACTATCATTTTCACTGAATTTGAATTCCTCATCACGGTTATTTTCAATTATTGCAGCTGTATCATTTTGGCTCTCATCGGCAGGTAAGGTTTTTTAAGTGAGTACTGAACTATCCACAGCCTCATCGGTTGTATTGTGTGAAGTGTTTGGCAATTCTGAGTTTTTTGGCAATGATAATAAACATTCATTCTCTAAACTTCTCACAAGTTTATATCTGAGGTTACGTTTTTGTCTCTGGGACAAATGTTTAATTGGTTTATACATACCTTAAAACAATATTGTTGAAATTCACTGTCGATCACTTCCCACCTTATCTGCTGCTATTTCTAGTTTGCTGTATTGCTGTTAGTCAAGTTTGTACACAATTTCTGCCGAAAATTAACGACTACTTTGTTTTCCGCAAAAAAATTACGTACCTATGAAACTATATCAACTATCAACATTACAATAACAGCGTCCTCTCTGTGTGGAAGAAGCTGGAAATATATTGAAGGTACGTTCAAGCACGGTTCCCGGCGTACGTTCGGCGCACATCGAATGGAAACTTCTAAGTTACATAATTGTGTAACAAACATACGAAAAAGGCATCATTGTCTTTTAAAAGCACATCAATACAACATATTTTGTTTCTGTTGTAGAAACGTCACAAAAATACATTGTGTGTACATCAGGATATAATGTTAAACAAAATATAACGTTTCCACATGTTCTGTATATCACAGGTATATTACAAACAAATGTTAAATAATAACATACATGTGACATTCAATATACTGCAGTTACGTGCAAGTGATATCAAAGTTACATTACAAATGAATGTTTCTTTGTTATCAAAATAGAACATCGCAAAACTGTCCAGTTATGTTATGTGCTTGCTGGGCGGGTATTAAGGTGCCTTTAGGTAAAGGGAAAAGACTAATAATCGTCCATGTTGGAAGCGAAGAGGGATTTTTAAAAGAAGGTTTGCTAACCTTGCAGTCGTGCCATACGGGAGATTACCACGAGGACATGGATTCGGATGTTTTTGAAGACTATTTTGGTGAAATGATAAAATATCTTCCGGCTGATTCAGTAGTAGTTATGGATAACGCAAGTTATCATTCTCGACGCATAGAGAAGACTCCAACCTCATCCTGGAGAAAACAAGAAATTATCGACTGGTTATCCACCAAAAGTATTGAATTTGAAGATAATTTGATAAAAAAAGAACTATTAACTATAGAAAATTCACAAAAACATCGTTTTATGAAATACGCCGTGGAAGATATAGGGTAAAACATAGGGTAACAGTGCTGCGCACATCGCCATATTATTGCGAACTAAATCCTATAGAACTTATATGGGCGCAAGTGAAAGGATTTATAGCAAGACACAACACGACATTCAAAGTGAAAGACGTTAAGCTACTGTTTGATCAAGCCATTAGGGAGGTGACACCAGAGAACTGGCGAAAAGCAGTCCCGCATGTCATTAAAGAAGAGGAGAAAATGTGAGGTCTTGACTACTTGATCGATCGGGCCGTCGACCCGATAATTATATTGTCAAGAGGAGATGACAGTTCCTTCGATGACGAAGAATATTATGATTTTTTATAATTTAATGTCTGTATAATGTATTTTTTGTATAATGTTTAATAAAAAATAAGTGTACCTAATACTATGTACATAATGCATAATTTTTATTCTGTTAAAATAAAATTCTTTCCTTTTTACGAGTATCCTACCGGCACGCCTTTGGCACACTATTTTCAGTGTTTGTGAATGGATAACAATAGGCTAAACCCATATATTGAACCCAACCCGGGTGGTACTACCTGCACTTGATAAAAAGAAATAATTTCACAATTAAATCAATGCCAAACTATGAAAGTGGCTTAAATATTCGTTGAGTCACTCTGTGGTCCCTTTGCATACCTAATGAGGTTTTGTTACTCTAAACCTTTCTGAAATAAACTATAGCAGCATATAATTCATTGATACATATAGACCATTTTCAGTTCCTACGAACAAATGTATTTTTCATAGAGAGATTAATACGATTAAACAAACTAAAGAAATAAAAAGTTATAAAACCATCACTTATGCAGGAAATATTTCAAAGATATTATCTTTAGCAATAAATGCAACAATTTCCTTTAAAACAGAAAGTAATGTAAGTACAAAATTGTTAAATGTAAAAACAAAAATATCAGCTTTAAAGAAATCTGGTATATATAAACTTAAATGTCCAGAATGTAATGCTGTCTGTTTGGGTCAGACCCAGAAATTTTGAAATCCGATACAGTGAACATTTACGAGCATACAGATTAAAACAACCAGATAAATCCCACTACGCAAAACATCTACTTGACACCAATCATTTACTGACATCTAACACAGATCTAGAAGTACTATATATTTGTGATAAGAAACAAGAACTGGATTTCCTTGAAGAATTGGAAATTAGAATGCACTTAAGAAACCCACAATATGAAGTCGTCAATGAACAGATAAATCTAAAGAGTTGTAATGATCAGCAGATATAGTTTTCCTGGTTTTCTATATCATTGCACAGTTATACTGTTCTTAATTGGAAAAAGGATATCCCCATAAAGCTAATAATATCTAAACTTTAGTATTTGTTGCTGAATGTTGCTACAGATATTAAAACTGCGGAGTGACAATCGGGTTGTTCTGTAGTGACAACACACTATACACATTACTTTCTCGGATGTTTAAAACAATTACCTGCTCTTGGCTATCTGAGATATAGCAAAAAAGGTCTAATTTTTGACGTCTCTGTTATAGTTTCTAATTATGAAGTTATCATAAGAGTGATTTAAAAAGTAAGTTATGGTTTTATTATTAATAAACCCATAATATTAAAAGCTTAACAAATTCTTAGCTAAGACTACACAAATATTTATATTTTTTAAACTTTCACATCTCTGGCAGGCCCAGGTTCTCACTTAGTTAGGAATTATGAATTTTATAACAGTTCTACATAAACTTGAAATAATAAATAAAATAATACTTTAAAATATTTTTTTTGTAATGACTTCAGTAGAAAAAAAATTCATCTTATACAGGATATTAGGATAATACCTGGGAAGGTAAATAATTATGATATCTAATACAAAATTACTACGGTTCAGCTTTAGAGCGTGCCTGGTCGAGTTCCGGGTTCTGCGCGCCTCGCGAAAAATAATTAATAGCCTTAAGATCTCAGTGGCCAAAGTTGCATTAATGGTGAGTTATGCGTAAAGACCCTACCACCCCCCCCCCCCCCTAGAGCCGTGGCTGCCCTAAGCATATTTCATGCACATAATCTTTTACACCATATAATTTAAATGAATATCTTAGAAGTTATCGCAAAAAATTAGCGACCGCGAAAATAAATTCAAGCGCGTTTCTCACACCGGTGACGGGACTCGCTTGATGATACTAAAGTTTAGCCCTAACGTTAATTTAACAAATTGCAGTAATGTAGTAATTTTAATCATTAAAGTTTACAGTTTTCTGTAAATTTTCCATATTTTTGCCTAGTGTACCTACATGTTTTTTCATTATATTACTTGGTACTCAATTTAATAAATAAAAGTATGTCATTTCATCACTAAAAATTAAATCATAAGAATGCCAAAACAAAAATATATGGAACCTCGTTACACTGTAAAGAAATTAACACGTAAGTAAACAAATTGACAAATTATTTATGAAAAATGGAAATGTTTCGACATCTCAAACTCGAAAGTATTTTCTCAACATTACTTATTTCAAAATGTATCAATTGTTCTGTTTCAATTTACGTCAATTAGCAATGATGTTTATATAATCGAATATAAAATGAATTTTGAGATGCAAGTTTTTGGCTTTTAATGTTTTAATAAATCTAAAATAAAAAATAAATTTTAGATGAACTCACCTTAATTCACAACATAAGAAGTCTGTAAAACTATAAAAAACTAAAGTTTCAAAAACAGATATCTTTTACCCCATTCACCTTTTCACTTCGCTAAGTTAATTATCCATAGAGCATCTGGAAACAAATGAAATCGCGACCAATGCAGCGCTTAAAAAGTTTCGTACATTTTAGGTGCGTTCTTTTTGACTGAGATCTCAGTTAATCTCAGCTCACATCAGTAATGTGAGCGTTCTTTTTGTTTTACTCACTTTAAGTGAGCTGAGATTTTTCCTCCCCTTCACCGATGCTGAATGTGTTGTAAGGGGGTATCAGTTGGAATTGAGTCAGAAATAAAGTGGAGGGGATGAAGAAATATTTGATTTGCTTGGTTTATGTGTAGTTTTAACCAAGGTTATCTAAGGTTTTCACCATTGACATATAAATAATAAACACACATAATCTATTTTTCTTTTGTTACAAATTATGGATACATTAATTAACATTATTAGATGCTGATACGAATCTGTCGTATAGTTTAAATCTATCGACAGATCGCGCGCTTTAATTGAGATGTCGTTCTTTTTGGTGCTTACTCACATCACTTTATCTCAGATCACCTTAACTGAAGTGATCTGAGATCTCAGTCAAAAAGAACGCACCAATTGTAAGCATAGGCAGGAAAAAAACGCTTGTCCGCTATTATTGCGTACTCTCATTTGGAAAATATATTATTTTTGAGAAATTCGGTTCCCTCGTCTCAAAGAGTAAAAATAAAATATACAATTGAAAAGCAATGTAATAGCTAGCAATTCCTTACTGTTTATTTATCATTATACATTTTGTTTTGACAATACTGTTTGTTGCTTTATCTTTTTTTGTACTTTTGAGGCTTCGGCACCGTGGTGCACCACTCGACTTTGTCCTTATACACAACGTTAGACCTTTTGATTAAAAACCACTTTCCCGGAAGTTTAACTCTGGATAACATCCGACCTCCCCACTTTGAGGGCGCAAGGCGGCCCAAAAAGAATGATTGGGAGGCGCCAAGAAAGTTATCACAGCACCGGCGATTGAATGGGCAATAAAATCATTTCAACTCTTCAAATCTCCCGGTGAGGGTGGCATCTTTCCAGCTCTGCTACAAAACGGACTGGAATTACTTATACCCATCCTCATTAAATTGTATAAAGCTAGTCTGGCGTGGAATTATATACCACTCAGTTGGTTTGTGGCTAGGGTAGTATATACCCAAAGTGGGCCGCACAGACCCTCACCCTAAATCGGTCAGACCAATTAGCATAACATATTTCCTGCTTAAAGGACTTGAAAGAGTACTGGACTGTCATATCAGGCAGGTAGCTTTATACAGCTCCCCCCTAAGCATCCACCAGTACGCTTATCAAACAGGCAAATCAACAGATTTAACATTACATAGCCTTGTTGAGAAAATCACACAATCCCTTAACAATAAGGAGATTGCGGTGGCCATTTTTCTCGACATCGAAGGAGCATTCGACAATGCACTACTGGCCTCCATTGGTTCAGCTTTGACTGAAAAGGGCATTAAACCAACGATTACCGGCTGGATATATGCAATGCTCACTAATAGAACAGCCACTACATCTATTCAAGACGAGGCCATTAGCTTTAAGGTTTCCAGGGGCTGCCCGCAGGGTGGAGTGTTATCTCCCCTTTTGTGGTCACTCCTGATGGATGACCTGCTTGGTATTCTCGTGGGAAGAGGGGTAGAACTGCAAGCGTATGCAGACGACCTTGTCATTCTGGCAAGAACCAAGTCAGGACGGGTTGCACATAATACCCTCCAAAGGACTTTGGACGATGTCTACAGTTGGTGCCAGAGGGAACACATGTCTGTTAACCCTGGTAAAACTGTAATAGTTCCCTTCACTAGGAGAAGGAATTTGGCGGACCTTCCGCCACTTTCCTATAATGGTGAGGTTATTCCATTTGCAGCGGAAGTAAAATATTTGGGGATCATCCTAGATAAAAAACTTACTTGGAACGCTCACTTGGAAAAAGTCATCCATAAGGCCAGACTTTCCTTGTGGACATGTCGCAGGATCTGCGGAAAATCTTGGGTTCCAAACAAATCCATTGCATATACGTGATGATTGTTAGACCAATGATCACATATGGAGCCATTGTTTGGTGGTCAAAAGCTTCTAAGAAAACGGCCCAAGCAAAGCTCTCTGACATACAGAGACAGGCTAGTTTGGCTATAACTGGTTCTGTCAGCACCACACCGTCAGCAGCCATGGAAATCCTCCTGGACCTTCCTCCTCTCCATATACTTCTGGAAAAGGAGGCCAGATGGACAGCATATAGAATTGTGCATATTTCTAAATGCACAAAACAGGCTTATACAGAGCAAAGTAGAATGCTAGCGGCCACCGAAAGTCATAGTGTTCTGGGAATGACCTCTGATATAATGCCCCCAACAGTAAACTATAATCTGCCTTATACCGTCCTATTTCCAAATAGAGCAGACATCTGTTGGTACACTGATGGATCAAAGACACCCTCAGGCTCTGGTGCGGGTGTGTACGGGCGAAGACCTAGGACAGAAATCTCAACCTTTCTGGGATCCTATGCAACCGTATTTCAGGCGGAAATTTATGCCATTGCTTCATGTGTGGAGAGTTTAGGACAATCCAACCACACACATAGATCAATAAAAAATTTCACGAACAGCCAAGCGGCCTTGAAAGCACTTAGCTCGTACCGTGTAACGTCGAAATTGGTTCTAGACTGCCAAAAAAGACTCGCCTCGATAGGAGAACGCAACAGGGTATCGCTGGTTTGGATCCCTGGTATGGATGGTAATGAGACGGCTGACTCTCTTGCAAGAGAGGGTGCCGCTCGTGACTTTATCGGACCAGAACCTACAATTGGCATCGCAACAAGTGTTGCCAAACAAACACTAAATACCTGGACTGCAAGAAGAGTTTTAGACTTCTGGCATAATATACCAGGATTGGTTCATTCAAAGGCCTTCATACATCCTTCGAATAATGTATCCAAGCAAATGTTAGGCTATAATAGACACGATCTACGGTGCCTAACAGGCCACTGTCGTTTGAATCATCATATGCTAAAACTTAGACTGTCAGACGATTCGATTTGCCGTCTTTGTTTGGAAGATGATGAAACAGCAGAGCATATAATCTGTGCCTGCCCCGCCTCGGCTCGAGTCAGGTATCTGATGTTTGGCAGGGCCACTCTCTTGCCCTCGGACCTGAAATATCATTCACTGAATAAATTAATCGGCTTCGCTAAGAAGCTGAATTTGTTTGGTGAAATTTGAACAGGTATGAGCCACAATACACTCTCACGAGTCGCAGTGGAGGGCCTCATTGACCCACTCATTATAAACCTAACCTAACCTAGATCGTCTCAAAGAGTAAAAATAAAATATACAATTAGAAAGCAATGTAATAGCTAGCAATTCCTTACTGTTTTTTTTATCATTATACATTTTGTTTTGACAATGATGTTTGTTGCTTTATCTTTTTTTTACCTTTGAGGCTTCGTCACCGTGGTGCACCACGCCACTTTGTCCTTATGTACAGCGCGGAGCTGCACAGATTAAAATATATCTTCTTTTTCGGGTTGGATTTGATGATTTTGTGTACGCGGTCCATGTTTTGTAGGAGTGACACATCCGTGTTCTTCAAAAATTTTTATAACCGTTCTCACTTGTTTCTTGCTAATCGGTTGGGTATTTTCGAATGCTACCATAAACAAATTTTCTGCTATTTCTTTATATGAATTACCCTGGTAATACCATTTTACAATTTGCACTTTTTGGTGTATCTGCTAGCTCATTTTATGAGATTTACAAAGATCGTTTATCAACCGAAAATAAATAGGTAGTGACGTACAGTTAAACGTCTGAACTATAGCCGATATGAACTACCGCTTTCGAGAGGCGCACGCGCGACTCGCATATTCTAGTATCTTTATTTTAACTGTAATAATCTACGCAGATTTTAGATTGCCTATCTCACCATGCCTTTCTCTAACACATTGGTAATGCCATGTGCCTTTTACATTTTCCCGTTTACTATGAGGCGATTATTTTTTTACGTTAGAATTAAATGAGGAATGATTTCTGTTATTATTAAAAAGGAATAATGTATGGGCACTTATACTTTCAACTTTCAGATTCAAAATGAAAAGAGGGGATAGATAAAAATAGAAGAATTACGGCTGTATACGAAATAGTCTTATCAGGAGCGTAAGAATTTTAGTGTTCAAAATTGAATATTTGCCATTTTATAAAATGAACAGTATTTAATTATGGAGTTGCAATAATAAATTATTTCCAAAAGTAGCCTATTCGATATCAATATTGTCGATTTATTGTTTTACATATTATAACCATTAAAATTATTACATTTTCTGTGGAATGTTATGATACCCTGTTAAAGAAAATAGGTGATACACTGAATATATTTGCTTCTTTCTAACACATTGTCGCTTATGGACTCTGTATTAAAACCCTATGTTACCAAAGAATATTCCTAGCACGGACCGGGGGTACATACCTAGTCTCTATTTTCATTAATAGTGTGAAACCAAGATATAATTTTAAAAAAGGATATGCATAGTCTCTACAGCGGAGTGACGGTGTGGACACGGAATATAAAAACAATTGTTTTTCTGTTCCATGGTGTGGATTTTTGTGCCCACCGGGGCCTACTTTTGTCACCTGATGACCGAACCTTATACTTATAATATGTTTCACGGTGTCAAACTTTTTATTTGTGTTTGATTGTGAAATGCGGGTATAATTACTTGTTTTTGTCAAAGGACCAGCCACTGTTGATGTGACAATAATTGTTTTGTCTTTAGAGTTTGTAGGGTGATAAATTAAATTGTTATTCACTTTTTCACTTGATTTTTATTGTAGTTTCTTCATAAGCTTTGTTTCTTGCGTCACAATTAAGAATTTGCACTGATTACTATATTATGTTATGTAATATTATATTATATTTATATATAATTCATTATTACTGATTGAAATCCCGGTCTTTTTATTTTCCGATATGAGATGAACGATGGCTACATAGTTGTAGAACGATTAGCTTACCAAGTGAGTGAGTGTGGGGTTGGGTTCGTATTTATTTTATTCTCGGAGCGGGTGTAAGAAGGAGAGATAAAGTGGGAAATGGGCCAATGGATTGCATTAAGGATAAGGTCATTTTTTGTTTACGAAGTAAGTTTTTTGTGCGTTAGTAAATGGAATGTTTTATGATAATTTTTTATGAAAGAGACGTTAAAATTGGTATTTGTGTAGAGAAGGAAATAGAATGTAAATATCAATTCGTACAATATAACATGCATTGTTGTATATATTATCGTACAATAAATAATACCTCTTACCAGGGGAGGTGCTAGTTTTTAACTGAATTATAATAAATAACAAAATAATTTGTATTATGTTTTTACATTATATAATGAAACGAAATGAAATTCTAGAGCTAAACATAAAATAAACTTTGGAAATTAATCAACATCATTCAATCTCTTTTCTTGTTTTTGTTCTCTTCAACTTTACCATAATTGGCGGATATCTTGTTGTATACAGCTTTCTATAAAACAAAACAGAGGATACAGGGTATGTACCAATAAGGACAGTATTGATATACCGGATGTAAATGAAACATGGGCCACCCCTATAACTTTAAAATGGGTTGTTATTGAAATTTGGGTGGGTTATATTAGGCTTAATTTTAATATACAGGGTGTCTCGCATAAGTACCGACACAGAGCAGAGGCGTATAGGGGAGCCCAAAATATGACGATTGGAGGCAATTTATCACTATACCAAGTGGCATCCCTGAGGAGCTATAGGGCCCAAAATTTCGAAAAAAATTAATTTCTTTGTAACCCTTTAACTTAAAAATACCATATTTGCTACACTGTATAGACTATTAAGGGAATTAAGTAATGGTAAGTAAGAGGCGATCGAACCATTATAACTGCCGGTTTCACAATGTCAAGTTATCCGCAGGTTAACAAATATCCCTTGGTTATCTCAAAACAAGTGTTTCACAGTATCTAGTCAAGGGGTCAAGTTATGGTTAATTCTCAGAATAATTAACCACCAGAAAATCTAGTGGTAATAAGAATAACCTGGAGATTCTAACCTAACAATTAAATTAAATTTGTTGCATTTGCTTGTTTATTTTTACTTTTCCGCTTAACCTATCTATATGCGAGAAAAGTATTGGTTTACCCCCAAAAAAGTTGGAATTTTGAATTTTTTTTTTAAGTTTTCCATCGACAACACGAAAAAACGGTTTTTAGAAGAAAAAAATCCTGTGTGTATGTCGTCGTCGTTGTCGTCGGCCACTTTTCCTTACATGTCTTGTTAGCACGATACAGCCTCCGGAGTGCAATAAGTCACCAATTTTATGATTGAATGTTGTTAAGGACATGTCACAGATGATCCCTATTGATTTTCTCCTCACCAAAGCCAATACAACAGGTGCTACAGTACTTTAAGTACGATATTTTTGTCATTTTTGGAGAAGTTTCAGTGTGTTAGCTCGATACAGCCTCCGGAGTATATATAAGTGACCAATTTTATGATTGGATATTATTCAGAGCGTCTCATAGGTGAACTCTACTGATATTCAGCTCACTAAAGCCAGTACAACGGGTGCTATGGTACTAGAAGTACCAAATTTTTGTTTTTGGTGAATTTTCAGTTTGTTAGCACGATACAGCCTCCAGAGAGTATACGATTGATTAATTCTATGATTGAATATTGTTCAAGGTGTCTCACAGATGAACCCTATTGATTTTCAGTCGACTAGAGTGAGTACAGCGGGTCCTATATATCCATATATACTAAATTTTTGCTTATTTTTGGAGAAATTTCGGTTTGTTAGCATGATACATCCCCAGAAGTGTATACCAGTAACAATTTTATGATTGAATATTGTTCAGAGCCACAGATGCGGAAAAGTTAGTTTTAATCTTTAAAACCGTTTATTTTCGGTGTATTGTATTTTATTAATATACTTTAAAATGAACGATTATGTGGTAAATACCTACAGTAGTGATGAGCAACCAAGAAGCCCTAAAATAATAAGGCCCAGATACAATTATTTTGAAGAGTATGACAATCTCGATTTCTTCAATAGATCAAAGGTTACTGCATCTGTTTGGATTCTATTATATGTTTATATTAATTAACTAGAGACAGCGATAAGATTTCTTCTTCTCTTGAAAAATTTGGACAACGTTTCGAAGAATTCATATTAATTAAAATCATTACTTTTGCCAATGAACCAAAGATTGTCCAACTAATATACTATACACAAATAAATTAATTTTACAGCTTAACTCTTTCTTCTTTTTTTCGATTTTGAAGGTCATTAACCATAAAGTCTGATCATTATACATAATCTGTTACCAACTTAACAAAAATTACTACTAAACTATCGGTCAGCTGACCAATAGACGAATAGACAATTGTACAACGGTACCTAATGGTAACCTTATAGGTAAAGGTAAATTGACCCGAGGAGTTAACCCGATATTGTGAAACCGGCCGTAAGGGGTTAATTAGGGATGACCTAACCTTAAAATTTCACAGAAGTTTTGTATCTATCTGTTGATTAAAAAAAATTATTTTCATACCATGGATAATTTAATTCAAAAACTTTTTTTACTCTAGTAATTTTGCATACAATTGTATTGTTTTCAAGGAAAAGTCGAATAACCAAAGACATGTTTTCAACAATGTTATTTAAAAAGTTACAAAAAAGTCAAGAGTTGGCTATGCATTTATACATCAAATTGGACAATTTGCAATTCAGTTCTTGCAGTAAGTAAATTGTTATAATTTTTTTAAATGAGTGGAAAATTCTCATTAAGCAAACAAGTGGATATGTTACTGGTGTTAGGTTTTTGTGGAGAAAACTGTAGAAGAAGCGTAGAAGATTATCGGAGGAGGTTTCCTAATCGCGTGGTTCCTCACAGAGAAACATTTTCTAATGTTGAAAGACGGGCTCGAGAAACAGGAAAGTTTTATCGTGTTAGTCGAGAACGGACTGTTCAAATGAGTGTGCTAGATGAAGAACTTATTTTGAATACCATTGATAATCAACGGCATATTAGCATTAGAACTTTATCTAGACAGAGTGGCATATCAAGATCATCTGAACATATATTGAACTATTAGACGTAATTTACTCCATCCATATCATGCCCTAAAAGTGTAAGAGTTCTTACATCAAGACTTGGTTAAGCTAGTGGGTTTCTGTCGATTAATTTTACGTCAGAATATTAATTTTGCAAAACAAATTATTTTTACTGGTGAGGCTTTCTTTACTCGTAGGGGCATTACAATAAATATGCATAGCAATCATAAGTATTCAGATGAAAACCATCATGTAATAACTTCTCGACATTTTCAACGTGAGTTTAAGATTAATGTTTGGGTCGGCCTTATCGATCAGTATTTGATTGGACCAGTTATTTTATCAAACCAGCTGACTGGCGATAATTTACAGCAATTTCTTCCAATTAAAATGTTCATGTTTTTTCTACAATATTATTAATTTGTTTTTCCATTAAATTGTTCTTTTTGAAATATATCTATTAATTTGTTAAATCTGAAATAAAATTCATGATATGGATGGAGTAAATTAAGTATAATAGTTATTAGACTTCTTCTTGAAAATGACAGTTTTTTGCACAATTACAAGAGTAAAAAAAGTTTTAAAACCAAATTATCCATGGCATGAGAATAAAATTTTTCAAATCAACTGACAGATAAAAAACTTCTTAGAAATTTTAAGGTTAAGTCACCCCTAATTAACCCCCCAGGATGGTCCTATCGCCTTCTACTTACCATTACTTAATGCCCATAACAGTCTCATACAGTGTATCAAACTTGAATAAGTTAAATGGTTGTAAAGAAATTAATTTTTTTCGAAATTTTGGGCCCTACATTGAGGTCCTATAACTCCTTAGGGATGCAACTTAGTAGAGAGGTAAATTGCCCACAATCGTCATATTTTGGGCTCCCCTATGGGGGAGAGGGGGGCACATTCAACCTTGGGGCACTTTCAACCAGTGTCGATTTTTACGGAATTTATTTGAATTTACCGCCGAAAAAATTCATACGTACCTGTTAGTAGACCCTCAGCCACTACCAGTAAGGTTTGTTGATGGTGTGTGCTTGTTGTGCGAAAAATAAAACAAATCGTGATTTTACCTAATTCAAGGTAAGTTTTGTCGTGTCAGAAAATTATTCTCTGTCCGTTCTTATAAATACTATCGAATTTTTCCACTAATATCGTTTTATAGCACATATATTTAGAGTTAAATGTTGGGATAGCCCTAACCAAAAAATGTAACTTTGAGAATTAGAGAGTGTTTGTTGTTCAAAGTCACTGTGGGGCAGATTCCACCACCTAAGAATGGGGCACTTTCAACCAGTTGAAAGTGCTCCACTAATGATTTTCAATTAGATTTGGATTTGAAATTATCAGTTTTCATTAACAATACACTATCCATTAAGAAAAGTTGTATAAACCCGGCATTAATTTGATTATTATTTGAAAATAGGTAAATTTCTTTACAAATGGTCCGAACATATAAAAAAACGACGAGAACGGAAATCAACGAAAAAGACATGACTAATGCAATTAAAAACGTATTAAGTAAAAGAATGTCAGAAAGAAAAGCTGCTACAACATTTAATATCAAACGAGACACCCTACATTCCAGAATTAAAAAAATTAAAACCAAATATCCTACAGAAGAGTTACTAGCCAGTAAATTCAATGAAGACTCTGGGAATGAAAGCAACAGCTCCAATGAGAACAAAAATCTTTATTCCAGCAAATATACGGTTTCTCAAGTTTTTTCAAAGAGTCAGGAAGATGAGCTCGTAAAATATATTCAGCTTTCTTCTAACATGAATTACGGTCTAACATATAAGCAGATAAGAACTTTAGCTTATGACTATTCGAGCGTTTTGTCCGAATGCAAGATTCCTGAGAAGTGGAAGGCTGCGATGGCATCGATTGGCTTAGGGGCTTTATGAAGAGAAATAAACAACAAATATCTCTAAGAAAACCAGAAAGCACTAGTTTAGCCCGATCAACTGGTTTTAATAAAAAAAATGTGTCAGAATTCTTCGAAAATTATACTTTTGCATTGCAAAAGTATAAGTTTAAGCCTGAACAGATATACAATTTGGATGAGACGGTAGTCATCACAGTTCTAAAACGAGTAAAAATTGTGTCCACTAAAGGCAAGAAACAAGTATGCCCAATATCATCTGCAGAACGAGGCGAATTGACCACATTTGTGGGAATAATAAGTGCTGTGGGTAGCGCACTCCCTCCAGTTTATGTTTTCCCCAGAACACGTAATCCTGACGAATATTTGATTGACGCACCCATTTCTAGCTTAGCATTAGGAAACCATTCTGGCTGGATGACAGGAGATCTATTTCTACGTGTACTTGAGCATATTAAGCAGCAAAAAAACTGCCCAATTGAAAATAAAATACTTTTGTTGCTGGATAACCATGAATTTCATATTACCGTGAAAGGGATAAATTATTGCCGTAATAATGGGATCGTCATTCTTTCATTTCCACCACATACATCACACAAGCTCCAACCTCTAGATGTCGGTGTTTACGGCCCATTCAAGAACTATTGCGCAACTGCCTTCAATGACTGGATGACTTAAAATCCTGGAAAAACGATAACAATTAGGCAGATGGCCCATCTAACGAAAATTGCTTACCAAAATGCTTTCACACAGAATAATATTACATCATTCCAGAAACCAGGGATTTGGCCTTTGAATAGACTGGCGTTTCAAGAAGAGGAATTTTTGCCCAGTTTTGCAAATTATGAGGAAGAATATGACCAACAACCTCACCAACAACAGACTGATGCTGATTCTTCATTGTTCATGGCTGAGAATGGTTCGTCATCTTTAACAAGAGATCCAAAGCCAGAATGTAACTATGTTCTATCTTTTTTTATTCTATTATTAAATACATTTTCTCAAATTGCAGATACTCGATCAACGCCGCATAAAGACACTCCCAAAAATTCATCCTTAGAAGGTTCTGCTACACCTCCACCCTTAAGAAATATTTCAGGAATCTCGTTTGTTAATGAGGATCTTGTCAAAAATAGGAAAGGTAATATAGCATAGCACTCTACTCTCTTGATTTTATTTGAAGCTTTTTTACAGACTTACTTTCAACATCTGCTGTCCACAAAATTACTCCGGAGACTGTCAGGCCGATTCTTAGACCCACTATAAAAAAACTAAGAACATGAAAGAAAAGAAAGGGAAGTCTAGAATTTTTAAAGAGACACCTGAAAAGAATCGCTTGGAAGAAATCGAACGTGAGAGAGAAAGGCGTAAACGGATTAAAGAAGAGAGGAATTGAAAAAGAGTTCTCAAACAAGTATTTCCAGAACAGAAAGAAGATTATGTTGCAACAAAGAAGAAAAGAAAGATAAGCACAAGTAGTTCAGATACTGACGAGTCGATTGAACTTGCATCGTACGATATGTCGGATGATTTTAGTGACATGGAGAGTGCCAACCTCCTTACAGATGATAATATAATTCAACAAGATGATTTTGTTTTGGTGAAATTTCCTTTAAAGACTAGCATATATTATTACATTGGAAGAGTCGTAGAAGTTATAAACTTGAATGAATTTGTAATAAAATTTTTGCGTCGTAAGACGCCAGGCTTCAAATTCTACTACCCCTTGGTCGAAGATACATCTACAGTTGACCGTTACGACTTAGTTCTAAAATTACCACAGCCCAACTCATCTAAGACTGCTCGGACTTCTTCCTTACTAACTTTCAATATTAACTTATCCATGTATAATATCAAATAAGTTGTATGTTTTGATTATACTTATGTTTCAATATTTTTCTCACTAGGTATTGTTACTAAAATAAAAAGTTGCACTGATCTGTTGTATAATTTCATTGCTGGTTGAAACTGCCCCAGGACGTGGTTGATTGTGCCCCACCGGAGGGGCACTATCAACTTTTTTTAACTTTGATAATTTTTTTGAAAAAATAAATTTACCGATAATATTTCCTAGTCAAAATGTAAGTAAAAGTATCAAATATTGCTATGCCGGGAAGAAACTACAATTATTTGACAACATTTTGTCAATATCTGCGATCTTTGGTGATTTGGTTTAATGTGCCCCCCTTTCCCCTTAATACGCCTCTGCTTTGTGTCGGTTTTTATGCGGGACACACATATAAACAAAAAATATATATTGTACATGCGGCATGCGGCTTAACCACCGTATGTTATATTATTTACAATTGACAGTTGTTAAAATATTTTCCGGCTAGCAATAATCTCTTTATTTAGAAATAAATTTATTTAATTATCAATTATTATTATGCTCTTTTCTCATGGTGAGTTCAGTTATTTATATAAATAATTTATATAATTTCTAAGTATTGTACAAAATTGAATGTAAATTTTTTTTAGATTATTTACCCAGTTATATCATGTAACTGTATACAATAAAATTTCCAGGTTATTTAATTACGTTCTGACATTTACTATATTTAATAATATATCCGTAACCACTAATAAAAAAATGTAAGTGTCAAATTAAAAAATTTTATGATTGAATTAAATAAACTTATTTTACAAAATCTTTCACAAAATTACCTTTTACAGTAAGTTCAATTAAATTATGTGTATGTATCAAACTAACAAATCACAAAATCAACTTTAGTTTTCCTTTTTAACAATTGCAATACCTTATCTATACTAATACAAATTAAATTTAAGTAAATTACGAACTAGAATACCTAATACCTATTTATGAAAGTTTATAAATTTATCGAATTGCTCAAATACTTTTCGAATTGTCAATTGAATTTTCGAATGTAAACACCCGATCACAGTCCTAATTTTGTTCAATTTAGTCTCTCCAATTATGATTATTTATTATGCATGCTTAAATTTCCTTTTATATTTTTAAATCAAAATTTAAATATAGAATTATTTTAGATGCATCTATATTTAATATGTAAAGGCCTGATGTGTCTCGTAGAAATAATGCATTATTTACGCTGGTAATACTTTGGTATAGACTCACGAATATTCTGGATTAGGGCACAGCAATCTGGAACAATTCTAAATATTATTCAGGATCTTCACTTTCCGGATTACGAATAACTTTTTTTTAGAACACACACTGAATTGATAAAGGTTGGGTACCGAATAACAATTTATACTATTACTAAAGCTTTTAAATACTAGATACAACTTTTCTCTTTAAATTTTTAGATGTTCGCCGTTGGAAAGATGTAATCAGACTACTATTTTTTCAATCAACAAAAACCTTATATTAGTTACCTCTTTCTTCTTTAAAAAAAACTAAATTTGTTTCTGATTTATCTTGTTTACTTTATATAATTTCTATCTAAAATGAGATTTGTACTCTTTTATTATGATAAAATGTCTACTGTGACATCTGTTCTTAATTTGGAATATTGCATGGTATGACTTGTCTATTATTCAATATAGTTTGTGTAAATGTCATTTAAAACTAAATCATGCCAAATTTGTCACATACTGGGTAAATCTAATGGGTGTACCAAAAGTATTGCAACATAAATAAATAAATGAATTTTTTTAAATTTTAAATAAAGGAACTGTATTTTTATATATATATATATATAAATAAAATAACAAATTTAGTTTTTCTTTAAAAAAGAGGAAAGTTTGTAACCACAGTAGAATGTGGTTATTTATTTAAATAAAATCAGTAGTTGAATTTGAGAATCCGAACGGGGAACATCTCATGTGAGATCTCTCCAAAAATTTTGTATAATTAGTAGTTGAAAATTGTAATTAATTAATATAAGGCGTTATTCGGCATATTCAAAATAAATCCAGTACGTGTATTTTCGAAAATTAGTGTTTGCAGTTGTACGAGTTGGTAGTTTCTTCTCTACATCCAGACTTCTGGGGAGTTCGCTCCAGAATTATTATTATATCATTGAACATCAGGCCTTGACACAAAATTAAAATTAGATGCATCTAAGTATTGAGATTAAATATTGAATTCAATTAATAACAAAAAATAAGTATACTTATCGAACAATTAAATAGTGGAAGAAATTATTAAAAAATATTGTGTATTTGACATTTACCAAGAAACTCAGTGACAATTCTAAATTTGAAGTTTTTGAAAAGAAATTAAAAACTTTTTAAAATTAGATTAGGAGTTTATTTAGTTTGTGGTTTGTTCTAATGTTAATTTAGTCGTAAAAGATACGATATCATTATTTGTTTCTAGAAGGAAAGTTAAATTAGGAATTTGTCGATTTGAGTGATTATACATAATTGTTAAAACGTATTTCCATTCGAAATTATTTAAATCATTTTAGACGTTGATAGAAATTAAACATATTCAATTGAATTGGAATTTTATTTGAACAGTGAAATTTAATGATTCATTGGTGACAGACAAGTCATTCATTGATAGTAAGTGTCAGAAATCAATTAAGTGATATTTCCAATCTTGAATACACATTCACAGGAGAGAATATAGAACCAAATTAATCATCTAAATATTTAATTCAGAAAATAATTGAAAACTGTTATATTAGAACGAACTGAACCCACCTGAGAATAGAGTCAAGTAATTCAAGGTAAAATAAACTCATCTTTCAATATTTTAAACAATTTTCGTTATTCTGCTAGCTGGGAGATTTTGACAACTGTCAACTTTGAAATAGATAACATACGGTACTTAAGCCGTGTGTACAATATTGTCGCTGCAACCAGGGATTGTACAATTTTGTTTCCGCAACGTAGAAAAATAAAAATTGTATTTGTTATATTCATTAAAATAAAGGTATAGTATATTGTACCAATATATATATATATATATATATATATATGTGTGTGTGTGTGTGTGTGTGTGTGTGTGTGTGTGTGTGTGTGCGTGTAATTACAGGGGACACCCAGTGTAATTAAAAATTTGTACTAACCTGTTCGTTAGTGCAAACGTCACGTCACGCACGAAGATTTTTTTCTGTGCTTCCTTGATTGCATTTTTGGTAGTAGTAATTTGTTGGACGACTGTTTTCATAGTATTTTGTGCCTCTCGCTTTTCGTTCTCGAGAATTTTCGCATTTTCTAGTATATTTTACAAGTTTCCAGATAAGTTCTCTGTCTCTCTAACTCGACCAAATACTCTTTCGATAATATATTCAAGGTTTGTTCTTGTATCTTTTGTATTTTTGTTTGTACAATTTTTATCTGTTCATCCAACAACTCATTTTTGACTAAATTCAATTGTTTATTAGTCGAAGCGGTTTCTTTTTGAATAGTTACAGCATTTTTTCTTCCAATTTTGAATAATAAACCCGAGATAACTGTTCATCCATCTAAAAATAATTCATTAATTAACTGACTACCTCCCTTGATAATTTTTTCACCAATACCTTTATCTTTCTGTTGTGTTCCATAACTAAGAGATAAAAATGTACAAACGAAAATACAAAACATATAAGAACAAACGATGAATATCTCATCAGAAGAGTATTTGATCGAGTTAGAGAGACACCGAACTTATCTGGAAACTTGTAAAATATATTACGAAGAAAATGCAAAAATGCTCGAGAAAGAAAAACGCAAGGCACAAAATAGTTTGGATATAATCGTCCAACAAATTACTACTATCAAAGATGCAATCAAGGAGGCACAGAAGAATATTCAAGGTACCTTGTTGCATGTGAAACGTTTTTCTTTGTAAAATTAAACCTTCAATTATTCTAGAATTTAACAACCCTCTGGACTTCTAAAAAAAGACAATAAAAAAAGAAATATTTCTATACCTCCAAAGACAGTCGAGTATATATATGTACGAGGTCTGACAATTAAGTAATGCGACAATATTCAAAAATCGAGTATATTTAAAAATTAAGGTACATCAATGCGATCCCCTTCAAAGTAGTCCCCTCCCGCACCTATACACTTATTCCAGCGAGTTTTCCAGTTTTCGTAACAATTCTGGAACAGTTCTTGCGGCACCTCTCCTAGTACCCTCGTCACAGATTCTTGGATATCTTCAACGGAGTCAAAATGTCGACCTTTGACGAATGTTTTCATGTGGGGAAATAGGAAAAAGTCGCAGGGTGACATGTCCGGTGAATAGGGCGGTTGCGGTAACGTTGCGATGCCTTTAGACACCAAAAACTGAGAGACACTAAACGCAGTGTGACAGGGAGCATTGTCGTGATGCAGAACCCAAGTCTTCGCGATCTCTGGACGCACTCTGAGCACCCTTTTTCGTAATCTTTCGAGTACATCGCGGTAGAATACTTGATTTACGGTCTGTCCAGGTGGTACGAACTATTTTTGAGCCACCCCTTTGCTGTCGAAGAAGCAAATCAACATGGTTTTCACCTTGGACTTGCTCATTCTCGCCTTCTTTGCCCTTGGCGCCCCAGGGGATAGCCACTGTTGGCTTTGTCGTTTAGTTTCGGGGTCATATTGAAAAAACCAACTTTCATCACCAGTAATAACTCGATCGAGAAAAGTTGGATCACTTTCAACCTGCTCGAGAAGATCTTGAGCGATGTTCAATCGGTGGGCTTTTTGCTCATCTGAAAGGTTCTTCGGTACCATCTTCGCACACAGCTTTTTCATGGCGAAATCTTCGGTTAAAATCTTTCTAACTGTTTCCCGGTTAATATTCAACTCGTCAGCCAACATTCGAATGGTTAGTCGCCGGTCTTGACGAATAAGGGTGCGCACGTGCTGCGCATTCGTGTCAGTTCGCACTTGAATTGGCCTTCCGCTCCGCGCTTCGTCTTTGACGCTCTCACGGCCATTTTTAAAATCGGCATGCCACCGAAACACCTGACTACGACTTAGGGCATCACTACCATACACTTTAAGTACTTTTTCATAAGTTTCTGTCGCGGTTTCGCCGAGTTTCGCACAAAATTTTATTGCGCACCGTTGCTCTAAATTTCTCTCTTCCATTTTCGTGACATGCACTACTCGCGTGTTGTTACAAAACACTGAACAGCTGGCGAAGAAATGATCGTACGAGAGTCGTCAAGGTCTCAATCGAGAGAGTAGGGATCTGCTATTACGGTAGCTGAGTTACAGATTCGCAGTGTTACCACAGGCCGAGAAAAAAATCGGTCGCATTACTTAATTGTCAGACCTCGTATATATATATATATATATATATATATATATATATATATATATAATTACAGGGGACGCCCAATGTAATTAAAATGTTTGTACTAAACTGTTCGCTAGTGTAAACGTCGCTTGATATATCAGAAGAAGAAATATTCAAAAACTGGACTGTCTTTGGAGGTATAGTAACTTTTCTTTTTTATTGTCCTCTTTTTAGAATTCCAGATAGATGGTTGTTACATTCTAGTATAATTGAAACTTTAATTTACAAAAAAAAGTTTCACAGTTATCAAGGAACCTTGAACATTTTTCTGTGCTTCCTTGATCGCATTTTTGATAGTAGTAATTTGTTGGCCGACTGTATTCCAAACAAGATCTCTGTCTCTCTAACTCGACGAAATACTCTTCTGATGATATATTCATCGTTTGTTCTTGTATTTTTGTTGGCACAGTTTTTATCTGTTCGTCCATTTTTGACTAAATTCGGTTGTTTATTAATCAAAGCGGTTTCTTTTTGAATAGTTAGGGCATTTTTTTCTTCCAATTTTGAATAATGAACCTGAGATAACTGTTCGTCCATCTATAAATAATTCATTAATTAACCGACTACCTCCCTTGATAATTTTTTCACCAATACCTTCATCTTTCTGTTGTTTTCCATACCTAACGCCATCAAATTTTTTTCAGCATCAGCAATTTTCCTTTCGATGTTATCTATTTCAGTTCTTCGTTCTTTAGATGTAGAATCTAATCTAGTTTCCATTTCTGTTACAATTTTCTTTAAATCAGCCGTTTTCGAATCTTTATATTCGAATTGGCAGTGATTGTTATGTAATAGTTCCTCAATTTTTTGTATATTTATGAGAACTTCTTCAATTTGTCTGTTTGTTTGTGCAGCGTCATTTTCTAAAGGTATTATTCTAGAATCAAATATTTTAGAGAATTATTAGGAATCAGTAACACAAAATCTCGAATTTTTTATATCAATTTTTGTACTAATTGGACTTATAAATTAAATATATGAAATTATTTATATATGCTTATTTATTGAAATTTGTTGACGGAGAGGTCTCAAGAAACTATTTCTAATCAAACTTGCACATCTTACCATAGCACCCCAGGAAATCCCCCACAAGCTGAATTTGGTTGACCTATTTGAGTTGATTACAAAATTTGACCCGCTTCGAGTTTCACACGTAAATTAAAAATTGAGAAATCAGTGCCAGTAATAAAATGGCGTCGCTTGCTTTAGTTGGTGAATATGTTGAAAAAAGGACTGCGAAATGTATTTGGCATGAGAAAAAACATGAGACGCGTCTATTTTTGGTGAGACAATGTATTTTAAGAACTCAGTTTGGACCTTTTAAGAAGAACCTGCATTAGAGGATAGGAATACAGAAATCAACTGAAAATATTAGATGAAAACTTTAAAAATGAAGTTGAAAATAACTCTAAGGCATCTGGATACAGGAGATTAATTTTCCACATTAGACTCCGTGTATCGGGTTTCTCTTGTATTTGTCACATCATTTAAAAACCTCTATTTTGTACATTGTTTTGATCATCTTGATTTTATTCTTTATATCAGCTGTAATAAGCCCAGTATAGGAACCAATTGCTTATAAACAACAAATGATCAATGTTTGTACAAACGAAAATCAATCCAAGCTTATAGGATGTAGTAATGTGTGCCTCCTACATTCAGTTGAATGCATGCATTCACTGTATTTACCTGATTCAAGTCATCTTGATTAATTTGTTCTATTTATCACTCAGCGTCGTCGTCGGTCAGTTAATTGACTATTTTTAATTTATATAGGTTATTTTCAGACAATTACTTGTTTCATTTTGTTCACTTTCACTGAATTCCTAAATTAGTCTCCATTCGTTTAGCGTTCGAAGCAGTTTTACCTTAATGATTGCAATAAAACCCTTAGCCGTCACTTTTAATTTTATTAGTAAACTGAGTCTTGGTCTGTAAACTTCTAAGAGCAGAAAGCAGCAAGAAAAGTAAACTAAATCTCTAAATTTTGCATTTTTGTGAGAAAAATGGCATCAACAACAAGTTTTAATCCAGTGAAATTTGAAAGCGCAGCTTTAACTACACATGTAAAAATAGTTTTGCAAAACGTGTATGATGCTCTTGTGCATGAGTACCCAGCGTGTACAGTTGCAGTGTAGTTTCAAAATGTGCCAATATAACAGGAATTTAGGAAACTACCATTTACAAGCTTTTAAAACACAGAAAAAACGATTTAATTGATGGAACCTGCAAAGAAGCCACCAAGGGAAAAACCTATCGAAATCGACGAGGTAGTTAAACATATTGGTTTGTATTCTGAGCTCGCGACTAAATTCAGCGACCAAGAGTGACTATCTAGTCACCGACTTTCATATTTAGTCGGTTTGATATTCTAACATTCCGAGACTAAATAATTGACTTTTTTAGTAGAATCACGTCTGACATCATCGCATATTTTAAAACAACAGTGCACATTTCAAATGACAGCTGACGTTGTCTGTCAGCCATCTGTCGTTAATTGAATAATTGTCATATGTCTGCGTTTTATATTTTACGATGTTACGATTATAGTTTCCTTCTTTAAGTTAAATAAAGCCAAGTTCTGCTGGTAATCACTTTAGCTTTCTTTATATCAATTTACTTAACTTAAAATGTCTGTGGAGACAAAACCACTTCCACTCGCCAAGTAGCTACGGCCTGAAACATTTGACACCGAATCTGATGCCCAAGATTCCAATTCTAAATGGATCTATTGGAAGTCGACCTTTGAAAATTTGCTTGCAGAAGAATGCACTGAAGGTACTCCTGACAATCTTAAGCTAAAAATTTTAATGAATCACTTGTCGGCCTCAATTTACAAGTACGTAAAGGCTTTCCAAAAATTTGACGATGCATTGAAGGCTTTAGACGGCATCTATGTGAAAGCGAAAAACACAATACTCGCTCGCCATGTCCTGTTCAATAGGAAGCAACGAGCTGATGCACCTATAGCTAAATACACAAGGGCATTGCGTGTATGTGCGCAAGACTGCAGTTTTGAAGCCATTAAGGATAAGGAACATGCTATTCGTAGTGCCCTCATCTCTGGCCTTCAGTCTAAAAGAGTAAGGGAACGCCTCCTGGAAACTTGTGAACCTTCCCTGGATGAGACGCTCAACCAAGCAATAACTCTCGAGACTGCGGACAAGGATTCCATCACAATAAGTAGCAATGCTGGCAACATGTTTCAACAACTTAGCACTATCAACTTCAACTCAGAATAATCTAGCTTAGTCGCAGCCAAGCCCTGTACAAAAGAAAATCAATCCAAGCTTATAGGATTCGGTAATGTGTGCCTTCTACACTCAGTTGAATGCATTCACTGTATTTACCTGATTCAAGTCATCTTGATTAATTTGCTCTATTTATCACTCAGCGATAGGTGTCGTCGTCGATGAGCTGATTAACTATTTTTAATTTATATAGGTTATTTTCAGACAATTACTTGTTTCATTTTGTAAAAATTGAAAACGCAGCTTGAACTAGACATGTAAAAATAGTTTTACAAAACGAGTATGATGCTCTCGTGCATGAGTACCCAACATGTACAGTTGCAGTGTAGTTTCAAAATGTGCCAATATAACAGGAATTTAGGAAACTACCATTTACAAGCTTTTAAAACCCAGAAAAAACGATTTAATTATGGAACCTGCAAATAAGCCACCAGGGGAAAAACCTATCGAAATCGACGAGGTAGTTAAACATATTGGTTTGTATTCTGAGCTCGCGACTAAATTCAGCGACCAAGAGTGACTAGCTAGTCACCGACTTATTCTTAACATTCCGAGACTAAGTAATTGACATTTTTAGTAGAATTACGTCTGACAACATCGCATAGTTTAAAATAATAGTGGACATTTCAAATGAAAGCTGACATATCATTAGCAACCTGCATGCGACGACCATAGAACTGTTTCGCGACAAGACGTTGTCTGACAGCCATCTGTCGTTGTTTGAATAATTGTCATATGTCTGCATTTAATATTTTACGATGTTACTATTATAGTTTCCTTCTTTAAGTTAAATAAAGCCAAGATCTACTGGTAACCGCTTCGCTTTCTTTATATCAATTTATTTAATTTAGAATGTCTGTGAAGACAAAACCAGTTCCACTCGCCAAGTATCAACGGCCTGAAAATTAGACACCGAACCTGATGCCCAAGATTCCGATTCTAAATGGAAGTCGACCTTTGAAAGTTTGCTTGCGGAAGAATGCACTGAAGGTACTCCTGACAATCTTAAGCTAAAGATTTTAATGAATCACTTGTCGGCCTCTATTTACAAGTACGTAAAGGCTTTCCAAAACTTTGACGATGCATTTAAGGCTTTAGACGGCATCTATGTGAAAGCGAAAAACACAATACTCGCTCGCCATGTCCTGTTCAATAGGAAGCAACGAGCCGATGAACCTATAGCTGAATACGCAAGGGCATTGCGTGTATGTGCGCCAGACTGCAGTTTAGAAGCCGTTACGGCTAAAGAACAGGTAGTGCCCTCATCTCTGGCCTTCAGTCTAAAAGAATAAGGGAACGCCTCCTGGAAAATAGTGAAACTTCCCTGGATGAGACGCTCAACCAAGCTATAACCATCAACACTGTGGAAAAACATGTTTCAACAACTTAGCACTATCAACTCCAACTCAGAATAATCTAACTTAGCCGCAGCCAAGCCCTAGCCAGCGCAGTATGTCCCCTCTTTTGCACCTACCTCTAGATCAACATCCTCAGCGAGACGCTGTTTCTTCTCTGGAATGTACATCAGAGGTTTAAGTGTCCAGCGAATAATGCCTTTTGTCAACTTTGCTCGAACAAATTCCACTTCGCGAGCGTTTGCCGATCTGCAAACTCCAGCAACGCTATCTCTGCGGGCGGAATAATCGAGAGCGGCATCTCCGATGGTCCATCGTGTAGTGGGGCTATATATGCCGCTTCCCCATTAAGTTTGAAGGGTGCAACAATTTCTATAGCTGTAAATGACTACGAAGCAGATGCACTAATTGATACGGGCAGTTCGGTGAGTTTCATCAACTCAAAAATTGGACGTTTGATGAAGTTGCGTCGAAGACCGAGCAAACAAACTATCAATTTCGCATCGCTCAACCATGACTCATTTGTCGGGGGTGTGTGCTTCGCCACAATTATAATGAATGATCACGTATACGAACAATGACCTCTACTCATCGTAAACAATCTTTGTGCTGGTGTTATCGTGTGCCATGATCTACTAAGAGACCACTCAAAACTCGAGTTCAAGTTTGGCGGCCCGAAAGAACTCTTGGAAATATGTAACGTACTAGAAGCTTCTGTGCCATCAGCGTCTCTTTTCATAAAACTCATGCACGATATCAAGCCGATCGTAGTCAAAAGTAGACGCTATAACAAGGAAGTTTATCACGCAAAAAGTGGACAAGCTAATCGAAGGCGGAATAATAGAACCGAGCATCTCACCCTGGAGAACGCAAGTCTTAGTAGCAGGCGGAGGGTGTCATAAGAAGCATTTAGTAATTGATTACTCATTGAAGATTAATAAATACACAGAACTAGACACCTACCCTGTGCCTCATATTGAAAAAGTCATAAGTGACATCTCGAAATACAACATGTTTAGTCAAATTAATTTGAAATCGGCTTATCACCAAATCCCGATCCTCCCGTAAGAGAAAATATACACTCTATTTGAAGCTTGTAGCAAATTATATCAATTTACCAGAACACCTTTTGGCGTAACCAATGGTATAGCTGCGTTTCAGAGCGCACTCGAATTTGTTATATCTACAGAAAAACTGTATGGCACATTTACATATACTGATGACGTCACATGCACATTTACATATCTAGATGACGTCACGGTTTGTGGGAAAACACGGGCCGAGCACGATCACAATTTGAAATGGTTTTTGGATGCTGCAAAAAAGTACGGCCTAGTCTTAAATGAACAAAAGAACGTCTTTAACAAAACTGAAATCGATCTGTTGGGATATACGGTTGAAAATAATATAATAAAACCGGAAAGCGAACGACTTAAACCCCTACTAGATTTACCAGCGCCTAGAAAGACGGAAGAGCTAGAGAGGGTCCTCGGATTATTCGCTCAATACGCCAAATGGGTCGACATAATTTCAAAAAAAATAAAACCACTTACTAATGTAACCAGTTTCTCATTGTCACAAAACGCTCTACAATGGTTCGAACCGCTCAAAGATAATATAAAAAAGCTACCCTCATGGCAATCTATGTTAACGAGATCTTCACGGTAGAAACTGACGCTTCGGACTTCGCTTTAGCAGCTACGCTATCGCAACAAGGGCGCCCTTTGTATTCTTTTCTCGCACGCTATCAGGCTCTGAATGTAAGCACTCATCGATAGAAAAAGAAGCGAGCGTAATAGTGGAAAGCCTGAAGAAATTGAGACATTACTTGATTGGGAAACACTTTCATTTGGATAACGGATCAACAGGCAGTCGTATACATACTCAATCAAAATCACAGTAGCAACATCAGAAGTTAAAAGATTATGCGTAGGCGATTGGAGTTATCATGCTATAAGTACGATATCTCCAAAAACACTGCAGCCCAGGCTCTTTCTCGAGTGTGTGCGTATATGAACACGAATAAACTACGAGATCCTCATAACGCACTCTGTCAGCGTGTTGTGACTCGAATGTTTCATTAGGTACGATTCAAGAATCTTCCTTACCCGGCAAATGATGTTAAAGAAATGACGGCTGCCTGCCCAATCTGTGCTGAGATTAAGCTTTAATTTATGAAAGTTAGTGGCCACTTAATCAAAGCTACGCCCCCTTAGAACGTATCAATATTAATTTTAAGGGGCCCTTACCCTGAAATACTCCGAATAAATATATACTCACGATAATTGACAAACCCAGTCGCTTCCCCTTTGCCTATGCTTGTCGTGACATGATGTCAATTACGGTCATTAGCCGCTTGAAAGACTTCCAAACCTTCGGCCAACCGCTCTACGTCCACGGCGATAAAGTGTCGTCGTTCATGTCAGAGGAATTTAAAGCTTTCCTGAGAGACTCAAACATAGCGTCTTCAAGAACGACACCTTATAATTCCCGAGGGAATGAACAAGTGGAGCGCCTAAATGGCACCTTATGGCGTACGATCCAACTCAGTTTGCCAATCGAAAATTGGAAAAGAATTCTAACGGGGGCATTGCATTGTATACGCCCTCTTCTCTGCACTTCAACAAACGTCACCCCGCACGAAATACTATTCGCCTACTCAAGAAGGTCTCCAAATGGCGATGTTCTACCCGCATGGATGATCCCGGGCCCCGTATTAATGAAAAAATATATGCGGCAGTCGCAGACAGATCCCCTAGTCGAGGAAGTGGAGCTCCTAGAAAGCAATCCCCAATATTCCTGCATTCGTCGAAGCGATGGCGAAACTGCTACAGTGTCAAATAGAAGACTGGCTCCGTTTCCCATCAGCACGACAGATGGAAAAGAACCCGAAAATCTGGAAGAACAGAATCAACCTCCCGCAGTGGAACAAGGGCAACCCTACGCGACTTCGGCTAATGAAATGACTCATAGTAGTGGCCTACGAAGATCTCGCCGTGCCAGAAAGTTTCCAACCCACTTTAGAGACTTCGTGGTAGATGGTAGGGATGAAAACTCAAGCGGGGGAGAATTACGTATGATTAGCGATGACCATGCGTGACAAGACGTTGTCTGTCAACCATCTATCGTTGTTCGAATAATTGTCATATGTCCTAATTTTTTGACATTAATATCGATTGATAATCGAAATGTGAGCGGAATATACGTTTATAAAGTGAGAAGACTTTTAAGAATTATAGTTAGAATTGCCGTTAAAACAAAATAAATATTAACTTTTGGTTTAAACAGTGCAGGTTGTGTTTCGAAAAATCGAAATACGGAAGTAAGTACACTGCATCCAGTTCAGCAGGCTGTAAAAGTTGCCCAGGTTCGGTTGTTGTTGTAATTTCGCCTTCATCTTCATTTTCACTGAAGACTTGAACGCGTTTTCCCTGGCATCCTTATTCCATATTTTCCTCCCGATGATTTCAAAAGCAATCATTTTTGCTATAAAGTTTCGGACCACTTAATGCTCATTTTTTTCTTCAAAATAACTAAATGCACAGATGCAACAAAAAATACTCTTGATAAACCAAGGTAGAACCAGTCGCGGCTCCTGTGTTTTTAACTTGGAGGGGAACGTACTTGCTAGTATAATAAAGCAAAATATAAAAGCTTATACCCCTGTCCCACTGTAAAAATTTGTATAAAATTTTTTATAAAAAGTTTTATAAACACCATTTTGATAGTGTGACAACACAAATTTTTATAAAAATGACATCTCGTAAAAATATTTTTATGGTGCTTCTATTTTCATGACGTCACGTAAAATGTTTTTATAAAAATCATAGATAAAAACTATTTTTTTAATGGGACAGAACGCATTTTTATAAGAATAATTTCCGGTAAAAATATTTTTATGGTGCTTCTTACGTAGAATCATAGATAAAATTCTCCTTATATAAAGGTTATCTATGGATAACTTTTTTATAAAATGTTTTTATGAAATAGAACAGTTTCTATAATTTTTACGGTACTAGTAAAGTGATTGCATGTTTATGCCCCACCAGCATCGAGGAAGTTTGAATTTAAAGACGCGCGCACAGTTTCACGATTTGAAAATCGAAAGCCAAAGTTTATGGCCAATGTCTATAGAGAAAAGTATAATTATGTTTTTGTAGATTGTCTTTGGAAAAAGTGTCAAAAATAAAATTTCTAAAAGTATGACAAATATTATAAACACGGAAATATGGTGTAAGATTGAGTCGTTTTTAATTTATTTAGGATTTTAGTTTTAATCATGTAAATAAAAGTAAGTGAACATTTAACATGTCATCACTAGGTAGAATTCGTCATATTTGTATTGTAAAAAATTGTAATAGTAAATATTTTTGGCCACTTCGCAATTTGAAGTTTAAGATCAAAATATTTTTTTAAATTTTATAATGCATTTATAAGTAAATTACGCAAAAGACTTCTTAAATTTGCTTTATATTTACAGCCATGACATTATACACCTCTAAAAGTATAGTTGAATATAGTAAAAATACCCATATACTGCCCAAGCTTTTGAAAATACAGTATTGCCTGTAAAAAGAAAACTTATTTTTTGTAACAATAATGATACTTTAAAGAAAACTCAATTTGAACATTTACCTAAAAAACAAAACGTTTGGAATATGGGATTAAATAAATTAAATGAAACTAGAGTCAGTAATTTTATCTCTCAAAAGAAGAAGAAAATGCATATTACTAAAAGATCAGAGAAATAGAAGTTTTAAATTAACAAAAGGCATTTATCAAGTAGAACCAAAACCATTGACTTCTATTACAAGTAATGAATTGAAAAATTTTGAATTCCAATTTTTAGATACAGAATATTAAATGATTCAAATTTTAACAATTTTTAATTGCGAAGGTAAGGCTAAAATTTGCAGACAGATATTTTAGACGTTCACTATAGTTTTACTGACTTGATGATAAAACTTCTGATTTATGTACAAAGAGAAGTCGTTAAATTTCTTTCAATACTGCATGACCTTATTGTATATCACATTTTACCACTCTCAGGTCATGTAGAAGGAATTGTTAAGACTGAACTTTTTGTAAAAGTAACATAAATCATACATGTTTTCTCAACTCATAGAAGTTTGTGTTCCCTTATTAATTGAAAAAAATATAATGCTGCTAAGAGGAATAACAAACAAAAATAGTTTTTTGTTGGCAACTTAAGGTCCTGTTTAAATTTTTTTTCAGACTTATTCCTGTTTTCATGGAAATGGAGAATTTAGTTTTCCTTTTTTCTTAAAGTATTTTTTGTTGTCAATAATTTTGAAATACCTAACTTAATGTGCAATTTGATGTTATATTGGATTAACTTTCTAAAATATAATGTAATTTTAGTAAAAAAATGTAATTTTGTGATTAATAATATGTAAACTGTGTGATCAATTAATGATATAGATATTATAGTATTTTTCGTACTTCCGGGCCTAAAGTGACAACTTCACTCCCTTGTGACAGGTACTAAAGTGTCACATTTAATCCCTCCGGGATTAAATATTGACGAAACTCCCGGAACGATTAAATCACAAACAAACGAATTTAAGGGATATTTTATTGAAAAATATAATTAATTAGAATGGTAATTAACGTTAATATTCAAATTAATATTGTGACAGTTCGTCATATTGACTAGTAATGACAATGTTTCTAAATTATAACTGTCACAACGCAATGTTACTATGGTAACTTATTTTAAAGACAGTTTATTAAATGAGTTGAAGAGAGAAAAAACTGATTGAAATTATTGAAATAATTAATAAAATCATACCGGAAGTACGAAAAGTATCGTATATACCTTGCGACTGAAGTACATTTAATCCTTCAGGTAAATTATGGCCCTCCCTGCGGTCGGGCCATAAACTTTACCTTCAGGATTAAATGTACTACTTCAGTCCCGCGGTATATAATATACTATTATGTAACGATCATTAATACACGAGCATATATATTAGGATACATACAAGTGTATTAATGGCCATTATATATGAAAGTTGCATACATTATTTTTTCAACTCATTTAGTAATTATCATTTATTATGAAGAACAAGAGCAATGAAGGGAACTTCAACAAATAAATTTAAAACTTTTGAACATATTAATTCTCCAATCTTCTTCGTTTGTGTATTGTAATGTTATTCTAATTTATTTAAACAATAAACGGGTGGGATAAATTTTAAACACGGTATGGCTACTTACTAATTTATTTAAACACTAACTCACTAACACTTAATTTATATATACTTAACTAATCACTTAAATTTAATTTATATCCACACAAACTTTATATTAGCACTTTACTGTTCGGTGTATTTTTGTTTATTTCTCGAGATCACTTTATCAACTAACTCCTCCGCTGACCGGTCCTTATTTATATTAATGCCTTTCTTACTAGAAAATTCCGGGCTGCGGTTTACACACACAAATAATTGATTCTAGTCTTTTCTAGATAAGTCTGGTCACAAAAACAATGCTTAGATAAGATAGTCTCAAACAGTTATAAAAACACTGCGTATCCACCATAATTTTAATTTTCATACCTGGCTTAGACAGGGTCGGATTTAGGGTCTATACCAGTGTGCTGTTTCGTAACATTACCTCCTCCTTAAATGGAAGTTCCTCCTGGAACTTTTGTGTAGCCGAGACTGGATGTTTGAATCAGCAACTGGCCCCATTTCTACACTTTCCGATCTTATGGAAATAGCAGGGCACCGTCTTCATCGGATATTGATAACGGGGGTTGTAGCTGCAAATTAATATCTGGACACTGGTATCTCTTAAGATAACCTCTACCATGTTCCTGATAACTCGCTAATCCAACTGGTTACTCGCTATCTATCTTAGGCATAGCCAGTTTCTTCACGTTGGATTCTAACACATGGTCTCGAAGGTTACGAAGTGCTTCCCACACATCGCGGTAGGTAGATCGATCTTTAAATTCATCTTTAGTTACCACGTAGAAGACGTACCGCGAATTATGTTTCAGTTTCAGTGTCTTGCCAGGGGCTGGAATCTGGTTTTCAAGTTTTTCTAATTGCCCGAACTTCTTTCGAAAGACGGTTGCCAACCCTCGTGCGTTCTTGATATGGGCGGGGATGTTGCATGCCAGTGAATAATCTTCCGGGAGAGTGAACAGATCTTGTTGTTCCGAAGTGACTCCATATCTAGCTTTCCCGGTACCTCCATACCTGCCCATAAAGGTAGGGTCAGACACATCTCGAATAAGGTTTACTCCTTCCTCCAGGTGATGGTCTCCTTCGAATGGCGCTAGTCGGTTTTGGTGAACTAGTTTTGGTTTTCCGTTGGTGATCTTGCTTATGCGTTATATAACATCATTGATCCTTTTCTTGATTAAGTATGGACCTTCCCAGGATTTTTGTAATTTTGGAGAAAATCCTTTTTTCCTCGCCGGGTTGTCTAACAATACTTTGTCCTCTTCTTTAAAACCGCCTTCTGTGGCCTGCGTGTCGTACCGACTTTTCATTCTGTCGCTGGCAACTTGAAGATTTGTTCGAACTAGTTCATGAATATCATCCAGCCTTCTTCTCAATTGGATCACGTAGTCTTCGCCTGCTATATCTTCTCCAGGCCGACAGCCAAATTCCAGGTCACAAGGAAGCCTCATTTCACGTCCAAACAGGATTTTCGCCGGTGTTTCACCCGTGGACTCATTGACGGCAGATCGATAAACCAATGCGAATAGGGAAAAATACTAGTCCCAATCTCTCTGATGGCTGGATACTACTTTGGACAGGTATTTTCCAATAGTCCTGTTCATTCTCTCGACCATTCCATCTGACTGTGGATGTAAAGCTGTTGTCCTGGTCTTCATTCCCAGCTTGTCGCAAATCTCCTGGAATAGATGGCTTTCAAAATTTCTTCCCTGGTCACTGTGGACTTCCAAGGGTACTCCATATCGGCTGATAAATTCTTTCACCAATACATCCGCGACAGTTGTGGCCTCTTGGTTCGGGATAGCGTAAATTTCCATCCACTTTGTGAAATAATCCATTACAACCAGTATGTATTTGCTACCATTTTCTGTCGTCGGAAATGGTCCAGCGATGTCTAAAGCAATCCTTTCGAAAGGGCTTCCAACATTGTACTGCTTCATGGGTGCCTTTTTCTTGCGATGTGGTCCATTACTCGTAGCACAAGTCGTTCATTTCTTACACCAGTCCTTCACATCGTCGGAGCTGTTCATCCAATAAAACCTTTCACGGACTCGCTGAAGGGTTTTCTTCACTCCCAGATGACCTCCCGATGGACTGTCGTGTAACTTCTTCAGTACCTCAGCTACTCTCGCTCTCGGGATAACTATATGTCTTCTCGGAACCTTCATCGTTCTCAAGGATTCTTTTCAATAGGCCTTCTTCCAGGACAAGGGAGTCCCACTGAGCCCAATATGCCTTGAGTGTCGGTGAAAATCTTGACACTTCTTGCCAGGTAGGTCGCCGATTTTCTTCCTTCCATTGCCGGATCATCTTCAGGTCAGGATCATTCTCCTGATCTTCTCTGATCCTGGTGGGTGACCATTCCTCGTTGACTACTGTAATTCTTGAAACTGCAACTTCCTTAGATTTCGACTTGTTGCATCGTGAATAGTCTACAGGGCATTGCCTTCTAGTCAAGGAGATGGCTTTTTGGTGATTCACATTAGCTGGATGTTCACCCCTGTCTGATTTCCCCTGTGTCTGGAGTTCTTGGGTTACAGGAGTCTTGGGGAGCTTAGACGGACTGCGTACGTGCTCTAGCTCGCCACACTTCCGGCATTTGATCTTCTTCGGCCTCTTGTCTGCCATACCTTTCAACAAGTTGACGATCTGATCAAATTTGTCATCGTTATCTTCTTTCTGCATGGTTCTACCTTTGTTGTACCGCGAGCTTTTCTTGGCTGCTTTGCATTTAAGAGGTTCTTGGTTTACAGGAGTCGTAGGACGCTTACACGAACTGCGTGCATGCTCTAGCTCGTCACAATGACAGCACCTGATTTTCTTCGGCTTCTTGTCTACCATACCATTCAACAGGTTGACGATCTGGTCAAGTCTGTCATCGTCACCTTCTTCCTATATGGTCCTATCTTTGTTGTATCCCGAAGTCATCGTGGCTGCTTCATATTCAAGAGCAGCAGTCAATGCATCGGCCAATGTTTTAGGATGGGCTAATCGAAGCGTCTTCTCCATATCGTGGTCACACAAGCCGTCAATAAAGGCCTGGATGCCTAAACATTCCATCATGTTCTCGGGTGCTGATGGATAAGCAAATCGAACTAGTCGGGCAATATCCATTTTATACTCTTGAAAGGGTGCGTCACGTTTCCGCCTTCGGTTCTTCAGCTGGAATCTGTACAACTGTTCCAAATGTTCGTGACCATATCGCATGTCCAACCTCTTCTTCAGCAGCTCGAAGTCATCCATTTCTTCAAGCGGTATCGTCTGAAGTACATCTAAGGCATCTCCCCGAAGCGCGATGGTTAAGTTTATTGCCTTCTCCCTATCGGACCAATTATTCACTATAGCGGCTGCTTCAAATTGTTTCACATAATTGGTCCACGACATTTTTCCATCGAACGTTGGGACCTTGACTCGGGTAAAACTGCCAATGTCTTCAAACTTAGGTAGTGTTTTTGGCTTGCAAGGTTTCGTTTGCTCCTTGTTTTCTTCCTCTGGCGTGCCTCGCGTTCTTGAATCGGCAGTCTTTTCCTCTAACTCCTTGATTTTCTCGTCTATAGTTGTAATCTTATTCTCGATTTCAGATTTTAGAGACGAAATTTCATTTTCAACGTCAGCGGCAATGTCGTTTTTCATTAATAATATATCGGCAGATATATCGTTCTTCAAAGCAAAAATATCGTTTTTCACATTCGTTGAAAGTTTCTCTTCCATGGCAGAAATCTTCTCGTCCATGTTAGCAGAAATTCACGAGATTAAGGTAGAAGCCTCTTCATTAAATAAAACTGTTTCTGGATCAAAGCCGTCATTTTCCAGTGCCACTTTAAGTCGTTCTACTAATTCACTTTTCTTACCGGACGTTTCCAACTCACGATCTTCCAATTCTGCTCTTAGTTCCGCCACTTTGAGGTCACATAGACTCTTGGCCATTTTTACGTAGCAATTTATTTATATTACCCCACACCTGACACCAATGTAATGTTATTCTAATTTATTTAAACAATAAACGGGTGGGATAAATTTTAAACACACGGTATGGCTACTTACTAATTTATTTAAACACTAACTCACTAACACTTAATTTATATATACTTAACTAATCACTTAAATTTAATTTATATGCACACAAACTTTATATTAGCACTTTACTGTTCGGTGATTTTTGTTTATTTCTCGAGATCACTTTATCAACTAACTCCTCCGCTGATCGGTCCTTATTTATATTAATGCCTTTCTTACTAGAAAATTCCGGGCTGCGGCTTACACACACAAATAATTGATTCTGGCCTTTTCTAGATAAGTCTGGTCACAAAAACAATGCTTAGATAAGATAGTCCAAAACAGTTATAAAAACACTGCGTATCCGCCATAATTTTAATTTTCATACCTGGCTTAGACAGGGTCGGATTTAGGATCTATACCAGTGTGCTGTTTCGTAACAGTATAAATGATTTATTGTACAATTTGTAAAATTTATTTGGGAGGATGATCCTGTTCGAATGGTTGTTGAATTGGAGGGATTGTTAATGTTTGTGTCATTCCTATTTTCGATTGAATTGAAAATTATATTTTATTTTTCGTTATCACTCATTGTTAAAGATGAAAATATGAAAAAATTACTATTTGACTGTATTTCTACGAGGATATATTGAAAAATTCTTAGGCTACTATAGAACCAAACAAAATTTCAATGTCAAAGTATTTTATTACTCAACATATTCTCCTCTTAATTGGATACATTAATTACAGCGAACCTGCAACGTCTCCAGACCTTCAAAAAAAATTACCTCCTCGTTGGAAGAAAATTTACGACCTTTCAAACTTTTTTTCAGTTGAGGAAAGAGATGATAGTCGGACGGAGCCAAATCTGGTGAATAAGGGGGATGTTCTAGTAATTCAAACCTTAAATCACGAATTTTTTGCATGGCAACATGATATTTGTGTGCAGGGGCGTTGTCCTGCAAAAACAAAACAACTTTGGATAGCTTTCCACGTCTTTTCTCTTTAACGTTTTCCCGTAGACTGGTCAGTAATGTCGAATAGTAATCTCCAGTTATTGTTCTACTCTTATCCAAAAAATCAATCATGATTACTCCATGGCAATCCCAAAAAACTGAAGCAAGAACTTTTCCAGCTGATTTTTGGACACGAAACTTCTTAGGTCTTGGAGAACCAGAGTGTCGCCATTCCACCGATTGTTGCTTTGTTTCTGGATCGTAGAAATGTACCCAAGTCTCATCCATAGTAACAATTCGGTTTAAGAAGTCTACATAATTTTCAAATCGAGCACAGATCGAACGAGATGCTTCTACCCTTGCACGCTTTTGGTCAACATTCAAACATTTGGGGATCCATTTTGCAGCAATTTTTCTCATGTCCAAATTGACGTGAACTATATGATGAACGCGTTCGTATGAAATATTCAGTGCTTCAGATATCCATTTTAGCGCAATTCGACGGTCTGATAAAATCATGTCATGAACTGCATCTATATTTTCAGGGACTGACACAGAAACTGGCCTTCCCGATCGGTCATCATCTTCAATGGAAAATTTACCTCTTTTGAAGCTTGCAGTCCAATTTTTCACGGTCGCATACGAAGGACATTGATCAGCAAGAGTATTAAGCATATCTTCGTAAATATGCTTACCTCTTAACCCTTTTAAATACAGGTACTTGATGATGGCTCGATACTCTAATGTTTCTATTTTCACAATTTCGGTGGACATATTTTTTCTTTTAATTTATTGCGTAACTCTGGTTTACTTTTTTGACGTCAAACTTTACACTGACACTTCTAATAAGTTATTGTTCGTTACTATGGTAACGCAATATTTTGTTTATGCATGGAACTGGCCTAGGCTAACTAGATATCAATACATCCTCGTAGTAGTTAACCAAAATATAACACATCATCATCAACGCATATAAAGAAAAAGAATTTATAAGGCTCCTACCTGGTGAAGTTGTCATGCCGTACGTATCTAGGCGCCTGGGAAGGTTGAAGATATGTTTTTTGGTACACCTTTTGATAGAATTTCGTCCGAACAATTTTACCGGTTTGTATCGAAAATTAATGTTTACCGTGCGAAAGTTTACGAAGTACTACCGTCTGGGCATGTCGACGTTTTATCAACCATGCGCCAATGATGTGTTGAACGGCAAAATTTAAAATACAAGAGATTCCTTAACATTCACCCCACCAAAACGAATGTTTTTTAACCAAATGGAATACAAAGATAAAAAAATATAATGTGAGAAAAAAAAATAAATAGAATATTCCCGCGCTTAAATCTACAAAACGACTTAAATACTATAGCTAATTAAAGTAATAATAAATTAATTAACCGGCAAGGAGAAAATTTTTACCACAGAGCGTTGCATAACGCCATGGTTGGTTTTCAATGTAACCACACGTACCACATTGTCCCGACCAGGGTGCACACCGATAACTCTCGCAAGCTGCCAATTCAGTGGAGGCGTTTGTTCATCTTTAATTAAAACTAAACCAACTTTAACAAAAGGATGTGAAGGTTGGGTCCATTTATATCTCTCTTGAAGAGAATGAATATATTCTTGCGACCAACGGTTCCAAAAGTCACTCCGCATACTTTGCAGCAATTGCCATCAATTCAATCTATTTAAAGATAAAGGTGTTAGATGTACCTCGGGAATAGGACTATGGAGGGGTTCAAGAATTAGAAAGTTCCCCGGCGTAAGAGGTTGTAAGTAATTCGGATCGCTACTAATCTCACACAACGGGCGTGAGTTCAAAAGTGCTTCGATCTGACACAAGAGGGTATAGAATTCTTCAAAAGGTAGTATCTGAGTACCTAAGACTCTATAAAAATGAGTTTTAAATGATTTTACCCCCGCCTCGGCGAGTCCATTAAAATGTGGACTACTTGGGGGGTTGAAATTCCAAGAAATGGACAATTTCTGCGCGATAGTTTTAGCCATGTCAAGGTGTTCATTATTAGCACCCTTAAAATTTGTGCCTTGGTCGCTGGTAATGGTGAGACATTTTCCACGTCAGGCGATAAAGCGTCTAAAGGCGGCTAAGAAAGTTTCAGAACTTAAATCTGAAGTAGCTGAATACCATTTGTGGATGTGCAAACAAAAACACAAACTCAACCTTTGTAGGTTTTTGCACCTCTATGTTTACTCATCGAAAGTGAAAATGGACCAGCAAAATCAATACAAACTGATGAAAAAGCCTCGACTTGAGAAACTCTTATAGAGGGCAAATCAGCCATATATGGGTTGTAAGATCTTGGTTTGCAACGAAAACAACGAATGCAACTTGAAAGACATTTATAAATTGCACTACGTGGAGATAAAATCCAAAATTGTTGTAATAATAAATAGTGTAATGTTTTTAAACCTGGATGAAAGTGTTCCTGATGAACTGCTTCAATTATCAAGTGGGTTAGTTGGTGTGATTTGGGTAACAAAATAGGATGTTCAACATCAAACGAAAACTCCGAATTTCTGATTCGACCACCAACTCTAAGCAACCCAAAGGAGTCAATGAAAGGGGCGAGATTTCTAAAAGGCTTAGGTAATAGTTGATTATGTTTAATTTTAAGAAAAATGTCAGAAAATGTATGTCGCTGTACACATTTTATAATAATTTTAAAGGCATTATCTACATCCAAGCTTATTTGAGACTGATATTGTAACATTAAGCTTTGAATCTACGCTACGCTACAATTCGCATAGTCTTGGTTAAAGAGGAAAATTTATTTAAAAGGGTAAAGATGGAATTGTCAGAGGAAGTGCAGGCAGATAGTATAACCCTTTGTTCTTCCTGAGGTATTTCAGATAAATTTAACTTGTTATTAGTTTAAGTAGGCCGTGTATTACTAGACTGAGTTAAAAATTCAGGACCTGACCAACAAATAAGAGTTTCTAAAAGCTGTGCTGGGGTTTGACCTCGACTAGCTCAGTCAGCTGGATTCTGGGAAGAGGGAACATAATACCAAAGAGAGGGGGGAATGAGATATTGAACATGACTGGCTCTATTAGCTACAAATGTTTTCCATCTATGTGGAGTTGAAGATAACCAAGCAAGAGTTACCATAGAATCTGTCCAAGCATAAATAGCATCAAAAACGACTAGGTCACTATAGCTTTATTTAACAAAGTGCATTAGATCGGCCAATAAAATGGAACCCATAAGTTCAAGTCTTGCTATAGATTGTGTTTTTAATGGGGATTCTCAACATTTCGCACAAATTAAGAACGTTCTCACAAGTCCAGAAGATTCGAGAATTCGGAAATAGACAACACTAGCATAGCCAACTTGTGAGGCGTCACAAAACCCATGTAGCTCAATCCGGGAAATAGAACTGGAACCTACATGGCGCGGAATTTTAATATTAGCTAAATTCGGCATTTCTATCTTAAACCTTGACCAGACATCCAAGATATCCTTTGAAGGAGGATCATCCCAGGAAGCCTTGGATTCCCACAATTGTTGTAAAAGACGTTTTGCAAGTAGAAGACATGGGAAAATAAATCCAAGGGGGTCAAAAACTCGACTTATTTCAGACAGGATGATTCGTTTTGTACAAATCCGTTCAAATGGAATAAGAGAAACAGTCTATATTAGGATCCCATTTGAGCCCTAACACTTTAATAAAGGATGGTTCATCTTTATCAAAGTTGCACGATTCTTGGCGATCGGAATGACTTACTTGAGCTAAAAGAGCAGGATGATTACTTGCCCATTTGCTCAATTGAAAACAACCTCGTTGCATGAGCTGAATTAATTCAGATTGAAGTGAAATGGCTGAACTTAGATCATTGCTTCCAAGCAAGCCATCATCTATGTAGAATTGATGATAAATCATTTTAAATGCTCGAGGAAAAGATGATTGCTCTTGTATGACCAATTCTTTCAAAGTTCGTTGAGCTAAAAACGGAGAACTCGAAATTCCGTAGACTACGGTTCGCAAAAAAAATTCCTGAAGAGGTTCACTGGGCTTAAAGCGCCAAAGAATTCTTTGATAATTCCAGAACTGAGATTGTACGTTAATTTGTCTGTACATTTGCTTTATATCGCAGACAAAAACATGAGAGAAAAATCGAAATCTTGAAAGTATTGTAAAAATATCACGTTGAAGTTTTGGGCCAACTACAAGAGTGTCATTAAGTGAGACACCCTGTACATCACACAAACTCGCATCGAACACAACTCGAATTTTGAAAATTATTTGAGAACCTGAAAGTTGTTCTTTAAAGACGGCGTGATGGGGTATGTAATAAGCAGATGAAGATTTATAATCATTCAGTGGGGCCGGAATCATATGTCCACTGTTAAGATAATCTTGCATGAACTCACAGTATTTGATGTGTAATTCAGACGATTTTAATAATCTATTTTCTAGCATTGAAAATCTCCGATGACCTTGTGTATAAGTATCAATAAAATTGGGGAAAGATTGATGAAATGGCAGAGGTACCAAAAATCCTCCAGAAGCTTCTCGAAAGGTGGAAGTCTTATAAATTTCTTCGCATTTCTTATCTTCTGGGGATGCTGGGAATGTAGCTTTGACAATCTGTTCGATCTCCCAAAACCTTTGCAATTGTATATCAAGATTTATATCCAATGATGCAAGGCAACTTAAAGAATAATTGTTTGAGGAATAAGAGCAGTTTGTTCGTCCTTGAAGAATATAACCAAAAACAGTTTCTAAAGCGACAGGTTGATCCGCATTTTCAAATATACGACCTGATTTCAAAATTAAAGGTATTAATTCAGCTCCAAGAATCATATCCAAGGGTTCGGGAATATGAAATCTACTATCCACCAAGTTTAAATCTTGAATATATGTCAATTCTGCACGATTAATGAAGACTTTCGGCTGGTCAGAACAAACTTGAATAATAATAGCTTCGAATGAAAAAACAGGATTTTCTTCGCCACATGGTTTAATGATACAACGTGCTGTGCCTCGATTTGTAAAGGTAGTCATTCCACTGAGGCCTTCAATGGGAATAGAGCAGTGTTTGTGAGAAAGTCCAAGTTTTCTAATACATTTTTCGGATATAAAGTTAGCCATGGAGCCTGTGTCAAGTAAAAAGCGGATTTTTTGAAAATTACCTCGAATGTCCTTAATCTGCACTTCACAAGTAGATAATAAAACCGTAGATTGTGGTAATGTTAAACTATTTGTAATACAATGACCATTTGTAATTGAAGAGCTAGAATTATCACTAGAAGTATTCGTGAGATTGTCAGAAGTGGAAATCGAATTATTCATGTGATTAGAATTAGGAGAATTTTTTGGAAAATGTAACACAGTATGATGAGGAAATCGACAAATTTTACATCTTTGTGTGGATGAACACATTTTAATAGAATGAGAAGATACTAAACAGTTAACACATAACTGGTGCTGCTTAACAAAAGAAAATCTTTCTTGTGGCATCTTGGCCAAAAATGATTGACATTTATACAGTAGGTGAGAAGAGGAGCATAAGATATATTTCAAGTTACTACTGTTTTGTTGTGTATTTGCAAGAAATGTATATGTTGAAGGTTTATTACAATGCTTCGAGTTATAAAACTTGTTTTTAGATTTATCTACATTGGTAGATAAAGTAGTAATAGAAAATTGAACCGATTCCAAAGTTCTAAATTTTAACATGGACGATGAGGGAATTAGTCATTTGGAATCAAATGTTTCAAGCTTAAATGATGATGATCTAATGTCGAATGAAAATAAAATGAAGAATATACATTATTTAGGTAGGGATTTCAAGACTGTTATACTGTGTAACGACACTGGCGTCAAACCAGTACTCCAACACCATGGCGAGTAGCTCCTACAACAGTTACCTACGTCGTAAGAACAGACCAGAGCGATACTATAACAAGTTTGGACGTCCCACACCGAGATGGCGGTACTTTCGCCGTAAAACTATAGAAATGAATCACGGACATACATTAGGGAGAATTCAAACACCAGTCAAGCTCTAACCTGACACCAGGAGTGATAGGTAGCTTCATACTAAAGGTTAAGCCTTTATGCGTAAAAGCGAAGACGAAACCTGTTACCAGAAACTTGATCCTGGCACCGCCGTTGCAAGGAAGTTTCGAACGCCGTCAGCGTTAGCCGTCGAATCTCTGTTGAGGATTGATCCGGAGATAACGGTTAACCCTAGGTACATGTCCTACCCCTCTGTCGAGTATTGATCCGGAGGGTAGAACACAAACCAACCCTATCCGTCGCTGAACTCCCGGTGAGAATTGATCCTGGGACAAAAGCATTCCTCGCGGGTACGAAATCTTCTTCGAGTATCGACCCGGAGATAGTACTGAATTCCCACCCTACCGAACCCCGCAGAGTATTGATCGTGGGAGGAGGCACCTAGACTCTAGACCGTTCTCAAAAAGTCTGCATTAAAACAAACTCTTCTGAATATACTTCTAATGCCAGAGAAGTTACACTGGGTGTATCTCAAGACAGTGTGCTTGGTCCAATCCTGTTCATACTCTACATAAATCATCTAGAACTGTTTTTAAATGATATAACAACTACACTAACAAATTATGCTGATGATACAAATGTGCTCATTGTTGGAGATAATTATAATGAAATGAAAACTAAGACAACATCTGTAATTTTAAAAATGGCTGAATGGTTTGAAGGGAACTCTTTAATCATGAATAACAAAAAGACGCAATGCATTCTATTTAAACACAGTCGTAATGAAAGTGTGTATTGAGAGAGAGAATTGAATGGAATTGTCACATCAGTCTGTGTTGGTTTTCGGTAAATTTATTCTAACCACCCTGTCTCACACAGACTAGCAGCATATAATTCAATGATACATAGAGCTTTTTCAGTTCCTATGAACAAATGTAATTTTGATAGAGAGATTAATACAATTAGACAAATAGCAACATCTAACGGTTATCCATTAGATATGATAAATAAACTAATTAGTAAAAAAGAGAAAAAAGTGGCATTACAACTAATATATCCTAAACAAACTGATGAAATTAAAACTTATAAAACCATCACATATGCAGGAAATATTTCTAATAATATTTCAAAGATAATATCTTCAGCAACGAATGCAACAATTTCTTTTAAAACAGAAAGTAACGTTAGTACAAAATTGTTAAATGTAAAAACAAAAATACCACTATTAAAGAAGTCAGGTATATATAAACTCAAATGTCCAGAATGTAATGCTGTCTATTTGGGTCAGACCCTTAGGAATTTTGAAATACGATACAGTGAGCACTTACGAGCTTACAGATTAAAACAACCAGATAAATCTCACTACGCAAAACATCTACTTGACACCAATCATTCATTGACACCTAACACAGAACTAGAAGTGCTGCATATTTGTGAAAAGAAACAAGAACTGGATTTCCTTGAAGAACTGGAAATTAGAAGACATTTAAGAAACCCACAATATGAAGTTGTCAATGAACAGTTAAATCTAGGGAATTCTCCACTAATAAACTGTCTTCTTAAGTGATAATTGTAAAGATCAGCAGATATAGTTTTCCTGGTTTTCTATATCATTGCACAGTTATACTGATCTTAATTGGAAAAATGATATCCAGGATATCACCATAGGGCTAATAATATCTAAGCTTCAATATTTGTAATATCACATCTTCTTCTTTTTTCTATAAACATATATTAAGCCAATCACAAGTTAGGTTACTTCTTGGTCTAGCCAAAAATATAACTACTAAACATCAGGTAGGCATAAAATGAAATGTAACTTCTGTCATTCTGACGATGATATTGATTTATCGAAACAATTGTCAATTTTTTAGAATTTTCAATAACTTGTATTATATTGTGGAATTAACTAGAGACCTTGAGTTTCATTTAAAAACACTAATATGAGCATATTCCACGAAGTAAGGGTCGAGACAGTCAATTTCATATATTTTCATATTTTACTAATAAATTAAATCTTTTAAAATACCTTATCGTTTAAAACGTATATTTCCATACTTTACCAATTAATCTTTTGAAATATTTACCTTACCTGAATCCATTGTTTACACTAATCAAACATAGAACCAGAGAAGTGGTCTGTGCTTAGAACAAAGAAGTTGCATGTCGCTCACTTTCCAGTGACAAAAGCTCAACATTTTCAGCTTTGCTACTTTTTTAAATCGCGGGAAATTTAAAATAGGGTCACGTGACCAGATTTATCGCTCCAAAGCATAAATTGAAAAATGTATCTCCCAACAAAAGTTTAAAATGTCTTAGACTAATATAATAATGGAACTTAGATAATATTTTACACTAAATCAAATATTTTTACTTAACACATATATTTAAAACAATATCCAACCCAAAAAAAACTGAAATCTTTCAATAAAATTTGTTTCGAGGAAAGGGAGAAAGGAATCATTGGAAAAGATGGGATGGAGGTGGAGGAAGGCCGAGGTAGAGTATGAGGAAGAAAGTAAGAGAGGAGATAGAAAGGGGACTTGGACATGAGGTAGATGAATTGTATGGGGTGATACAGGGCTGTAAAAGAGAAGAGGGCTAACTACTGGTGAAATGTGGAAATAAAGACGCTATGGAGGGACTGTAAGAAAGAACGAAGGCGAATGTTGAGGGGAAGAGGATGGATAAAGGGAAAAGGAGCTGGAGCGTTGGATGGAGAGGTAGAAAAGAGGGAAGTGTGAAGAGCTACTGTGGGAAGGAAAACAACCCATGTGGGAAGGCATATGAGATAGTGGTGTGAAAAGGATGGGTGGAAATAGGAAGGAGGTGCTGGAGGAAAATTGGGAAAAGGAGATTATAGGGAAATTGTTCACAAGGATAGAAGTGGGAGTGGGGAGAGGATTTAGGAAGTCTAAGAAACTAGGGGGTGTGGAAAGGGAGGGGCATTACGTCGGTAGAGAAATGGAAAGTAGAGGGGGGGAAAACATTAAAGTGAGGAAAGTCCCAGCGATAGACGGCCTGAGAGGTGATGTGGTGAAGAGGATGTTGGATGACAATGGGGAGTACTTCTGGGAACTATTCAACAGGGTGCTGAGGTAGGAAGTTCCCAGAAAGATGTGGAAAGTGAGGGGAGGAAGGCGGGTAATGAGGAGAAGCGGGCGGAGGACTACAGGCCCATCAGACTGCCGAGTGGTATGCGTAAATTGATATAGGGAATAATAAAGGATAGGATTGAGGACGTGGGATAGGTGCTGGTTTTAGGAAAAACCAGCACGGGTTTGTGAAGGGGAAATCATGTATCTCGGCGCTGGACAGGGTGATGGGTTTCGTGGAAAGGGCTAGGGAGGGCAGCTGAAGGAACAAGAAATTGGCCCTACTCGGTTTCTTCGATTGGCTCTACTCGTGTTCTACGATTGGCCCTACTCGCGTTCTACGATTTTCCATACTCGTGTTCTTCGACGTCGGGAACGCGTTCAACAGTGTCAGTAAACGGGCGGTGTTGAACGCGTTGCTGAGGCTTTAGGGGAGGGGTTGATTAGCCTAGTAGAAGAGTACCTGACGGGACGGATGATAGTAGACTATTGAGGGAGGATGTATGAGATGGAGACTAAATTGCTCCGGGGCTCGGTTCTGGCACCGACGTTCTGAAAGTGTGTGTTTGATGATTTTTGTGGGATAGTATGTGAAGCATCCGGCAAATATGACAACATACCGAAGGATTGAAGAATGCAGAATATTGAGAGATGCTAGCCAACCTGTTTTATTACTGCATTAATTTTTTTTTATTTTCGAGGAGAAAAGAATAATAGATTTACGCATTTCGATGCGGTGCGCTTGCATCTTACGTTTGGCGCGTATTTTAAACCATACCTGGTTAATCAACAATAAACTATACTTTAATTTTATCAAGTTTAAAGAATTTTTTACTGATTTTTTAAAATCTTTTTATAGATATAACAGAGAAATTAAAAAGACTTAGATATGTTTAACACATTCTTTCGTTGATATTAAACTAAAAATTACTGTAAACGATAATAAGGAAGGGGTTTAGTAATACCTAAAACAATTCTTAAAAATTTTACTTTTTTTGATTTTAAATATTTTATAATTGTCTTTCTCATTTTTAATTTTACATCATTTAAATTTCCAACGTCCTTTAGTTATATTCAGAATAAATGACACGGCATTGATCATTTTAATTATTTAATTAATTTGATTTGAATTCATAAAGCTTCTAATAAAATACATCATTCATTGCTCTGGTAATTTTAAGAGAATGATTTTTTTTATATTGAAATCAAAGCAATTAAAAACTTCAAATCATTCAGTAGGAAAATGTTAGAAGCCTCATTTAAAAATAAGTGCACCTTCAGCTTAAAGAGATTAAGTGTGGATATGAGCTTATTGCCAAAAGATAATGATTTTAAAAAATTAATTGACGAGATTTAGTGCTATTTGTTAGAAGACCAACATTAAAAATGATAATTCCAACTTATTTGGTAAATGGAGAGGCGGAGGTAGAAAGAAAGGCGAAGAGGATGTGTAGGAAGATTGAGCGGTGTGGGGTGATGATGAAGGGTATGAGAATTCGTATGGAGGAGTCTGTGAAATACCTAGGGATGTGGCTGGATAGCCACCTAGCATGGCGGGGGAGATTGATGTGTAATGTGAAAAGGCCGGGAGAGTGGAATAGGAGGATGATTGGTAGGACGGTAGAGCAGAGTATGCTGTACAGTGCGAAACCGTGGGGTGAATACAAGGGAGGTGCAGGACAATGGGTGGACTGGCAGCAGCGGTGCTGTCAAGGCCCTACCCATTGGATTTGATGGCTAGAGCCCGGAACAAACGCTGGACTGTCACACAGCCCGATTAGCGGAATCCTACTGTATTTCTATTCTTTCAAATACATGCTATAATAATTAATGGGGGATTGTGAAACTGCAATAACTCACAAATTTAGCTAGAAAATACGGTTTACCATGATGTAATAAGCATTCTCAGTGAATAGCAGAACTTAGCAATGTGTAGTAAAATCAAAAATTCGTTTGAAAATGAATTTGCCGCGAACCCTTAGTGACGTCATTTATGGGAATTTTAGTTTTGTAACCAAGGATTGGTACTCACCGACATTAACATAACTTTTTGTTAAAAACAGTAGTAATTATAGCATAGGGGGTAGTTTCGGCCATTTTTAAAAAAATAGGTAATATTTCGAAGAAAAAAATTACCAGAAGGGAGTTTTCAGTGGTTACCATTAGAATTTTAATCTGTATGCAGTAATGCATCTTTACAACTGTCAGAGCGATAGCGTTTTTAATTTTTTGGAAAATCTGTCCCAATGTACCCAATCCGTGGGGAAGTTTCGGCCAAGGTACGTTTATTTACAGAAATCATATAAAAAGTGAAATAATTGGTTGCTTTACTTCAAACATGAAACAAGAAAACAAATACAAAACATTTTCTCAACCCTTAATATACATTACATAATCAAGTCGTTTATTATTTCACCAATATTGTCCCAAAATTGTATTTAAATTAGTAAGTAGATTGAGTTATGACTGTTCCTGTTAAAGTGGGTTTCTGTAAGATGGACACGTTACATGTTCTGAATCCACGTCTCTAATATCTGGAACTGCGAGGAAATAGAAAGTAGACGAATTTCTCTTCTTAAATATTACAAATTTGAAGAATGACCGATTCCCTTTATTTCTCCCAAATAATAAGTTTTTGTTGCTTTTAGAGGAAACTGTACCAAGACAAAATCTCCTACTGTTAGATTTTCTCTGTCAATATCTACATCTTCATCAGAGTCATTATAGCTTTGTAGAGAAATACTGAGGCATTACTACTTGCAGATGATGATGATGATGATGAACTTTTCTTTAGTTTCTTTTTTGGAACTGGTTTTGGGGAACCAAAGACTTTTCGAATAATTGCTTTTCCTTTTCCACCTTCCACGGCCTTCTTCCTAATACTCCGTTAACTTTCTATATATTCAATCCTTTTTTTTCGCTACTGTTTGTGTGTATTCTAGATTTACCAACATTTCTTTTCTTCGAGTTTGATTTCCTCATATGTGATTTGGGAAATGGTCTGACTTGTGTCGAGCCATTTACATTGCTCACTGATGATTCATTTATTAATGGCTGAAAACCTTGGGAGAGCCTCCATTCCCTGCACCGCTATTACATTCGATCGAAGATAGTTTGACTTCCGAATGAACCTTACTCATTGACGGTGCAATGGTGCATTGCATTGGTCAATAATATTGTTGAGCTGGTTTGTCTCGTTTTCAATTTCCTCACTAGTTTGCCCATTTTTTTGTGTAATCATTCTGTGATTAATATGGCTCTTGTCTATCTGTTACATTGCTAGTTTAAAGTCTGATTAATGAAAAATTTATGTTTAGAGAAGATAAATCAGTATTTTTAAAGGCGTTAACTACGTTCTTTAAGGAAAATGTTTTTTCGTCAACGACGGGATATGTCTAATAGAAATAGTTTTTCCAGGGTTCGCTAATAACCAGTCATCAAAGGAAATACAGATTTTAGTTTTAAATGATGAACATATTCAAATATCTAAAGGCTGCATCCGGTGGGTAGTGTTTGGATAGTGAAACAATCCCATTATTACGGGAATATTCTATAGCTGGTACGGAGGTTTGAGAATCGTGGTTGTTCCGTAGTATAAGAATTTTATTGTCTATTGAACTTGGTATGCTTAATGGTATGTTTTAATACATCTAAAATAAGTCTTCTGTCATACAGCCACTTTTATTTCCTAAAGCCAAACTTTCCACTGGTGCATCAATTATGTAATCGTTCATATTTCTAACTCGCGGGAAGACGTAGATCGATGGTAGTGCTTGACCCATAGCATTAATTATTCCCACAATAGTACCAGCTGATGCAAATTGGCGTTTGCACTTTGTACCCACAACCTCAACAGTTTTGAAACTGTAGTGACAACACATTCATTCATGTTATATATATTTCTTGCAGTAACACTCCAACGTAATTGTCAAAAAACTGCTTTTCAGTGTGGGGATTAAAAGCCCTTGCACGAGCCAAACTTGTATTCTCAAGTTTCCTTGGTGCTAGAGTCGGATGTCTGCTCATAAAACTTTTGAGCCATTCTATACCTGCCATACACCGTTCATTCCATATTTCCGGAAATTTACAATTGAGTAAAGCCTTAGCATACTGTTATGCAAATTTTCGTATGTTTTTATAGGACAATCCATGGTTTAAATCCGAACACGTTTTTATATATTTTTCCAATTTTTTCTCTTGCTTCACCATATACTTGGATGAATATTTTAACGTTGCATTTTTCGTTGTCGCTCATTTCCTTCCCAGAATCGATTATAAAATTGCATTTTTCATATCATCTTCGTTAATTGATGGTCTTTTTGTTTTTTAATGTACTTTCTGTGCATCTGCAACAAAAAGTTACAGATGAAGCAAACATTCACATCATACGAACTTAAATAGTTAAATAGTTTCGGCCCTTGCCGAATGTAACCCATCAACAAGTGACCGAATCTACCTCATACTCCAAATTATTATTAATTAGAATATGTCCTCCTCCATTTTTGATGTTATAATAACGTATGAGATCGAAAACTTATTAAAATTATATTCACAAAGTGCTAAAATTCATAAACATCGTGTCCTTAGTTTCATTTCCATGAGATAAATGAGTTAAAGTTTAAAACTTACTTTGGTGTAACAAAATATGAACTTTTCCACTATGATAAGTTAAAACGTTCAACCATCAGCAGAAAATGCTTCAAACTAAGGAAGTGTGTACTACCAACAACAGAAATGATAATTTTAAAAAGTAAGCAAGATATTATCGGTGTCCGAAAGAACTTTATGGCCGAATCTACCCCCTTCCCCCTATAGCAATTAAATTGATCTACCTGCCTTGCAGCTTCAGCATCCCGAATTTCTGCGCTAATCAAATTAGCATTCTGGGCTATTTATTCTGAAACCATTACGTTGTCCACTTCAGGTAGATTATCTTACTTTCACATATCCTTGCTCCGTAATGATAAAAATACAGATAAATTATGCAGAAACTACCTAACTTGATTCTTGCTTGAACAATCGCAAAGCGGATTAGATTATGTTTACTTATGACAGCTGTCTGAGCGTAGCCTCGGATGATTACCAAAGCTTCGTGTTCTTCTTTACCGATCGACTTCAGCCAGGGCTGTTCCGAAATACAACCGAATCTTCTCAATTGTTTTGATACCTATTAAACCCTTAGTGACGTCATTATAAATTTTAATTAACATATTTCTAATAAACTTCAACGTATTTTAATGAAAAAATATGCCAAAGTGTTTAGTATTATACAAAGTTTCAGATATAAAATTATTAAAAAAAAGTCCAAACCCCCATTTAACAAATCAAAATTATGTCCGCAATAATAAATTTCCATAGTTATTCTTTGGGAGCTCCAAATAAACATTATAAATAAACTTGATATAAATTTGCCACAGTTCGAGATATGCGCCATTTATCTATAACATTATTCGAACATCTATTTCCGGTTAAACCGATTGTTTCGCGATCCCGCTTTATTTTAGCGGTGTCGCAAAATGCGGGAGGGTTGTTCACTTTTTGTTGACTACGAAGAACCAACCACCATCGTGGTAAAATGTGTTTTAACGTATATGAGTTATATGGATGAATAAATTAAATTCGTTTGCACTTTTACTTCAGTTTATTTTAATGTAGTATCCATCTTGTTCTTTTGCTGAACAATTAAGATTGTATATCACTATAGCTATAAGGAGTATTCATTACTTATCACGTTATTGAGAGTAATTACTTAATGTTTCAAATTTATGCCGGTGAATTCCAGCAAATTATTATAACGTGAGTACTAGTGATGAGCTAAACAGCGATATTTGCATAACGCCGTTAACAGCGATCGCGATTTTTAAATAACGGCGATTTAAAAGCGTTATCGCGATCGCGGCTTTTCGCTCTAGGCCGATCGTTTTCATCATTTCGCGGCTATGCTCTCGCGTGATTCATTTTGCTGCCGCATATTAATTTCACTTGCCACTTATAAAAGACATTTATTTGCTATATTTAGAATTTGGATTTACAAATAATTTGAGTTTTTCTGTCACTTAATCGGGTTCTACGTTCATTCAGGACCTGGCCAGCTTTAGAAAACAACCTTTCACAATGAGCATATAGTTTTTCTTGTGCAACGGCAGATAGATTTGAAAAATGAAATTTATATTCCTCTGACCTCTCTAGAGGATTAGAATTTCGTGGGTGAGTGGCTTCATTGGGTGAAGGGCGTGAAGATAAGAGTCGAGAACGCTTGGAATAAAATACGTTGCATTTCGCTCTATTTCACTGGACGTGATGGAAAGCGAGTAGCTGTGTTGCATGTTAGATGACGATTTTTCGCATATACTAAAAAATCGCTGTTTCTGTCAATCGCCGTTATTTGCGATTTTAGTCAACTGTAGCGATCAGAGATTTTTCAATAACGGCGATTAAATCACCGGTAGCGATATATCGCTCATCACCAGTAAGTACCATTTTGTACTATGAACGGATGAGAAGTCAAGGAAAGTTGGGTTGTTCAGGGTGGGTGAGAGTAAGGGAATTCATGTGGGAAATTGGCCAATGGGTGATGAGATTTTAAACTTTAACCGTCATAAACGGCGGTTGAGTTGAGTGTTGCATGGGTCGCTTTTTTATCATTCTGTTATTTTCATTATAGATAAGGAAAGCTTTTAAGATAGTTTTTGTCTGGAGCGATAAGTTTAAAATTCATATTTGGGAGCTTTGAAGTGTTGAATGGATATTATGAAATAATTTTAATGCAGAAATTATTTGTTTTCATGAAAAAGGGACGTTAAAATGGATATTGGCGTAGCGACGGAAATATTGAATAGATAAGAAGAATGATATTTTAATTCATGATGTATATGGAATGTGTAACGTTTGATATACGGGGTGAAGAAAAGTAATGGTTACAGGAAGAATTTGAGGGTGAATTCAAATTCGTACGCCAATAGTTCCTTATTTTCAATAAAGCTCCCCCTGTGTTTCTCTTAATATTGGGTTTTACTTACATCGAGTGTCTTACAAGATATGACAATTTTATTACGGAACAGGGTCCGATTTGATACCCTGTATCTTTATAAATAGGTAATTGGTTTGTTTGGTAAAAATTTGTTTAGTATTGTCTATAAATTTTCAACATTTTGTGGATGACATGATTTTTATGTACAAGGTGATTCAAAACTCTACTTTAAAATGAATCAACTTCCTTAAATGGATCACCCTGTATGTAATGACGTTATTAGTTCTCAATTTTTTTAGCCTTGTATAAAAAACTAATAATATCCCTTGATCACACCCAGTTAGTAACAAGATATATTAGAAATATATGGTTCTATTTTATATATTATTTACAAATAGAAATACAAAAATGTAAATAAAAAATTATAAATTAATTGAACAATTGGAGAATAATGTTAAAAGAAATGACGTCAGATCAATACAAACTAGTCCATTTCACACTAAAAATCCATTGAAATTTCTAAAAACAAAAATAAATGTTGTATTAGATGTATTAATTAATTAAACTCGACATTTATACCTTTCTCTTTTTCCTTGCTGTTTCTTTCCTTCTCTTGAGCTCTCAGAAATTCCTCAAAAACTGCGACACTATTCAAAAGACTAGTTTTCTTATAATCTTTTATTTTTGATTTTGATGGAGTCATTCCAACATCTGAGTCCATTAAATGCTGCTCTTGTTCCATTGTCTTTTTATCATAGGCATTTATTTCCTCAATGAGTCCACTATAATTGATAACCAATTAGGAATTTTATTTATATCATAATCGAGAATCTGTACTTAGAAAGTTTCTTTTAACAATGTATTACCAAACAATGATTTTTTTAACTAATAAGATAATGATGTCGCTGTTCTTCCAAAGCAGTCATTTTTCACATAAACGCGAATGGTAATGGCATTATAAATCACTGTAGGATAATGTTGAGATTTATAACCGGAATATTTATAAAATATGTTAACATTCATGTTCTACCACAATTTACAAAACCAATTACACACTTCTTCTGGGTGAATTGAGGCTACGATAATAAAAAATTACGAATACTTAATATTTGATACAGAAAATTATGATAGAAAATAGTTGTGTCGAAACAAGAGCTCAAGGTAAGAATATTGAATAAAAATGAGTACTATCTCTCACTAGATTACATGTCATCTAATTAAAAGTTAAAAATAAAAAATGCAGTAATTCTAGAACATTAATTTTAGTAAATGGCCTTGTTTTACATATGATTTTCAGGAATAACAGTCGGAATCTCTTGGAATTTGAAACTATGTTGGATCAATCAACTATAATGATAAGATAATGCTGACAGCAAGGAGCCACCAATCAAGGAAGAAGGACGAGCAAAAAATAGCTAGTTTATCGGAAGCAAAAGCATATTCTTCTAATTAAATGTATAAATTTGTATATTATACGATGCGTACATAAAGTGTGGAAACGGTCAATTATCTCACGAGTCACCTATTTTCAGAAGATCAGCGCGGACAGGTCAATGTTTATTTTTGTTTTTTATTGGATATTCCAAAAAAATAAATTTTTACCCCACTATCTAACCAGATATGACGTCATCAAGAACTCTTTTTAAATTTAAACGGTATATTTTTATATAAACAATCAAAAGCCCATATTTTTCTGAGCTCAGTCATACCAAACTTGTTACATAGAACCCTTCTGCACACTGAACATGCGGTATACTGAGTGTAATGAAATGAATATTATTAATCTAGTCATTTCTTATTAAAAATAAACGGTTTAATAGATTCAAACTAACTTTTCCGCATCTGTACAGTATTATATCATAAAATTGGCCACTTGTATACACTCCAGAGACTGTATCATGCTAAAAACCCGAAATTTCTCCAAAAATAACGAAAAATGTGGCACTTCAAGTACCACAACACCAGTAGTACTGGATCCAGTGAGCTGAAAATCAATAGTCGTCATCTGTGTGACGCCCTGAACAATATCCAATCATAAAATTGGTCACTTCTATACACTCCGGAGACTGTATCGTGCTAACAAACCGAAATTTCTCCAAAAATGACTGCAGGTACTACAATACCCATTGTACTGGCTCTGATGAGCTGAAAATCAATAGGGTTCATCTGTGAGATGTCCTGAACAATATTCAATCATAAAATTGGTGACTTATTCAATTTCAGAGGCTGTATCGTGCTAACAAGACATGTTACGAAAATTGGCCGATGGCAACGACGGCGACGTACACACAGGATTTTTTTTATAAAACCGTTTTTTTTGTTTTTCTAGCTGAAAAACGAAAACAAAAACAAAAAATCCAAAATTCCAACTTTTTTGGGGTAAACCAATACTTTTCTCACATATTAGATAGGGTTGGGTGGAAAAGTAATAACTAGAAGTGTTTAATGTAAAGAATTTGATATAGTTGAACTATCGTTTCCACACTTTATGAACACATTGTATAGTGTGACAATAACAAATCTATAAACAATAATAATAGTTATTTATGTATTAAGGGCACTATGATGATGATTATACGCAAGGGCGGCGAGTTTAAAAGGTAGAGGTCCGCTAGGACAGAGGGCATACACATCAAGTACTGCCTGTGGTACATACAATATTTTATGTCTTACCTCCAGTTCTACACCTTAGGAGAACAATAATTTAATATTGATATGATTGAAGTTTATCGTGACGAGTGGTCTGTGAAATTGGTAACTAGGGAAAGTCTCTAAACAAACAAAAGTCTGATTTGCACAAAACGATATGCAAAATGATGAATAATGGAGAAATTATTGGAATTCCAAAGAAATTCTCCAAAGAAAAGCGAGAGGAACGGAAAGCATATTATTTAATAATTATTCTTTCATTGTAAACGAAAATAAATAAAATGACATATGTCAATTCCGTGTCTGCATAGTATTAACCTATTTAAAACTATAGCAACAATAGAAATTTTTGAAATAAATATCCACAATACATTCTATAATCTGCTTTTGCAGAAATCTCTGAATATCCAATACTCTTCTCTAATATTTTTTATTGAATCTTTCATTTCCGCCGAAAAATCAATTATTTCTTTGTCAACTATTTCCTTCATTTTTGACTATATTGAAAAATCCAAAGGATTGAGATCAGAACTTCTGAGTGACCAACAAAAGTCACTCTCACGACCAATCCACTGACAAGGAAATGGTTCGTTCAAGCATTGCAGCACTTCTAGAATAATGTAATGGTGTGTCCCATTCATTGTGCGATAACTAGATGTGTTGAATATAAATAAACATCTCCATCCAAATTGTTTGGTAGTTCAAAAGGACCAATTAAAAAATCAGAAATTACACTAAATGAAATTTTAACATTAAATGTTGAAAATGTTCTTTATTTATGTCATGAGAATTTTCATAATCACCAAATAATTATTTTTCAGTTGAAATTGCCTCGTCTGTAGACAATATGGTAAATCTTGATACAATAAATCCTTAAGTGTGTAATGATGTAGATGTAATTTTACCCTCAACTAAAAATAGACTGTTGCGGCATACTGAGATCAGGATTCTTTGAAACACGAATTAAAATGTCATCTTTTTCATCGACAGAGATAGTTTTTGTAGCATCATGATGAGGGTTTCGAGATAGTTTTATGTTAAGTTGCCTTTGATTTGGGTATAATTATTGTAGTTATCTTCGACCCGCACCTGTTCCACAAAAATCGCGAATCTCATTGTTGATAAAATCGCCGTGGCATTTTTTAGTTATCAACTATTACCTTTGTAAACAATAAATGAACGTGTTGCCACAGTATGTTTCACCTACCTCGGAGTAGTAGTGGTTTTGTTATCTGCCCAGATGCCAAAAATCACGAACCAAGAAAAAATAAACGGTTTTAAAGACTAAAACTAACTTTTCCGCATCTGTGGCCCTGAACAATATTCTATCATAAAATTGTTACTTGTTTACACTTTGGGGGATGTATCGTGCTAACAAACCGTAATTTCTCCAAAAATACCTTACAATGTAGTATATCTGGATTTATAGGACCCGCTGTACTCGCTCTAGTCAACTGAAAATCAAAAGGGTACATCTGTGAGACACCTTGAACAATATCCAATCATAAAATTGATCAATCATATACTCTCTGGAGGCTGTATCGTGCTAACAAACTGAAAATTCTCCTAAAATGACAAAAATTTGGTACTTCAAGTACCATAGCACCCGTTGTACTGGCTTTAGTGAGCTGAATATCAATAGGGTTCATATTTAAGACGCTCTAATAATATCCAATCATAAAATTGGTCACTTGTACATACTCCGGAGGCTGTATCGTGTTAACAAACTGAAACTTCTCAAAAAATGACAAAAATATCGTACTTAAAGTACTGTAGCACCTGTTGTATTGGCTCTGGTGATCTGAAAATCAATAGAGTTCATCTGTGAGATCTGAATAATATTCAATCATAAAATTGGTAACTTGTTGAACTCCGGAGGATGTATCGTGCTAACAAACTGAAATTTCTCAGAAAATGACAAAATGTCGTACTTCAAGTACCATAGCACCCGCTGTATTGGCTCTGGTGAGCTGAAAATCAATAGGGTTCATCTGTGACATGTCCTTAACAATATTCAATCATAAAATTGGTGACTTATTGCACTCCGGAGGCTGTATAGTGCTAACAAGACATGTAAGAAAAAGTGGCTGACGACAACGACGACGACGACATACACACAGGATTTTTTTTCTAAAAACTGTTTTTACGTGTTGTTGTTGATGGAAAACGTAAAAATAACTCAAAAAAAAATTTCTAAATTCCAACTTTTTTTGAGGTAAACCAATACTTTTCTCGCATATTAGACAGGCGGGAAAATAAAAAAAAACACAATTCGATTTTTTTTATCAGTTCGGATGATTTATTCAATGGTTTTTGATAGTTTAAGAATCATATCGCAACCCACCTGCACCCCTTCCATGACCCACTAGTGGGTTGCGACCCACCGGTTGGGAGCCCCTGGTGTAATCAATTAGAATTGGGAAGAAATCATAATCCTCAAGTTACTATCACAAAACTAACTACAAGTGGAACAGGAAGCATGAATAATCTTGGTATGACAGTTTTAACAAAATTAGTTGCTTCCTTTACAGATAATTTGTGCTTTGATAATTCTTATAATTTTCATTTTTTATTCTATTTTATTTGTAAACAATGATTGATTGTTGCTTTTCTAACTCCTTCATATACAAAACAATAGTTTAAATTTTTGTTATTGTCACATCTAGTATTTATTATCAACATATCATTAAATGTGTGTTCATTTGCAAAGGTAGTTTTTTGACTTACTGTAAAGTAGGCACATGTCCTGGATCAAAGTTGTCAACTAATTTTGGATTAAAGGGTACTGAAATTTTTCCAGTTTTTGGATGAACACAAAATGGTGCCTTCAACAAATGATTGAATCCTTTTGTTACATTGATATCGAGCCTAGGATAAAAATACTGCAATATAATCTCTTCTTTAAGGTTTTTCATTGATTTTGGTATTTGTTGCTACAAAGATCAGTTCATTAGATAACATTGAACATAGCTACAATATTTCACAGGAAATAGTACAATATGACAATAAATAGCAATTGTATTTCAAGTCTTGCAATAAATTCGATGCTTACAAATGAGTAAAAAATTTTTATTTGCAACCAATACAATCGCTCATATGGAATCGGTACAAACAATGGGCCAAGTATAAATTACGTTAAAGTTTTCAGAGCAGTAATCATGCAATCTCCAAAGAAGAGTCTGAGAAAGACTGCTGTTAAAATAAACCTAAAAAGGGAAACTACACGCTTAATTTCTAAAGATATTGCTGCGGATAAGCGGTTACATGTAGAATATTGCACCATTATTCTAGCCAAGCAATATGAGGATGAATATTTTCTGCCAAACATATGGTTTCCTGACGAATCACATGTGTCATTCTCAGGGCACTTTAACCTTTAACAGACAATCTTACAGATTTCTTGGGTTCGAAAGACCACAAGAATTTCTACAGGCACCTCTTCACGTTGAACAAGTAATTGTTTGGTGTGCTGCTTCTGGAAACGAAATTTTGGCCCCTCATTTCTTTGAAGATCAAGAAGGTCATAACGTAACAGTGAATCAAGAAATATATAGGCAATAGATTTAATTATTTGTTAGAGACCTAAAACGATTCTGTAGAGCTAGAAACTTGACTTATCGAAGATAGCGGTTTCAACAAATCACACCGTTAATGCCACACTTGTAATGTTAAGACAACATTTCAATAATAGGATAATATCCAGAAATACTGACTTCGTTTATCCACCACATGGCCTCGACTTGACTCATCCTGATGTCTACATCTGATGAAAAATGGTATTTTCAGCGGAAATGTTCCAAAAACAGTTCCCGAATTAAAAATAACAATAGAACAATTTTACAAAATTTATGCCAGCCTCTGTTTAGACACATAGTATCCAATCTTGAGCAATGCTTGAAATTATGCTTGCAACAAGATGGTGGTCATGTGGAGCACATCATACATCAATTCAATTTGGCTTTAGAATCTTCCACTTTCCCTGATCAATGGAAGGAAGCTAGGGTTGTTCCAGTTTTTAAATCAGGTGACAAGTGTCTAATTAATAATTATCGCCCAATATCCATTCTGTCCAATTTTTCAAAACTTTTTGAAATGGTGGTTTACAATTGATTATATCCATCCATTCGTAGCCTTATTTCACCTGCACAACATGGGTTCCTCAACAAGAGGTCAACTGAAACTAACTTACTTCTTATAGCCCAAGAAATATCAGAAATAATGGATGCCGGTAAACAAATAGACGTAATTTATACTGATTTTTCAAAGGCTTTTGACAGAATGGATCATGGGATTTTAATCGAAAAGCTGAATCGGTTTGGTTTCTCTTCCTCTTTGTTGAAGTTCTGCCAATCTTACCTTCATAACAGGTTTCAATTTGTTTTTTATAATGGTCACTCTTCATTTAAATATCTTAGTGAGTCGGGTGTACTGCAAGGCTCAAACCTTGGACCATTGTTGTTTCTTTTATTTATTAATGACCTGGAGGTACACTTAGATTCGGGTAGACTCACGTATGCAGATGATTTAAAAAAATTTCTTCCCATAACATCCATAGACAGTTCCTTAACACTGCAATCCAATTTGGATAGAGTATCCGAATGATGCTTACAGAATAAACTGACATTAAATATATCAAAATGCCAAGTAGTGACCTACACTAAAAAACTAAACCCAATTCACTTCTACTATAACATTAATGGGAATTTATTATCTCGTCTTACTTCTGTAAAAGATCTAGGAGTGATATTCGATTCCAAACTTCGTTTCACTGAACATATTAATTCTAAGGTTGCCGAAGCATCGAGATTTCATGGATTTGTGATTAGAAACTGCCGTGGATTTAAGGATATTTGTAGTTTAAAAATGTTTTATTTTTTGTAGATACGCTCTAAGTTAGAATATTGCTCTGTTGTATGGGATCCCTATTACAAGGTTTCTAAAATATTTAGTTTTGAAGGTTAGTAGTATTTATCCACAGAGAGGCTCTGATTATCAGATTTTATTAGGTATTTTTAATTTTGAAAGTCTTGAATTTCGTAGAATTTGTAAATCATTGTCCTGTTTATATAAGCGTTTGCACAATTTAATTGATTGTTCAGACTTGATATATAAAATTAATTTTAATGTACCACAGTTCTACAATAGACAACATTTACCTTTTTATTGTGATTGGTCTCGAACAAATGTTTTACTTCATTCACCAATTAATGTTATGTGTAATAATTTTAATTTATTGTGCAACACATGCGACATTTTTATAGATAATTTTAAAGTTATCAAAGCTTGTGCTACTGACCGTTATACAACTATGGGAAATGTGTTTTTTGATTTTTATTTCTTCTTTTCTTAATTTAATTTAAGGCTGTTTCTTCTTTTATTATATATTCATTGTTTTTGCTCTGTAAAGGGATTTGTATAAATCTGTTGGGCAATAAAGGCTATTATTATTATTATTATTATCAATAATTATTACTTTTGTTTATATATAGTTTGATATTTTATTACTAAATTAATTTTTCAGTTTCGGTATCCTTTATTTATTGTCATACTGTATTTTACTGAAGTTTATTTTTAAAACTTTTTGAACCAACAATCTTTGAATGCATATCTACTCACTTGACATTCAGAAAACATTTTATATTAAATCTTGAATCTAAAAATCTCACCAAACTTATCCAAAATACAATTGTATAATTTCAAAACACTATACCATATGGATGAGAGAATTTTGACAAAATACTAAGTCCCAAGTAATGCCTTAGAATATATATATATATATATATATATATATATATATATATATATATATATAATATCTACTTTATTATCATAATAAGTTTCTCTTGACTTCTAATAGACTACACTTTCTTCTACCAACATTTCTAAATGTCATCCAATTTCTCTTATCGAATTGCAATACTTATATAATTTCATTTTCATAATTTCAACAAAAACTCTTAAAATTTTACTTTAATTTTTTTAGGAAATGATACCAAAACTATTTTGTTTCACATGCTTCACAACTTCAGTTCATGACAAAACTTACAATACCAAAAACAAATTTTTAAATGTTGACAATATACATTATTAATTGAAAACTGAATTACAATGTTTTTATTTTACAAATGACTACTATTAGGTACAATCAGTCTTCATAAGTATGATAATCACAAGCTGAAATAATAAACAGGGATCCATTTGTGGTAATGTTACATTAATAATTAAAATATTGATCTCCAGAGATGCAGGTATTAATTTTAATGCTGTTAAATCTTCTGAAAGGAATTCAAAATTATTATGTTGGTTCATTTGTTTATTAAAGGAATTATCATTATTAGAAGAAATTAGTACATTATATAAGAAGGTTTAACATGCTCTGTCGATGAGAAATATCTTATTTAAAATGATGAAGCAGATATGCTACCATATCCTTCATTGCCAACCTCATCACCAATATGTAAGACCAGTAGTTACACATTTTGATCAAACTTTTCCCCACTTTTCTACTGTAATTATTTATAAAGATTCATTAAAAAGATTTTTGAGATCTGCAAACTTGTAGGTGGTGCTATATTCAGCTATAAAAGTTTTAACTTCTGCACACATTTCTTCTATTGGTTTGAGCTCATAATTGTAGGAAAGTAAGTGAAATACAGTCATTTGACTCTGGGCCATTTTGTCAACAATATAGTTTTGGTGTCTTGTTTTATGTAGTTTAATAAAAATTCAGGGGAATAAGCAAAAAACAAAGAAAATGAAAAAACAAAAAATTAAATTGATTATGTACTATGTGCCAAGCAACATATGGTACAGGATGTCACAGTTTTGAACTCTTTTGACATAGGAAGTGATCATCAAATGGTCAGAAGTAAATAGTCGTCAATAAAAAACAAGAAGATACATGCACAAAAATAAAACTCCTCGCTTATCATATGATGAACTAAAAGAAATTTTCAATGTATTTAGAACAGCAGTAGAGAAGAATCTAAACTTTAGTCACATAAATCTACAAACTGACCTGCAAACAAAAATCAATATAGAACAGATAATTGAGCATATTATTTCGGCCCTAAAACAAAGTCTGGAAGAAGTAACTAGAGACCGACAAAAAACAACCCGAAAAGTAGACTAAGAATTACAGGAAAAGAGCGGTTAGAATGTGACTATCGTTGCCGTTAAAAATTTCATAAACAATCATATCTGTTTTGTTTATATATCTATGGGAAATAGGGTAAGATATTCACAAAATGTTCTTCCATGGTGAAAAATGGTTTGTGTGATATTTTCTCCTTTTTCTTAATAATAATACTTTAAAGATGGTATTTGTGTCTGCAGCTAAAAGCGTGTCTGAATTCATTTTCTGATATAACTATTCCCAAATGAAACTTTCAAATTTTGATTAAAGGTTTAGGCAAAAACTGTATTACTGTGGCAACTGCTTTTAATTTTCTTCGGGAGAACTATTCTGCAATCACCACCCGAAAACAGAATTATTTAGTTAAGCTCTGTTTTGCCTTTAGTACTGAATAAAACAGTCTACATTAGTTAGTGGAGTTGTCCTCTTTTTACCTTTGTCAACACCTCAATATACCCAATTCTTTAAAAGAGAGGGTAAGTGTAAATAGTAATAGTCTTCTTTCAGTATCATGTCCGGGATCGGACATAGACGACCTCTCACTTCTACCTGTGTAGGAGAGGACCTACATTTTAACAACATATCCGAACGCCTATGTTGAAAGGCTGTACTTGGCAGAATATTGTCGGTGGTTTGTCGTATAAATGTTGACTTTTACTGTAATCGCTTAAGTTTAATACATACAAAAAGAGAAACACAACTTACATTTCTAAATAACTCATCAAATGTGTTCATAAATGCATTCCATTTTCCCAATGATGTTTCAGCTCTTTTCATTGGAGTTTTAAACGAAGACCTTAAATCTTGATCTATGATTTGTAAAAAATTGTTCAATCTTTCATCTGTGCCTAAAATATCTTGTTCCTCTACCATAGTGCTAATATACTCATTGATTACATTTAAAGCCCTCCTAAAAATAAAAGTACTGTGAATTTTTTTTCTAAAACTAGTGAGTATTATGCTTTGTAACAAGTGATTGTATAAAATTTACTTCAATGAAGGATGGATTTTGTCACCAGGCAATTGGACTTTTTTGTAACAATTGGCACCTCCTTTAATGACTTGCAAATAGTCCCCAATAGTAGATCTGACTGTTTCATCCATTTTTCTAGCTTCATTGTCTGAAATCCAGCAATGAATCCCTAGAAATAAGCAAATGTTATGTATTCCTAATGGTTGCAAAAACCATTCTTGATGTGAAGTCATTAAAACCAATTTGTGTGTAGTGTATATGAGTTACATTTTCCAATATTAATTGTTCCTGTCTGAGCAAATAGTAAAAAAACATATTGCAGGTAGTTTTTCAGAAAATATCCAGATGAATATTATCAAAATTTTATTATTATTTTTTATTTTTGCATCTTTTTTTGAAACACTTATGTCTAGAAAGTTTAACATATACCTAAAATGTATTAATATATTGTGATAGATGGAAACGTGTCCGCACATCGGGAAATGGTTAAAAGATTGAAAATTGAAATTAAAAACAACTTTCGAGATGAAGTACAATTCAAACTCCACAATTATATTTACCAAAGAAGTGATGGATTTCGAAAACTTGAAATTGGCTCTTCGCACAGAAAAAATACCTTTCCATACTTACTTCAGAAGGGAGGAAAAAACCACGCCTTCGTCCTGAAAGGGCTAACCGAGGGAATCCAACTGGGGGAACTAATATCAGTATATAAACTCTCAATCAAAGATATTTTTAGAATGACTACGAAAGGTAGACCATTATATTTATTGGTTACAGATTCTAAAATAACACACGATTATTTAAACAAAAATGTAAGAATAATCAAGTAAACCAGAGTTCAATGGGAATTTCTACGGCAGAGTAAGTCTATCATAGAATGCCACATCTGCCAGCTTCGGGGTCACGCAACCTCAAATTGTGGCAGGGCCCCAAGATGCCTTAAATATGCTGCACCACACCTCGCCCTAGAGGGCCCTATGGACAGATCTAAACCTGCCAAATGCGCCAACTGTAATGGCTACCACCCCGCAAATGCCGAAATCTGTCCGGAGTATATCAAGCGAAGAGAACGGCTTGACCAAAGAAGATCTAAAAATCAAAATGAAAAAACCCAAGTCACAAGATACATACCAGCCCCAGTCCCCACAATCAACCCCTGGAATAAAAATGTTCATGCCGAAAAAGATACTTCCCGAGCCTGCCCCCCAAGCCGGTATCTAGAGTCCATCAACAAAGCAACACCACTCAGTCACGTACAAGCCAAGAAATCAACCCCCAATCATCGGACATCACAAAGTTCTCAAATTTGAGCAACTTATTCAACGAATTGAATTCTATGGTGAACCTGGATGAACTTACCAGAGCGGTAGCAGACCTGCTTCACGAGATGAAGAAAGCTACAAATTTGAAAAATTTAGGATTTATAATAACTTTGTTCAAGGTATAGACAAGTATGACATCTAGACAGGTAGGTGGAAAAATAGGAATTCAAAATCGAAATTTTCTCAAAATAATTTTCTGTAATGTACATGGAGTAACAAACAAGCTCCACCTCATCAGATATTTTCTCGACGCTCATAAACCCGACATTTTTCATTAATCAAACAAAACAAACTTTCAACTCCTACAACCAAATAATTCTTCAATTGAGCATATCTCACTATTAATTGATAATAAACTCAAACTTGTTGGGGCATACAGCCACCCCTTCAAGAAATTAACTGAAATAGGTTTCTTTAACATAACAAAGACACACAATAGGGTTCTCATAGTGGGAGACTTAAACTGTAAGCACCCACTATGGGACTCCTATCCCACACACCCTAACACAAATGGAAATACTCTACAGAGGTTCTGCGATAACTGGGACTGTAATATATACAGCACAGATAACCCCACCCACTTCCCATTCTACAATTTTCTACAATTACTCACCCAGCACCATAGACCTAGCCATCGGCCGCAATATAAACTCCATTACTAAACTAAAAACAATCCCTGACCTCAATTCCGATTACAATGCCGTCGAACTAGAATTAATAATAACACACTCCATACATCCATCACCTACAAAAATTCATGATTACTCAACCACTAACTGGACGCAATACAGAAAACACATAAATGAACATTTAACAATTACAGACAAAATTAAAGGCACAAATCATTTAACAAACATAATACAAAACTTACAAGATATAATTCTTACAGCAAGAAACAAAACCACCATCCTGAAACCTAAACCTCAAAACCTTAACATCCTTCCTGAATACATACTAAAAATAATAAAAGACAAAAACAAAATTCGCTGTAGATAGCAAGCTTCCAGAGACGACAATGATAAACAGATTTTAAAACATTACCAAAACATAATAAACAATAATAAGGGAATATCAAAATCATACATGTAAAATATTCCTAGAGGAACTGTCACCCCGAGACAACTCATTATGGTAAGTCACAAGAAAACTTAAGGGAAAAGAAGAAGAAATTACAAAAATCATAGCGACTGGTAAAACATTCACACAAAAATCAGATATCGAAGAAGCCTTTGGGAAGTATTTTCAAAACATCTTCACAAACAACACACAACACCACATCAACATTACTCACACAGTTCAAAATCATTTACACGAAACACACACACTACACACGAAAAACTTAGCTACAACCATAAAATATATAACACAATAAATACTCTTAGAAACAAAACAGCTATGGGGAAGGATGTTATACCAAACATCATTCTCAAGAACATACCCAAAAAAGCAATAGTCCAACTAACGTATATAGCAAACTTGATAATTAAAACTGGCAAATGCCCAGATATGCTCAAGACTGCCAATGTTATCCCTATCGTCAAAGCCAATAAACAACCCTGTTATATGGATAGTTACAGACCCATTTCCCTGTTAAATAATATAGCAAAGGTGATGGACAAAATCGTTCATGTTGACCAAAATAATATAATACCCCTTGAGCAATACGGAGTCAGAGGCGGAAACAGTATGGTAGTATAAATCATTCGAGTGTTCAATTATATAAGAGAAGGTTTTTTTGTTAAAAACAAAGCTGTAATGGTCACAGTAGCCTTTGATTCCGTATGGCACGAGGGTTTATTGTATAAGCTCATAAAATTAAAACTACCAGACTACTTAATAAAAATCATTATATCATACATTACAAATCAACAATTTTATTCCTAGGGGAACAACGGCTTGGCCCATTCCCGATACAAGCCGGAGTTCCCCAAGGATCAGTCTTATCACCCTTGCTATATTCACTTTTCACCCATGATATTCCCACCTCCCCACAAATACTTACAGCCATGTATGTGGACGACACTTGTTTCATATCATCAGCACCATCATCAGAAACAGCACTACACAACGTTCAAACACACATAAACTCACACATATTACCATACATGAGAGACAACAAACTCACAATTAACGCCTCCAAAACAGAGTACTTGTTACTCTTGAGAAGAGCAAAAAAACGCATTGCAATTACAGCTGTGTATAGATGGGCAATACATTACACCCAGTAATACGCTAAAATACTTGGGCTACACTGTGCATAATAACACCAACGCGCACATTGCTCAACAGATCCTAAAGGTCAAAATTGCAATAAGCAAATTGTATCCGTTAATTTGTAAGAATAGTAGTCTCTCAACCACAAATAAAATCACAATATACAAACACATTATCCGACCTATCCTAATCTATGCCACTCTGGCATATTACACAGCTACAAAACACAACTTCAACACCTTGCAGGTGGTACAGAACAAGTGTCTTCAGATGACAATCAAATACACAACAGTTTATCCAAGACTTCCCAAAAACACATGGTTACATGAACAAGCATACTTGCCCACTATCAAGGACTTCATAACTAAAATATCTACAAACTTTTATAACTACTGTCTCCCCAAAAATCTTCGTGATACGCTCAGAGCCGCTAGTTGCGCAGAAGACACCCTTGATAGTGGGTGTAGGCTTCTGCATGGTACACTATTCACATAACAAGTTGTTAACCTCGTAACAACCAAAACCATCGAAATAGGGACTAAAATATTCCCTATTCAAATCATTCACTGTCAACAGATGTTGCTGCCCCTCATAAATTAATACATTATTCGATTTTGAAACCCTGTTTTTCAGTCAGTTTTCAGGGACACAACAGTCGAAAAATCTAGGGCGTCATACTTGTATATGCGGGACAGAGTTATTTAAATCAACCATAACAAATGGGTAATGTGCAAAGCAGGGAACCATGTACCGCTCCAGAGCAATACCAACGTAGTGGAAAATGCCATAACATCGGCTCTAGATATTTTTTCACACTACTTTTGTAAATATAAAATGACAAACTATTGTAAATAAAGATATTTTTAATCGTAAAAGTAGACTAGTGAAAGTAATTTTCAAAAATGCTGATGATGCAAAAGAAGTATTGAACAACTGAATGAAATTTAAAGAAATAAAAATGATCAGTGATCAAAGAAAACAACAGCGGGATTATTTTAAACATATAAACAATAGATTGAATCAAATGATTGCTGATTACTGGAACATATTTGAAATACTGTGCTTTAAATTTTAATTGATAATTATAATATTTTAATAAAGTTACCGTATATGTTTGTATTTTAAAAAAATATTATTTATCTAATGTTTGTATATTAGGCTTGCCTATTTCAATAAATTACAACTACTACTAATATATTATAGTGCTCACAGAAGCCAGGTATGTGTATAACACAAGAGCCAACTACTTTATTGATGTGAAGTCAATAAAAACAATTTGTATGTATGTGGAATTAAAATATTGCTGTTAATTAAATATTATTTACCTCTTCTTCCAGAAAAAACCCAAAGTTTATGTTTATAACCAAAATCTTGATAAAGAGCAGCATCTAGAATCTTACAGGCAATAATCATAAACTTCCAACATTTAGAACACACATCTGCACCTGAACAACAAGTCCGTACATCATCATAATCAGTCATATCGATATCAAATACTATTTCTTTTTCTACGGGTACAATCTGTGATACAGGGCCTCTATCTTTTGGTTTTGTTTGGTAAACTGCTCCTATATCAATCTTTATAGGGTACTTCTTTTGTAATTCATTCATAAAATCTTCTTGAGTATCAAATGATTGATACCTTATATAAATATCTCCAAGTAACGTAAAAGATATTTCTCTTTTGGCAAAAGTTAAAGCATTTCCTGTAAAAATTCTATGAAATTCTAATACAAATATTTAACTTAATATAACTCACCATAACTCAACCATCGATAAAACTGTGAGTAAGGAAATAATCTCTTGTAATAAAGAGGAAGAAGATCACTCAAGGTATCTGTATTATATTCAATGTTAGTCATTCTATTAATTATAATTTGTTTGTTAAATGAACTACCCTAGATACAAATTTGTGAAATTTGAAAGACATTAGTTTAATTCGCGCCTAAAAAGTAGGGTTAAAATGACATCTTATTCAATTCGGACTCTATACGTGTAGAATCCATAGCCACATATTGGGTGTAACTATACAGTGTGTTCAAAAGTAACGACTTAATAAAAGCCAGTTCTGGATAGCTTTTCAAGAAGTTGAATACTAAAGTTCATATTTAAATATGTATTCTACTATATCAACCACAAGTCAGCAACAAACATGCATTACGGCTTTCACTGTTGTATTAGTATAAGTTAATATGGCATCAGATACTGCACAAATACAAGAGGATAGCTATTTAAAACAATTTTTCCCAGTTTTATAGAAAAGAAAACAACATGTGTGGTTAACTTCTTTCGAAAGATGGTTGCCAACCCTCGTGCGTTCTTGATACGGGCGGGGATGTTGTATGCCAATGAATAATCTTACGGGAGAGTGAACAAATCTTGTCGTTGTTCTAAAGTGACTCCATAATCGAGCTTTCCCGGTACCTCCATACGCGCCCATAAATTAATCGAAGGTAGGATCAGACACATCACGAATATGGTTTACTCCTTTCTCTAGGTCATGGTCCCCTTCGAATGGCGCTAGTGGATTTTGGTGAACTACTTTTGGTTTTCCGTTGGGGATCTTTCTTATGCGATATATAGCATCATTGATCCTTTTCTTGATTAAGTATGGACCTTTCCAAGATTTTTGTAATTTTGGAGAAAATCCTTTTCTCCTCGTCGGGTTGTGTAACCATACTTTGTCCCCTTCATTAAAACCGCCTTCTGTGGCCTGCGTGACGTACCGACTTTTCATTCTGTCACTGGAAACTTGAAGATTTGTTCGAACTAATTCATGTATATCGTCCAGCCCTCTTCTCAATTGGACCACGTAGTCTTCTCCTGCTAGTTCTTCCCCAGGCCGACAGCCAAATTCCAGGTCACAAGGAAGCCTCATTTCACGTCCAAACAGGATTTTCGCAGGAGTTTCACCCATGGACTCATTCACGGCAGATCGATAAGCCAATGCGAATAGAGAAAGATATTGGTCCCAATCTCTCTGATGGCTGGAAACTACTTTAGATAGGTATTTTCCAATAGTCCTGTTCATTCTCTCGACCATTCCATGTGACTGTGGGTGTAATTCTGTTGTCCTGGTCTTCTTCATTCCCAGCTTGTCACAAATCTCCTGGAATAGATGGCTTTCGAAATTTCTTCCCTGGTGACTGTGGACTGATATATTCTTTCGCCAATACATCCGCGACAGTGGTGGCCTCTTGATTCGGGATCGCGTAAATTTCCACCCACTTTGTGAAATAATCCATTATAACCAGGATGTATTTACCACCATTTTCTGTCGTCGGAAATGGTCCAGCGATGTCTAAAGCAATCCTTTCGAAAGGACTTCCAACATTATATTGTTTCATGGGAGCCTTTCTCTTGCGATGTTGTCCATTACTTGTAGCACAAGTCGTACATTTCTGACACCAGTCCTTTGAATAGTCGGAGCTGTTCATCCAATAAAACCTTTGACGAACTCGCTGAAGGGGTTTCTTCACTCCCAGATTACCTCCCGATGGAATGTCGTGTAATTTCTTCAGTGCCGCAGCTACTCTCGCTCTCGGGATAACTAGCTGTCTCCTCATCTCGGAACCATCATCGTTTACAAGGACTCTTTTCAACAGCACAATATGCCTTGAGTGCCTGTGTAAATCTTGACACTTCTTGTCATGTAGGTCGCCGATTTTATTCTTTCCATTGCAGGATCATCTTCAGGTGAGGATCATTCTCCTTATCTTCTCTGATCCTGGTGGGTGACTATTCCTCGTTGACTACAGTAGTTCTTGAAACTGTAGCTTCCCTAGATTCCGTCTTGTTGCAGTGGGAGCAATCTGTTGGGCACGGCCGTCTGGACAAGGAGTCAGCATTTCGGTGACTCACACCAGCTCCATGTTCGATGTTGAAATCGTACTCTTGAAGTCGTTCAATCCATCTAGCGATCTGGCCCTCGGGATTCTTGAACTGCATCAACCACTTGAGTGCTGCATGATCAGTCCGGATTAAAAACTTCCTACCATAGAGATACTGGTAAAAGTGTTCCACGGACTTCACTACTGGCTAAAGTTTTCTGATGAGCAGTTTATACTTAAAAATTTGGACTAAATACTCTACGTGGTATGAATAAAAACTAGAAGCAGATACTCCACTTGAGTAGGTACTCTTATGTACAATTGTTGTGAGAATATTCTCATTTTTCATATGAATAAAATTGTGTTTATGCTCTTTAGGATGAGAATATACTCCATAATTTTGGAGTCTAATAGTAACCAGACTTTAGTTTGATCGAGGCAGAGCTATGGCCGAGTTCATGCTCAATTTGCGTTTAAAAAAATATTATAAACCTAGAAGTACGTGTGATCGTGATTTTAAATCATTATATCGATTTAGTAAAGAAAATGTCGAGTGGCTATCTACTAACTTTTTGGGTGTAGAATCAGAAGAAACAAGAGGTGGTGCTATATGTAACACTGATAAAATGAAAATATTTTTGAGGTATGTGGGTGATCCGGGGTTTCAGACAGGAGTAGGAGAAGAACTGTCTGTAAAGTTGTGACGCAAGTTGCTGACCAGATGCTAGAGAAATGCGAACAGTGGATAAAATTCCCCCGCACTGCGGCGGATGTTATAAAAGCTAAAGAAAGATGGCATACAAAGTACAATTTTCCATGTGCAGTGGGTGTAATTGATTGCACCCACATAAGAATAAAAAAACCACCTCTTCATGGTGATGAATATATTAATCGCAAGGGATATCATAGCATCAATGTTCAAGCCACTTGCAATGCAGATGAGTGGTTTACAAGCGTTGACGCATCGTGCCAGGATCTGTCCATGATTCATGGATATGTAACAACTCACAAATTTACGACATTGCAAGGAATGAGATTAAGAGGTCAAATGCATTACTTTTAGGAGATGAAGGTTATGGCATAGCACCGTAGTTAATGGTACCCTTTAGAAATCCTAATACCCCGACAGAACATGCTTATAACAATTTATTTACAAAGGAGCGTGTAATAATTGAAAGATGTTTTGGGCAACTAAAACAACGAATTCCGATGCTTCAATATAAAATTCGGGTGTCGATAGAAAAAGTTCCAAAGCTTGTTATATGCTGTTTTATGTTACATAATGTAGCAAAATATTTAAATGATGAGCTCGATACAATGCAGCCACTAATACAAGATATTCCGGTTCCGTACCCGGTACAAGATGAAGTTGACGATAATATTAGACAAAGCGGAGGCGATCTGCATTAGCAGAAATCATTCTTGCTCTACCGTAAGGGGGTAAGAAAAAGTTAGAATACAAAACATATTAATGATTTTAACATTTTTTGTCACAACTTACGTGTTTTATTTTGCAACTATTCAAAAAATATATTTAAATATTATAAATTAATGTAAGTTTTACTGTTTTACTGTCAGCGATAGTACTATTGTTTGAAGTAGATTATTCAATGAAATATGGATTTAGCTCTCTCTTCAGTTTTTCCTCCGTCATTTCCAAAACTCTTAGTTGTTTCAGCAAAACTAGTCTTTGTAGTTCGGTATTTGAAAGTTGTTTAGTAAGGTTTGTTTCATATTTTTCAAGAGAACTACTTCCATTATGTTTCGTTTTTTTAGGTGGATGTACTTCACTAGCAGCATCATCATTTGTCGTATACGTTTTAGAAGTAGAAGTTGAATGTCTGCGAATTTTATCTTCATAACTACTGCCTTGTGTTGCGTCTGTTTGTTGTGTGCCGACAGATAATGCTCCTGAAATTAAAGTTCAAATTGAAGTAATAAAAAATAAAATATCAATTATTAATAGGTAACCTCGGTTTTAACAAAATTATGTTTTTTAAATCTCCTTTTCAACTTCAAATTGGGACTTATCGCATTCGAATTGGGAATAATTAAAATCAAATTGGGAATTTCGAATTGGGATTTATCCCAATTTAAATTTGATTATTCCCAATTTGATTTTAATTATTTCCAATTCAAGGTTAAAAAGGTGTAGATAACTTTGTGGATGAAATATAGTTTAGTTGCCTTATTTCTATTATTACTTATAAATATTACATTACCTGGAATTTTTGTAAGAACTGGATTTGTGTCGCCTTCCATAATTTCCAACAAAATCTTTTCCCAATCTTGCAAAATGATTTTCTTATTTCCAGTTCTATTAATATCAGTCTTTTTCTTGAGTCTGGATTTCATGTTGTTAATTTTTTTGTAGATTTGACTTGTCGTTATTTGTAAACCAAAATTAAGCTCCCATTGTTTTCTCATCGCTTCGCGTGCTTTCGATTTTGAAAGTCGGACAGATGGTGTTTGTGACGTCGACAAAAGTATGGGAAAATCACGAAGCATATGCACTAATCCCATTTGCGATTCGCAACTTTTATTACACTCTTCATCTTCACTGCTTTCACTCATTGTACTAATACGTTGATTAATTGCTTCGCAAATAGGCACTAATAACAAATGACGGCATATGCCGAAAACCTGCTATCGAACAGGAATTGTTTGTAAACAATTTTTGGAGTTTGAACAAGCTTGGAAATTAAATAGTGAGTATCTACTTTATGTATTAGAAGAAGAAACTCATCAAATTAAAATATTTTTATTCATATGAAATGGAGTACAAACTCATACTTTATGCTCATGCTCATGAGAACTTACTCGGAGTTTATACTCTGGTATTATTCATACCACCCATTGTCAAGAATAAAGTCTCCCTCTGGTAATGGGTATCCTAATATCGGCGCCATTGTTAAATGCCTCTTCCAGGTTTCAAAAGCCGTTTGACAGTCTTCGTCCCATTGGAAAGCTCTTGCTTCTTCTGTAAGTCGAGTTAGAGGATTGCCAGTATCTCCAAACTTCCTGATAAATCTTCTATAATATGTGCAAAGTCCAAGGAAACTCCTAATTTGATATTTGTCGGTTGGTTGCGGCCATTGCTGAATGGAAGCAATTTTCGCTGGATCCGCCACCTCTTTATTGCTCACTAAATGGCTTAGCTAGTTGACTCGGTTTTGGAACAGCTGACATTTCTTCGGGCTTAACATGAGCAGGGCAGCTTGCAGTCGTTTGAATACGTCTTCCAAATTTTTCAGGTGTTCATCAAATGTCTTCCTCAGTACTACTATGTCGTCCAAATAGACCAGGCATGTCTTCCAAGACAACCCTCTCAAGACATTTTCCATGAGTCTTTCAAATGTCGCAGGCGCATTACAGAGCCCGAATGGCATGACGTTGAATTGTCATAGTCCAGATCCGGTGGTAAAAGCAGTCCATTTCTACTTGCCAATAACCAGACTTCAGGTCCATGGTAGAAAACAGTTTGGTGCCGGCCAAAGTATTTAACGTATCGTCGATTCGAGGCAGAGGATAGCTGTCTTTCTTCGTCACGTTGCTTAGCTGGCGATAGTCGCACGCAGAATCTCGTAGTTCCATCCTTTTTCTTGACGAGCACCACTGGAGACAGCCATGGACTAGTAGATGGTTCTATTACTTTCTCTTCTTCTATTTCTCTAACTATTTTTTCAGCTTCCTCTCTCTTCGCTTGTGGTAGTTTCGAGCTGATTGCCTAATTGGCTTGGCATCACCCGTATATATTTTGTGTTTGACGGCTGATGTTCTACCAGTCTTTCCTCCTTTTGGTACGAATAGGTCTGGATACTGCAAGAGAAATTCTTTCATTCTCTTTTTTCAGCTCAATTCAAGGATTGACCAGCTAGTGATAACATTTGTTCAAATCTAGCATTATAATTGTCAGTGGTAGTTGTTTGACGAACTACAGACGTCACTGGTACGCCGGATCCAATTTTTGTTTCCTTCTTGATGGTAATTGAGTAATCGTTCACGTTTATCAATCGTACTGGGATACCCTTCGACGACGTAACCAATCCTTTTCCAATAGTACTCCTTTGCCAACTTCTTCGTCGTGGTTCCTTGGCTTTATCATAAACGGTGTACCTTCCTGCATGATTCCCTGTAGCCCCGCTACTATCATGGTTTCGCTTCGTCCAGGTAGAACGGTATCTTCCTGTACAGCTGCTAACACCGTGCTGCCTTCATATGGATGAAGGAATACCTCAACGGAACCCACTTTATTTGTTCTGTTTTTAAAGTTCAATTGGAAGCCATGTAGATTCATTACGTCCATTCCCAGAATCACGTCTTATTCAATGTCAGCTACGATTACTGTATGTGTGAACTTTTCTACGGCAATTCCCAATTGGATTTGTGTCTCCCCCGTGAACGTTGGCACTCTCACCTGTGGCGGTCCGCAGTCGCAGTCTCGTTGGTAAAAGCTTCTTCTTGGAGTTTATTATCTCGGGTCGTATAATGGTTCTAGTTGCTCCAGTGTCTACCAGCAGAGTATATCTCTTGCCATTCAATTCGCGATCTACATACACACTATCGTTGCGACATCTGAGAGAAGCTATCAGTATGAGAGGGTCTTTGGAACGATCATGGGTCGGTGCTGTCCCCTCGTAGCCGACTCGTTCTAGTTTTCCTGTGAGTGGGGCTCTTGATTTGCAGGAGTCCTGGGGCGCTTACACGAACTGCGTACATGCCCTAGCTCGCCACAATTCCAGCATCTGATTTTTCTCGGCTTCTTGTCCATCATACTTTTTATCATACTGGTCAAGTCTGTCTTCATCGCCTTCTTCTTGGATGGTCCTTGACTTTGTTATATCCCGAAGCCTTCGTGGCTGCTTCAGATTCAAGAGCAGCAGTCAATGCATCGACCAATGTTTTGGGATGGACTAATCGAAGCGTCCTCTGCATATCGGGGTCACGTAAGCCATCAATAAAGGTCTGGATGCCCAGACATTCCATCATGTCTCTGGTGCTGATGGATAAGCCAATCGAACGAGTCAGGCAATATCCATTTCATACTCTTGAAGGACATCGTCACGTTTCTGCCTTCGGTTCTTCAGCTGAGACTGGTACAAATGTTCTAGATGTTCGTGACCATATCGCATATCCAACCTCTTCTTCAGCTGCTCGAAGTCATCTGTTTCTTCCAGAGTTATCGTCTGGAGTACATCTAAGGCATCTCCCCGAAGCGCGATGGTCAAGTTTACTGCCTTCTCACTGTCGGACCAATTATTCACTCTAGCAGCTGCTTCAAACTGTTTCACATAATTTGTCCACGATGCCTTTCCGTCGAATGCTGGGGTCTTGACTCGTGCAAGACTGCCAATGTCTTCTATCCTGGAGTTTATTTCTGGCTTGCAGGGTTTTATATGTTCAATCTTCTTTTCTTCTGCTGGCGTGTCTTGTGTTCTTAAATTTGCCATATTTCTCTCTAATTCCTGAATTTTCTCGTCTATCGGTGTCATCTTATTTTCAATGTATGATTTTAGAGACGAAATTTTATTCTCGACGTCAGCAGCAATGTCATTTTTTAACGATAAGATATCGGCAGAAATGTCATTCTTCATAGTGGAAATCTTCTCGTCCTTATTAGTAGAAACATCGTTCTTCATAGTGGAAATCTTCTCGTCCATATTAGTAGAAATATCTTCATAGTAGAAATCTTCTCATTCATGGTTGAAATATCGGCAGAAATTGACGAGATTAAGGTGGAAGTCTCGTCTTTAAATAATAATGTTTCGGGATCGAAGCCATCACTTACCAGTGCCACTTTAAGTCTTTCTACTAATTCACTTTTATTACCGGATGTTTCCAACTCGCGATTTTCCAATTCTGTTCTTAGTTCCGTCACTTTAAGGTCACTTAGTCTCTTGGCCATTGTTGCGCAGATATTTATTTATATTATCCCACTTCTGACACCAATGTAATGTTTTTCTTATTTATTTAAACGTTTTTATTACGGGTGGGATAAATTTATACACACACGTTATGTATACTAACTTAATTTATATATTCACTACACTATTCACTAACTTATATTATATACACAGTATATTCACTTACATTAATTTATATAAACACTTCACTACTCAGACTATTTACTTGTTCGCTGTTTATATCGAAGGATCACTTTATAAACTAAACTTCTCCTGCTGGTCGGTCCTTTATATATTAGTGCCTAGATAATTCTGGATTATGGCTTACACAAAAACAATCGGCTCTCTGGAATTTTCTAGATAAGACTGGTCACTAAAGCAATGTCTAGACAAGATAGTCACAAAAAATCGTAAACAGTTCTAAGAAATCCATGCGCATCCGCCAAAATTTTAACTTTCATACATGGCTTAGACAGAGTCGGATTCAGGGACTACACTAGTGTGCTATTTCGTAACAGTACATTACTTTGTGGCTCAATGTACAACGTGATGCTGTACCTTAAGTCATTTTTTAAAATTTCTTAAATTGTTTTTGGGGTTAAGTTCTATAAACGTTTGTAATGAAAATAACAACAGTATTATGGTTATGTATACTCTGTAATTAGTACCTTATACAATAAAAAGTAAATATAATTTTAGTTGCTAATTACAGGCATTTAAAAAAAATGGTATTAATAAGGTACCTAGAGCAGTCTCCCCTATTAACTTATTAAACAGGGAATAAGTCGTAGATGGTATTTCTTAAATGATCTTCAATAATAAAAGACATTTTAACTATCGTATATTGATTTACTTTCCCATAAAATATATAAAAAGATTTGGTATTTAAAGCAGTCTTTTCATGAATTATAGTAACGTAAACAAAATCACAGTCCAGACATGTAAATCAGTTTTAATATTCTCCATAATTGTTATGAGTATCATAATCATTATTTAATCTTTGATAATAAACTCTTCGATCTTGATTGTAATTTCTTGGACCTTGATTGTCATATGAGCGATATGTCAATACAGAAGGATGGTTTGTATTATAGTTATTGGCTTGACTGGGATTATATAACCGGTTTGGGGTAAATTGGGATAAATAACGAGATTGATTATCCCTTTGATTATGACCAGACTGATATGTATTCTGGTTTATTCTGCCATTATAGTTTAAAGGATGATATGTTGAAATGGATGACCGGATTTGCTGGGGAGAAGTTGAAACTGTTTGAGTAAGTTGGGAGGTAGAGTAGGCGCCCGAGGAAGGAGTTCCTCCTGCAGAACTACCAATAACAGTACTAGATGTAATAAGGTTAGGAGGTAGAGGGTGATGATCGAGAAGATAACCAGAAGTAACTAGGTTGACTGCAGATATGAAAACTAAAAACCATATCTGAAATAAAAGGAAAATCGACATTTTAATAAGTACTTCGAAAAATCACGTTCGTCGAAATATAAAAATAAGTTATTTGTTAAACGAATAACTGAAAATTCGACATTGATAATTGAATTTCAAATAAGGAACTATTTGTGAACAATAATTGACAGCAGACCATAATATATGGAGATATTTCTTTTTTGATGATTGTTCATTATTTTATAAATACACTGCCAAAACTATCTTGATAGGGAAAAGTCGGGTTAGTTCGGACAGTGCGATACTCTCGACACATTCAAATTTCGCGGTTACATTAAGATTTCATTTTGAGAAATCCAACGCTATGGGGCAGTTTTCTTGCTAAATCATATGGTGTGTTCACAATTTCCAGTTTACTGTGTGTTTGAAAGTTAGAGAGGGTAGATGATATTTGGAGTCTTGGATGAAATATTTTGTAATTACTTTGTAAGCATTTCCATTGGATGACTTTTATACCATAATAACAACATAGATATGTCTACATGTTAATATAAAAATCATTTCTATTTCTAACTAACTTTTTTTGTTGACGCCATTTTTGTTATATTTGGTTATTTGGGGATACTTACTTCGGACGACGTGTTCGAACTATCTCTCGGGTGTCCAATGTACCTTAGTAGTATTTAAAAAAGAATGCTTAGATATCTGCATGTAAATTTCACTATTTTAGGTATTTGTGTACTCGTGTCTTAATAATGATTCCAAAGAAACGTACTGATCCCACTTTTTCAGAAGGTATGAAACCAGCGTTATCATCAGTATTGAAAGTTAATATGTCGATTAGAAAAAGTGCTCGAAGACGAAATCCCGACTTTTTGACTTTGTAAAGAAAGCTAGAGGGGAGGGAATGAATAATTTAAATCTCATTCCTAATTTCAAAATAAAACTAGTGTCTACTGACGAAATGGACAAAAGTTTAGCTTTGTACCTTATCAAATGTGCTGATATATTTTATGGACTGCATCCGAAAGAAGTTAGGAAACTAGCTTTTGAATTCGCTCTAATTTTATATTATTTTATTGTATCTAAAACTAAAGAAACCTGTAGAATAAGACACGGATTTCTAACAAAAAGAATTTCGCCCTACGTTTTTGATGATATGTATTAGCCAACAAAAAACTCCTTCACATCAAAAGTGAGTAGTGCAAAACTTTTAAATTTATGCACATACTGTGCTCAACATTTTTAAGATTTCTGATATTAACAAAATGATTGGAACTTACTTGTATCTTCATATTTGTATTGTGTATTTAACAATTAGTTCAAAACTGAAATGCTCTGTTTTTATTATTTCTATTTATATAAGTTGGCAAGGTCTTTCTTTGTAACATTCTGAAATTCAATACGTTGAAATTTTTCCATTAAATAAAAGGAGAATTAAAATCAACAGAGCGATACCTAGTATCGCCTTACTTTTATTAATATAGATAATTTAATTCTTATTTAAAATTATACAAGTACTTCAATATTCACATTAAATTCTACCATCTTAGGTGCTGAAATACGTGAGTGAATAGGCACATTACATTATTTTATTTGGAAATATGATGTACTCATTAGACCTAGATATGTAGGTATTCTGCAATAAAAAGAAAATCCGAGGGATTTTCTATCAGAAAATCCAAAGCGATCATTTTATTTTTAATTTCCAAATCGATTTGTTGATCGAGTAATATAATCTTGTTGTTTTAATTGATCTGAGTTGTAATTTCGGCGTCTAATTTCTGATCGTTAGTGAATATTGTACCTCATTATTCATATTTACTCTTTCTGACATTCTTCGTAACATTTGATTTATTTGTTGTTTCAATTATCTTTGTTTCCATCTTCCAATTTCATGTCTTTAATTTCTATGTTTCATATATTCTATATTCTATATTTCATACTACGACGGGTGGGATAAATTTATACACACGGTGTGTCTATTCACTTAATGTATTTATTCACAATATTCACTTACACAAATTTATATAAACACTCCACTAGTATTTATTTACTTGAACTTAATTTATATATTTACTTGTTCACTATTCACGAGATCGAATTATAAACTAAACCTCCCGCTGGTTGGTAGTCTTTATATATAAGTGCCCTTTTTCCCGAACCTCATAGATAAAATTGATCACAAAAACAATGGACCTCACTGAAAATGTCTAGATAAGAGTAGTCACAAAAAGTAATGGTAAACAGTTCGAAGAAATCCCTGCGCATTCGCCAGAATTTTAACTTTCATACATGGCTTAGGCAAAGTCAGGGACTACACCAATGTGCGATTTCAGAACATTACCCCCTCCTTAAAAGGAAGTTCCCCCTGGAACTTCTGTGTAGCCGGAAAACTGGATGTTTAAATCGCCAACTGGACCCATGTCTGCACTTTCCGGTCGTATGGAAATAACAGTGCACCGTCTGCAACGGGTACCGATAACGCGGGGTATAGCTGCAAATTAATATGTATACACCGGTATCTTGGAAGATCACCTCTATCATGTTCCTGATGACTCACTAATCCAACTGGTTGCTCTCTATCCTGGGCATTGCTAGTTTCTCCACGTGGGATTCCAGCACATGATCTCGAAGGCTTCGTCGCGCTTCCCACACATCCCGATAGGCGGATCGATCTGGAAATTCGTTTCTAGTTACCAGGTAGAAGACGTACCACGAATTGTGTTTGAGTCTCAGTGTCTTGCCAGTAGCTGGCATCTGATCTTCAAGTTTATATAATTGTCCAAACTTCTTTCGAAAGGCGGTTGCCCACCCTCGTGCGTGTTTCTTACTGGCGGAATATTGTGGTCCATTACTCGTAGCAGAAGTCGTACATGTCTTACACCAGCCCTTCACATCGTCGGAGCTGTTCATCCAATAAAACCTTTCACGGACTCGCTGAAGGGTTTTCTTCACTCCCATATGACCTCCCGATGGACTGTCGTGTAACTTTCTCAGTACCTCTGCTACTCTAGCTCTCGAGATAACTATCTCTCTTCTTTTCTCAGAACCGACATCGTTCTCAAGTATTCTTTTCAACAGGCCTTCTTCCAGGACAAGGTAGTCCCACTGAGCCCAATATGCCTTGAGTGTCGATAAAAATCTTGACGCTTCTTGCCACGTTTGTCGCGAATTTTCTTCCTTCCGTGCCGGATCATCTTCAGATGAAGATCATTCTTCTGATCTTCTCTGATCCTGGTGGGTAACCATTCTTCGTCGACTACCGTAATTCTTGAAACTGCAACTCCCTGAGATTTCGAATTGTTGCAGTGAGAATAATCTACAGGGCATGACCGTCTAGGCAAAGAGTCAGCGTTTCGGTGATTTAAATCAGCTCGATGCTCGCCCATGTCTAATTTCTCCTGTGACTGGAGTTCTTGGTATGTAGGAGTTCTGGAGCGCTTTAACGGGCTGCGTACGTGCTCTAGCTCGCCACACTTTCAGCATTCGATCTTCTTTGGCTTCTTGTCTGCCATACCTTTCAACAAGTGGACGATCTGATCAAGTCTGCCATCGTCATCTTCTTCCTGCATAGTCCTACCTTTGTTGTACCGCGAATTCTTCGTGGCTGCTTTGCATGTAAGAGGTTCTTGGTTTGCAGGAGTCGTAGGACGCTTACACAAACTGCGTACATACTCAATCTCGCCATAATTATAGCACCTGATGTTCTTTGGCTTCTTGTCTACCATACCTTTCAGCAAGTTGACTATCTGGTCAAGTCTGTCATCGTCACCTTCTTACTGCATGGTCCTACCTTTGTTGTATCCCGAAGCCATCGTGGCTGCTTCGTATTCAAGAACAGCGGTTAATACATCTACCATGGTTTTGGGATGGGCTAATCGAAGCGTCCTCTGTATATCGGGGTCGCGTAAGCCATCAATAAAGGCCTGGATGACCAGACATTCCATCATGATCTCTAGTGCTGATGGATAAGCGAATCGAACTAATCGGGCAATATCCACTTCATACTCTGAAGGGCTTCGTCAAGTTTCTGCCTTCAGTTCTTCAGCTGGGATTGGTACAAATGTTCAAGATGTTCATGGCCATATCGCATGTCTTCAGCTGCTCGAAGTCATCCCTTTCTTCAAGTGGTATCGTCTGTAGTACATATAAGGCATCTCCCCGAAGCGCGATAGTTAAGTTCACTGCCTTCTCCCTATCGGACCGATTATTCACTCTAGCAGCTGCTTCAAAATGTTTTACGTAATTGGTCCACGACATTTTTCCATCTAACGTTGGGGCCTTGACTCGGGTAAAACTGCAAATGTTTTCCACCTTGGGAAGCATTTCTGGGTTGCAAGGTTTTATTTGTTCGGTCTTCTTTTCTTCTGCTGGCGTGTCTTGTGTTCTTGTATCTGTCATATTTCTCTCTAACTCCTTGACTTTCTCGTCCATCGTTGTCATTTTATCCTCAATATCCTATTTTAGAGACGAAATTTTATTTTCAACATCAGTAGCAATGTAATTTTTCATTGATAAGATATTGGCAGAAATGTCGTTCTTTATAGTTGAAATCTTCTCGTCCATGTTAACAGAAATATCGTTAATGAAATTAACTGACTCGACCCTTACTTCGTGGAATCTACTCACATTAATGTAATTCCAAAATATCATGAAAATTGTTGAAAATTCTAAAAAATTCACAATGTTTCGATAAATCAGTATCTTCGTCAGAATGACAGAAGTTACATTTCATTTGTTGCCTACCTGATGTTTAGTAGTTATTTTTGGCTAGACCAAGAAGTGACCTAACTTGTGATTGACTTAATATATGTTAATAGAAAAATGAAGAAGATGTGATATTACAAATATTGAAGCTTATATATTATTAGCCCTATGGTGATATCCTGGATATCATTTTTCCAATTAAGATCAGTATAACTGTGCAATAATATAGAAAACCAGGAAAACTATATCTGCTGATATTTACAATTATCACTTAAGACGAGAGTTTATTAGTGGAGAACTCCCTAGATTTATCTGTTCATTGACAACTTCATATTGTGGGTTTCTTAAATGTCTTCTAATTTCCAATTCTTCAAGGAAATCTAGTTCTTGTTTCTTTTCACAAATATGCAGCACTTCCATATAGTTCCAATCACCCTATATCACATAAACTAGCGGCATATAATTCAATGATACATAGAGCTTTTTCAGTTCCTATGAACAAATGTAATTTTGATAGAGAGATTAATACAATTAGACAAATAGCAACATCCAACGGTTATCCATTACATATGATAAATAAGATAATTAATAAAAAAGAGGAAAAAGTGGCATTACAACTAATATTTCCTAAACAAACTGATGAAATAAAAACTTATAAAACCATCACATATGCAGGAAATATTTCTAATAATATTTCAAAGATAATATCTTTAGCATCGAATACAACAATTTCTTTTAAAACAGAAAGTAACGTTAGTACAAAATTGTTAAATGTAAAAACAAAAATACCACCATTAAATATGCTAATAATATGTAAGCTTCAATATTTGTAATATCACATCTTCTTCTTTTTTCTACTAACATATATTAAGTCAATCACAAGTTAGGTCACTTCTTGGTCTAGCCAAAAAAAATAACTACTAAACATCAGGTAGGCATCAAATGAAAAATGTAACTTCTGTCATTCTGACGATGATATTGATTTATCGAAACAATTGTTAATTTTTTAGAATTTTCAACAATTTTCATTATATTGTGGAATTAGCTAGAAACAGTGAGTTTCATTTAAAACACTAGAAATATCGTTGTTCATAGTAGAAATATCGCTCTTTATAGTTGAAATATTTTCTTCCCCGGCAGAAATTGACGAGATTAAGGCGGAAGCCTCGTCATTGAATCAAAATGTTTCCGGATCCAAGCCGTCATTTCCCAGTGCAATTTTTAGCCTATCTATTAATTCGCTCTTCTTTCCGGACTTTTCTAACTCACGATTTTCCAATTCCGCCTTCAGCTCCGTCAATTTCAGGTCACTTAGCCATTATTACTATTAATTTATTTTACCCCACACCTGACACCAATGTAATGTTTTTCTTATGTATTTAAAAGTTTTTAATACTTCGGATGGGACATATTTATGTCTATACAATCAAATTATTTATTCACTAATTCACTATGTTCACTTACACTAATTTATATAAACACTTCACTACTATTTATTTACTTAGACTTAATTCATATATTTACTTGTTCACTGTTCACGACACTAAATTGTAAACTAAACCTCTCGCTGGTCGGTAGTCTTTATATATAAGTGCCCTTTTTCCAGGAACCTTCTAGATAATACTGATCACAAAAACAATTGACCTCACTGGAAACATCTAGATAAGAATAGTCACAAAAAATAATGGTAAACAGTTCGAAGAAATCCCTGCACATTCGCCAAAATTTTAACTTTCATACGTGGCTTAGGCAGAGTCGGATTGAGGGACTACACCAGTGTGCGATTTCATAACAATATACTCAGTGACATTAGAAGTCTTGCACCTTAGACTTTTTAATAGTCTTAGACCCTGTATTCCACCTCTATTTCAAAATTGTTTTGAACGTGGAATTTGAATTCTTTGAAACATCACCATCAGTTTTCGACAGTGGTCGATAGTTTTTGATTTCCGGTGTAACTGGGAGATGGCGACACGTGGTTTTTGAAGTGTGCTTCTAGCTAGAATTGAAATATTAATGGCCTAGTTTGCTAACCTTTTTAGGGATTTGTTATTCTAGCAAGAATTTAATGCAGAGAATCTGTTGATGAATTGAATTGTTTGGGCAGTTCGAAAGTTCTCTTGTAACCTCTTCATTGAAGGATTTGCGCTACATACCACGTAGTTCCTGCTTCAAGTATAAATATCAGGAAGAATATTGAGGCCTTTTACCGTCGGCGTTACAGGTTTTCTGCGGTTTCCCTGTAGCTTGGTGAATTTATTCACTAACCAAATGGACCGACGTAGGGAATAATATAGCCGCAGCTGTACCCACCTATTTGCTTGATGGTTGTGATTATTATTCTTGTTCAACGCCGTACCACGCATAAAATCTCAAACCACCGCAAGCTCGTCTCCACAAACATATTCAAATCCACCGCCTCCATCAAACACCCAATTCTAGACACTTTCCTCGCTAAAATAAAAAAATTCCAATAAATTACAAACTCCTCTCTTTATGCACCGGAGACATCCCTAATTCAATAAATAACATCAATCTCACTTCTTATGAATTTCCGACTCCTAGCCAGCCCATAACTGCATATCATATATATCGGCAGCGTAGCATGGTTCGTCTTCTACTTCTACTTTTCGTCACCCTATCCTAAACACTTTTTAAGCTTCGCTGCTTCCAAACATCAATACCCGTTGCCAACCGAGATAACTTTTCCTCCAGACCACTTTCTAGCGAAAAGCCCGCTCCAACACTTTCATTTCTAAACACTTTTTTTAAATTCTTCCTAGACACTTTTCTTCTTTGTCCTAGACACTTTTTTCTACTCGACGGTTTCTCAGCCAACCCACCAAAAACACCAAATTCAATTTATGAATGCTGCACTACAACCCCCAACACAGCTCTGCAGAGGAAACTCAGCCTACGTCAGGGCACCCAAACCAAATTAACGATTCCATTTTTTTAAATCCTTTTCCATCGCAAAACACTCTCGAATTTCTCTCTCTCTTTCTTTGAGGCCTTAAAGCACCATATTTGGTGGAGATCTCGCCAGTCTTCCGTAACTTCTACCATCTCTTAAAAATAAACCAAGGAACCCCTTGGCCAGGGGTTCCAATAAGTCACGCAAGTTTTGTTTAAGATATTGGTAATTCTTGATATAGCTACTTGCTGAATCTAATATTTTATTAGGAGGTGTACTATCCCTCCTGATAATAATCGCTGCGACTTATTCAGATAAGTGTACTATTGAGCCTTGATATAAAATTGTGTTTGTAGACTTAAGCGTTACATTGCGTCGCTTCGCTTCCTTGAATTTAGCAGAACCTTTATTGATTTTAGTTTGCTTATCACTTGTTTTTTGTAAGGATTATCGAATTATTTTTGTTGATAACAGATCATTAGTTAGTATTCGTTTTGTTTGGAGAGAAAAAATTGTTGGTATTTTGGAGTTTTATTAGTTGAACCAAACTAGTTTTCTCTTCCTTATTAGGGGTCGGTTTCGTATTGTGATAAATTGGAAAAATCTCTGACTAGTGTCATTTATCTGTAGAATATAAGTAAATGAATAAATCTATTTTCATAGGATACATTATAGATTATTCTGATAAGATTTATATATAAATATAAAAAAAAACTTTTTCTGGCTCAAGATGTCTCGTCTTATAGTTGTTAATAGGTTAGTTCAGAACGAACTTAACTACAAACTTGTCATTCGTGATATTACTATCGGTACTATCAAGGAGATGCATCGTCAATTGGTAATGGCATTGCAGCTGAAGAAAGAGGATGACAGCATCGAACTATCCTTATACTGCTGATGAAGATTTGGTTGCAGTGGAGGAAAAGCTTATTTAGTGTAGATAACTTTTTCTGGTTCGCCCGTTTGTGGAGATTTTCAGAAGTATCAATCTCAATTGCCTCACGTGTTAGGTCGCATTGAACATGTTACAGTATTTTATGAAGCTGAAAAATGTGAACGGCAGATGGCGAAACGAGCTGAACTACATGCAAGGGCTCTTGACCTATTGTCGAAATTGTATTCCAAAGCTGATGATTTCGAAGAGGCTAGGCGGTCAACGCATCCCCACTTAGACGTTCTCGATGCTTGTATCTGGTTTTCAGAATTTAGGTATTAATCGTAGGATAACTTTGGATGGAGTTGCTGGTAACTCTTCGACTTCTAGTGGCGTAACTGATAGTTCTGGCATCCCGGACGCAGGTCAGTATTTCAAGCCTATTTTACCTAGCAAATGGGGACTGAAATTTTCAGGAGACCTGAAAGGAATTTCGTTTTCTAGCTTTCTGGACATAGTCAATGAGTACAGTGTTTCGCGTCACGTTACCAAAGATGTGCTGTTATCCAGTGGCATTGATTTATTTTCAGGTAGAGCTTATCAGTTTTATCTTGCTTATCGAGACGATGTTACCTCTTGGGATGAATTTGTTTCGTTATTTGACAGTCGACTACAATGAAAAGCTGTTCAAAGAAATTAATAGAAGGACCCAATGACATGAAAGTATGGGTATTTATTTGGCCGTAATGACTGGTTACTTCAAACGTTTAACATGTTCCATTCTTGAGGAAGCCAAGCTGAAGATTTTAGTTCTAAATATTGCTCCTTATTATCAGAATCATTTGGATCTTGTCGAGATAAAAAGTGTTAGTGAGTTGTTGGCGTTAGGTAGGAAACTAGACACTAGGAAAGCTGCTATCGAGAATTATGCGGCTCCATTGAAGAGATCGTCTTGTCTTGAACCTGATCTGGCTTATTTGTCGATATCTGAGAACCTGTTAACGCCGTCGAAGTATCTCAATCGTCTAGTTCTGTAGTTGGTGACAAAAATATGTGTTTTCGGTGCAATCAATCGGGTCATAGGGCTGTAAGTTGTCTTAGTAAGGTGGTTGATAATGGGAAAAAGTTTTGCTACCGCTGTAAAAAGAAGGGTACACTATCAGAACTTGCCCAATCTGCTCTTTAAGGGCGTAAAACGGTCCCCGACGCACCTAAGTGATCGGATTGGGCGTGTCGATGAGTCGGTACCGATCGACAAATTTCAAGTTATTATCGATTATGTTTTAGACCATGCAGTTAACGATGAGCGCCCTATCTTAAGGTTGATATTTTAGGTAAAACGTTACTTAGGCTTTTGAACTCTGGTGCCTCCCGGACAATTATAGGAGGTAAAGGTTGGAATATGATTCAGGGGTTAGGTCTTCCATTAGATAACGGTAAGAGTATTTCTTGTACAGTTGCAGCAAGGTTCAAAGTATTGGTGTTGTCGTCTACGTTTGGTTGAAACTTTAGTAGTTCCTGAATTGGCCCATGTGTTCATTCTAGTGGTAGATTTTTTGAATTCAATAGGTATTTTTCCCGATCTTCACCACAATGAGTGGGAATTCTGTTCTGAACCGGCCCTAGTAAATTCTGTGATCTGTGAGGTATGTTATATCTCAGACTCATCTTTTCTCTATGGAAGAAAGTAGATTGAAAGCGTTGGTTGATACAAATGTTGCTCTAATGAATAATGGGTTAGGGTGCACTAATCATGCTGAACATGTCATTGTCACGCATTAAGCCTACGATAATCCACACAGAAGTGATGTTATCTATCCTCCTTCTTGACAAGTAAGATCAGTGAGGACCAAGAAATATTGCTTGGCTCAACGACATTCAATTTGATCGTCGATCTGCTTTTGTATCTCAGGATTGATCCTACAGTACCTTTGTTTTATGGGTGTACTGTTAGTGACAATGACCCCTATAGCCTACGCTGGTTGCAAAAAATTAAGAGGCCTAAAGGTCTTCTTGGTATTTGGGCTGTAAGATTGCAGCAATACAACTTTCAGATAGTCCATAGAAAGGGGAAGGAGCATGTAGTCCGTGATGCCCTCTCGCAGATATCGTCCCTTTGGGATGCTTGGACCAATTTATCTGACGCCCATTTAAGATAATTTTTATTTGTGGACCGCACGACTGTCTCCACTGGAGTTTGGCCTCGAGCATCTCAGACTGTCGTCGTATTGATATTTAGTCGATGTACGTCTACATACGTTTGTAATAATTCGTTACAACCCAGAAGGAATGATTTATCGATCTTTATTTTTTGGTAATGTGATAGCCTTACATTAAGAATGAAATGCTAACATTTACAAGAAATTTTATTAACATATACTCAGAAAAAAAAATTATAATGTGTTTGGCGACCCCCTAGCTGAATACACTCCTGTACATGTCTAGGCATCAACAAAACGAGGTGGTCGATGTCTGCTTGTGCAAATTGCACAGTCTCTCCCCATTATATCCAACACATGTTCGATGGCATTTAAATCTGGTGACAGGGGTGGCCACTGCAAAACATTAACGCAAGCTTCTTGGAGAAACTCCATAGGTCGACGTGCGTTGTCTTGCTGAAAAAAGTATTTGTGGTCTCCCATTTAGATAAGGCAGTAAAGTGGTTTGTAGTATATAATCAACATAAAACGCCCAGCTGTCATACTACCTCGAATAAAGATTGGATACCATAAGCAATTGCCCCCCAAACCATTACTCCAACAGTCCTGTGCACATTCTTTTCAACAACAAACTCAATATCACGTCGCTCTCTACGGCGGCATATTACCCTTCCAAGGCTCTCATGCTCGTCTAAACAGATTTGCGATATTACGCCATTCTGACTCACAGTCGTTGATAGACGTCAGAATATCCAGCTGTCGTCCTGAGGACGGTGCGGTAGTTGTAGGCTGCGTAAACTCTACCACCAAGGCGTGGCTCGAGGTACAGTTCAAGCAGCCGAATCCTTTTGGCAATATTCAGTTGAGTCTAGGCACAGCCAAAAACCTGGTAAAGATGTGCAAAGTCACAACTTTTGTACCACGATTCACGGGAGCGGAGACCAAGGAAGATGTGATGCTTGGTCTAAAGAGCCAGAGTGGATTAAATACCGAGCACTGGGCTTTCGTGACATGCGAGTCTTATCAATTTTTGCAACTCTATTGTAGCCCTTTGTTGCGTTGTTTTCTTCCAGCATATGTGATGATAGGTCTGACAACCGTTATATATGACCAGTAGATCATTTTTGGTTTTAGACCCCAAGTTTTCCCAAAGAGCCAACGACAGGTCCAAAGAGCACTTGTTGCTTTTGAGGTGATGTGTGCGAGGTGTGAGTTCCACGTAAGTTTCCTATCAAGGATGACTCCAAGGTACTTAACCTCTTCCGAAAAAACAGGGTTGTACCATTCAAGCTTGGAGTCCGTATACTTAACTTCCTCCTGTTAGTGAATGGAACAAGTGTCGTTTTATTAGAATTGACTGAAAGTCCTTCCTTCGAACACCAGGTAGTTATGAGGTTCAAGGCACATTGCATGCGATCGGCAATGATGCCGTCGTGCTTACCTCTGACCACTATAACTAAATCGTCGGCATAGCCAAGAGCACGAAATCCTTCTCTTTTTAGCTTTGTTAGGAGGTCGTCAACCACTAGTGACCACAGTAGAGGTGATAGCACTCATCCTTGAGGACAACCTTTTACCGCTTTTATAGTAGTCGACTGGTCTCCGAGTTAGGTGATTGTTTTCCTAGTATTTAGCATGGACTGAATCCATTTGATTATGGAAGGTGGGATACCCTTTGCAGTTGCAGCAGCGCTAATTGATTCATATGAGGTGTTATCAAAAGCTCCCTCTATATCTACGAATACACATAGTGATACTTCTTTCGCAGCTATTGCCTTTTCTAGGTCTCTTACGAGACAATGTAATGTTGGAAATTACAAATGAGCAAGCTGAAAACTCCGATATGGGAGGGATCCGAACGCCGATTATGATCCTGATATTGGTGAGTAATTAATTTCTAATAAGGGTTGCTTTACATTGTATATTTAACAATTATAGGGTCTATAAGTACATCAAGGTCACTAGGACATCGGGATTCCTAAATACTGAACCATTAGCATCCACTTCTAGTGAAATCGGATCAACTTTTCTAGATAATGATGCCGCATCGATATTGGCGTCAACCATTATGAATGAATATTCGGAAGGTTTTGATAACTCCCTTGATGATCCTAGCTATGATCCTATACCGACAAAACGAGATTTGGATTAGACCTTCCACAAGATTCCTTTGATAGTGAGTCTGAATCTGAAAATGAGTGTTGCCAAAACTGTTCCAAAAAAAAAACAGAGGGAACCAAAATGAATAACGAAACATCCTATGAATGGAATAAAATAGCCGTCGATTTACCTCAGTTTCATAAGGCTACTTTTAGTCAGCCTTTTGAACCAAAGCCATCAGTACTAAATAGTATCAACCCTTTGGCATTTTTTTCTTTGATTATGACTAAAGAAATATTAAACAACATAGTAAAAGAGTCTAGCAGGTATGCAATGCAGCGAAGCAACGACCTAAATATTGACGTGGACGAGCTGCAAGCTTTTTTGGATAACTGATTATTATGGGATTTCATCGTCTCCTTAGTATGAGATTGTACTGGTAGACTGAAGCAAATTTTTATGTCGAGCGTGTGGCTCGAGTAGTAACATTGAAGAGGTTTTTAAAAATTTTGCGATATTTACATCTAAACAATAATGAGAATATGCCAGTTCGACGTGCTGCCAACTATGATAAACTATATAAAATACGGCCACTTATATCTCATTTTCAAACTATATTCAAAACAGTATTTTCTTCTTCCAGATTTTTATTAATTGATGAGAGCATGGTGGCTTTTAAAGGTCGCTCTACAATGAAGGAGTATATGCCACTTAAACCAATAAAAAGAGGCTTCAAGATTTGGGTTTGTTGTTGTGCTGTAACAGGTTATATGGTAGCATTTGATGTATACACTGGAAACGTTAGTGATGGGTCTACGACGAAATCATTGGGAGAAAATGTTGTCAAATTTCTTTCTCAAAGCTTTGAAGGATTAACGTACTGTTTGTTTTTTGACAATTTCTTAAGTAGTATTCAGTTGATGAGAATTACTTGGAAAAAAATGTTCGCTTGTGGCACATTCCGTACTGACAGAAAACATTATCCAAAAAATATGTTCAAAAAAGATAAAGAATACTCCAAAGGGGAAACTAAATTTGTGCAATATGGAGTTATTAGTATCACCAGATGGTTTGATCATGGAAAAAAACCGGTGACTGTAGTAAGTAACATGCACAAACCTTCTGAGATGTCTACAACAAAAAGAAAAAAATGCTCAAGGTATTCGTGAAACAATTGAATGTCCAAAAGCTGTAGCAGATTACAATGCATATATGGGAGGGGCGTATTAAAATATTTTTTATTATCTCTTTGAATCCGGTATTGTCAATGCTTTCATTCTATACAAGGAAACAATGAAGAAAAAAATCAAAAGCCTCATTTACAGTTCCGATCACGTTTGGCTAATGAGCTTATAGGTAACTTATTTATGTATATTTCATAATATTTATAAATAAAATGAGTTGCCTTCTAGGGACATATAGCAACAGGAAACGAACTGGTTTCACTCCTGGCAACGCTTTTGGGAGGAAACGGAATCATCCAGATGGGTATCCAACTGTACAAAACAATATTAGACTACAAGATGTGGGTGCCCATATGCCAGAATTACAAAAGAAAACAGACGATGTGCTTTTTGTAGTACTAAGAGAAAAGAAGTAATCTGATTTGTAAAACTTGTAATGTTGGGTTATGTAAAGGTTATTTCGGTAAATTTCATGGAAAATAATTTTTCCAAAATATGTAGTAAATTTTGATTCTTACGTTATTTTAGGATTATATCGTTACGTTTGCGTTCTATTTTATTTTGACATTATAAACTTTAATTTTTATGTAAAATGTTGATAATTATCAATAAAAAATACATTTGTAGTCGGGTGGAAAATTATTGTCCCACTGCTCTTGACATACTTCCTAAGACCCTTAACGGTCTTTGCGAGAATTATTTCCCGCCCGTTTTTTTGAAAAGTATAATAAAAAATCACGTTTTCTTTGCTTATTTGTTGTTTCATGGTACCATATAAACGTTTTCACAAATCCAAATTAAAATAAAACATGCCCCACCCTTTTGCCCTATAGAGGGTTAAACCACTCGCCTCCGGCTCGTGGCTCAATTTTGCAAACTCCTGTAAAATCTTTCATTTTCAACACTTGTTATACAATATACAATTTATGTAAATAGTATTTTTTCTGCAATATAACCAGATGTTATATTGACACTAAATATACCTCTTTTATTTCCTTAAAAACCAAAACAAGTTCTTCGACACATAAATAAATTGATAAATGACTAATTTCTGAAATAAATAAAAATCTTACAAATACATGGTGATACACTCAAAGTTTAAATCCTTGAAACTTTGAGGAAAATAAGTTATTACTATAGCTAACAGCTTGAGAAAGCCACTGGTAACCATATCACGAGGGGTTTACGATTAAAGCCCGTTAAATACTCTTGTCGCTTGTGAAAGGGTATTTTCTAGCACATTCCCTGGATTACCGTTTCTTCACTAGGCTACTCTGGGTTTATTGTTCGAGTTTTTAACAACGAACGTGTATTCTCCACGTGAAGAGAGGATTGGGGCTCAAAGCATACCGCTCTGCCAAGGGTGTGATTGTAACCCTTTTCTGGCAAAATTCACTTCCAGCAGAAAAGTACGTTACAATATAAATCGTTCATACTTCTCGCTGTGTACGCAATTATATTGCTGAAAATACCATTGAAACGCTTCCATGGGACGCTAAAAGTCCAGATCTTAATTCAATAAAGAATGTTTGAGGACTTACGGTGAAAAAATTAAATACAATTCCACGAAACAAAGAACACTTATGAACCCTAATAGAAGAAACCTGGGAAAGCTTGACAAAAGATGAAAATTTAACATTCAATTTAATTGGCTCAATGTCTACAAGATTACAAGAAATTATCAATAATAATGGAGCTATGACATGTTATTGATTATTAAATGTAAACTTTCATGGCCGGTATTTGTTTTGTTTGTTTTTATTTGACGTCGGTATGTTTCTGCGCACATGGTCTATAATATATTTGTTAGTTTATTTGTTGGAACTGCTTTAATTTTGAATTACGAATTTTGTTTAACTGTAAAATGTCTTCTTTTTTATTGAAATTCTGTTGCTATCTTTGAAATTTTATGGATACACATGTAAAACTCTTTAAATCAGGTTTTCTAATTCTTATTAATGCTGTTGTTACAGAAGCATTAAACTTTACTGCAACTTCTGCATGTCTTGTCGTATTAAAGTGATTTTCCTATAAATAATCAGTTAAAGCTGTGTCTAGCTCTATTCTAGTTAAAAGTGGTCTTCAATTTCCTATTTTTCTAACAACAGTTTGATTCTTGTCCCACCTTTTTTTAAGTCAGTCATCTAATAAGCCAACCATCTTCTCTTTTAAAAAATATTCGAACCAGTAACAATGTAATATTTTTGAATTTTTAAAAATCACACTATTTATAAATTTAAGCTAGTTACTCTTTTTGTACAGTTGAATTATTGGATCTTTACCCGTGCGTCATAACTAATATTCATATGAAATAAGTCGAAAAATATTAGTCAAAACAAAGTCTAAATTATTGAATTTCAAATCGACGTGGTTAATATTCCGATCAAAGTATAAATAGTGCAAGATTAAATTTTCAAATATATTAATATTAAAAGTCCATAAAACAATTATCGTTTTAATGAAATTTGTGAAAATAAAAACCACTATTTTTTTAACAACTTCCATTATTCGGTAATTAAATATTTTGTTTAAAAGTCGATAAAAAATGTTCTGGTTAGACGACTATGGTGTCACACAATGAAAAACTATAGGTATATGAACTCCTTTACCAAACTCTACACCTAGATAAGCATTTTGATAACAAGGTAACATCATCAGATAACTTGGTTATTGAAATGCTCATCTAGGTGTAGAGTATGGTAAAGGGATTTAACTCAGTTTATTTAGTAAAACTGTAATAACAATCTTATTTATTCATCCCAAGAATAGTATATTGTACAACGAGCACGAAATGGTCATTTCGTGCGAGTTTTACACTATACTTTTTCTACGGTTATATTACTTTAAAAAATGAAATGTTATCTTGTATCTGTGCACAATATTTCATTATTCACTCGTTACTAGGCAACTAGTTAACAATGAAAATGTACTACATCTACTAACCAATGAATTCATTACAGCCGTAGAAAAACATACATTTGTTTTTATGATTTTAACAAGTCTGTAAGACGTAATCAAGACCGTTTTAAAATGATTTAGCCCGTATACCGTATATGGAGAATCGTTTTCATGACGTAGGGAAATGCTATGTATCTATGTTCACAAGTAATTAGGTTCAGAATAGCACAATCGAAATCCCATTAGAGTAGAGCGTCACCGTCCATTTCTATCATAGCGCCATTCTGACCCTTATTGCTCATGTATATAAATACAATAGCATTTGCCTATGTCATAAGAACGATTCAGCGTACAGTATGTAGTGTTCTCAGATCGATCCATGAATCGGTGAAAATTTCATAGTTTAAATTTAATCTTCTGGGGTTTAGCCCTGCTTGGAAAGAAACTAATTTGTGCTACAATTTCAGAATCGAAAAATAAAGTATTACTTTGGTTTATAAATATTATTTTTTCCATCAATAAGTGCTTTTTCTCTAGCAGATGCGACAAAGTGTTATTGAGAAAAGTTTTCAGAAAACTGAGTAAGAATACAAAATTTCAAAACCCTCTACCTAGTTCAATATAAGAAAATTATTTCCATCCAAATAGGGCTGAAATACAGCAGATGAAATAAATTTAAACTTAGAGATATTCAGATTTTTCACCTATTCATACTTCGATGCCGGGACGCGACTTTGCAACATATACCCCATCACAGCACAAGCTCCGCCTTCTGTTATACGTCATGCTTCGCCAGCAGCCGTAGAATACGATATACCCGCTATCAACACATATTACTAAATATACCCGATTCCAACACAATTCGCCCCTTTACATCGTGCCAATGTCATGTCGATATTATGATGCAATAATAATCATTTTTGCTCATTGACAGTGCAATGTATGTATTGTTTTCGATTCGTCCAAAGGCTTACCGAAAATGTCTGAATTATATTTAAGGCAATATTTCAATTTACATGAAGAGGATGTGTTTGTTACAGAGTCATTTTCTGATAACGCTCATTTTAATGTTTGCGTACGTACAAATCTAAACCGAAATAATGCGGAAATAGATTATAGTGTGCAATGCAATAAATGGATTCAAAACTTCAGTGAAAGTACGAGAACACAGTGGATTGTCAGGAAATCGTTTCCAAATTTGAAAACAATGTTATACAAGAAACAGTTCATGTGCCCCCATTCCAATTTTAACAAAGTTGTTGATGAAAAAAGGGTTCGTTTCAATAAACGAATTAAAGGAAATGATGTATTAGAATCATATCATATGAAGCATATGTTGAACCATGCAAACAATAGAGTTACACATCATGATATATTATATGAAAAATTTTAAAATCAATCTATCTGTTTAAATGTTCAAGAAGTAAATGACTCAACTTACTATGTAACTTCATCAAAAGATAAATAAATGTTATACAAAGTAACTACGATTTTCAGACATTTTGAGATTGTCATGGTGGAATAGGGGAAACGTACTGTAAGCACATTCGTGCAGTGGAATTAAAAATTGACAGATTTCTTGAAAATTGTCCAATGATAAGTAACCATGACAAAATTAATTTAGCATATATTGCATTAGGATCAAATGTACCAAAAGACTTTTTTAGTGACATAATGTCAATAGAACACAGTAACAGAAATACTGGAACTGGAAATATTAAAATTAATTTAGAGCAACCCAAAATTCAAATTTTACCGTCAGAAGATTCTCATAACTGCGAAAGTGGCTCGTTTGATTTCACGAAAATTATTCAAGACTTAAAATCAGAATATGCCAGAATAGTCGACTTAGCGGAACAAAGTATTAATAAAGAAAATAAAGACGTTATACTTAGATTTGTTCAGTCACTCAAGCATATTAAGACACCATCACAATTAACCCAATTCTTCGTACACAAAATTATAAACACCACTAAGTTAATCAAAGTTCAAACTACATCAATAAGCCGGCGAAAAATACGAGCTGGTTTGAAAGCTGGAACACGCCGAATAATAGCTGGCCGCCCAAGTCATAAGGAGACTTCAGTTAGCCAAAAACGAAAAAGATCAAAAATTAATCATTTCATTATTGACAACATAGATAAAAATCGACCAAACGCCAAAATACATTAAGTAAAGTTATGTACATCTAGTATAACTAATTAAATAAAATAAATTTTATGAAATAATAAAATTGCAATATTATTTTCCCCTTCGCCGCGGTTAAATGGAAATCATTGAGAAAATGTGCTGATCGAGCGAAGCGTGTCTAGATCGGGTACAATCAGTAAACTGTGCTGGTACCGGGTAGGAATAGTTTCCTTTCTAACAGCAAAAGATGACGTATAACAGAAGGCGGAGCTTGTGCTGTGATGGGGTATATGTTGTAAAGTCGCTGCCGGGACACAGTGTATATTGATAAATGAATGAATATCTAAGAAATAAAACACTAACAGAAATATATTTGAATACAATATAACACAAGATTCACATGATAAATTAATGAATATATAAGAAATAAAACACCAACAGAAATATATTTGAATACAAAATAACACAAGATTCACATAAGTAATATATGTATTTATTAATCACTTTCAGAGTCAGAACTGTCACCGACGTTGATGATTATTTGTTCAACATCTATATCACATATACATTATTCTCGTTCATTCCATTTTTCTATAAGCTGATCAGTGTGTTTTACACATTTTGCTCAAGCTTCAGCGTTACACTTCTGTTCTGTAATCTGTTTTTGTAATCCTCTCCTTCCATTATTCTGAGTAGGATATTCTCGTCGTCTGAGAAGTCCCCCTCCGCCCCAGTTATTATACCCTTATCCCGAGTAGCAGTTCCCATCACCTCGCTGGCTTTGAATCTCCTGAAATACTCCCTGGTATCCTCATTTTCCCAGCTCTACATCCCCTCCAGAGTATTGCTACCCTGGCTGTCCATCCTGAGTAGATTCTCATCCCGGCCTCCCTCCGTAGTACACTCCCTTTCGGTTGTCTCAGGTAGGTTACTCTCGCTCTTCGTCGGCGTTCTAGATATCCGGTTGCTTCTATTGAACGCATACTCCACCACCTCTATCTGCTGTTGTTAAATTTCTTCGATTATAATCTTTTTAAAATTTAAATCCCAGTTCTTTCAATAATACATTTAAAGATTATTTGCAGACAAAAATAATTTCCTTATTTTTCAATTCATCGTTTAAGGTTTGAAGGGTAACATGTTTTTCAGAAAAAAAATCTTAATAAATATAGATACAACATTTTACAATCAATAGGCTAGGAGAAAGTATATAACTGCATTTCAAAAACGGGATACAAGTGCTGCAAGATGCGATAATTGTGAAGCTATTTAAGTAAAAGGACTATAGATGCGACATCTATTGAATGAATTTTGAATTAATAAACATGAACCCAATAACTCTCCTCCTCCCGAATGGAACTTTTCATGATGTAAAAAGTACTTGTACATCCCCTTAAAAGGGTATTTTAATGTTTTTTAATCATTTCATTGTAACAATGACTTAACATCATTGCTTCATTTTGATTCGCTGGATGTTTTTTGACACCTGTTATAGGATTTTTTTATGACGACAGCTCTGAGAATGGCCTAATGGCCGAAAGCGCTTAGCTGGATTTTTAATAATAAATACACACTGAGTACTTGTCGTTTCATTCACTCAAAGATGTATTGTACTTACTTTGAAACTAAAAATACCAAGAGACGTTTAGCTTGAAGAAAAACTGTTTTCGTAATATAACCAACTTCAAACCACAAAGGAGATAATAAAACAAAATAAAACAATACCACAATGACGGACAACAATGACTTTGTAAGTAGATGTTACTGCACTAGTCAAGAGAGAGTCAAGTTATGCTTATTAAAAATATAGTCGCTTATATAGTTCTCTCTTTTCACTGTTCAGAGTGTTAATCAATCACCAAAACAACATACTTCTCTGCTTAAAAGACAAATATTAACGAATTTTGATCTGCTTGTCACGGTTGATAGAAAGAGATGTTATATAAAGAGTATGTGTTTTATTTTATCACATATTGTTGATGCGCGGGTAAACAACCAACAATGCATCTGTATGTTATACTAAATTTTTATTTTTTCCATCTCGTTTTATTTCTTTCCAAATTTAATTTTATCATTACATCAACTAACATTTTTGTTGAGATGGCATCATCGCCCTGAAAATTATACCATAACAACTAGTTTAGCATTGACACATTTTAAAAGATCCATTTACATAGCTAGAAAAACAATATTTTCGATTATCATAGTTGTACCAGTTTTATATGATGCGCAGTATACACCCAAAGGGGCAACATAATTATATTCATCAGATAGTAAGATTTTCAACCAACTGTTAACCATCCATTATACATATTTATTGATGCTAAATTATTCAAGTAGTTTGCTGTCATAAGAGATTAATATTTGAGAAAAGAAACTGCCTTGAGTTTAATTTCAATTTTGTATAATTATTAAGAACCTGCCTCGAGATAAGATAATGTACATAAGGCGTTTAAAGAAAGTACAAGTTTTGATTACCTTACCAATTGTTTTCGTTATACTTGTGGATAGGTTTTTCTTTTTGTTTGTAACAGTACTGGGTGCGAAAGAGTAATTTTCACACTGAATAACTCGCTGCAGTTTGATGCTTGATATTATTCTATAAATAATCATCAGTTTCACAATTTAAATACTCCAATATGATTTAAAATTTACGGGAAAAGTGAAGAGGCTTTACTTCAACTGAATACAAAATTTGTTTATTTTTCCAAAATATATCTTTTACCCATTGGTAGCAATAACGTCCTTTTATATTCTAACAAACAAAAATAACAAAAAAAAACCATATGAACATACACAATTAAGCTAAGCAGACGGATTTTTTTACTAAAAATATACAATTGGTACTGTTTTGGTCTTCATTAAAACACTATTTAGCGAATCGGTCGAATTCAGACCCCAAACATCTAGTGGCGCCCTGGCCATACAAGCAATCCTAAAAAAAAAGAAACAAATAAGCGTATGTGATCTTTAAAAAAAATAAAATAGTTTTAAATTCAAAGTGTAGTTTAAAAGTACATATCCGATTCTACAAGAATTTTAAATATCTAGCAAAACAAAAGATATTGGCATGTAATTATAAAAAATATGGGTATGTATGTCTACCAAAAGTACTCTAAAATTCAGAACTGGGAAAAATAATATCTTTAATAAGATCCAATGGAAGACTCATCTTGTAAATAATTTGATCATAATAGTCTTTCCATTCCATGATAACAATACAAGTTTTCATTCTTGTAGAATTTACATTTTGTAATAGATATATAAGTTCTGCATTTCATTATGAAAAGAATTTTTTTCTACCTGCCACCGGAACTGGAATGTAAAAATTTCCAATAACTTGGCCTAAGATTTGTTGGTTCTAGTATAGCTGCATGGAAAAGTACGGCGGTACTAAAACAGTATAGCAGTTCTGTAAATCCAGGTACCTTCGGTACAACACCTTTGTCAATTCCTAAATTATATGTCACCTGCAAAAATTTTTCTGTTAATGATGAACAAAAATAGTTCATGAGTTAAATCACTATGTAAGCCTAATCTATATTAACAAAAATCATATATCATAAGTTTAGCTTCATAAAATTCACAATACATATCTGTACAAAATATATAGTTCAAATTACAGTGAAATTTATAATGAAAATGAATTTCTTATGATAATATGAAAAACATTTGATGTTTTTCAGTATGAAAGTATACATCAAAACTTTAATGGTATCACAATAGGAATGTACCAAACAAACATTTATTTTCACTGAGCAAGTCGCACTGGGAACGGTTCATACTTGTAGAGTGCGTAATTTTCAAGTTCTATAACCTAACAGAAAATAAAAAATCCATCCACTTATTTTCTATTGATCTTACATGAGATTCGGCCATAGAGACGCCATTGGGGAACAATAGTTATGATAATACATAGAAGAGATACAATATGAATTTGGATAAGGGATATTTAGGATCAAGTTTTCATATTACGATAAGTTAGCAAAAGTGCATACAAAACAGGTGAAGAAGTACATCTGTGAATCATAGATATAGAAAAGGGGTTTGAGAAAGTAAACAGAACAGGCGTAAGAAAAATATTGAAAACGAAAAACATTAATGAATAGAATGCTAAAAACTAACGGATGATTCGATGAAAGATTCAAAAATGCGAATGAAGATATGTCGAAAGAGATGATAGCAAATGAGAAGAATTTAGAATACAATTTGAAGATAACAAATGAACAGCTCACGAAATAAAACATGACGGTAAGCGTTATTAAGAGCAAAACACAATAAAAAAACAGAGAAGAAACATTGGAACCATTTACAAAATTTAAATGCTCTTGAAGTGTAATAAATACTAGATTTACAATAATTTTTTTTAAAGAAAACCAAATTAAAAGTATTGGAAATGAGTTTTCCGCCAAAAATTGGGAAAAAACAAGAAGAGATAAAATAAGGACAATACCTTCACAGAATATCTAACAATAGCAATAGAGCAAACTCAATTCAGATGGTTGGTTCACTAAGTTGTTGGTGTGGCCTTCTTGTTTTTGGTGGTGTATGTGGCTTTTTTACTTTTCCGCCCAACCTATCTAATATGCGAGAAAAGTATTGGTTTACCCCAAAAAAAGTTAAAATTTAGAAAAAAATTTTTGAGTTATTTTTACGATTTCCATCAACAACACGAAAAAATGGTTTTTAGAAAAAAAATCCTGTGTGTATGTCGTCGTCGTCGGCCACTTTTCGTTACATACAGCCTCCGGAGTGCAACAAGTCACCAATTTTATGATTGAATATTGTGAAGGACATGTCACAGATGAACCCTATTGATTTTCAGATCACCAGAGCCAGTATAACGGGTGCTATGGTACTTGAAGTACGAAATATTTGTCATTTTTTGAGAAATTTCAGTTTGTTAGCACGATACAGCCTCCGGAGTTCAACAAGTCACCAATTTTATGATTGAATATTATTCAGGACATTTCACAGATGAGCTCTATTGATTTTCAGCTCGCCAGAGCCAGTACAACAGGTGCTATAGTACTTTATGTACGACATTTTTGGAGAAATTTCAGTTTGTTAACACGATACAGCCTCCGGAGTATATACAAGTGATCAATTTTATGATTGGATATTATTTAGAGCGTCTCAAAGATGAACCCTATCAATGTTCAGCTCCCTAAAGCCAATACAACGGGTGCTATGGTACTCGAGCTACCAAATTTTTGTAATTTTTGGAGAATTTTCAGTTTGTTAGCACGATACAGCCTCCAGAGTGTATACAAGTAACCAATTTTATGATTGAATATTGCTCAAGGTGTCTCACAGATATACTGTATTGATTTTCAGCTGACGAGAGCGAGTACAGCGGGTGCTATAAATCCAGGTATACTACATTTTTGGTTATGTTTTGAGAAATTTCGGTTTGTTAGCACGATACATCCCTCGACAGACAATTTTATTATTGAATATTGTTCAGAGCCATAGATGCGGAAAAGTTAGTTTTAATCTTTAAACCCGTTTATTTTTGATACAGCATTGAATCTAAGACACTGCCAGGTTTTATAAATGAAGGTAGATATTAATGAAGCAAAAAAGTGGATACAAGGAAGGGAGAGATGCCATGAAAATCATGGAAGTATGGTAAAATATACCATTTAATAGAAGAAAAAGGAGAAAGTTATGGGAGAAAACAACGAAAACTTCAACTCCAGTGAATTCTGAAAGGTAGCTGCAGTCCAGTATTAATACATAAATAACTCTTGTAACTTGTCTTTGATATATTGGCAGTAGTAGAAATAGTTCGGTTTATTGGTATATTGTGTATTAATAAATGTGTTGCGAATATTGTTTGATTGAGATCACTTTTGTGGAAAATATGTTAAAAGCTTACAAATTGCTTTCCAAATTAATACAAAATGATTTATTTCTTCACAACTCTAGACATCTCACTACCCTATAATATCTGCTTTTCTAATAACACTGGACCTCGCGATAATACTCCGTATACTGAAACAATGTTTTTTTCGATTAAATCTTACCTGTGCCACTTTCCACATAACATACAAAGCAATCGTAGAATCTGGATATTTACTGAAAGCTATTCCTGCCAAAATACCTGCGGGTAGAGCGTGTATAGGACTATCTTTACCTCTCATTCTCCTTAAAATACAAAGGCACGCCTAAAATAAGAAACATAAAATGCGTTGAAATAAAAGATTATAATCATGAACTTATTGCAATATAACTTTTGATATTATTTATCCTTATAACAAGCAATTTTTCAGAAATAAAATAGTCGAACTAACTATTTAGTAGATGAAAAGTTATTTATTTATACACTGCGTTGGAATAGATAATCTTCGAGCTGAGAAATTTTTTCACAGTGGTTGCATTAAATAATGAATGTGGTCGATATCTCTAGGAAAGTCCTGCAACTATTTCTCATAATACTTCCAGCTTCGTAAATGTATTGAACAATAAATACACTTACAATTCTTGACCTTTACCCTGACGTCATTAATATAATTATTAATAATAATAAGAATAATAATAATAAGGGGTCTAAATGGTAGTGAAGCGTCTCTTACATCCTCTCCTACCAATTTCTGCTCGCACCTCCACGTCGGTAGACCCTGGAGAACCATCTCTGGAGATTCAAGATCGGGTAACCAACCCCCGGTGGCGAATATCCTACAGCAGATGGGTAAACGCGTGAGGAAGAACAAACCCAATAAATATAGAGACACGGAAAAAATTAGCCTCGGAAAAACATAACGACGTGAACGGTAGCAGCACTTCCAAAACTGTGACCGCGTCCGGCAGGGGAGTCCCCGACAAGGTATCCCAGGTCGTTATCCAGCGAAACCGTCGTCAATCACAGATAACAACAAGAACAATAAGGCAAACCAAAGGCAGGATGCCTGAAACTCAATATGCCCCAATAGAAGAAAACAGCCAAATCCCATCGACAAGTGCTGTGACTACTAGATGTGTTTCTCGTAGGGGAAATGCTAATCCCATATTACCTGAGAGCACTCTAACAGGACGAACTAGAGTACGCATGAAATGGACACAAGAAATCAACATGTATATCATGCGCACTTACTACTGCATCACTAGACTCGAGACAGATACAACAGCTTTTCGCAGAAAATTACATTAAGCTTTCACTAGAAAATTTCCCGACATACCTGTGACAGAACAGAGAGTTGCAGACCAAAGAAGAGCAATTGTACAAAGGCACCTTCTATCACATGAGATACTCCAACAACTACGAGATTAAGTACGAGAATCTTTACACTTGGAAGATATGGTTAAATCTGACCATGGATCAACAAGAACAGACCCACGTATGCAATCTAGTCAATCAAATGATACTGATCAGAACCAAATAAACCCTTGTCAACTAAATCCTAGACAACTAAACCCTAGTCAACTAAAACCCGGTCAATCAAACCTTGGGTCTGGAAACACGGAAACCATAAACACATGCTCAGAACTAATAATGGAGGATACACAATCTGTCACACAACCTGAAATAAACAACACTGGAACAACGGAAAGATTGGATACAACAAGGCCCGTTTCACAAGAAGAACAAAGTGATAACAGCGAGCTTGCTGAACAGCTAAAGACACTATTCAGAACTGCGCAACAAAAGTTTGGAGGTATGGACACAAAAAGACCATGGCTACAAAAACAGAAAATATCAAAAAAGTTTGCCCAAATAGTTGATATTATGAATAAGCAAGTACTACCACCCCTACTAGATGTTGATTCCTACAATGAGCTCCACGATTTTATATACTGCGCAGCATTCACCGCCACGGAAGCCAATGGAGCCAAATTACACGAGCAAAACAGAAGGAAAGCAGGCAATACAGACATACCGCCGTGGAAGAAAAGAGAAAAATTGAGATAAAACGAGCAGAAATAGCAAGATTGAGAGAATTCAATAATGGAAGTCCCAGTAAAAAACTGAGGAAAAAAGTTCAAAAAATATTCGAGAAGTATAGGATCCACTCACAAAGAGATGTACCGAATACTGTACCCAACGACTTTCTTGACACACTCTAACAAAAACTGACTATGTTTAGTGCAAGACTCAGAAGGTACTCAAAAAGCGACAAGAGGAAACAACAGAACAGATGAGAATTCAATAACAACGAAAAGAAGTTCTATAGAACACTAAAAAAAGACACGGGAGGAGAAAACACTGAAACGGTAATAGAAAACCCACCCAATCAGGATCAAATCACATCGTACTGGTCACAGATATGGAAACAAAATAAAGAATGCCAAACGAATTCCAACTGGTTACGCCAAGAAATAGAAGAGAGCAGCAGCATAACGCAAATGGAAGAACCAGCTATTACAGAAACTATTGTCGCAGAAGTAACCCGAGATAACCACAGTTGGAAAAGCCCAGGAAGTGATAAGATTCACAACTTTTGGTACAAAAAATTGACCTGTATCCACAAACAACCAGCGGAATTCATCAATGACCTCATCAAGAACCCAGAGAAAATGCCCCTTTTCCTCACTAAGGGTATTACATACTTACTACCAAAGGGCAAAACATCCGAGGACCCCTCCAAATATCGTCCAATCACATGCCTCCAAACCGGATATAAGATTATCACCTCCTGCATCACAAGAATCCTTAGTGCACATTTAAAAGATCAAGGAGTGTTCACTGAAGAGCAGAAAAGATGCCGAAAAGGGACGAAGGGCTGCAAAGAACAACTTGTGATAGATTCTATAGTACTCAATGAAGTCAAGAAGAAGAACCGCAAATTGTCCTGCTGCTATATCGACTACCAGAAAGCATATGACTCGGTGCAGCACCCTTGGTTGCTCAAAGTGCTGGAACTGTACAAAATCCACCCAACACTCATTACGTTCCTAAAGAACACCATGGTTAATTGGAGAACTGAGATACAGATTACGGCCAGTCCAACACCCATAACCATTCCCGAAATACACATCACCAGAGGCATCTATCAAGGAGATGCCCCTTTGCTGTTCTGTATGGCACTAAACCCGCTCTCTAAACAGTTGAACCGAACAGAAATAGGATACATACTAAAAGTCAACCAAAGAAAACACAGCCAGCAAAAAAGCTTTTAATAGATACAAACGATATAAGACTCCGGAAAACAAACTTCAATTTTTAAACTTACGTGCAAAATCAAGGCACACTATCAAAAGTGCAAAGCGCAAATCTTGGACTGAATATGTCTCATCATTAAACCCAGATACACCAATGACAGAGGTCTGGCAGAAGGTACGCAAAATATCTGGCATTAATTCAAATAATAATATAAAAATACTCAACATGGGAGGAACTATATTGACAACTGATTCAACTATTGCAGATGCGCTTGCTGTAACATACGAGAACCGTTCCAGTGATTGCAATTATACGAAAACTTTTTTAGCTCACAAAACACTAGAAGAACAAAATCGCCTGGAAGTGACTACAGAAAATGACGATCCTATAAATGTACCGCTCACCATGTCAGAATATGAAGACGCCTTATCCAACCTTAAAGATACTTGTCCGGGTCCTGACCAAATTCCATCTACCTTTTTAAAACATCTTCCTTCCAATGCCCACGAACATCTCTTAAATCTCTACAATGTGATTTGGTTGCAACACACCTTTCCAAAGGCATGGCGAGAATCCCTAATAATACCTATTCTAAAACCCCGAAGCCAAAAATCAAATCCTCAATCATATCGACCAATTTCTCTTACTTCAGTGATTTCTAAGCTACTAGAAAAAATCATTAACAGAAGACTATTGTGGACATTAGAGCAACATAATTTAATAATACCCGAACAAAGTGGCTTCAGACAAGAAAGATCAACTACCGACAATATTATAGACCTGGAAAGTACCATCAATGAGGCATTTGCACAAAAACAAAAATGTTTAGCAGTCTTCTTCGATATCAACAAAGCATTCGATACTGCCTGGCATGATTACATTATCAAAAAACTTCTGAGCTGGAATATAACAGGTAACTGTTTACACTTTATCCAAAACTTTTTAAAAGAACGAAATTTTAGAATATTAGCAAACGGAACCACGTCAGATTTAAAACAAACAAAAAATGGCATTCCACAAGGGTCCGTAATTAGCCCCACCCTTTTTATCATAGCAATGAATGATATCATACAGGCATTGAAACCACCAATGAAAGCTCGTTTGTATGCGGATGACTTAGTTATCTATTGCAAAAGCAAAAACGTGAACAATCTAAAATCTCTTACGCAAGAATTCATATCTCATCTAGAGGAATGGTCGGAGAAAACAGGCTTCATGTTTTCTACTAGCAAAACTCGCTTTATGTTATTCTCCAAAAAGAAAACAGTAAACATCCCAGATATTCATTTATATGGACAGAACATAAAAGCCGAAAAGTCACTAAACTTTTTGGGTACAACCTTTGATGAAACGCTCAATTGGAATACACACATTAATAACTTAATATCTACGTGTCAAAAGAGACTTAACCTCCTGAAAACACTATGCAATAAAAACTGGGGCGCTGATCGAGACACTCTTCTAACATTATACAGGACGTTAATCAGATCGAAATTGGATTATGCAGCAGTCGTATACTCGTCAGCCAACAAACGAACCCTAAAACGGTTAGATATAATACAAAATACGGCTTTACGGATAATAACGGGAGCCTTTCGTACATCTCCAGTTGTAAGCTTATATGCTGAAGTTAATGAACCTTCCTTAGAAGATAGGCGTATGTACTTGAGCCTGACATATGCAGCTAAAACGATATACAATCCGTTCAATCCTACAAGGCATAACTGCTCCCCTCAAAAACTCCCCAATTCATTCACAATTAAACCTCATGCTCCCAAACCCTTTTATGCTAGAATAAAAATGTACCTTGAAAAACTAAGCTTCTCCTTTCCCAAATGTTTCCCTCGACTGACTACATCTACTCCCCCTTGGCAAATCAAAAAACCAAAATGTATAACCACTCTTAGCTCTCTAGATAAATATTCGACTCCCAATTTCAGTATTAGATCAACCTTCAAAACAATACTAGAAGATTATACAGACTATCACCAAATCTATACCGATGCTTCGAAAACTGCAGCTGGCATTGGAGCCGCGGTGGTAACTACAAACTCAACCCATAAGTTCACATTTCCAGATACATATTCCATCTTCTCAGCTGAATTATATGCCCTATATGAAGCCTTAGCTAATATCAATTCATCTTCAAACACTCAAAACCATCTTATTCTCACAGACTCCCTCAGCTCAATAAAATCCATACAAAAAATATTCACAAAACACCCCCTTGTGTTAAAAATTAAAGAAGAACTCAAAATAGCTCAACAAAACAATAAAGATATCATCTTTATGTGGATCCCATCACACGTAGGAATAGATGGCAACGAAGAAGCTGATCAAAGAGCAAAAGACGCCACAACCAACGAAGATGCTCGAGTAGAGCAGTTCTCAGTAAGTGCGGATATTAAATGTATAATTCAATCTAAAGTGAACAGTGTTTGTGAAGCTAAGTGGAAAACAGCGGGAACCAAACTTAACGAGGTAAAAAAGTCTACTAAACCGTGGTCGGTCCTACCAAAGAATCGTCGCGATCAAGTGCTACTAACACGGCTACGTTTAGGTCATACCCGGCTAACTCATAGTTATCTATTCGACAATGGTCCCGAACCAAAATGTAATTATTGTGACTCAAAACTGACTATTAAGCACCTACTTGTTGAATGTCCTCAACTAACACAACAGCGACAACTGGCACAACTCTCCAATAATGGATTATCCGACGTATTAGGAACAAACTACAATTTACATAACCTAAAGACATTTCTTAAATTAATAAATGTTGTAAATTCTTTGTAAAATGCCAAATGTAAATAACTATATATGTATACACCAAATATCGCTAATGACCCCTCGAGGTCGATGCGCTATAATAAAAAAAAAAAAACACATCACCTCGCACCAACTATACATGGACGACCTGAAACTCTACGCATCATCACAAGACAAAGTCAAAGAACTGATTATAATAGTGGAAAAGTTCTCCAATGACATATGTATGAGATTTGGGTTAGATAAATGTAGAACTATACATATGGAAAAGGGTAAAATCCTGACAGGGAACATACAACATGCAGATGGAGGTATAATAGAATCAATGGATCAGCAAGAGCTTTACAAATATCTAGCATATCAACAAGCAAGAACAATCGACCAAAAAAGAATCAAGGAAAGCCTAACAAGAGAATATATAACTAGAGTAAACAAATTGTGTAAAACCGAACTGAACAGCCGAAACATTATTCAAAGCTCTCAACACCCTAGCTATACCAATTTTAACGTACTCATTTGGGGTAATAAACTGGACAGTAACAGACCTAGATAATATTATGCGAAAAACAAGAACAACACTAACAGAGCACAGAAAACACCACCCCAAATCCAGTACAATAAGAATGACACTTCCAAGGAAAGAATGAGGCCGAGGTTTAATAGACATCAAAAACCTGCACAACAACCAGATCAAAATGATGAGATCATACTTCCACAAAAGAAAAGAAACATCATCGTTGCACCAACTTGCATGCATGACAGATAGAGGATATACACCACTAAACATATCCAATGAAGAAGTACAAGGCAATGAACTCATGATTAGTATAGAGGAGAAGAAGAATGAATGGAAAGGCAAGGCCCTTCATGGGCGACACCCGCATGATCTCGACCTACCCTTAAAGACAGGCGAACTAATCCCAGAAACGGAGGGTTTCCTTATAGCCACACAGGATCAGGTGATACACACAAAGAATTACCAGAAATACATTGCCAAAGAACCAAGTGTGACAGATGACAGATGTAGGAAATGCAAGGAGAGGCCAGAAACCATCCAACACATCACGGTAGCATGCAGCATGTTATCACAGAATGATTACTTACACCGCCATAATCAAGTCACTGCTATCATCCACCAAGAAATATGCCACAATTGGGGAATAATAGAAGGCAGCAATAAAACACCGTACTACGAATATCAACCAGCTGCAGTAGTACAGAAAGATCATATCACAGTTTACTACGATCGATCCATTATAACAGACCGGAGGATCCCCTGCAACAAACCAGACATAGTTGTAAGAGATAACAGACAGAAGGAGACATACATCATAGACATAGCGGTCCCTAACACCCACAATATTATAACCAGTATCGAAGAAAAGAAAAGAAAGTACACTGACCTCGCCGATGAAATCAAATACCTGTGGAATCTCAACAAAGTGACCATTGTACTCGTTGTCTTGTCCGCCACTGGTGTGATCCCAAAGAAACTACATAGAAGCCTCAAAACACTGGCGTTAAATACCAATTTGTACAGGCCCATGCAGAAAGCAGTTGTACTGAATACAACAAGAATTGTTCGAAAATTCATGAGTCAAGAATAGACGGAGTGCTTGGTAACCCATCCGTACCTCGCTAAATGCAAACACCAGGAATGAAGCCTGAGAAGATTGAAATAATAATAATAATAATAATAAACGCCTTTATTATTTCAAATAACAAAATTATATATATATATATATATATTTCTTAAATTTGATGCATGATGTAGCTATTGAAAATAAAGGGCGGAGTTCATTTTCTGTAATGACACCTAGTTTCATTACGAAAATGCTCTTCCAATCAACCCATAAAAGAAAGGAAAACATATGTCTGTTATATATAACTAAATAAATTGAAAACAAAGAATAAGTGGAATAAATAATACTGGTTATAAGTATAGCAAAATATGTGTGGGAGAGAAAACAATTAACTATAATTGTCTCTGAAGTAATATATTTCTAAACTTGACTTGAAATATTACATTTTTTTAAGTTTTCACATACGGAGTTATAAACAAAAAATATTTGGCATTGAAAGGACCGTCTAAATAGTTCAGTATTAAATACGGGTGGCGATAGTAGACCCTTAAATCTTAGATTTAAATTATGAACATCAGTCCGAAAAGAAATTTTTTGGTGCAAATAAATAGGATTTTCAAAGGTTATAATTTTGTGAAAAAGGCAAGCTGCATGAAGCATTCTTCTGTTATCCATATTTAACCATCCTATCTGAATTAATTTATGTGATATACGCTGACGCTTTTTAATACTATATATTAATCTTAAACATGAATTCTGTACTTTCTGTATTTTGTTTTTATGAAGGAGGGTTAAATTTGGACCATACACTAAATCTGCAAAATTAAAGTGTGATAAAACGAGACTTTCACACAGAGTTTTTTAACATGTTGGGGGAGAAAATGACGATTTTCGTAAATTAGTTTTAATGAGCTGTACGCACGTTGAATCAATTTATTGATGTGTTTCTCAAATCTCAAATCTGGATCCATAATGATACCTAAATTTTTAGCATGATTAATCAAGGCTAACTCTTCGTTGTTAATTGTTATATTTATTAAGTTTCCTATTTTAGCCTTGTTATAAGCGGAGCCGAACAAAATTACATCAGATTTGGAGCAATTGATTAATAAGCAATGATCTGTCGCTAATTTTATGAAAGTTCTTAGTTCTTGATTAATATTTTCGCAGGCATTATCAACGGATACTGGAGGGAAGCTATAGTATATCTGGGTATCATCTGCGTATACGTGAATTTTACAGGTTTTTAAAGATTACGTTCATTGTATAAGTAGAACACATTAGTGGTCCCAAAATGGATCCTTGAGGAACTCCTGAATTCAAAGTTAAAAAATCCCGATTGATCTGAGTCAATTTTGACACATTGTTTACGATTATTTGAATAATTACGTAAAAGATTAATGGCACTCTCAGAAAATCCTATATAATGTAATATGTTAAGCATCAATTTATGATTTATAGTGTCAAAAGCTCTGCTAAAATGCCAAAAATTGTACATTTACCGACATCTATAGCAGAAATAATATAATCAACTAGACTCGTTAAAGCTGCGGTGAAGCTATAACCTTTGCGAAAACCAGATTGACACTAGGAAGTATTAAGTTAATTGTTAAATGTTCTCTTATTTGCAGTTCCATCGCCCTTTCCAGAATCTTAGAAAGCATAGAAAGAATACTTATTCCTCTTAGATCTTTGTAATCGCATGGATTTTGATTTTTTGGCAACATTTTTACAATAGCTTGCTTCCATGCATTGGGAACTACCTGATGGGTTAAGCAGAAATTAATTATATGTGTAATGTATGAAACGATCAGAGGACAATTTGTTGTTATAAACAATCATATCATCAATTTCTTTAAATGTATAGGTGACGGGAACGAGGCTATTAAATTGATAAAAACTGAGAAGATGTTCAGGTGGTGAAACGCGTGTGATGGAATTTATTAAAAAATCATTAATTTCATTTGCTTTTCTTAAGCTTTCAGGAATATCACGATTTTTGGCTTTATAAAATTATTTGATCTAAGTACCCGCCACAGGCAATTTGAATTAGTATTTTCAAACTGATGTAAAAAATAAGCACGTTTTTCCCTTTAATAGTGCCTGCATATCTGGTGATAAATCCTTTCTAACAACTAAACCTGTGCCTTTTAATAACTTCTCCTGCTTAAATATCAGGTTATTGAAGTGAAGCGTGCTCACCTGAATTAGAATTGGTTTAATTTTATTTTTTTCTGGTGATTTCAGTCGATAACAATTATTTACACTTGGATGATAATTTATAGATAAACGCAGCTATATTTCTAGTACAATATCCATATATTTTTCATTCTGCAACTCTATAACTCCGTAAAGAATTAAATTTTTGGATCTTCGAGACCTTTCAAATGACTCCTATTTACTTAATATATATTTAAGCTGTCTATCCTGGACTTGCATTTTTAATATTAGAATATTATTCTCACCCTTTAAGTTTTCTATTTCCTTATCATATTTTTTGGCTATTTTCTCCATAATGGAATCGGAAATTTGAGATATGAACTCATCAGCAGTAACAAAGCTAATTCACTAAATTTTTAACTGATAACATAACCGACAAATGTCAAATTATTTTGTTCTGTTCTTCACTATTAATAGAAAGAGATGCCACTTAATTATTATGTCGGATATTTTATCAGATATTAATGACATCAGGGTAGAGGTCAATCATTTTAAGGGTATTTGTGTGATTAAGTATGTTTTCAATTCATGAATTTTTGATAGAAGATTACAAATATTCAAGGGGAAACTACTCACAAATCTTGCATTTGTTTACATGAGTCGCATTTGTTAAAAATATTCTAGATTTAAAAGCAATCAAGACATAATGTATATATTACTTCGGTATTAAAAGGAACAATGGACTGGGAAAATAATTGTGTATACTCGACATGGTCTTAGATTGTGTAGGATACTTATCTATATTTAGGAAATAGTTGTTTATCAAATAATACTACAACATTCATTTCCAAAATATTTTTTATGAAGTTTAACACTTTCACATTCGCTTGAACCAATTGTCAGAACACTTTAGTGCTGGCAGGCTTCGAAGAGTATTAGACAGATTATTCTTGCGAGGAGAAAATCTTTCATTTTGTATATTAATCCAGGAGAATTAGACTCAAAACCTACCAGGTATGGTTGTATCGTTACGTAACTTAGATATTCTCAAGATTGATCGAAAATGATATATACAATCATATTATAAGTATGCGCTAGCTCAGAAAGTTGTGCTATTTGCAAAAAAAAATCGGGAACTGCAAAAATGCACGAAAACGCCGCTTTTTCTATCACTATTTTCAATATAACTCTGTACGTATGCAGTTTAGAGAAAAAATCATTACTTGTGAACTTGTTCGTTATGAATGAAATTTTCTACAAGATAGAATTGGTTTAAAAGTCGAATTTATTATATTTTCGTTGCTAGATAGCAATCAGTCGGAAAAAAGTGACGAAAATCGTGGTAATTTTGAGGCGCGTAACAACCAGGTAAGAAATTGCACAATTATACTATAAATAGAGATTTAAGTACTTTAGAGTATTACAAAATGAAATACCAAAAACCGATCCAAATTGAATCGTTGGTTTTGACGTGGTTGATTTAACCGAGCAAAAAAAACACTGTTTTTCCGCGTCAATGCTGGGAACAAAATTTTGCATTTTGATTGCTGTCGATTTTTTTACACATTGTTGGGCCCGTTAGCTATCATATAGAATCGATATAAGGTCGATTTTCTTTTTTTTAACAACTTTTGGCGCGATTTTGAAAGTTTGTAAAATTTTTGCTTAATTAACAAATTATTTCGGGAAGCGGTTTTTTGACGGCGAAATCAGCGACGACGACAACGAAGAAATGCCTTGTAAAAAAACTAAATATGTTTAAAAATGCGATGTTTATGAGATTACAATAAATATTTTTTGAAAATATTAAATATCTAGTTATGTCTGCATTTTTTTTATCATACCAATATTAATCACTAAATAAATTTTTTTATTTCTGACAAACATTATATTGCTGCGTAATTATTGAAACTTACGATAACTATTGGTGCACAACGCATTCCTACCATCGATATTATCATTTGCTTAAATATACAACAATGTTCAAAACTGTGAAATTTTAATTAGTAGTAATACGCCGGTAATCTTTCATAATATTGCTATGAAACATTGAGAAATAGGTTCCTCTCGATTCGGTATATCGATTTAAAAAAATTATCAAAATCGAAGCAATAGAAGCCGAGATATCGCGTACTAAAGCGCCCGCTCTGGTTTTGAACGCTCGATTTCAATTTCCACCGCTCATCCCCTCCCCACCGATTTCACCGCTCGGATGGTTGAATCGCCAACATTCATGGAATTTTCCTTCAAAAAGCACATGTACAATATTATTTATTTAAACGCCTACGAAAAGTACTCGGACAAACCTACCAAGTTCTTTTTTTTTATTGTTCCACTATGCGTAGTTTTGGAGATAACTTTTGCCAACTTTGGCAGTTAATATCTCAGAACTTATACGACCAATCTGAACGATTTTTTTTAAATTGAGCGTCTTTTCGAGAACTTTCTTTTAGTACCTTAAGATTTTTTTCAACGCGTAAAACCGCTTCCCGAAATAATTTGTTACTTAAGTAAAAAATTTACAAACTTTCAAAATCGCGCCAAAAGTAGTTAAAAAAAAGAAAATCGACCTTATATCGATTCTATATGATAGCTAACGGGCCCAACAATGTGTAAAAAAATCGACAGCAATCAAAATGCAAAATTTTGTTCCCAGCATAGACGCGGAATAACAGTGTTTTTTTATGCTCGGTTAAATCAACAAATAAACCACGTCAAAACCAAAAAATAAATTTGGATCGGCTTTTGGTATATTTCATTTTGTAATACTCTTCTTCTTCTTCTTCTTGTGCCTTGTGCTTCTCGCACGTTGCACGTTGGCGGTCCTTTGTACTTCTTTCATGTCAAATGTAAGGTGCCATTTTCTGCCTTTCGGAAGATTGTGGCTGCATCTCTAGTTCCGCACCAGTCTCTAATGTTTCGCAGCCATGAATGTTGTTTTCTTCCCGGGCCTCTTCTACCTTCTATTTTTCCTTGCAAAATCAACCTAGGTATTGAGTATCTGGCGCCTCTGAGTACGTGTCCAAGATAGGATATCTTTCTCTTCTTCACGATTTGCAGAAGTTCTCTACGCATACCGGCCATTTCCAGCACCTCTTCATTAGTTTTATGTGCAGTCCATGGGATGCGTAATACTCTAAAGTACTTAAATCTCTATTTATAGTTTAATTGTGCAATTTCTTACCTGGATACGCGCCTCAAAATTACCACGATTCTCGTCACTTTTTTTCCGATTTATTGCCATCTAGCAACGAAAATATAATAAATTCGACTTTTAAACCCATTCTATCTTGTAGAAAATTTCATAACGAACAAATTCACAAGTCTGCATACGTACAGAGTTATATTGAAAATAGTGATAGAAAAAGCGGCGTTATCGTGCATTTTTGCAGTTCTCGATTTTTTTTGCAAATAGCACAACTTTCTGAGCTAGCGCATACTCTACATTTCTTTGTAAGGTAATTGATTAACAAAATTCCATGTCCATCACAAAAAAGTTAACGGCTTTTTCCGGCTGCTAATGTTGTTGTATATGAAATTTCCTTATATATTTTCAATACCTTTCTAAGTCAGTTGAATAAATGATTCTGCAAATCATTATTAGACAATATTGCCAACGCTTTATATTAAATCTACCATGTTATATTTATAATTCGATTGAATTTATTTATTAAAAATTACGTAGGTGACGACGAAATGTAGTACACTTTTCATTTTATCTTTCGTAGATATCAATATTTGTATAGGGCCAAAGTACAAGTGTGAAAGTTTAATTTTAATAATCCAATATATTTTATATAAATTGATAAAAAATAACGAATATTCCACTTATCTGTTAGTAGTACATCATTAAATTCTCTTTCGGAGTATTTTTACTCATTATAGGAGGGACTTACACTATACCTACAAGGGTCGTTCGAAAATTTTACACAGATAACAAGATAATAATGAAACTTGAAATATCTTTTTAAATGAGGTGTCACGAGATACTCTGTGATATACAAAAAATCAATTACTAGTTGCACATAAGTGAACGGTCATTATCCGTGCTATTTGCTATATAAAACCCGAAGAGTCCTCTTACAAAAACGTCGGACAAGTATACACATAACCGGAATTTCAATAACATAATCAAATACAAAGACAGTTAAAAGAGTGCCGTGCAAAAACGAATCATGAACCGTTTAAATTTTAATGAATTTTTAAATAAAACGTACCGGAACTGAATACGAGGGATGGTAAATAATTAGTCAGGTTTGGATATTGCATAAATTTACGAGAGCAGCAAAAAGTGAGACGGACGAAACATCGATATCGGAAGAAAGCGGCGAAAAGAGGTAAGGAAGCCCATGTATTTTTCGTAAAAGTATACGAATAAGAACAATGCCGCCGAAAACAAATGAAAATGGAGGAACTGAAAGATATGATAAAATAAGTCCTACAGAACGTTAAAAAAAACTAAACGATGAAATAAAACAATTTAAATAGTTTAAAACTTTATATTTGAACTAATGTTCAATTTAAACTAGTGACGCGTTTCACTAACACGGTAGCTTTGTCAAACGAATAAAGGTATAATAAAAAAATGTTTTAATATACAGTGCATAAATACAGAATTCTATGAATATTAACAAAGGTATTGGAAAAAAAATTTACCTGGAAATTATTTCACTACAAACATTTCTAAGCCATCTTCTAGCTAAAAAGGCTTAATAAAGGAGAGTGATTGATATCTATTTGGCCGTAAAAAAGGTTACCTGAATATTTGTTTTTGTTTATCTGTAAAGGATTTAGATTCCACATGTAAAATTTCGAAATGTGGGTCGAAAGTGTGTTGGTTTTCTAATAAATTATTTGAATAGTTAGAATCTAATTTTTTGTTGTCATAGCTACGTTTGTGTTCTGCAATTCTAGTTTTAAAATTTCTAAAAGTTCTAACGATATAAATTTTATCACAGTTGTCATTACCACATTTTAATTTATAAACTCTTGATTTGTTTGATTTTGAAGATTTAGATTTGTTATTTTTAATGAGTTTGGATAAATTGTAATCAGTTTTAAAGCAAATATTCACGTGTAAAGTTTCTAAAAATGATTTAATTTTTAAGGATGGTGTTTCAAAGTATACTAAGCATTTAAATTGTTTATTATTGTTTCTATGAGAAGGAAATACTAGTTCTAAAGTCTGTTTTATTATCTTTTTATTTATGATATTGTCAATAAAATTTTGATCCTAAATATTATTAATTGCGATATGTTTTATGATATTTAATTATTCTTTGTTGTAATTATTAGTATTGAATGGGACTGTTAAAAGGCTGTGTATCATACTATTGAAAGCTGCTAGTTTATGACTGAATGGGTGCACCAAACTATTATGAATTGTAATGTATGTATGTGATGGTTTATAAAATATAGAAAAATCATGTTTATTATTTGAAATGGTAAGGTCTAAAAAGTTTATAGACTTATTTTGTTCAAGTTCTACGGTAAATTTGATATTATTCTGAATTGAATTAATGTAAGTAATGGAGCTGTATATAATTATCTATTTGTACCGGCGAAACTAGCTAAAATGTCGTCCACATATCGGTGCCAGTACATAAATTTTTTACTAAGGGGGCGTTTATTATTTTTTCTATATTATCCATGAAAATTTCTGCTAGTGGAGGGCTGAGGGGGTTGCCCATAATCAAACCATCATTACTGCTATAAATCTCTCCATTGAAATTAACATAATTTTGATTTAAATACACTTTTAATAAAGTAATGATATCAGAGTGAATTATAGGATTAACGTTATTGTACCTGAGCAACTTATCAACAAGAGTTATATTTTCTTTAGGAGATATACTAGGAAATAGATTTGTTACATCGAACGATATAAATTTGGAATTATGAGGTAGTTTTATATCTTGAATATTATTAATTAATTCCGTTGAGTTTTAAACTGAAAATCGATGTTTGAATGAACAATATTTAGAAACGATATCAATGAGAATCTTTGAAATTTTAAATGAAGGTGCTGTGAAAAAAGAAACAACTGGCCTAATTGGGTACCCCTCTTTATGGAGTTTATTTAGTGAATAAAGTTCAGCGTGTTGTGGATTGGGTAAAAATAATTTATATTTTTTTATCGTTAATGATTGATTTAGAGTTATCTACTGCTAATTTTATTTCTTTCAGAAATTTATTAGTTGGGTCTTTTTTAAGGTGTAGTGGTTACTTAGTAAGTGCCCCTCGTATAGACTACTTCAACCATAAAACCATTTATCTTGGAGAAACACTTACCTCGTAACCATTCTTTAAGGGGTGAATAAATAACATCATTTAAAAACTCACTGGAATAAATATAATTCAGAATTATTAACACAAATTATAAATACACGATACATACATTTGTACTATTCAAAATAATAATAATGAATCATCCTGAATTTGTCGACACTTTCTATTTATAGGAAGTATGCGATCTAATGTGTCAGTTACCCGTATTCATGACCTTCCGGATTCAAAATGAATGTGATATCTATATTTTACAGCGAACGTGCTTTCGGTGTGTTTGCTTAACCTTAATAGATCGATGCCCGCTAACCACATTGAAATTATTATTTACACAAATTTAACAATGTCTTTTCTTTTGATAATGTCTTTTTGGGATCATCACATCATCCCCTCTTGGAAGAGAAAAATTATCGTTGATAAATTTTCGATATTACTTAACGTTAACAGTTCTCACTAATTGTTTTGTTTACTAAACACTACTTGTTTGTTTATGATCACACTTCACTTTGTCTACAAATGTTTCCACTATGGTATTTATACAATCGATTTTTATGAACGGTCTGCGTTTTATTGTTTTGAGATGTAATCTCACAATTTACGCCTTTTATTTCCGTTATTTTAACGCGCCTAAATAATGTGGATCGAACTTATGTCTTTCCTCATTCCTTAGAATGACTAACTCCCCTACTCTAAAGTCTACAGGTGAAGATTCCTTTTCACTATTATTTACTCTAATTATTTTATTTTTTATTAAAAACTGTTTGGCTTTTTCATTTGCGTATTGTAACTTATATTTCAACTCTTTATCGTATCTTTCAAGATTGTAACACGGTTCTATTTCTACATTCAAGAATTCTGGTAAATTAGGTTTTCTCCCGTATAATAACTCAAAAGGAGTGTATCCGTGATACGTGTTTGGTGTTGTATTATAACAATAAGCAAACATTTTTACAAACTCGCACCAGTTATCCCTAGAATCTTTGATAAAGTTTCTTATATACTCATTAAACGTTCTATGTAATCTTTCACAACTGCCTATTGCTTCATGGTGGTATGCCGTTGAAAAATTATGTTTTATTTTTAAAAGTTCCGCTAAGTTCTTCATTATCTCATTCTTATATTTCGTTCCTTGATCTGTCCTTATCTCCTTCATCAAGCCGTAGTTTGGTATAAAATAGTCAAATATAGCTTTTGCTATTGTAGTTGCCTCTTTGTTCCTGACCGGTATCATGACCGCGTATTTAGTTAGTTCACATAATATTGTATTACAATAACGATTCCCGTTGTTACTTTCTACAAAAGGACCTATTGCGTCTATGTAAATAATATCAAACGGTTTTATAGATGTGTCTGTGATGACGAATTTTTCCTTATGACATTCATGACATTCTTTACATACTTCCTTACATCTTTCTCCATGTTTTTCCACCTAAAATTTGCTCTTAGTTTCTTTAATAATCTATTATTTCCTACATGTCCTCCAAACGTTGGATCATTGTGATATCTTTCTAAAATCTTTTGGATCTCCTCTTTCTGCTGTACCGTTTTTGGTACTTCGCATATACATATTTGTATATTTTTTAACCTTTTATTCCCTTCTTCTATTGTGCACTTTTTGAATATATCGTCATTTACGTATGTTTTCATTCTTTTTACTTCAAATTTTACCGATATATAGCTCCTCAAGCTTTTCCAACGTTCGTCCTAGGTCGAAGTTGTGTATTCCGGTAAATAAGGCTTCACTAAATTTCAATTTATTTTTGATCCGAATGCTCATCCTTAACGAGATATGGTTATTTTCAAAGTGTAAAATTGGTAATTTATGTGCCTCAAGATTATTTCAAACTTTTATTACTGAAGGTTTTTCTATTCGTACTTCCTTTGTTTCTTCGTTATTCTTTAGATCCTTTCCTGACTGAGCGTTCTCCTTGCGCGTTTGTGCTCTTGTGATTGTCAAGACATTATTTATGTATAAATCCTTAGTTCTTCTATGGATATTCTTGATATACTATCTGCGTAGTTCGCTACACCTTTGACATACTGTATTTCAAAATCGTATTCTTCCAAATCAATCAAATTTCACATTTTTCCTAGACATTGTATTTACCTCTTAGTTGATTAAAACTTTTATCGCTGAAAATTTTATCCAAAATTTTCGGATTAGTTTCGTTATTTTCCTTATATGTTGATTTATTCCATCCTGTATGTATTTCTAATTGATTTTTCCTATCTTCCAGTTCTTTTAGACTATATACGTTGTCATTTATCATTAAAGTATTATCAATTATCTTAGCTTTAGCTCCACTTTCTCTCGCCTGTTTCATGTATCTTATTAACTGTTTTCTCTGTTCCAATATATCTTTTGGGTAATCTTCATCAATGTATATCTTTGTTCCTTTTAATTTATTCGTTCCTTCCAAAGTTTCTACTTTCTTATTCACGTCTTTCATCATTATTAGTACTGGCCTATTTTTGTTACTGTTTTAGTTTCCTATTCTTTTACATTTCAAAATATCTGATTTAACATCTACTGTGTTATTAACCTTTTTCATTACATCTTCTAGTTTATTTTCTAGTTGTTCCCCATCTTCTTCATTGCCTTCTTCTCTACCATGTATTATCAAATTCTTCTCTCTAAAATTTTTCAGGGTCTGTGTCAAGTTTCCTTGCAAAAATTCTGTTTTTTCCTTGAGTTCCATATTTTCCATCCTTAATTCGTAGTTTTCTTTCTTTAACTGTGCTATTTGTCTGCTCATTTCTTCAATTTTATCCTTGCATATTCTCACATTATTGTTAATTCTATTATTGTAATTGCCATTCCTATTGAATTTCCTATCCTTATTGAAATCTGCGTATCTGCCGTAGTTATTTCCTTGATTAAACTGTCTGAATGTCCTTCCTAAGGGGTTACCGTTGTAAACGCCTCTGTTGTTTCCCCTCCTATAATACTTCCTAAAGTCAAAGTTTGATTTTCTGAAAAAATTCCTATTCCCTTCATGTGCAAAATTTGTTGTTTGCTTACTATGCCTTCTACTGACACTAACTTGGATAACACTTCTTGCGTGGTTTCAAAACTTCCCGCTGCTATGATTGTTTTTGTTGCATCCGTTGTGGCATTCGTAGTTACTGCCTTAATCGTTGCTTCTTTGGTGTATTTTAAGGCTATACGTTCTGGCATTCCTTCTGACACGTATGCTGCCTGTAGTCTCTCTGCTAATTTTCCTATTTCCGTCGCGTACTGTGTTACGTCCTTCCCATTTTGTTTTACTTTATTAAGTTTCACTAAGAGAAGGCTTGGGTTGTCTCCTCTGATTCCTGACTTTAGTTTATTCATGATTTCTATAATAGTTTTCCGTCGTGATCAAACTTCTAGCTTTTCCAATTAATCTCGTCTTAATTAGTAAAATAGCATTTTCTTCGTTACCTGTCGTGTTTATTTGTAGCAAATCTAATGAGTCCAAAAATGCTTGCAACTTGCTTGCTTCCCCGTTGAATTCAGTCGGTAAAACCTTACTCGCAAAATTAAAAAAATCATTCATACTTGTCACCATTTTCAACTGTTTGCTTATTGCTTGTAATACACCAGTATCGATTTCCTCAAATATAGAGGTAGGTATTTTAATAATACAATTTAACGCTTGAAATGCCCTAGCAGTTTTATCTCTAATCCTATCTGAATAATTTTTACAACTTTCTTGTTGTACTAAACTTAAATTTTTCCAGTTTTTACCTATTAATTTAGCAAAATTATTATAAAGAATTATTATACTATTGATTACTTAGATATGAATATATGGATTTTTAGGAGTTTCCTTTTTCAAAACCTTTTTGTTAATTTCTTCTACAATTGACCTTAACTTATCTTCGAAATCTTCCCACGTTATTGACATTTATGAGATTCGTTCATAAAAATAGAGTGCATAAGTACTTACAATTTTTATACAGTCAAAGTTCCTGATGTCTGCTTCGCTGGAATGCCTCGGTTGATGTCCCTTTTCAGCGCTCTTCGATGCGTTTTCCATAATGACCATATAAATTTCAGAATAAAAGCTATATATATGATATACTCGTACAATAGAACCATTATATGCATTGCAAAACTGTCTTGTTGTACCATAAAATTATTGTTGACGGTACCCGTTTCTTTTACCTCATGTTTAGTAGGTGAGCCGCCCATAGTATCGCTTCTCCAGGGTCCCAGATTTAGATAAAAGACCATATACTTCCACTTGTTTGAATTAATTTGCAGGATTATTTACCATTACCATTTGTTTTGCAGGAATATTTACCATTACCATTTGTTTCACAGGAATATTTACCATTACCATTTATTTCACAGGTATATTTACCATTTATTTCGCAGGAATATTTACCATTACCATTTGTTTCGCAAGATCGCCATGTAGTGGTTACATAGTAAGTGCCCCTCGTATAGACTACTTTAACCATAAAACCATTTATCTTGGAGAAACACTTACCTCGTAACCATTCTTTAAGGGGTGAATAAATAACATCATTTAAAAACTCACTGGGATAAATATAATTAAGAATTATTAACACAAATTATGAATACACGATACATACATTTGTACTATTCAAAATAATAATAATAATGAATCATCCTGAATTTGTCGACACTTTCTATTTATAGAAAGTATGCGATCTAATATGTCAGTTACCCGTATTCATGACCTTCCGGATTAAAAATGAATGTGATATTTATATTTTACAGCGAACGTGCTTTCGGTGTGTTTGCTTGACCTTAATAGATCGATGCCCGCTAACCACATTGAAATTATTATTTACACAAATTCAACAATGTCTTTTCTTTTGGTAACACCCTTTTATGATAATGTCTTTTTGGGATCATCACAAAGGGTCTCAAAATTGCCTGCCTGTATAAAATTGTTGGTTTTTAATATATAATCTTCTTTAGGTAATGTTATTACCGCATTTCCTTTATCTGCTTTGTTGAATTGATTTGGCGACTGATAATTCAAAGTTGGATTTGTTAAACTTGACAAAGTATTTTTTAATAATTTCGGAAGCTTTATGTTTTAGATTGGAATTATTTGGAAAATTATACAAGTTAATTTCTGTTTCTATACCTAGTTTGTTAAAGTTATCAAATGAACATGTAAGTTGAATATTTTGTTTAAACCCTTTTTGTAATAATTGAACTTCCTTATCTGAAAAAATTGTATTCGAAAGATTAACGAATCTAAGAAAAAATTTATGTTCTGAAAATTTGGTTTGTGGTTTTTTTGATACTGGTTTATTAGTTAATAACGACTTTAATTTACGTTTTTGTCCTTGGTACTTTTTGTGAATTATTACTTTAATTTTATCTCTTATGTTCCTATCTAAAATATCAAACTGTATGGGGTGTGTGTGATAGTTGTGAATGAATTACCTTAACATAAATATGTTTTATTTCATCATTTAGTATGGATCTTCATCAAGTGATAGCCTCACCTATAAAATTTTTAAAAGAAAACTATTTTAATACATCTAAAATCTAATTTCAACCTCACCCTTAATACAAAGGTAATTGTAGTAATTTTTTTTATTTAGAGTAGAAATTCGTCGGTGAGCTACCAATACCTCATATCTGACACTTTGATCAAAAATGAGGTTTACAGGTTTTCCAATGTAAAAGAGTATCGAGCATCTAATGGAAATACATCCTAAGTGAAATAAACACTGGAAGCTGATCAAAATCGCGTATTTTAATACCTCATACTTGAAATAGGCCCGTGTTGCACATGACAACATCGCTTATCTGAAGTCTGTAATGCCAGTTTCAAACATCTGTGGTTGAGTGTTGCAGCACGTTGATGTAAGTACATTTAATACATAGATATTATGCAGCTAACAACAGTTTTTCTTCCGCGTATATTTATTAATTCCTTACAATAACATTTATGTTACTTAGATTTGATGAGTTATTGATCGATTAATAATATTTTAAGTGGAAAAATGAAAGATTTAATGGACCTAGTAGATAGGAGAATATGCTTTTAATTTCTATTCCGCTTACATGTAGATACAATTTATTAGAAGTAGGGATCACTTGAAATGCTTAGACAATTTATTGTTATTTTTGTAGTTGGGATGGATAGTTATTAAAATCATTATTCAATTATTTGAAACTAATATTTTCAAGTTCTCTTTTTTTCCAGTAAAACATAAGCAATATGTCTACTAGAACTGCAAGGATTTTAGCACACTCAGAGATCACGAGTCAAATTCAGACCATAAAGACTGTGATGATAGTGAAATTTTCGACCTAGATTTGAACTCCGTGCCAATTGTGTTTGACTGCGGTGACAACATTTTAAAAGATATTGAGGAAGTTCCTATTAATAATACTAATGTGATACAAAGTGATATTATTATTAACGATATAGATAGCTAAAACTAGACAGCTAGTGATGAACCAATTTCATGTGATGTTAACTCAAGCGATTGTGGAATTATGAAGCATGAGGAATTGGATTTAGACGACAATCAAGATGATGAAGATTATGCTCCCGAAAAAGAACTTTCAAACGCGACTGAAGCAGCTGATGAAAATGATGTCGAAGTGCCCGATAGAGAAAATACGGCGGATTACGGAAATATGGATGAATTTTATGAATATTCATCGGTTCTGTAGTATAATAAGAAAACAGATTTTCCACTACGCCGACGTTTCGGATTTATTTGAATCCTTTATCAAGGCTACAAATGGTGATTATGGCTATTAAATACTCAATAAAATCATTAAAACTTTCATAAAACTTTAAAAACTTCAAAACCTTAAAAAACTTATACTCATGTAAAAATTTAAAAATTCAAAAATTTCAATAAAATTCCAAAAAACTTAAAAATCTCACATTTTTGTCTCTAAGAAACATCATCAAATAAAATAAAATCTAAATTGCTGACAATTTAAAACTTCTCAAGGTGTCACTCTTACCTAGTGAGGCTTTTTCCGTCGAGCAGAAATGATTTATTTCCTTGTCAAATTAAAAAATAGTCGAGAAAACATGAAAATATTTCAGAATGTTCTGGCACGTCATATAAAAACAAAGTAATGCACAATCTTCAAACATTGATAATAACTTATTTCCCTTTTTATTGAGATTCTATAAACAAACTGTACATTAATATTTGGTGTTGAAAGTAAATTATACCTATTCATTGATAAACGAAAAATAAAAATTGGAAAAAAACTTACTAATTATGTTGGACTGGTACTGCTTTTTGAATACAGTACGTCCTCGAAAAATTGTTAAAGAACCATTAATTATCTATTATAGATATTATTTATTGAGCTTGGTTTGACCAATATAACACCTATCGCATACCAAACAATTTATTTTGTTTCATAGTCTCTCGGTAATTTGTCCTTCATAGAGGAGATCCATATAGATATTTTGATATGTTAAGGGTCTTTCGGAAAAATTGAAACACATTCTACAAACTGAAAGATCAAAAATCGTATTTTACCATACAAAAACGGTAAATTGTTTTTATTCCTCTATGAAGGACAAATTACCGAGACACTATTAATAAAACCTTATTTACAAAATAAATTGTTTGGAATGCAATAGATGTTATATTGGTCAAACCAAGCAAAGGTTAAAAAACAGAATATATGCCCACAAGAACTCATGTGATGAAAAACATAGGGACAAATCAGAAAAAACAGCGTTAGCAACCCATGCATTTGAACAAAATCACAAATTTGACTTTGAAACCGTCAACATCCTAGATAAGGAGACTAACTATTACAAACGTCTTTTAAGCGAAATGATATTTATTGAATTGAGTGAGAATACAGTAAACAAAAAATCAGATACTGACAACTTAAACAAAATTTACAAACACATAATTATCAATTATATCAAATTAAAAGACAATCGATACTAGCTCAATAAATAATATCTATAATAGATAATTTTTGGTTCTTTAACAATTACTAAGAATTTTTCGAGGACACACTGTATTCAAAAAGTAGTCCCAGTCCAACATAATTAATAAATTTTTTTGCAATTTTTGTTTTTCGTTTAACAATGTGACTCCGTTCATAGCTGTATTAAAAAGAAGTTAAAAAATCCGCATTATTCAGTTACCAAGTGATTACTTAAGAACTACTCTAGAATCACGAAGAAAACTTAGATGATATGAAGCATTCTTCCTAGAACGCGATTTTTTAAATGACTTTTCTAAGCCAGAATTTTTACGTTACCCTTCCATTAGACCAGGTAGAAAACCAACCGATCTAACAGTCACAGATTTACGAGCTATTAAGTACTCTCCAAATGGATTGATTGGCTTTAAAACTTCATTTAGGAACGAAGAATGGGAAGAGCTGCCCACAAGGCCCAAAAACTTCGAACCCATTAAAAGTTACCCAAAACTTAACTCGACAAAGATTCCAATACCCGAGAAAAAACATCTACATTTACAATGTCTAAAAAGTATTTTGCTAATAGATTGTCATTCCTACCTTACAAAAAGTAATAGATAGATATACTCTCAGAAGGAGTACCTAATATTACTTTTCTGCCCAACCTATCTAATATGCGAGAATAGTATTGGTTTACCCCAAAAAAAGTTGGAATTTTGAAAAAAATTTTTAGTTATTTTTACGTTTTTCATCAATACAACACGAAAAAACGGTTTTTAGAAAAAAATCCTGTGTGTATGTCATCGTCGTCGTCGGCCACTTTTCGTTATACGTCTTGTTAGCACGATACAGCATCCGTAGTGCAAAAAGTCACCAATTTTATGATTGAATATTGTCCAGGATATCTTATAGATTAACGCTATTGATTTTCAGCTCACCAGAGCTAGTACAACAGGTGCTATAGTACTTTAAGTACCTACGACATTTTTTGTAATTTTTGGAGAAATTTCAGTTTGTTAGCACAAGTAACAAATTTTGATTGGATATTATTCAGAGCATCTCAAAAATGAAACCTATTGATATTCAGCTCACTAAAGCCAGAACAACGGGTGCTATGGTACGTGAAGTACCAAATTTTTGTAATTTTTGGAGAAATTTCAGGTTGTTAGCACGATACAGCCTCCGGAGTGTATACAAGTGACCAATTTCATAATTAGATACTTTTCAAGGCGTCTCACAGATGTACACTATTGATTTTCAGTTGACTAAAGCGAGTACAGCGGGTTCTATATATCCAGATATACTATATTTTTGGTTATTTTTGTACAAATTTCGGTTTGTTAGCACTATACATCCCCCGAAGTGTATACAAGTGACAGTTTTATTATAGAATATTGTTCAGGGCATCTCAAAGATGTGGAAAAGTTAGTTTTAATCTTTAAAACCGTTTATTTTTTTTTAATTTTTGAATACTGCCTCAGTTAGGTACTTTTGAGTTTTAGGAGAATTTTTTCATAACCAAAGTATTTCTAGAGTTTGAGTATTATGTTATATAAAGAGAGATACATTATGTTAATTTTTACATTTTTATATTTGTAGTAGACATTGTATTGCCCGAAAAATGAAATCGTTAAATTAAACCATCAACACATCATCAGATAACAAAAACCACTTTAATACATCTAAAATTGTTTGTAGTACGTTTTAAAATTTTGTAGTAAGAATATTAGTCCTGAAAACTTAAAATAATCAAATAAACCGATGAAAAAATAATCTTATGTTAGCTTCACACTTACTACAAATGATGTAGGTATTTATTGTATCATTTTCATTTTTATAGTAGAAATTGTAATACCCGAAATATAAAATCATCAACTAAACACATCATTAGATAAAAACCAAAACTATTTTAATACATCTAAAGTCGCCTGTAGTTCGATTATTTTATGTTTTCAGGGACTAATATTCTTACTACACAATTTAAAAGTGTACTATAAACGATTTTAGATGTATGAAAGTAGTTTTCGTTTTTATCTGATGATGTGTTAATGGTTTAATTAGACGATTTTATTTTTCGGGCATTACAATTTCTACTACAAAAATAAAAATATTACTACAATTACCTACATCGTATGTAGTAAGTGTGAGCTTAAAATGAGATTTTTATATTAAATTGGGTTCCATTTTCATACAGCTGAAATATTATTGTTTTTCTTTTGGAAAAATTTTTTTTTGTTTTCGTTTTCTTAAAGAATTATTTTATTAAGTTGATTTTTAAGAATTTTCTTTGTACACTCAGTGACAGTTTTTGCATAATATAAAAAGTTTCACTTCTAACGCTGTTAGTTTTCGACTGACGCATAAATTTTTTTATATAAAATGTCTACTTACCCGAAATAAGCAATTATACATTCCTAAGAATATAGGCAAATTGAAAGTTTCTTTTTTAAATAAAATGCTTTTTATTGTCGCTGGCGACATAAATATCCTTTTCAAATTTAGAACTAATTTTAAGGTTACTTGCAAACCTAAACCTAAAGAGAACATTCTTCCGGTACCCTAAAAAATTGATAAAAATAATAATATGTCGTTTTTTATTAAAATATACATATAAAGTAATTAAAAACAAAACAAGTAGAAATTGATAGATCATGAGACAATTATAGGAATTCTTTTTTTATTGTTAACCATCAAATTAATTTATGGTAACTTTGTTAATGGAATCCAAAACATAATATATTGTTCATAAAAAATGATTCTCTATATTCAAAGTAGCCCCCTTCTGAAAGAGAAAAAATTCGGCTGGAGTAATACCAGGGGATGAGATGGTTATAAAAATAACCTTCCAATTAAAAGGAGGAAAACATTACTTATAGACCGATTTCGTCTTGGGCTTCGTCACCTTGTTATAGTGGCTATTATTATAATAGAACTAAAAAGCTGCTAACCACGGGATAGTGTGAATCGAAAATGAAGTCTACTACTGTCACGTTTGCTAAGGGAAAGATAATTCAATATTCGTTGCGGCATTTGGCCAGGTTAGTAATTATTTTTTCGATTTGAAAAATATATACTTTTGGTTTTTTTGATCAGAGATGATACGATAGTGTCCTAACAATCGACTGAAATAGCACGAAATGATTCTCATATTTAAACGATTTTCCGCCTTGTAGGTTTCCAAACTTTTTGATCAGCATCTATAATATGCTCTTTTTACAATATTACTCTTGCAGTTTTGGAACTGCTAGCTTTGTAGTAAATGTTTCCACTTTTTTGTCTTCTTTTCACATATCCTAAAATTTGATAATATCTGACCTAACCAAACCAAAATCTAACAAAACCTAACCTAATGTAACTGCACTTCAGGCATGAGTTGGAAACCTTTCCTTTTAATATACTTTTGGGAATTTGCTTTGAAAACATTAATTTCTTGTGATTACTGTATTATTAACCTACAAAGCTGAAGTTCCAAGGTTCTTAACCATGAGAAGCGCCAGAAACTGACATGATAACTCCAAAATTACTAGAACAGCCTAGAAATAACTTGGCTTAAAAATCAGAACAAAAACCAAAAAGCTTGCTGACATGCATAGCAAAAATATTAGAAAAGATTATTCTCCACAATATTGGTAACATCCTAAACATAATTTTAGAGCAGCAATTCGGCTTTCGTCAAGAGCATTCTACAGGCCAACAGTGTCACTGAATAATCCAAGCCGTTGCACAAGCTCAGCAGTATTTTTCGATATTAGTCGAGCATTCGAGAAAGTCAGGTATGAGGACTTCCACAGGACAGTATTTTAGAGCCAATGATGTACCTAATATTAACACCAGATTATCAAACAACAAATAACAGCATTACAGGCACATTCTGAGAAGACGTGGTTATTTTAGGTAGTTACGATGATCCCATAATAGCATCTGCAAACCACACACCTACAAAACTACCTCTTCCACATAGAAGAAAACATCAGACGATTCAGAATTCCATAAAACCAAATCACAGTACATAACTTTCACATGAAACAAGAATGAAACCCCTCCATTTTTCATAAACAAGATAGAAATTTTCAGACAAAGGTAAATAAAATTCATAAGGCTACATCTTGATTCCAACTCGATTGGAAACATCAATATATACTCAGTCAAGAAGTCGATAAAATTTCATGAATTGACTAGTGTATTAATTAGTTTAACGAGTCCTGATGTGATCAAATACTTGATAAAATAAGTTGCTAATTATAGATAGTCATTAACAATTATAGGTTTATAATAATTATATACATACAATTACTGTATTGAATAACATGTGAAACTGTAACTAATAACATGTAATTCGTAACGTTTTCTCTTTAAAAAGTTTTAATGAAAGAAAATTATTGTTACTTACCTCTGTAATATAGTACAAACAACTGAAAGGATGCGGACAGGAATTGCTTTTATCACAGCTCTTGATTTTATTAATTATATTACTATACGCCTTCAACATTTGATTAATGGCATGGAAAATTGTGTTTTTCTTTTTGTCGACTTGCGAACTACTCGAAGAAGGAGAAACTGAAGATCCATTTTCCTTATCTACTTTTCTATGAAAGCGGTTCGGTTCCCCAGAACTGGGACTGTATCCTTTTTGTTCGTAAGGTCCAATAACAAACCTAAATAAAAATGTTTAATTGTAAAATTTAATTTTCGCATAGTAATCTTGTCATATGGATTGTTGTTTGTATTTCGGACAAAGAAAATTAAAAATATTATGTTATAATCAAAAATGACATATTGTTGTTTGAGATGCTCTACATCAATACCCTCGAAATAATATAAAAAAATAAAGAGTCTTATTTTACAGACTGTCCATTTGACAATTGAATCAACATCTTCAAATACGGTATACGTCAGAATAATTATCAGTTGATTCAGCAACATTGCGCCTAGAGTAAGTCTTAATAATAAACCCCTGAATTATTGCTTAAAGTAAGCTAAAATAGTCCGCTTTACTTGAATATATTAGAAAATAGTATTATACCTGAATTTAGAAATTTCATTATTTGTAACTTTCGAACAATAACAATACCCCAAATAATAATATTCTGCTACAACAAGATGATGCCCTACCTCACTATATGCGTTTGGTGAAGTCCATCTACTGTTTTCCAATGTATGTACCCCTTTATAAAGAGAAATTGAAAACAGTATTTATGTATGGTCTTCAATTATAGGGATGTAATAAGCAAAATAATGCAATACCTTCAAAATAATGTACTGAGCAACATAGTTAATGTTCTCTGGTATATTCGTAAAATAAGACAGAAATGGAAACTATACATCAAACCAGCAACACAGATCTTGAAGAACAAGGGAATAATGAGAATACTCAAAAGGAACAAATCATTTGAGTCAGTTAAGTGATAGTGGAAAAAAAGCAGAGAACAGTGCAATTGTATTGCGCTCATTTAAGTGATAGTATCAAACTTAATCTGATTATTGATTCACCTATTGATTATTGAGGTAATAAAAAATAGTGTAACTTAGGCCGAATTCACAACCTAAGCAGAGTCCACAAGGCCGGGAAAGTTCACGTGACAAATTGGCACCCACGTTATATTATTACTTTTCCGCCCAACCTATCTAATATGCAAGAAAAGTATTGGTTTACCCCAAAAAAATTTGAAAAAATGTTTTGAGTTATTTTTACGTTTTCCATCAACAACAACCCAAAAAAACGGTTTTTAGAAAAAAAATCCTGTGTGTATGTCGACGTCGTTGTCGTCGGTCACTTTTCGTTACATGTCTTGTTAGCACGATACAACCTCCGGAGTGCAACAAGTCACCAGTTTTATTATTGAATATTATTAAGGACATGTAACAGATGAACCCTATTAATTTTCAGCTCACCAGAGCCAGCACAACGGGTGCTATAGTACTAGAAGTACGACATTTTAGTCATTTTTTGAGAAATTTCAGTTTGTTAGCACGATACAGCCTCCGGAGTTCAACAAGTCACCAATTTTATCATTGTATATTATTCAGGACATCTCACAGATGAACCCTATTGATTTTCAGCTCACCAGAGCCAGTACAACAGGTGCTATAGTACTTTAAGTAAGATATTTTTGTCATTTTTGGAGAAATTTCAGTTTGTTAGCACGATACAGCCTCCGGAGTATATACATGTTACGAAAGAGCACACTGGTATAGACCCTAAATCCGACTCTGTCTAAGCCAGGTATAAAAGTTAAAATTATGGCGGATACGCAGGGTTTTTTATAACTGTTTACGACTATCTTATCTAAACATTGTTTTTGTGACCAGCCTTATCCATAAAATGCCAGAAAACCATTTGTTTTTGAGTAAGCCGCAGTCCGGAATTTTCTAGTAAAAAAGGAGCTAATATAAATAAAGGACCGATCAGCGGAGTTGAGTTAGTTGATAATTTGACATCGTGAGATAAACAAATAAATAAGTGAATATAAATTAGTTTAAGTGAATATACTGAGTATATATGAATTAAGTGTTAGCGATTAGTTTAGTGTTTAAATAAATTAAGTAAGTGAACCTACTGTGTGTTTAAAATGTATCCCACCCGTTTACAGTTTAAATAAATTAGAAAAACATTACATTGGTGTCAGGTGTGGGGTGCCAACGTTCAAGGTGAGACACAAATCCAATTGGGAATTGGAGCAGAAAAGTTCACGCATACGGTAATCGTAGCTGACATTGAAGAAGACGTGATTCTGGGAATGGACGTAATTAATGTACATGGTTTCCAAATACACTTTAGAAACAGAACCATTAAAGTGGGTTCCGAGGAGGTATTCCTGCATCCATATGAAGGCAGCGCGGTGTTGGCAGCTGTACAGGAAGATACCGTTCTACCTGCGCGAAGCGAAACCATTATAGTAGCAGGCTACAGGGAATTATGGAGGAAGGTACACCGGTTATGATGGAACCAAGGAACCACGACGAGGAGGTTGGCAAAGGAGTACTGATTGGGAAAGGATTGGTTACGTCGGCAAAGGAGATTCCTGTACGATTGATAAACGTGAACGATTACCCAATTATCATCAAGAAGGAAACCAAGATTGGATCCTGCGTACCAGTGACGTCTATAGTTCGTCAAACAACGACCACTGACAATTCGTCTGCCAGATTCGAACAGATGTTATCAGTAGCTGGTCAATCTTTGGATCGAGCTGAAAAAAAGAGAGTGAGAGAATTTCTCTTACAGTATCGAGACTTATTCGTACCAAAAGGAGGAAAGACTGGCAGAACATCAGCCGTCAAACACAAAATCGATACTGGTAATGCTAAGCCAATTAGACAATCAGCTCGAAGACTTCCACGAGCGAAGAGAGAGGAAGCTGAAATAATAATTGGAGAGATAGCAGAAGAAAAAGTAATAGAAAAATCTACTAGTCCATGGGTGTCTCCAGTAGTACTCGTCAAGAAAAAGAATGGAACTACGAGATTCTGCGTGGATTATCGCCAGCTTAACAACGTGACGAACAAAGACAGCTATCCTCTGCCTCGTATTGACGATACGCTAGACACTTTGGCCGGCAGCAAACTGTTTTCCACCTTGGACCTGAAGTCTGGTTATTAGCAAGTGGAAATGGACCCAGAAGATAAAGAGAAGACTGCTTTTACCACCGGATCTGGATTATGACAATTCAACGTAATGCCATTCGGGCTTTGTAATGCGCCTGCGACATTTGAAAGACTCATGGAAAATGTCTTGAGAGGGTTGTCTTGGAAGACATGCCTGGTCTATTTGGACGACATCGTAGTACTGGGGAAGACATTTGACGAACACCTGAAGAATTTGGAAGACGTATTCAAACGACTCCAAGTTGCCCAGCTCATGTTAAACCCGAAGAAATGTCAGCTGTTCCAAAACCGTGTCAACTATCATCTAAGTCATATAGTGAGCAATGAAGGAGTGGCGGTGGACCCAGAGAAAATTGCATCCATTCAGCAATGGCCGCAACCAACCGACAAACATCAAATTAGGAGTTTCCTTGGACTTTGCACATATTATAGAAGATTTATCAGGAAGTTTGGAGATATTGCTAAGCCTCTAACTCGACTTACAGAAGAAGCAAGAGCTTTCCAATGGGACGAAGATTGTCAAACGGCTTTTGATACCTTGAAGAAGCATTTAAAAAACGGCGCCGATATTAGGATACCCTTTACCAGAGGGAGACTTTATTATTGACACTGACGCAAGCAACGTAGGAATTGGTGGAGTGCTCTCACAGATCCAAGGAGGGCAAGAAAGAGTGCTGGGATATTTCAGTAAAGTCCTCTCCAAACCAGAACGAAACTACTGCGTCACAAGAAGAGAACTGTTGGCGGTAGTGAAGTCCGTGGAATACTTTTACCAGTATCTCTATGGTAGGAAGTTTTTAATCCGGACTGATCATGCAGCACTCAAGTGGTTGATGCAGTTGAAGAATCCCGAGGGCCAGATCGCTAGATGGATTGAACGACTTCAAGAGTACGATTTCAACATCGAACATCGAGCTGGCGTGAGTCACCGAAATGCCGACTCCCTGTCCAGACGGCCGTGCCCAACAGACTGCTCCCACTGCAACAAGGAATCTAGGGAAGCTGCATTTTCAAGAACTACAGTAGTCAATAAAGAATGGTCACCCACCAGGATCAGAGAAGATCAGGAGAATGATCCTTGCCTAAAGAAAATTCGGTAGAGGAAGGAAGAAAATCGGCGACCTACCTGGCAAGAAGTGTCAAGATTTTCACCGAAACTCAAGGCGTATTGGGCTCAGTGGGACTCCCTTGTCCTGGAAAAAGGGCTGTTGAAAAGAGTCCTTGAAAACGATGATGCTTCCGAGATGAGGAGACAGCTAGTTATCCCGAGAACAAGAGTAGCTGAAGTACTAAAGAAGTTACACGACAGTCCATCGGGAGGTCATCTGGGAGTGAAGAAAACTCTCCAGCGAATCCGTGAGAGGTTTTATTGGATGAACAGCTCCGATGATGTGAAGGACTGGTGTAAGAAATGTACAACTTGTGCTACGAGTAATGGACCACATCGCAAGAGAAAGGCACCCATGAAACAGTACAATGTTGGAAGCCCTTTCGAAAGGATTGCTTTAGATATCGCTGGACCATTTCCGATGACCGAAAATGGTGGCAAATACATACTGGTTGTAATGGATTATTTCACAAAGTGGGTGAAAATTTACGCTATCTCGAACCAAGAGGCCACAACTGTGCGGATGTATTGGTGAAAGAATTTATCAGCCGATATGGAGTGCCCTTGGAAGTCCACAGCGACCAGGGAAGGAATTTCGAAAGTCATCTATTCCAGGAGATTTGCGACAAGCTGGGAATGAAGAAGACCAGGATAACAGCATTACATCCACAGTCAGATGGAATGGTCGAGAGAATGAACAGGACTATTGAAAAATACCTGTCCAAAGTAGTATCCAGCCATCAGAGAGACTGGGACCAGTATCTTTCCCTATTCGCATTGGCTTATCGATCTGCCGTCAATGAGTCCACGGGTGAAACACCGGCGAAAATCCTGTTTGGACGTGAAAAGAGGCTTCCTTGTGACCTGGAATTTGGCTGTCGGCCTGGAGAAGATCTAGCAGGCGAAGACTACGTGATCCAATTGAGAAGGTTGGACGATATTCATGAATTAGTTCGAACAAATCTTCAAGTTGCCAGCGACAGAATGAAAAACCGGTACGATACGCAGGCCACAGAGGCGGTTTTAAAGAAGGGGACAAAGTATGGTTACACAACCCGACGAGGAGAAAAGGATTTTCTCCAAAATTACAACAAAAAACCAGCGTATCCGCCATCATTTTAACTTTTATACCTGGCTTAGACAGAGTCGGATTTAGGGTCTATACCAGTGTGCTGTTTCGTAACATACGTGTGACCAATTTTATGATTAGATATTATTCAGAGCCTCTCAAAGATGAATCCTATTGATATTCATCTCACTAAAGCCAGTACAACGGGTTCTGTGGTACTTGAAGTACCAATTTTTTGTAATTTTTGGAGAATTTTCAGTTTGTTAGCAAGCTACAGCCTCCAGTGTGTATACAAGTGACCAATTTCATGAATGAATATTGTTCAAGGTGTCTCACAGATGTACCCTATTGATTTTCAGCTGACTAGAGCGAGTACAGCGGGTCCTATAAATCCAGATATACATTTTTGGTTATTTTTCGACAAATTTCGGTTTGTTAGCACGATACATCCCCCGAAGTGTACACAAAAGACAATTTTATGATATAATATTATTCAGGACCACAGATGCGGAAAAGTTAGTTTTAATCTTTAAAACCGTTTATTTTTTACTGATATTGAGATTTTGTGACATCGATATATAAAGTTTCGTTGTTATTAAAACATTCAATATTTTACAATACGAATACTGCGAATTTGCTTCTTGGAATATCGTTTTTCAGTTGTATTTTTTCAGATACCTTTCGTTTTTGTCGTTTTGTTAATTGTTGACGTTTGGTTTTTTGGGTTCGTCTAGTTTTGTCTTTAATATACCGGGTTATTCAAAAGTAAAGTATTTCAGCAAGTTTTTCTCCTCGTTCTTCAATTTGTTTCTGTAAAAATTGTATGTTCTCTCGTTCTAATGTACTCTGATCTTGATTGCTTATCCGATCTGGATTTTCCTCGAGACTTATTTGATGGTATTCTGATGTTCTAACAACCCTTGTAAAATGTCTTGGTCGTTTATTTCTTGTAGATAAGTGAAAGAATTTTGTTCTTGTAGTTTGACTTCGTAGGGGATATTTTCTATCAAATTATTTACATTTAGCTGCGTTGCATGATTCAGGGACATTTCTACCAATTTAATTGCTTGGTTAGACATCAGTCAAGCAATAATAGATAACTTGTGTACTGTCAGCTGATTGCATTATCGCACTATCTAGCAACTCTGCCGGTGAGTTTGGGTATGAAGCAATGGGAGAACAGCTGACAGTCAGATCACTTTCATCTGGCCGGAGATATACATAGAATCTGTTATATGTTACATAATAAAACTTAGAATACTTTGAGATGTTTAAATGTAAGAACCCTAAGAACAATAATTACTAACAGAACATGGTGGCAGCTGGTCACCTTTTCTTCGTAAAATTCTGTGATTCAGTGATATAATCGTTGATTCAGTGATTCTTGTAAAATTTACACATTGACGTGTATGTATATTGAGTTGAAATCATACACGTACATTGAGAGAAAAAAAATAATGAACAAAATGCGGGACCCACATCCAAATCAAGCAGTTTCAGCTACGATTAACATGCCTATTCATGTAAGTCCACCTGAAAAATTTAAGTTTTCATCACCTAATGCATGGCCGCAATGACGAAAAAGATTCGAGAGGTTTATGTAGGTATCTGGACAAGATACAAAACCTAAAAAAGACAAAATCAACATATTGATATATTTAATGGGGGGGAGTCTGAGGACATAGTTCTACAAATTCCAACAACCTCTACTACATACAATGATATGTTACAAAGTTTTGAAAACCACTTCATTCCTCGTCGTAACATTATACTTGAAGGTTTTAAATTTAATTCCCGAACTCAGAGGCAAGGTGAAACTTGAAAATTTCATCACCAGTTTGCATTCATTGGCAGAGAATTACTCATAAAAGTGAATTATCGTGTGAAGAAGATAGTGATGGGAAAATTGTGTACCTCGTACAGAAATGAAACCTTCGCTTTCCAAAATACATAAATGATTATGAATTATCATAAAATCTGTTTTTAAAACTTGCTTTTGTAAAGAGGGAGATGTACTGATTGCATTAACGCACTATCTGGCAACTCTGCCAGTGAGCAATGGGAGAACAGCTGACAGTCAGATCGCTTTCATCTGGCTGGGGATATGCAGAGAACTTATGCTTTACGTTACATAATAAAACTTATGAATACCTTCAAATGTTTAAGTGTAAGAGTCCTAAGAAAAATAATTAATAACAGAACAGCTTGAACAAAAAATGCCTTTTTATCAAACCCATTTAGCTCATTTCAACGTTAAATATAAATAACTATTGCATGTTATTTGTTATTACAGCGTAAGCCACTCATAAGGAATAAGCTTACGCTATATTAGCAAATAATAAAAAGTGTTAATATGTCTTATCCCACATCTTCTTTCGATTACAATAGGGCTTATATCAACGCTGAAAAATATTTGATTTTACTGAACCTAATTCAAATCAAGTATATTCTATTTATAGTACAAAATCATAAAAATTATACAGTAATGCACTTACTCTATCTAGATATTAACCATATAAATAATAAACCTATTTTCTGGTCACTTAAAACGGAACACACTACTTTTCTCACCAACCACATGTACTTGTTAACGGAATGATGTGGGTTACGCTTTATTGCGTGGTCAAAAATCATCTGTTTATTTTACGACATATTAGAACTAATGAAAAAGAAATACTTCTCCTGAAGTATATGTTACGATACATAGAGTTATGTGGGATTAGACCCATAAGTCTCATATCAGGCAAAAACGTACTTTTGTAAAATTTGTGGGTTATTAGAATTAAGGAAACGTTATATTGTAATGTAATTCAAGCTACATAATTTTATTTAAAATTCATAGGATGAACCAACAAAAATTAAGAATTTCTAAAAGAAAATCACAGACAAGAAACCTCAGTTTGACTTCTTATAAGCAAGATTGAATAAGTTATTGTTCCTTGTTTCTAAAATCTGTATTAGTTCTCTATCAATTGAACCAAAGTGTATGAAAATCAGTTCAGGCATATGGAAGTTACCATATTATATTTTCTAAAGAAAATGCATTTTCCCCACCACTTAAATATAGGTGGCATAGGTTTCTTATGTTGAAATTTTTAACCAAACTCAATTATATTCTGTTAATGATAAATTGAATCACCTAACGAAAAACTATGGACTAAAAATATTTTATATTACTTAGAAACATAGTAATATATTTTAGGCAAAAATGATATTTAAATACGATATTACCTCATTATTCTGAACATTGCATCCTCGTGATTGGTATCAGCATTAGATTTGTTATGGTAGCCACTTTTGAAAAACAGAGAGAGTATTGCCATGCTTAAACTAAAAATTATCACATTTCCGTACTTAATACTTCTAACTAAATTCCTGGATTTCGCCATATTCCATAATGTTTCGGTGGCTATATTACTGACATAAAGAGCCAAAAGGATGCGTCTGCTTGGTCTTTCTATTAAAATTGAAAAAACACTGGAGAGAAAAGATGGTACTGCAGATACTGTTAAAATATTGAAGTTGCCTAAGATTTTCCTGTAACAAATAATAACAAATCTAGATTTATTCGGCTAGTTATATATAAAAAAATTGCTAGTATTTCATAAATAATATAGGTAAGTATTGAAAAATGCTTTAATAACATTAGTTACCAGAACCAATCCAACAACCATGTGGAATGTGAGATTACGGCAAGCAGCAGTCGGATACAAAATTGAGCGTAAAATCCAAAAATGTAAAAATATACGGAAAGTTCCATTCAAAATAAGTAATTAAAAATCAACTTGTATAACCGAAAGTGCTGTCGAAATAATATTTCAAATGAATTTCGCATGTCGAAAACACTCTAATACAAAATACTATGTCGGTTCAACATGTGCGTCAATTTGTTTATATGTGTCGTCTTTGTAAGTTGAGTTTTGAAAGGTATTTTTGCTCAAACTATATCACAAAAATCAAACCTCCAATGATGAGGAATATTCTGCACTGGGTAAAAGAAGTATGTTCGAAAGTTTGTATTTCTGGTACTATTGTGAATTTGTAAAAACCTTGCACCATCTATGAAAAGTTCCACAAACAATAATCTATAATATTTGCCATAAATGAATTTTTACTACTTCTTAGAGATACTGTTAGAAATAGTTGTAGAAAACATGCAATTATCGATATCGCTATTACCAATGAATTTTTATATTGTTACATTTATATCAGAAAGCAAATTTTAGACAGTTTTGTATTCATTCCACTTCTACATAACTTGATATGTTTCAGTTCACAATTTTATAAATACAATACAAAATGACATAAAACAGTGAAGTTAAAAAAATTGTGAATAATATATAGGACAACTTCGCGTCAAATACAAAGTTGTCTACAATATCAAGCAGAAAACTTTGCACACATATTTTGGAAGTTCTCTGATACTTTTGTCTACAATTATCCTCACTCAAATAATTTCCAAATACTTAAATAGATATTAGGAGTCCGATTCTGTCGAGAAAGTTATTAGTTGTGTGTTGTATCGATCTGCAATTAAGTGCTTTATTTACAGAAATTAATAAACAATAATTAGAAAAACAAGTTTTACAGTGAAAAATACCGTAAGTAGTATAAGTTGTGTAAGAGCATAATTATTTGAAAAACAATAAAATAAGATTAATAACAATAAATTGATATATCAGAACTCAATAAGCGGCCCTCAAAAAACTAGTATTGCTGATAAGAGACTGACTTCCGACTGGGATCAGTCTTTTTGCGCGGCTTACAAGTTAATAAGGAGAGGGCAGTATTTAATTATATTCGAAATAATAAATAAAATATTAGTGTAGGGAATTTGGAATAAAATGTACACAGACAGCGACGATTATGTGACAGATGAAAGTAAGAAAAGATCTGAAGAGGAAAACCTTGGAGGACGCGTTGAGAAAAGTAGAAAAACACTCAGAACCCCTACGAAACAACAAAGAATGGAAGAAGATAAACTGGACACATTGATTTCGATGATGAAAGACATGAAACAAGATCAAACGTTAATAAAAAATGAGCTGCAGCAACTAAGAATCGAAGAAAAAAAGTTTAGTGATGAAATAATGTCAATAAAAAAAGAAAATGAGTTATTACGGGAAGAAAATAATATAATCAAACAGGAGAATATGATGATAAAACAAGATCTGAATGACTTGAAGAAAAATATGGAGTGGTTGGAAAAAGATAAGAAGAAAATAATGTTGTGATGAGTGGACTGGATGTCGATAAAATTAACAATGAGACAATGAAAACCACATTAGAAAATTTTATTTCAAAAAACTTAAATGTGGACATCAAAATCAAAAGTACCGCAAAGCTTTCCTCTAAAACATGTCTAATTGAAATGGCAAATGAAGAAGACAAGTACAAAGTTATGAATAATAAATCGAAACTTAGGAATCTCTGACAGAAAATATTTATTAATAATGACCTAACGAAGCAAGAATGGAACAAACATAAACAAATGAAAGTAATAGCGGCACAAGAAAAAAATGAGGGAAAAAATGTGAAGATAGGATACAATCGAATCATAATAGAAGGAGAAGAATGGAGATGGAACAAAAATAATGAAACACTGGAAAAACGGCAAGCAAAAAACTAATAGATTCACAGGAGATAATAATGGACAGGATAATGAGTCGGAATGAAAAAGGACATACGATTATACAAAGAAACAACGAAAAAGAAATAAGGAAGCCAAAAAATAGGAGGAAAAACGAAATAAAAATTGGAACTTGGAATATAAGAACAATGTCGATACCTGGGAAAATGCAAGAAGTAGGAAATGAATTGATGAGATACAACATAGACATAGCGGCTTTGCAAGAAATAAGATGGAAGGATCAAGGGTCAATTGATAAGAACATGTATAGTTTTAGGTATTCTGGAGACAAAAAGCAAGGAAACCGGGGAGTAGTATTTATGGTATTCCAGTCAATGAAACAAAAAATTATTGAATTCAAACCAATAGATGCAAGGATGGCATACCTAAGAGTGAAAGCAAAACCATGCAACATATCCCTATTAAATATTTACGCTCCAACAGAGAAGGACAGCAATGAAGAAAAGGATAAATTTTACGAAAAGGTAGAAGAAGAAATAGAAATAATACCAAAGGAGGATACTATAATAATATTAGGAGATTTTAATGCCCAAATAGGTAAAGAAGACTACATAAAATGCGTAGCAGGAAAGGAAACTATACACGAAAAAACAAATAACAATGGGCAGCGACTGTGTAACCTCGCAGCAAGCACGAATACGTACATAAATAGCACAAAATTTCCACATCCAAAAAAACATAAAATAACATGGATATCGCCCGATAACAAAGCAACATCTCAAATAGACCATATATTAATTAATAGGAGAAAACAAACATCAATAAAGGACGTGAGAACATACAGAGGAGCATGTGCAGACTCCTTCTTCTTCTTCTTCTTGTTATTGCCAAAATAAAACAAAAGATTAAAAAAACAACAAGGGACAGAAATGCATTAGATGGAACATAACAAAGCTAAGTGAATAGAAAGTAAGGAAAGAATATGAAACACAGATAGAAGAATTACTAAGCAAAATAGTGAAAAAGGAAGACAACGTTAACGCACAATGGGAAGCTATAAAAAATCCATTCAAATAACAACGGAAAAACACATAGGCAAAATGGATAGAGATAAAAGAAAAGAGTAGTACAATGATAGTTGCCGTGTAGCAGTAGAAAAAAAAGGAAAAAAGACAAAAATGGATAAGAACAAACGAAATAAAGCACAAGTAAGAATTAATAAAAAGCAGAAATGAATGTAACAAAATGATAAGAAAATCGAAGCGAGCATGGATGGATAACAATATAAAAGCAAAAGAACAAGAAAGAAAGAATTGTAATAACAAGAAATTTTATAAAAATATAAATGAACAAAGCCGAACCTATAAGGGCAAAACGAAAGGTATAAAAAACCAATATGGCAAAGTCATTGAAGAAGAAAATGAATACAAACAAATATGGATGGATCACTTTAGGAGTTTACTAGTAGAAGATTCAGATATTGAAGAAGACATTGAAGAAATATCACAAGAAAAAATATTGGAAGAACCTACAAGAGCAGAGATTATGGAGATTATTAACAACAGCCGAAACGGAAAAGCTCCTGGAAAAGATAACATAAATATGGAACTGATAAGGTACGGAGGTGAGAAGCTTCATGATATAGTATACCAACTTATAATAAAAATATGGAGAGAAGAAAAAATGCCTATAGAATGGGAAATAGGCCAGATAATTACAATCCAAAAAAAAAGGTGACCAGCATGAATGCCAAAACTATAGAGGTATTACATTACTATATACTGCTTATAAAATACTATCAGCTACAATAAACAGAAGGCTTAGAGACACTACAGGAAATACTATAGGACGATATCAGTGTGGATTCGTAAAAGGAAGATCAGCGGTGGATGCCATATATACTCTGAAGCCAGATAATGGAAAAAGCATATGAACATCAAATAAAACTGGAAATGTTATTTGTAGACTTTCGGCAAGCTTTCGATTCAATACATAGAGGCTAACTTTTGTCTGCTTTGAAATAACTAGGCATTAATGATAAATTAAGAAGGTTAATCAAGATGACTATGGAAAACTCAAGGGCTACGATAAAAACACAAGGAGGAGAAACTGATGAAATATACATAAATAAGGGTGTAAGACAAGGTGATTCGCTATCTGCGCAACATTATTTAACCTAACAATGAGACGAATACAAAAAAGCAATCTCAGGACGAGCGGAAGACAGATAATTGCCTATGCGGACGATATAGTAATCATATCAAAGACAAGAGAGATTCTGGAAAACACAATAAGGGAAATCACAAGTGAAGGAAGTAGGATGGGATTAGAAATAAATGCAGATAAAACAAAAATAATGATTTTTGGTAAAATAAATCAAACCAGTGCAATAAAGATCAGAGATTTCGAATTTGAAAAAGTGGAGAAATTCAAATACTTAGGTGTCACAGTAACAAACACTGGAAACAGGAAAAAGGAAATAGAAGAAAAAATCATTAATCCAAATAGGGCTTACCATGCCAATAAAAAACTTTGAAAAAGCAAATTACTCTCAAGACAAACCAAAATCAATATTTATAAAGTGCTAGTAAGACCCGTCCTGTTGTATGCTGCTGACACAATGACACTGACTAAAAAGGAAGAAGAAGACTTGAGAATAATAGAAAGAAAGATAATGAGAACAATATTGGGACCAACCAAATTGAAAGATAACGAGTACTGACAAAGAATGAACTATGAAATTGAGCAAGAACTGGAAGGAGAGGCAAAGAATGAAATGGGTGGGACACATATATAGAGCAAAAGAACAAGAAATAACACTGCAAATGACACAATGGGATCCTGGGGGAAGAAAACGTAGGGGTAGACCTAGTAGAAAATGGCTGGAACAGGTGAAGGAAGATATGACAAGAGCCGGAATTGGAGGATGGAAGGACAAAGCTAAGGATAGGAAACTATGGAGAGCATTGACAGAGAAACTCTAAAAGAAAACGGGGATTGATCCATCCCAAAAAAATGGATCTAGAAAGCGCGAAGCGGCGAAACCCCAGCAGGGGTATCAAGCCATTATATATATATATATATATATATATATATATATATATATATATATAAATGGATATTAGAATATGTTCTGAAATTGATACTACATTTGTAAACAGCATTTAATGGTTCGCATAATATGTAGAGGCAGGGAATCGGAACAATTACGTGCATACGAAATATTGATTGACAAAGCGTATCATAAACAGCATTATCAATTAATACAAATAGATGAAGCTGTTTTGTTCACTGGAGCTTCCCCACCATGTTGTACCATAAATTGTGTGAGAATGGACAAACTCGAAATACGTAGTCCTCATCACACCAGTTCGTAGACAGTCTCAGTGCAAATATTTTTAAAAGCAACTTTTAAGTCAAGAGCATTCCACTTCAAACGTTGATTAAATTAAGCCCAATATCGTAATTCAATAAAAAAATGCACTGATTACAGCTATGTCTGTAAAATAAAGAGTTTTAAAGTGCAGCAATTGATAATATAGAGATAAGATACAGAAATAAACAATATTGCATACAAATCTCCTTAAGACTGACATTTTGAAAACTGGACTTTCCTCAAGATAAACTGAAAAATATTATTGTTTATTTTACACTTGAGTGAAGTATTATCGAATTGATTGGGTTTTTCTGGAAGTGAAAGATCTAAGATCTAGATCTAATGATCTTGTATAGACTGATAATTTTATTCAACGCAGCACGAAAAAGGATTATGAGATGGAACATAATAAGATTCGGCACATGGAACATCGGCTCTTGGAGTAAGAGGGATCAGGAAATATTACATGAATTGGAGTACCACAACATTGAAATATGTGCCTTGAGTGAGACAAGAAAAATAGGAAAAGGAAGCACACACGTTAACAATTGCATACTCATATACAGTGGAGTAGAGAAAGACAAACGAGCGCAAGGAGGAGTAGGTCTGCTACTACACAAAAAATTTGAAAACAATATCAAAGATATAATAGTTATTTATGTATCAAGGGTACTAATTAGATGATTATGATTATGCCCTGAGGGCGACAGGTCCGAGGGTTCGTAAGTCACCCGAGGATATATATATCTATTAGAACCCATGGTGCATACACAATTTTATGTCATACCAGTTCGTTTTGAATAATATATATTTTTCCTAAATTTAATTTGATTTGCCATTTTTACCTGCCACATTACCTTGACATTATTATTGTCGGCGTTTTTGTTGCTAGGGAAATAAGTATTAAAATGTTTAACCCTTTCAGTACCAACTTTTTTTCAGCAAGAGAAAAATTAATTTGTGCTTGAAGCGTACTTAAATGAATTCAAATAATACTTTTTGCCATAAAAAATGTAGCATATATATTTGAAAAAATTTATTGTGGATACATTTGTACCCATAAGTAATTAAACAAAATTAGTTTATTTGACGAAACTATCGCTGATGAAACGTAAGAAAGCAATTTTTGCCCTTTCGGAGGCACAAATGGACATTAATTACACTTCTGACATTTCTATCTTGACTTGCCTCCACAACCAGGGTTTTTGCACCTCAAAGGTAAACGTAACTCTGGGTACTCTGGAAAATGTCCTATATTATCATATTGCACCTCAGAAAAAGGTCTAACTTCATTCTTTTGACGTTTTGCTGCCACTACCGGACTATATAGATGCATCGCTTGATGGTTGATGGTCTTCCCCGTTTTCGGTTGTTGTAAGAGTTGACTTTTACGAGAGATTCACCAATATTCATCCTAAAGTGTTATAGGTCCATGACATCTTTTTGAGAAATTCCTAGGGTATGCATGTCTCGTTTATACTCCAAACAGGAGTTTGTTATTGCCATGTCAACTGCATGAAAGACTAGTCGAACAGTCCACTTTCTACAGCGACTTTTCGTTTTGTAGAAAGTGATAAGAGCATCTGCTTTATCTATGCCACCCACGCCCTATTATACTTTTGTATGCCTTCGGGTCGATTTACGTCAATGAACGATTTTGTTTTTCTATCCCAGCGTTTCACAAGGTTTTCGGTCCCAACCCCAACGAAGTTGGGTACCATCACCACTGGCTTGTTATCTAACCATCTGGTTACCACAATTCTATCAGTAGAGATAACTTCTTCCGTAGATTCTCTCTCTTTTTTTAAAAAATCCTTTACATCAGTTTAGAAAACCTATTGAGCCTAGCAGTGCCAGCAAAAAATATTGATTTTTGATTGAGAATTTGCAGAAGTTAATAGCTCGTAAAATAATTGTCACACTATAACTTATGCTTATTAGGTTCGAGTTCTTTTGATAATTGTAATACGACAGCTGTACCCTGTCCATATTTCTAATAGGAAGGCTCTATTTCTGTGGTACTGCCTTGATAGATTAGAAAATTGTACGTCAGTCCACTTTCACCACATAATAAATAGAGCTTTACTCTCCACGGATGGGGCTTGTTATTGATGTATTGTTTTATCGACAATCTTCCTTTGAAGGGCGTGATCTGTTCATCGATGCAGACATTAGTTTCTACCTGCAATTCTCTACATATCTACATCAATAAAGAGTGTAACACTCAGGGACAAGCTAAACAATAAAAGCATACGCGAACAGTGCAACATTCAGAATATCAATAAATGGGTAAAAACACGGAAAAAAGAATGGGACTATCGCGTAAATAGAATGGAACGATCGCGTAAATAGAATGGAACCTGACAGACTTGCTTACATATGCAAGAACAAATCTTATACTAGTAGACCACAGGGAAGACCAAAGAAAAGGTGGGCAGACAACTTGCTGTCAATAACAATAGCAACAGAGTAACAGGTAGACAAACAGGACAAATCCTAGTCGAGCTAAAACGAAGAAGCAAATATTCCACCAAATACAGTATTGTGAACCAATAGTATCAAAATTTTATTTAACATCAATTATGATTCCATTCACTTAGATAGAGGGTACAGTTGAAAAAACATAAGCATTTTTCTAGATTTGATCGCGAAAATGGCAACATTGCAATTTTTTCTAAAGATAAATACGAGGCATGTTTTTTAAGTAAGTACCGTTTTGCGATTCCGCTGCCGCAGCCCTACGGTCGGCGTTCCGCGCATGCGCGCTGGTTACCTACATCTCTTGTCTATGCACTGACGCCATTACAGTCTGATTCTTCATTGTATACGTTGTTTACTGAGTGTTTAAGATGCCTCCGACAATCGTGAGTCCCGCCGATTGTGAAGTACGGGCTGTTATACGATTTCTTAGTGCTAAAGGCGTGAAACCGATCGATATTCATCGTGAGATCTGTGAAGTTTACGGACAAAACCTACGTCACACCAGAATCGAAACAACAATCCATGGAATGGCGACATTCATCATCACCCAAAAAAGTGAAGTTTAAGCAAACAATTTCTGCCCGGAAAATCATGTGCACAGTTTTTTGGGACAAAAAAGGAGTATTGCTAGTAGAGTTTCTGCCTCGTAATGAGATAATCAATGCTGCGTCTTATTGTGAGACATTGAACAATCTGCGTCGTGCAATCCAGAACAAAAGACGTGGCAAGTTGAGTAAGGGTATCGTTTTGCTGCATGACAATGCCCGTCCACATGTGGCTAATCGGACCAAAGATCTTATCAAATCTTTTCAATGGGAAACTCTAGCGACTACCATTTGTTCCTGCACTTGAAGAAACACCTGGGCGGTCAGCGTCTTCAAGACGATAACGAAGTCAAAACATTTGTGATACAGTGGTTAACAAGTCAGGCGGCAGAATTTTATGAGGTGGGTATTCAAAAACTGGTGCCACGTTATGACAAGTGCCTCAATATTCACGGAAATTATGTAGAAAAGTAGATTAAGGTACAGGCTTTCATGTAAAAATAAAATTATTGCGATATCTTTGCAAGTCTTTTTTTAATTCCAAAACGGTACTTACTTAAAAAACATGCCTCGTACATTTAGTTTCCAAAGGTGTCCAAAATATTTTTGTGGCCAAATCGTCGTTCAATTTTAAGACATACATGTATGATAAGTCTTGTCGTTTATGAGGTACGGACAGGGACGACTCTAACGGGTGGGCCGGATGCATATTTGTATACAACACCCAGGATCACCAGTCGGCTTTCGCCCGAACATCTCTGGTAAATAGCAAACGATATGGCAAATCGCTTGGGTAACTAACAACCGTGATCGCAAAAATGTTCCTTAAAAATCAGTCTGGAAAAAAGAGCCAAAAGCGGTTAAGATTGATGTTAGTACAACGCAAACCAAACGATTAGTATTGATTCAGTACGGAGGTTTAGGTTTTTATATTTGATTTTGTGATTAAATAAAATATTAATTTGCCACCAAATTATGAATACAACATAGTTGATGACCACACAGTTAGGACAACCTTATCTAATAAGGAAGAAATAGAAGTAAGTACCTTTTATAATTCTTGAATACTTAATTGAAGCCGGTAAAAATGAGGTTTTGTCCGGGTTAGGAATTTTATCACAAATGTGTACCTACAATGTAATTGCGTTGAGCGTTATACAGGGTGTGCTGAAATTTGATTAGAATTGAAATTAGAATAGTTTGGATCAGATGGGTTACGGCGTTAGTTTTGGTTAGTTTCGGTTGCATATAGTGATGCTTTAATTTTAATAACAGATAATAAGATCATATTATCTATTGTGAAATTTTAGAACAGACTAGTACAAGATCTAGCGCCACTGAGGGCGTGCTCGTTATTTTGGCTGTCTCAGAAACTTTTTATTCTATTTTTTTTGGTTTTGTAACGTCACATTTTCTTAAATTTGAGACACCCTATATATTTGATCCCACATTTAGTAACTTTAAAACTATTTTTTTATCAAGCGCGAACATTTTATCAAAAATATTTGCGTATAGAGTACCTTGTACAAAATTAATAAAGAATGTAATTTTTCTTTTACAGAAATGGATGACAGATTATCAGAATACTACCAAAACAGCTTGGAGCATACACAAAACTGTTCAAAACCCCATTAAGACCGCCAAGAAAAACTTATTTAAACGATACTATTATTGCCATTTTAGTACCCGTGAAACAAAAATTTCTGAAACTAATCGAAAGAGAGTTCATGCATCGCGAAACATTAATTGTCCTGCCAAAATTATAGTCACAGTACATCGTATTCCTCCTCAATATTCCCGAGCAAATCACCCTAATATTATTGCTGAAAATTGGCCGTGTCTGATTGTATTTAATAATAATCACAATCACACAGTTGATAGCGCTACTGCGCTATCAAAAAGACCCATTGCAAATGAAACCATTCAAGAGATTCTTCAATATTTTGAGAGCGGCCATTCAGTGTCATCGGCTTATCACAGTTTCTGTTTTTCAAAAATGGAGACACTTGGAAATGATTACGATGAAATGATGTTAGACAGACATTATTTTCCAACAAAAAATGATTTTTCAAATATTTGGAAAAAGTATTTTAAGGCATCATTTGGTGCTTGTTTTGGAAAAGATATGCTAGCTGCACTGGAAAAAAATGTGTCTTCTACTGATACTCTATATAAAATTGAACAAATTTCAGAACATTACGTCGTTTCTCTATGCACACCGATGATGCAAAGAGCAGCAAGTCTGCTAGTTTAAACTTCTGAAACATTATTTGTGGATGGCACTGGAAACTGTGATATAGAAAATCACAAATTATTTTTTTTTGTAACGCAGTCTTCGGTTGGAAGTATTCCAGTTGGATGTGTCCTTACAACTTCTGAAAAACGTGAGGTGTTTGATGTGGCTGTAAAAAATTTAACAGAAATTATGCCCACAAAAATATGTCCTTTAGTTATTTTAACTGATGATGATTTAAAAGAGCGAAACATGCTCCAAACATATTGGCCAAATGCGACATTGTTCCTCTGCACATTCCATGTGTTAAAATCGGCCTGGAAATGGATTTGTGCCTCCGGCAATAATATTGAGCGCGATAATAGATAAGATTTATACAGACTTTTTAGACAAATTTTAATGTGAAATCAAAGTGAGGATCAAGTTGAGTCCAACATTTTTTGAAAAAACTTCTAAGTATCCCAAATACCAAAACTATGTACAGAAAATGTTGGAAAAAAGAGGTTTGGTGTCTTTTTTACAGAATAAACTTTCTTACGCGCGGCTCAAATACCAACAATATGGTTGAAGTAGTATTGAGGCTTTTTAAAGATATACCGTTAGAAAGAACGAAAGCCTATAACCTTGTCCAGTTGGTAGATTTTATTACAACAAATTTTAACGCCTATTATAAACAAAGATTATTAGATGTGGTTACCAACAAAGTAGATATTAGGAAATATACAGTAAATGATAAGGATGTTAAACCAGATAACATAAAGGAATTGAATAAATTTCAATATTCAGTCCTAAGTTCCTCAAGCTCTATCGAATATTATGTTGATATGCAAAGTTTTACTTGTTCTTGCCCCGAAGGCTATACAGGGAAGATATGCAAACATCAATCAGGTGTTATAAAAAAATACAACATAACATCGGCATGTAATATCTTGTGTCAAGACCAAAAAATTATTTTATATAAGATAGCTACTGGCACGAACCCTCCTAACCGTGTCAAGACCAAAAAATTTTTTTATATAAGATAGCTACTGGCACGAATCCTCCTAACCAGTTGTTAAAACCACTGCTTTTAGTAAAAGAACCGGAATCCAGCACTACCTGTTTAACAAAAAATACAAATTATTTGTCAGAAAGACTCATCACAACCTCTTCATTAGATACAGATTGCGATAATGATTTTGAAGTGTGTGCGAATGACAACCCTATAGAGGAAGTAAATACCAGTGCTCTTATAAATGAGTGGAAACTATTTGCATCGAAATTTACATCCGATATCGAAAAAAATTTGAGGGATGACCCGGAAAACTTTCAAGAAGGAGTAAAAGTATTTATGAACAGTTTTAATACGAATGTGAAAAGTTCCTCCAGCCTTTTAAGTGGCTTACATACTGCCTTTAAATTTAGGGTTACTAGCACCAAACGATTAATTAACGCTTCTCGAAAGGGCATGAAAATTTCCGTACAACCAACTACTATTATGCGCAGAAAGTCTAAATTTACAGGGAGAAGGCGATTCCAATCAGGGAGAAAACCGAAAAAACAGAGGTTAGCACCCCATGATTTATAAGAATGCGTTAAAGACAATAAGTCCCTAGGCAGAAAGAAAATTGCTAAATAATATTTTTTATTCAAAGTACATACATACCTACTTCTTATAACTACCTATTACCTAGAATACATATTTTGTTAATTAAATTTGCAATAAAAGTGCCAAAATCTATCGAAGTTGTTTTATTCATTAACACATCACGCATACTTATAGCACTTTCAGAATTTGCAATCACGGATGCTATTTGCTAGACGGATAATGCGATATCGTCTGCCGTTTACAAAAGGGGTTAGGGCAGTTGAAATTTGCAATCACGGGATGCTATTTAGTAAATAGGATTTTCGATATCGTATGCTCTTTACGGAAGAGGTTACGGCAACGTTCGGGCTACAACCGAATCGCAATCATGGACGTCGTTTACAAATATGCGGGCCGGATGGGGCTGGGCCCACCCAAATCTTTTGAAATAAATATATGTTATGTACCTTATAACAAACTTGGGCCCACCCAAAAAAAATCCTGGACCCGCCTCTGGGCACGGAGTGTTGTTTTGGTACTAAGCAATCTCCGATGAAATTAAATCTAATATGAAAAAACCTGTTTATTTTAAATGTTGACAATTCATATACTGAAGATCAGCGTAAAAACAAGAAATTTTTATCACACTGATTTCGTTGTATTTATTGTACTTTGACAATTAAATAAATTTGAACTTTGGTATTGCGATGGATAATTAAAAAATATGGAACCCATCTGCACAAGAGAAAATCAATATTAAAGAAGCGTTGTAATATCGTTTAAATAAATCATATGAATGTGCAAAAAAATAGAATATGTGAGATTATTTCAACGATATAATTTTTATATCAATAAACTGTCCAAAAGTATAAATGTTCTTCATTTGTTTTTGCGTATAATAGCATCGTTATTGAAGTATTGCGTTTTTATTCATTAAAGTAATGTCATTTATGAGAATATTATAAAAAGTACCTTAATAAACATAAAAATAGTGAATATCCAAATCCTGTGAAACTGAGAAACGCTGTGGATTGAATTATTCCATAAAGCGTTTTTTTTAAATCTTCTTTTGAAGGTATCTTTCCCTTCATCAACAATGTTAACTGAAAAATAAAAATTACTTTAAAACAAACAAATTATGTTAATTTTTTTAATCTTACAAGATTTTGGGTCGATTGTATTGAGAAGCGTCAGCATTCATTTTTGGATAAAATGAAAGCCATACTGAACAAAAATCAAACAGGGTTATTCATTAATAATGGACAATCTCTAAACTGTAGATTAGATGCCCTAAAATATTGCGGGATTCCGAAATACGGAATGTTTGAAGCTTACATTTGATTTTAGCAATAAGTTTCTAAGATAGATTGATGTTTTTTACAAGGGAATCAGTTCGGATTCTAATTTAGTACTGCTATTAGATGGCCTAATCATACCTTTGTCTCTGTTTGGTGATATTTATACCAACTCCATTAGGATGAACAACCCGGTTCTCGCCAGCACACCTATTCTCGCCACTTTAAAATTAAACAGCTTAGAACTAAGTATTACCCACCTCTGTTTACAATTCTATGGGCTCCGTTTGAAGCTCAGACGTACCTTAGTTGAGGTCCGTCAAGCTGCTCCCCCCCGGTTAGATTTTTTTTACCAAAATTCTAGCACACATAAAGGGCACCTAGCACAACCTAGCACAATAATTTTTATAGCTAGCTCACCAACAGCTCACAATAAAAATGCCTTTGAATTCGGGTGGGGCCAGGTTAACGCTAGCCCCCCCCCCGTTGGAATTTTTGCGCCAAAATGCTAACACAGATAAAGGACACCTAGCACACCGTTTTTTTTAAAGCTAGCACACCAACAGCTTACAATAAAAATACTTTTGAATTCGGGTGGGGCCAGGTTAACGCTAGCCCCCCCGGTTAGAATTTTTTCGCCAAAATGCTAGCACTGATAAAAGACACCTAGCACAACCTAGCACACCAACAGCTTACAATAAAAATGCTTTTTAATTCGGGTGGGGCCAGGTTAACGCTAACCCCCCCCCGGTTGGAATTTTTTCGCCAAAATGCTAGCACAAATGAAGGACACCTAGCACAATTTAGGACACCATTTTCTATAATTAGCACACCAACTACACTTTTGATTCTGGGGCGTGGGAGTGGGAACGCTATACTTACTCGATGAATAAATGAATAGGTTGAATATATATGTAAAACGGCTGGTTTAATTGTTTCTTACTGTAGTTACGAAAAATTTTCGGAGCATTCCACTCATATGCTGAAAATTCCAAATGAAGCAGGATCTTTTCGGAGATAACTCTCCGACAGGACCGACAATTTCCCTTTTAAGTCCGTATCTAAGTAACGTCTAAGTAACAATTATTGTTGTTATTATCATAATTTTTATTTAAAATATCATAAAAATGTCACGGTTTGAAAACGATTCTTCAAGTTTAATTCAAAAATAAGTGATTGAAAATGAACCAAAAAGAGTAATTAAATACCACGTAATGTTGTTTAAATAATATACATTTCGCATTAAAACAGTCTAATCGAGAAATATTCTATCGAATTACACTCGTGAAAATAGTTAGATCATTAGTTTTACTTATATAGTCCATGTTGCTTGTAATATTATTAGGAATAATACATATTATTACAACCATCAGCCCTTCGGGGAAACCCTTTCTTAACCCAAACATCTGAATCGGCCAGTTTTGATGTACCTACAAGAATTTTAATTACTCTTAAGACCCATAAAAACGGCATTATAAAAATGATTCAAATTTTAACGATAGACTTGGTTTAACGATCCTTTTAAAAAATCCGATGAGAACTTCAGATGGATTATACCTATTAGTGTTTCAAATGTAACTCAATGTTCCTAGTTAATTCCACAATATAATGAAAAATGTTTGAAAATTCTAAATTTAATGTAACTTCTATCATTCTGAGGATGATATTCAGTGATCGAAACAATTGTCAATTTTTTAGAATTTTCAAACAATTTTCATTATATTGTGGAATTAACTAGAAACATTGAGTTTCATTTAAAACACTAATATGAGTAGATTCCACGAAGTAACGGTCGAGACAGTTAATTGGATTATACCTAGTTTTTAGAAAAATAAAAATACCTATGTCATCAATTTTGCTTGTAATATGGAAGAAAAAGTACGTTTTTTATACTGCTCAGCCCTTTAGACCTGCCGTTCTTACCCAAACATCTGGCTTTTTTACAATTTATTTATTTAGAATAGTTCTGAGGTAGTAAAAAATATCCAATGTCCATGGGTCAAATTGAAAGTACAAGAATTTTATTCCGTCCTTTCAGTTCTTTAAGACCCAGTCTAACAATTCGCCGATCTCGGCAAATAACACAAGTCAAGTGAACCAATCGATGTAACACAGTCGCACAATTCGACCTCAATGTCACAATAAAGGACTCAAAAAACCCAAGTACACCAAAATTGTAGACGGATTGGAGCAATGGACTATAACTCACATTCGTATTCTTGGCAAGTCCTTCCATTACCCATATTGTAAGAAAGCATAAAAAAATTAGTCCACTTTCTTTAGTCCACCAACTTTGGTGATCCGCCATGTTGAATTTAGAATAACGTCACATACATAATCATGAATTGGCATGCAAACTAGACGTATATACAGAATTTCAGCTCAATCGGTTGAATATATCTGCAACCGAACAAACATACATTGCCAGTTACATACTAAAAACTTTGAAAAATACATAGTAGTGTTGGTGGTATCTTATGATATGCCACAGAAATATTTGAAGCTCTGATTAAACGGCTCTAAGAATTAAAAGATGAACGTTCTAAGTAAACTTGGGAATTTAAAAAAAATCTGATAGTGAAATGCTATATTTATGTTATCATTAGGTTTGTTCCAACCGAAGTAAATACCGTTTTATTACCCTACAATCTCAGTAACGCAACAAATTTGATGTAAATTACACAGACTTATTATATTCACTAATCAGCAGGTCAACTGGGTTTGTATCGTAATTGTACGGTTTTTGTGTTGGTTGGAACAGACCTATTACAATGGTTAATTATCTATCAACTTCGGCAATAAATATTCTGGCAAATTTAAATATAAAGTTTGAGTGTTTCTTTTAAATAAGGACTACAGTGAACCACGATCAGTCTAAAACATGTATTCTCAATATATTGGAACATTTTTAGGGATCTCTGCCGCCCCTTCCCAGATTGCACAACTTTGTCCAAAGGACATATCCAACGGCTTCGCTTCTTTGTACATTTATTTATCCAATGTCTCTACGCAAACGTTTGTCGTTGCCTTTTTTATAGTGTGACGTAATTTGCAACTTATTTGTGCACGGATTGTTTCTGATTCCGTGACTAAACGGTTCACTTTAATTATTTTGTTTTATTAAAATTACTATGATTTTGACAAATTTATTGTTAAAAGTGAAGGTTTTTTGTATTCTTTCGTTTTTTAGCATTAATTGAAAATAAATAGATACTCATTAATTAAATAATAGTTAATTATTAATTAAACAAATACCCTGCTAGATGGGAAAATATAGATATCACGCACAATCCGACAACAGCTAACAACAATAATGCTGTTTAGGGGCCATTTTTTATAGGAAAATGATGTTTAGGGACAAATACATCCAACATTTTCATTCATTCGTGTAAGCATAGCGTTATTTTGCTAGGTTGTGCTAGGTGTCTTTTATTTGTGCTAGCGTTTTGGCGAAAAAATTCCAACCGCAGGGGGATAGCGTTAACCTGGCCCCACCCGAATTCCAAAGCATTTTTATTGTAAGCTGTTGGTGTGCTAGCTATAAAAAATGGTGTGCTAGGTGTCCTTAATTTGTGCTAGCATTTTGGCGAAAAAATTCCAACCGGGGGGGGGTTAGCGTTAACCTGGCCCCGCCCGAATTCAAAAGTATTTTTATTGTAAGCTGTTGGTGTGCTAGCTATAAAAAATGGTGTGCTAGGTTGTGCTAGGTGTCCTTTATCTGTGCTAGCATTTTGTTGCAAAAATTCCAACTGGGGGGGGGCTAGCGTTAACCTGGCCCCACCCGAATTCAAAAGCATTTTTATTGTGAGCTGTTGGTGTGCTAGCTATAAAAATTGTTGTGCTAGGTTGTGCTAGGTGCCCTTTATGTGTGCTATCATTTTGGTAAAAAAATCTAACCGGGGGGGGGGGCAGCTTGACGGACCTCCTTAGTTGGCTTTCAACACTTCAGTTGTAATTTGACCTTCGATGTGTGAGTATAGTTATTTCGCGGCAATAGCTGTTTGCTTCACAGCGTTTGTTAAAAAACTGTTAATAGTCTAAGATACTTATATAGGTCGACCTTCACCCATCGGACAACCACATGAGTATGCTGTTATATCAATTATTATTTGTATTAAAAGGTATTGCAAGTAGGTTGCCTAAAAAAATTCGGTCAAGGATATTTTAAGTTAAAAATTTAGTTATTACCTATTTTTTATAATTTACACTTACTTGTTAACTCATAAAATACGATGGCAATGGAAAGTACACAGATTGAAGAACATGCAAACGTTGGGTTGCTTACTATTATATGGTCAGAAATGTTAGGTTGTCAGGTATGAACAGGTAACTCAACTTGGTAGTTTACAACCATCTGACAACCAATAAATATATACATAATAATAAAGATAATTTTATTGTGAACAGAATGGTATAAGGTTGCCTACACAAAACCAGTCACAAAACACGGTTGCCGAGCTTTGAAGTTGCATAAAATCGTAAATACCGAGGCGTCCGACAAAGACGTTAAGTGTGTACTGTTCTGTGTGGTAGAGTGAAACAGAACTATACGAGCTACACCTGCGTCCCATCAGAGAGCATATGCTGTTGGTCTGTGCGATAGATATGGATTATGCGGAGCCATCTTGGAAACACGCATCAGTATAATATTCATTCTCAAGTAGACAAACGTGCTTGGTTATTTTGTGGTATATTGATTGAATGAAAATTAGTAACAATGGAGAAGAAATGTTTTCTATGTTCTTCAAGTGATTCTGTGATTAATTTTAATGATGAGACTTTAAAAAATTGCCAATTAAAATTAGCTTTTCGAAAAATAAAAAACTTAAAGTACGATAACATTAAACTTACAGATGCGTCTGTTAATGTGTTTGGATATCATTCACAGTGTTATAAAAAAGTTACAGTTTTGAAAAATATTTATAATGAAGAATTCAACAATTTTGTTACACAGAGTGTAATAAAATTTTAAATTCTAGCTCTCAGTGTGTATCAAAATCAATCATGAGTAAAGACAAAAGCAAAAAAGTTTTATTAAAAATGGAACGTGACATTTTCGGACGACTTCTTGCTGTTAGTATAAATAAAAAAATTAAAATAGACTATTGTCTGATCTTGCACCATTGCCACCTGCTTTATTTGCAACTTCTGGTGAAATGTTTAAAACTCCAAAAGCAAATTTAGCAAAAACGTTAAAATCGCAAACTGAAATGGTAGGGCCAACTAACATCGACGTAGAGATAATAGATGGTTTTTATTTTTTACACCAAATAGGATCATCCATTCCACAGACTTTTGAAAAAATTGCCGAATCTATTATTATAAAATTGTGCTCAACGAATGCAAAAGAAATACATCTCATATTTGATCGTTATTTTTCACCATCAATAAAAGATGCTGAACGTAAAGGTCGACAAGAATTCGACATACCTTATAATATTTCAGGACCGCAACAAAAAAGACCTAGAGATTTTTTGCAAAGTCTAAGAAATTACAGATTTAAGGACGCTTTGGTACAATTTTTGGCAAATTATTGGGAAAACAATCACTTAGTGGGAATAATCAAGAATTAAAAAATATTCATTACCGTACAAGATCTATGCTATTCTTACAAAGTACACCAGGATAAAATTGTTAAAACGGTAGAAATTAATTATCAATGTTATCATGAAGAGGCTGACACAAGAATAATTTTTCACGCCCACAAAATAGCATCAGTATCCAGAATCTTAATAAAATCCTCTGATACAGACGTTTTAATTATTCTACTTGGCAATATACACAAAATTTTACATTCAGTAATTTTTCTAGAAAAGTCAGCAACAAGAAAAACAAAAGATAAGCACCTGGACTGTATAAACTGCACTGATTTGGCATTGAAGCTGGGTTCCAAATTATGCCAAAGTCTACCAGCTTTTCATGCATATACTGGGTGTGATTACACATCAGCTTTTCATAATAAAGGAAAGATAAAGCCATTTAAATTATTTTCGCAAAATGAAAGCTACCAAAGCACTTTTATGTCCTTAAAAGATGAAGCCGACATTTTTATAAATGAAAAAATGGACATAGTACAAGAGTTTACTTCTGCTATGTATGGAATTAAACACTCTACTAGTGTAAATGAAGCCAGGCATCGTATTTTTATGAAAACATTTATGCAGCAAATGCAACAGAATCTAATTGCATAAAACTTAGTCCTGAAAATTGTGGTTGGATTCTCGAGGATTACTTACAGCCTGTTGGATTTATAGGAGATCAAACACCATTAAGTGTAGAAGATATAGTACAAATGAGTTATGAAGAAGAATTATCAGAATCAGAAAATTCTTTACATGAATCTGATGTAGAATATTAATGTTTTATATAAATATACTTCTAACTGTTTATTTTTTTATTGTAACTTTTTTTTGTAACAAAATTTCTATTTAAAAATTGTGTCATTTTTGTTTACTGTCCATGTTAATGAACGGATGATCAATAAACAAGATTTTCTTATTTTTAAAATGAATTAAAAGAATGCCGAAATTATTTTAATATAATCAAAATTCTTTTAATATAATGCATTGACATTAATTATTGAAATATAATTTTAATTGTTTCAATATAATAAAAAGATATTATTTTAAAATAATTAAAAGTGATCAAAATATAAAAACGAATGCGCACAACGCGTGCTTTTACTACTATGCAGCTCGTATAGTTCTGTTTCACTCTACCACACAGAACAGTACACACTTAACGTCTTTGTCGGACGCCTCGGTATTTACGATTTTACGCAACTTTAAGGCCCGGCAATCGTGTTTTGTGACTGGTTTTTTGTAGGCAACCTTATACCATTGTGTTCACAATAAATTATCTTTATATCTTTATATATATATATATATATATATATATATATATATATATATATAATTGAATGATGATAATTATAATTTATGATAATTTTATGGATAGCTCAGATTATATTATTTGTTTATTTTATTATAGTTTTATATTTTATCGGAGAACATGAGAAACTTCTCTCGTTGGGTTCTGGATATGATAATCAAAGATTGAAGAAATACATATACATAATCTTACCTTTTAATTACAACCTCTGAAAGAAATAATATCTATTAAATAAAACGATTGAAATATGATAATAGTGATATTGATACTTTAACCATAGATGTAAGAATAAAAGAAAACCAACACATTAATGTAAATATGTTTAATAAATGAATTTCAATTTTTAATCTGATTAGAACATAATAAATTATTTTGTAACTGTTAATTTATTTTGCACATTTATTCTTAAGGAATTGTGCCACCCTATATCATACATACATTCTTGGAAACAAAATGATATAATTTCTGCGTCGGCGCTATATCTCCAAACGCATGCGCTGCTACAGTATACATGTAAGAAAGAAGTTTCCTTCCATACACAACGTTTATATTCAACACACTGTTAGCGTGTCTGTGATGAAAATTGTTGGTTATAATTATTAAATGTTTTTATAATCAATTACATATAAGTAATACTTTATAAACTATATGTGTACGTGTATTTAAAAAAAAACAAGAAAGTGATAGATGAAAGTTATGCATGCAAAAGCTGAAAATAAGTAATGAAATAGAATTGAGCACGCATGATGTACGTGATATTTTACGAGGATAAATTTACAACAGGTGAGTTTCAATATTATCTTAAAATTATAATTCTCTATGGATGAATTTTATAATGCATTATATGTTACTGTTCTTTGGCCTTTTTATATGATATATATCAATTGAATGTTCTATTGAATTTTGAGTGTACACTTTAAAATGTTTATTGGAATTCCAAATAGATTTAATCAAAATACACAGACCTTATCTTTCTTGCTATTACTGCCGGCTGCACTTACATCTTCCAAACTTGCCAATATCTCCTTAGAGATATGCTCCTACGGCACTCTTTAGTACTTACACAGGATCTGATACACTTATGATTAGTTTGTCATAAAATGTTTACATAATTTTAACTTTTAACTGTTTTTTAAAGAAAATTTTTGCAGAGAGCAATCTTACAGAGACGCATCCCTCATCACCATTCTAAATCCACTCATTTGTTTTTCAAAATCAACAACTATCCCGGCTTCACTAGTCCATAGCACTCTTATTTGTTTTTTTTATCACAGAAATTGTTATTCTCCAGTCTTTTAGTGACTATTTTGAAAAAACATAAATTTATTGTCCTGGAGGGTATTGACACTGATTCATTTAAATCTCTATCGTATTAAGGAATTTTAATTAAGTCCTTCTTTCCTCTTACAATAGTCCATTTTCTTATATTTACCTTGTTTAGCTAATTTACAAAATGTTTATTTTTACAAATATTACAACCTATATTATTAATTAACCTATATGTAATTGATTCTAATTTAATTTTGCGTCTTGTTTGATACTTATTATACATATACTCCTTATTATTTTTGTTTTTGTAATTAAATTTTATATCTATAATCTATAAACAATGATTTAGGTTGGTATTGAAAAATTCCCTAGCATGACATTACTTCCTATAAATATTCATTTCCTCAATATGTTTGGGGCTGTGTTCCAACTATCTTTCCCATCTAGTTTCAACCCTTTTCAATGAATGAATGAATACATGGTATTCTAAATTTATGCTACTACAAAAATAATATGTAAATAATGTTAAATTATCGTTAGACTAATTATTCTTTTCTCTTACTTTAGGTTTCAAGCTATTGTGTGACATTTCATCCTGCCGAAATTGTTATGGCTGTGTTCAGTGCAATTCCGAATTCCATGACTTTGACAACCAATCAGAATTACTGGTACAGGTAATATTTACTCTTTAATTAGCTAATATAGTGTTGTAATTTCTATTCTTCATCCTTTTCAAAATTTCACATCAATATATTATCCAATCTATACATATTTCAATCTTTTTATATTTTAATCTTTGACTTTTTATTGAGTTTATTCTAATGGTTGTGTCTACTGACACTTCTTACGTTACAATAAGACTTGTTTATTATGTTTGTTTATTTCATTATATTTACAAAACTAGAGGATTAGTTCAACTCCCCTCAAATTTAAATTTTCAAAAAGGAAGCTTTTAAGTAGCCTTTTTAAAATTTCAATTTCAACGTTCCGGCTAATAATTATATTCTACTTAATTCATTACTCTTTTCTTTATATACAGAAATTGAATTTGAAGAATCCTATATTTAAGTTTATTACTATTTCTATCTTAGACTTAGTTTCCATTATCTAATTCTATCCTATCCTATTCTAATTATTTTTACAAATATGAGACCATTCATTCTGGTTTGAAATATCTTAGACATCTTTGCTTACTCTTAGTATATTATTCTATATTATTGTTTTATTTCAATTCCTATGCCAATTATTATTCATTTATTCACACCGTAGAATCTTTATTCTTTGAACTATTTCTTGCTTATATTTTTACTTATACCTTTTTCCTTCACTTAACAATTCTTTTAATGCTCTCCTATCCTTATCTTATCTTCGAATTCAAAAAAAAATTATTATTTCCAATATTTCATATATTTTCATATCTTATTGTCAACCCTTATTCATGTCAATATAATTACTCCTATAGTCTAACCTTTTTCTTTGCTTACTATCCCTATTTATATTTATTTGCATAATTCTTAATTATAACTCATCAACTTCATTTCTTCAATATATTAATTACATTATACTTTATATATATTTCATTTCTCCCTATCTCATAATAATTAATCATATCATTTACTATATAAATCTTTGCTTCCATATTTCATTGTTACTTATCTCCATAATTCCTATAAAATTTTATTTGACATGAATATCTCAAATTCTATATCTTGATTTAAAAAAAAACTTTCTTTCCTTTCCACCTCTTTTACTGTGTTATTCAAATGATAACGAGCCTGTCCTTCCTAAATCCTACCTGTTCTTATTAATAAGTGTGAATTCTGTTTCTTATCCCCTCTACCTAATAAATTCTTACAAAATTTCTTAATATTATATTATCGCTTTTATTTCTGTCTGTCTTTGATATTATATATTTCTTTATAACAAAATGTGTCTCTATTTGTTTGGTTTTTTTAATCTATATAGCTACTCTAACTTTCCTTATAAGTTAAATGTGAAGTTACTTCACTTTTACTTAAAATCATTTATAAGTTTTTAATAATATATTTTTTTTTATATTTTATAGATTCTTAACTGCGATAATGGAAACAATCTAGATGTATCCTACATATGAAAAAATTGAAAGCCTTATATCTACCTAGTATCTAATATTTTATGTTACATGGAAGTGCTACTTATGCAGAACATTGGAATCATTACATCTACCTATAATAAAAAATTATCTATAATTGTATTATTTATTCTTAATAAATTCCCTATTTAAGTTCATTTTGGTATCCTTTTCCTGTCCATTCCATTATTTTCTTGTTTCCAAAGTTCATTTCAATTCTCATGTGATACTATTTAATATGCTATTCTTTTTCTCACTTTTTTCTTATGTTCTACTCTCGTTGTTTGAGTCTCAATGTTTTTCTGTAGCTTCTTTCCGTTCTCCATTATATCCTTTTTAATTTTGTAGTCCCATATCTCATTAATTTCTTTCCATAAATCTAAAAACATTTGTGCTTCAAATTCCTCCATATCATTCATTTCATTCCTTATTATTTTCATCAAAACATTTGTGTGGATTATATTCATTTTGTTATCCCATTTTATTCCTGTTACTACATTATAAAATTTTCCGGAGCACCCTATACCTATTTCATGATTTCTTATATTATCTTCTATTTCTTCCACTGTATTAGTTAATCTTCGGTTCATTTCTTCGACTTCTTTGTTATAATATCTATCCATTATTCCACTTCTTCTAGCACCTTTGACTTTTGAATTTTTTATTCTCCCATCCAAATCTGTAATTTCCTTATTCCCCTTTTCTTGTAAATGCTGCTTGATCTCTTCAATAGCTAGTTCTTGTAATTTAAGGTATCCTACTTTTTTCTCCTTCATTTCTTCTGTTCCCTCTGTAATATTTCTTAATACTTGATTATTCTCCTCCATATTCTTATTTTCCATTAAACTTTCTATTTTTACCTCACCTACAATATTTGTTAAATTATTAACTTGTTTTGAAACTCTCGTTTGGATAGTTTCTGGTTTCATATCATCAATTTTCTTTTCTAATCTCTTCATGTTTCCATGGATATTATTGATGTCTCCTCTAATTTCTTCCTTGATACTATTCATGTCTCCCCTCATCGTGTCCATATTTATCCTATTTTCTTCAAATTTCTGGTTCATATCTCCATGCATTTTATCCATCTTCCCATTTAAATCTCCCCTCATATCAGCAAATAATTGTTGCATCATGACCATCATTAAATCATCCCTACTTGTACTTGTTCTTCCTTGTTTTTCTTGTCTCTCTTCTATCCTATCCTCTTGTTCTACATCTTCTTCATCTCCTGTCGTATTTTCTTCCGATGCATGTCCTTCAACTTGCTGACCTTGGATCAGATATTGGACCTGAAAATCTCCCATTCCATGGCTCCTCTCTTCTCTTTCCTCTTCTGATCCGCTATCATTTCCGACCTGTTTCCCGTCTCTCAATACCATCTTCTTGCTTTCCATGATTTATTTATTTATTATTAATTAAAGCAATTTAATTCTTTAAATTTTCTCAACGTTGGACTGACAATTTTATAATTATTTGTTTAATAGCCCCACGTTTTGGGACGCCAATTTATAATTGAATGATGATAATTATAATTTATGATAATTTTATGGATAGCTCAGATTATATTATTTGTTTATTTTATTATAGTTTTATATTTTATCGGAGAACATGAGAAACTTCTCTCGTTGGGTTCTGGATATGATAATCAAAGATTGAAGAAATACATATACATAATCTTACCTTTTAATTACAACCTCTGAAAGAAATAATATCTATTAAATAAAACGATTGAAATATGATAATAGTGATATTGATACTTTAACCATAGATGTAAGAATAAAAGAAAACCAACACATTAATGTAAATATGTTTAATAAATGAATTTCAATTTTTAATCTGATTAGAACATAATAAATTATTTTGTAACTGTTAATTTATTTTGCACATTTATTCTTAAGGAATTGTGCCACCCTATATCATACATACATTCTTGGAAACAAAATGATATAATTTCTGCGTCGGCGCTATATCTCCAAACGCATGCGCTGCTACAGTATACATGTAAGAAAGAAGTTTCCTTCCATACACAACGTTTATATTCAACACACTGTTAGCGTGTCTGTGATGAAAATTGTTGGTTATAATTATTAAATGTTTTTATAATCAATTACATATAAGTAATACTTTATAAACTATATGTGTACGTGTATTTAAAAAAAAACAAGAAAGTGATAGATGAAAGTTATGCATGCAAAAGCTGAAAATAAGTAATGAAATAGAATTGAGCACGCATGATGTACGTGATATTTTACGAGGATAAATTTACAACAGGTGAGTTTCAATATTATCTTAAAATTATAATTCTCTATGGATGAATTTTATAATGCATTATATGTTACTGTTCTTTGGCCTTTTTATATGATATATATCAATTGAATGTTCTATTGAATTTTGAGTGTACACTTTAAAATGTTTATTGGAATTCCAAATAGATTTAATCAAAATACACAGACCTTATCTTTCTTGCTATTACTGCCGGCTGCACTTACATCTTCCAAACTTGCCAATATCTCCTTAGAGATATGCTCCTACGGCACTCTTTAGTACTTACACAGGATCTGATACACTTATGATTAGTTTGTCATAAAATGTTTACATAATTTTAACTTTTAACTGTTTTTTAAAGAAAATTTTTGCAGAGAGCAATCTTACAGAGACGCATCCCTCATCACCATTCTAAATCCACTCATTTGTTTTTCAAAATCAACAACTATCCCGGCTTCACTAGTCCATAGCACTCTTATTTGTTTTTTTTATCACAGAAATTGTTATTCTCCAGTCTTTTAGTGACTATTTTGAAAAAACATAAATTTATTGTCCTGGAGGGTATTGACACTGATTCATTTAAATCTCTATCGTATTAAGGAATTTTAATTAAGTCCTTCTTTCCTCTTACAATAGTCCATTTTCTTATATTTACCTTGTTTAGCTAATTTACAAAATGTTTATTTTTACAAATATTACAACCTATATTATTAATTAACCTATATGTAATTGATTCTAATTTAATTTTGCGTCTTGTTTGATACTTATTATACATATACTCCTTATTATTTTTGTTTTTGTAATTAAATTTTATATCTATAATCTATAAACAATGATTTAGGTTGGTATTGAAAAATTCCCTAGCATGACATTACTTCCTATAAATATTCATTTCCTCAATATGTTTGGGGCTGTGTTCCAACTATCTTTCCCATCTAGTTTCAACCCTTTTCAATGAATGAATGAATACATGGTATTCTAAATTTATGCTACTACAAAAATAATATGTAAATAATGTTAAATTATCGTTAGACTAATTATTCTTTTCTCTTACTTTAGGTTTCAAGCTATTGTGTGACATTTCATCCTGCCGAAATTGTTATGGCTGTGTTCAGTGCAATTCCGAATTCCATGACTTTGACAACCAATCAGAATTACTGGTACAGGTAATATTTACTCTTTAATTAGCTAATATAGTGTTGTAATTTCTATTCTTCATCCTTTTCAAAATTTCACATCAATATATTATCCAATCTATACATATTTCAATCTTTTTATATTTTAATCTTTGACTTTTTATTGAGTTTATTCTAATGGTTGTGTCTACTGACACTTCTTACGTTACAATAAGACTTGTTTATTATGTTTGTTTATTTCATTATATTTACAAAACTAGAGGATTAGTTCAATATATATATATATATATATTTATTGGTTGTCAGATGGTTGTAAACTACTAAGTTGAGTTACCTGTTCATACCTGGCAACCTAGCATTTCTGACCACATAATAGTAAGCAACCCTACGTTTGCATGTTCTTCATTCTGTATACTTTCCATTGCCACCGTATTTTATGAGTTAACAAGTAAGTGTAAATTATAAAAAATAGGTAATAACTAAATTTTTTATTTAAAATATCCTTGACCGAATTTTTTCAGGCAACCTACTTGCAATACCTTTTAATACAAATAATAATTGATATAAAAGCATACTCATGTGGTTGTCCGATGGGTGAAGGTCGACCTATATACGTATCTCCTACTATAAGGATCAACGGTAAGTTTTACTGCTGTGGTAATTAGGTTTTTTTAACCATATGATTATTTAGTGTTTACTTATTTAAGGTAGTTAAATTTTTTAGATATTTACTGATTTTTAATGGTTATAACAAACATTTTCACTGAAATTGAAAGTGGCGAGAACAGAGTATCAAAATAATTAAAAATCCGGCTTTCGCCACTTTAATGGCGACATCTAGTTTATGTTGAATACCGGTTCTCGCCACCTAATGACGAAAGCTAGTTTAAGTTAATCGTAAAATTTCGCCACCTAATTTTAAATATATTTCAGATGGCAAAAATACGTATGCAGACTTCAGGGAAAACCTGCAGAAAATTGCAAAAAAGAAACTTATTCCAATATGAAGAGAAATATCTCAAAGAAGCACTTTTTGCTATTAAAGGTATGAAAATAAAAGCAGCATCTGAAAAATTTAAGGTTCCTAGAACAACTCTCAGGGACAAATTAAAACTTGAAAATCTTCCAAGCTTTGGTAAAATAGGTCCCGAATGCGTATTAGGGACTAATATTGAAAACGAATTGGTGAAATGGTTAAAAGAGTGCGCTAAAGCGGGGTTTCCAATATATAAAGATGGGTTTATATTCTCCGTAAAACTGATTTTAAATAAAGCAAAAGTTACTGCTCCCTTTAAGCAAAACACTCCAGGTGATAGGTGGTTTAATAATTTCATGAAAAGACACCCCGAACTATCAGTCAAGAAAGCCGAATATCTAGGCAAGGTTCGAGCGACAACAAATCGTCAAAGAATAGAAAAATGGTTTGACGAAACCAAACAGTTATTAGAAGAAAGCGTTGATATATTGCAATATCCTACCAGATTTTGGAATATGGATGAAACCGCGTTCTTTCTAAGCCCGGAGGGGTCTTGGTTATTTCAGAAAAAGGCAAGAGCGTTTACACAACGTATATAAATAATAATAAGGATAACATAACAACATTAGTAACCGTAAACGCCGATGGTGTGGTCGCACCACCGCTTACCATTTACAAATATCAAAGACTTTCAAAGCATTATATAGAAAAAGCACCAAAAGGATGGAGCCTTGGTGTTTCTCAGTCGGGCTGGATGACAGCAAAAACGTTTTTTAATACTATGCCAAATATTTCCCGATCTCGCTTTATTTTAGCGATGTCGTAAAATACGGGAACGATGTTCACTTTCATGTTGACTGCGAAGGACCAGCAACCATCGTGGAAAAATGTATTTTAACGTAGATGAGTTATATGGATGAATGAATTAAATTTTTTTGCACTTTTACTTTAGTTTTATTTGAATGTAGTATACATCTTGTTCTTTTGCTGAACAATTAAGATTGTTGTTTTATTATCCCTCTTTTGTTGTATTAGAGACAATAAATGGAACGGGATGTCTTTATTATAAGCTCGAAGGACCTTTCACTGTATTATTTATGTAGGTTAGGTAAGATGGTTTAACAAAGTAAAACATTATGTCACTTTCACTTGTATATTGATGGAAATTACATTTTGTTCATAAGAAGTTCACTGATTTTTTTATCACTTGATCTAATATAAATAGCTATATGATGGTTGATGTAAGATAAATTGATATACCGGTGTCAGCCGGTATTTTCTTATAAAGCTATACCATTATGTACGAAGGCTGACTGATGAAGAGGTTGAAAATAGAGTATTATGCCTATTTATAGGCCGGTCAAAGAGCGTGGGAAGAAGGAAAATCGTGTGAACGTTTGACCAATGGGAGGAGAGAGTTTGAAGTTTAGAGGTCAGCGAGTGAATGATACACGTGTGGGTTGGTTTTTTGCTGATGTCGGTTGCTTCGAAATATTAAGTGGAAAATTCCTAGGATAATAATCATCTGTATTTCTTATGTGGGAGTAATCGTTAAAATGAAATTTTGTCGATGTAAGAAATATTAAATATTTGAGACGAATGATATATTTCTTTATATGGTCTGGGCAGGATATATGAATTATGTTATACAGGGGGAAGTTGAAGTAAACATTAAACATTATTAAATGTTTGAGAATACTGATATATTTCTTTATATGATCTGTGCAAGATATATGAATGATGTTATACAGGGGAAGTTAAAATAAAGAATACAGGGAGAATTTGGTTGTTAAATGAAATTCGTACAATTGTATTATCACTGGTTAGTAGCTATACGGAGTATTCATTACTTATCACATTGTTTAGAGTAATTAATGAATGTTTCAAATTTATGCCGGTGAATGCCAGCAGATTATTATAACGTGAGTACCATTGTGTACGATGAACGGATGAGAAGTGAGTGAAAAGTTGGGTTGTATTCGTATTTATGTCTTGTTCAGAGTGGGTGGAAGTAAGGGAAACCATGTGGGAAATTGACCAATGGGGGATGAAAGTTTGAAATTTAACCGTCATTATCGGCGGTTGAGATCTACGTAAGCTGGGTGTTTTTTGTTGCCATGAAAAAGTTATGTTCGTTACAGATAAGGAAATTATTTAAGGTAGTTTTTGCATGGAGCGATAAGACTAAAATTGATATTTGGGGGATTTGAAGTGATTAATAGTTATTATGAAATAATTTTAAGGTAGAAATTGTGTGTTTTTATGTGAAAGGGACGTTAAAATGGATATTTGCGTAGATAAGGAAATATTGAATAGATAAGAAGAATGATATTTTTATTCATGATGTATACGGAATGTGTAACGTTTGATATACGGGGTGAGATGAAAGTAATGGTTACAGGAAGAATTTGAGGGCGAATTCAAATTCGTACACCAACGTTTTTTATCCCTATTTAATAGAAAATAATTTTGAATTTCCTGTAATAGTTTTTTTGCATGGGCATTCCTCACATGTGAGTTTACAACTAAGTAAATTTTGTCGAGAAAAACAAATTATCATTGTATGCCTTCCGCCGTATGCTACGCACTTAATACAACCACTTGATGTCGCAGTATTTGATCCAATGAAAAAATACTGGCGAAAATGGTCGAGAGGTCAAAAAACCAGATGTTCCTATTGTTTTGAGTGATATTTTAAGTTACGCGGCAATGGCTGAAAATATTAAAACAGGATTCAAAAGGTGTGGTCTTTTCCCCTTCGACAGTTCTGCTGTTAATTACGATAAATGTGTTCAAAGCATGACTAGAGAGGATGAATCAAACGAGGCTTCAGATAATACAAAGTCTGTTTCTTCAAATGAGAAAAGCCACTTGAATACCTGGAAGAGAAAATTGCACCTGAATTGCTTGAAGACTTTAAAAATTGCATACAGAATAATGTATATCCACAGGACCTGAAAGCAGCATAACTATTTGATGTTTGGGTCAGATTACAAAATTCTCCGACATTTTTCGTTGAAAATAATATTGTACCTGATATTATAGAATTTGATTTTCCTGAATTTATGGATACAGATTATGGAAAATTTGATGAAATGCTAGAAGAAATAACTTTAATATCCACAGAAATGCATGTAGAGGAACGACTTTATTATCTGTATGAAAAGGAAAAATAAAACGGTGTTGTTATGGAGTGTGTAAGTGAGAGTGATACATGTTATAAATTATTTGAAACCAATGCATAATATATATTATTATTTGAATTTCCCTAAACCTTACTTGCAATATATAGATCTACTTAATATACACGCGGAATCTTATGATTAAAAGTATAATATGTCATAAATCAGAATTTTTATTTTAATATTATTAATAATACTCATTATCAACCCAGGTGTTAATTTTAGAGTGTTTCTACACGTCCTAAAAATAAATTATGGTTAGTAGGATAAAATTATTTACTTAATGTTATCTAGATTATTATTTACATAATTTCATTTAGATAATAGATTGTATTGACAGCTAACCTCTCAACTAGCAGACTTATTTTGCCTTTTTGAGAACGCCCATAACACTTTATAACCACATTTTAGTCAAAAGTACGAAACTTTTAAACTCCCGCTCTTTCCAAATGGCGGCAGCGCTTGCGCTTGTCATGTGATGAAAACTACTTATTCAATTTTGGTTAAAAATGATTAATTCTGAACAATTTTATAACAATTATGTACTAAAATATGTTGCTCTACTCACAGAAATTAGTTTTGTCTGGAAGACTGTAATTATCGCTTTTAAAAAAACATTGTCAAATAAATTAATGCTTCAGAATTTTTTTTATTTTTGATAAAATGATGGGCGCGTTGTGTTTTTTCGAGGTACCGTAATCTATTTTCACAGTAAAATTTGCTTCGCATGCCAGTTTTCAGGTACTCCTGTAACCCTTTTCACCATATCGCCGAAGTTAAAATAATGTAGTAGTGTACGATAGATGCCATACCTACTTAAATGAGCGAAGCAGATTGACAGTTGCATTAGTTTTAAATACATAATTGATGTTTCTATTATTTAACAATATTAAAGTTATATAAGTATTATGGTTTCTTCTGAAAATCTTGTTTCAGATGATGTAGGTGTTAATGTCATATAAATGGTAGGTAGGGTCAATCGGGGCTAATGTGATACACCTTGAAAAGTGGGGCTAATATGATACACCAGAAAATTATGTACATGCTTTAAGCCAAAAACAGCCAAAAAAAATTACGGACTAAGTAATACATTCTATTATTGTTGGGCATAACGGAATTACTCATTATTGCATGGTAAGTGGACAATAAAAAAATAAATAATCAGCGGTGATTTTTTTAGCAAAAAAAATTTCAGTGACTGAGTGTAAACTTTTATTCTAACTCCGCTGTTTATTGAGGTAGAAATGTTTTAATGTCCCACCTGTATTTGGGGAAGATAGTTTTATGTTTCTGTATTTAAAAACTTCAAAATAATCAACCTGTTCACGAGATATATGACTTCACATATAGGGGGCTAATCTGATACAAACGAGGGGGCTATTGTGATACAACCAACGGGGCTATTATGATACAGCTGAAGGGGCTATCTTGATATTGCAAATTCTTGAAAATTGTACCTGTTATTAGCTTTTGTAACTTTCTTGAATTTCTACTTGTTTTGTTTTGTTGCAGGGCCAGCTATAGACCATAAGTGTGGATAGTGTCAACGGTTTCAGTGTGTGACTGTATTCTTAAAAAAACTTATTCAACCTCGACGTATACAGAAGGACATGTTAAAATGGTGCGTCATTACATCAGTAAAGGGACAAGAACAGTTTATCCACAGACATTACTTGATCGTGCTAAAAAAATGATAGATGAAGGCCAGTCTCTGCGTAAAGTGGCTAAGGATCTTAAGATTGAGAAAATGTTCCTATGCCGATACATGAAAAAAACCGAAAATCATACTGGGATCAACACTACGAACCGCGTTGGTCATAAGAAAGCTCTGCCAGAAGAAACTGAGGCGTCGTTAGCCGAAAATCTCAAGACTATGGCAAAAAATGGGTTTGCGTTGAGCAAAGAAGAAGTCTTGGAGGTAGTGAAAGAATACGTCGAGCAAAATGCGCTGACGGTTCCATTTAAAAATAATAGACCGGGGCATGATTGGTATAAGGGTTTTTGTCAAAGACAAAAATTGAGCCTAAAAAAAATGGAGCCCCTGGAAAAATCTCGGCGTCTAAATACCAGTGACCCATTCATTATATACCATTTTTATGACTTGCTTGAGGAACAGATAAACGAACTAAAGCTAGATGATAAACCTAGCCATATCTACAACCTGGATGAGACATCTTTTTGTGCCGATCCTTCTAGAGTTAAACTACTTTCTGGTGTTGGGCAGAAAGCTCATCGAACTCAAGAAGGAAGTGGCAGAGAAAACACTACAGTTTTGGCATGCTGTAATGCTGCAGGTAAAGTAATGCCACCATTAATAATCTTCCAAGGCGCTAACTTGTGGTCCAGTTGGAAAGGGGATAAAGATGTGCCTGGTACGTTCTATGCATGTAGTGACAAGGGGTGGATGACATCTGTTATATTCCATGCCTACTTTGAAAAATTTTGCCAGGAAGTAAAGGAGAGACCACTCCTCTTAATATTTGACGGCCATCTTACTCACCTGGATATTGAGACAGCTATCTATGCCAAAAACCAGCAAGTTATTATAGTGAAACTGCCTGCTCATACAACAGATGTTTTGCAGCCTCTGGACAAGACATGTTTCAAGACACTCAAGTATACGTGGGATCTAAACATCATTCAGTGGTACAGAAGTAATCAACGGAAAATGACAAAGAGTGAATTTGTAAACATTCTTTGCAGTATTTGGTATGACGGATTACCTTCTGACAATGTAAAAGCAGGATTCACATCTGCTGGGATTTACCCAGTTGATAGAAAGAAATACCCAGTTTCTCGTTTGGATCCTGAAAAACTAGCAAGATACAATGCCGAACTGAAAAAAAAAATCGATGCAGCCGACAAATCAGAGAACGCTATTCCATCTGTCGAAGTTTCTAATCCAAGCGATGTATATCAGCCTTCGTCTTCCAACCGGTCACAGCCACCACCGTCTAATGATTCTGAATCGGCAGTACCTTCTACTTCAGCAGAATGTTCAGTTGCTCTATCTCAATCAGTCACAGCCAGCCCAAGTACAGACAGGAACTCTGGTTCCTCTACTCCAATGATCCGAACATCTCCAAGTACCCCCCGTTCGTTTGAGATGTTGCTTCTACAACGACTTAACAAAACCGTTGCTCCCCAAAAAACTAGAAAAAAACTAGCCTCTACGGCAGCAATCGTTACTAGTGAAGAGTGGATTGCTGCTGAACAAAAAAAGAAACAAGAAATGGAAGAGAAAGAAAGCCGAAAAAAACGTAAAAAACTAGGGGGAGGAGTGAAAAAGAAAAATAAGAAAACAACCACCTCAGGCACCTCAGAAACCCAACCAACTGAAAATGCTAACAAAGAAGTGAACTTGTGTTCTGACGAAATAACAAGAAAGGACGAGAATCAGATAATTCAGGAAAAACAGAAAAAAACAAAAGAAGCGTAAGTAAATAACGGTTTCATCAGACAGCGACTCAGATATCCCGAGTGAAATTGATTTTGCAGATAACGATAGCAGTGATTACGACAAAGAAGATTTTATACAAATGACGCAGAGAGAAGAAGAGTCAGATTTGGAATTTGAGAAGACTTTAGAAAACTGCAATGATAGTGACATGCATTACCAACATACTATACCTACAATCAATGACTGGGTTGTAGTTAAATTTGCAACCAAGAAGAAAGTGTTGCACTACGTTGGTCAAGTTATTGACATTGAAGCTGGTGAACCGAAAGTGAAATTCACACGAATAAAAGAGACACATGAAGATACCTCAGTTTTTTGTTGGAAGGAGCCGGAAGATGTGTCATTTATTGAGAATGAAGATGTGGAAGAAACACTTGTTGAACCTGCTTTGGGAAGGAGAGGAGAATTGATTTTCAACTCGACTTTTCAATATTATAATATTCAATAATTTCATCAAGAATAATTGATAAAAATGTATGAAATGTTAAAAATGTTAATTTTCGACAATAAACTGTGCTTTAGTTATTCTTTCTCAATGTGTTTTTTTGAGCGAAAAAAAACATGATCAAGACACGCTTGTATCTTTAATATGGCTGGAAATAAAAATTTGAAAAAATTACTGGTATTAGATTAGCCCCAGAGCTGTATCATTTCAGCCTCGTCTTACTTTTATTAACGATATTCAATGAAATACAATGCTGTATCACTTCAGCCCCATCAACGTATCAAATTAGCCCCACCAGGTGGGGTTATTATGATACGCAGTTTTTATTTTTTTTAGCATTGGTACTGCAACTACATTTTTTTGTGCACCCATATATAGACTAACCAATACGAATTACATATCCCAGTATTTTTTTTAAATGTCATAATGTAGATGGTTAGGAAATATAGTCAAAAGTGTATATTTTTGTATCACATTAGCCCCGATTGACCCTATATTAACTTCTAAATAACCTTTACGTGGTCCTTAAACAGTAACTTTAATATTACTAATTGTTTTTCTTTATATAACCTTATTGCAATGTAATTGCCTTCTTCAACTTCTTTATATAATGATAATATAAGTTCTGAATAAGAATGTCCATAACTACTGCGGTTTGGAGGTTAGGATAGATAAACGTCGTATAAAGGGTATTTCAAACCTTTATAAGAGTATCATAGAAGTACTATAGAACAGTTATAATGTAGTTGCTCGTAATACTCTTATAAAATGGTTGCCTAACGTAGACCTATTTAGAGTTATAACAGCTGAATAAGCTCGGTATATATGCTTATTTCAAATTTTAATGCACCATTTACCTTCCAAACATGATTTTATAAACGTGTTTATAACTTTTATACATCAATTTTTGTTACTTGTGATATTATTCAGGGCATCTCACAGATGAACCCTAATGAATTTTAGCTCACCAGAGCCAGTACATCGGATCCTATAACTTCAGATGTACTATATTTTTGGTTATTTCTGCAGAAATTGAGGTTTGTTAGCACGATACAACCTGATACAACCTCCGGAGTCAGTACAATTCTACATTTTGCAGTACACAGATGTGTTTAACGGAGTGCGATAAAAAGTAGTTTTGAACAATAAATCCAATTTACCTTAGTTAAAATAAATAAGTTTGAATAATTTTAGAGGATGAATAAAAATAGTATGAGTAACCCAATCGGACGGAGATCCCCCCGATTCTGTAATTCAGGATGGATTTTTAGGTTTCGGTAAATATGAACAACAAAATAATGTCATGGATATTGATAACTCCTAAACGGAAAGGTAACAAAAAAATAACTCAACTTTGAACAAAGTAAGTAATGATCTAATTAGTTCATTTTTTGAAAATGTTTCAAAACATTCAAATGATAGTAAAAACAAAGAAAACAAAAGCAAAAAACCCAACCATGAAACTAATTCCAACGCAATAATTAGTAGGACACCAAAAAGAGAAATATACTTATTTAAATATACAGACACGGGTCCGTACTATTGAAAATATTTCTGAAAATTTTAATAGAAAATTAAGTGCTACGAAAATTGGAGAAATAATTTAAAAATATCACAAAGAACTTAACAACCAAATAAAGCCAATAGAATCCATAAGTAAAAATATAATTAGAATAAATTGCAAAGGTTCTAACAGTGCCAATAAAATCTTCAGAATTGTCAAAGAGCAGAAGATGCTTAATTACACTAGTTGAACTAGAGTATCCAGATGAATACATTACAAATAACATTAAAGAATACGATTTGCATTGTAGGTTCAAAGTAGAATCAACAAAAAGGTTATCCAGAAAAGTTATATTGCCGGATCAAACTGTCAAATACGTCCCAACTGGAACGATACTAGTTACATTTAAATCGCAAACTTTGCCTAAATATATCGAAATTAATCACGTGATATGTGAGGCTGATGCATACGTTGAGAAAGTGGTTTTGTGTTAAAATTGTTATAGATATGGTCATCTGGGTAAGCACTGTAAAGGATCTATGATATGTTTAAAGTGTAAAGGTAATCATGCTACGGATAGTTGCACAGAAATAACAACCTCTAAATGTTTACCATGTAACGGGTCACACTATACCAATGCTACTAACGAATGTCCCTAATTCAAACGACAAAAAGAAATTAAAAAACTAATGTCTGAAACAAATGCATCATACAAAGATGCTGACAATCAAACTCCAAAAAGAACCTTTGCAACAGTTACATCGACTGACCCATCACCTAGTAAAATGCCATCCTATTATACTCAAACAATAATAAAAACTCCCAAAAGAACCAGACCCAGTTCACCTAATCTCACTTATATTATTATAGCTCCGTTCAATCTACTCTCCACTTCTGGGGGAATCTCCCAATCAGCTACATATTGAAATAGCTGAAAAACTTAAAGCCAAAAATACGTACGATATACAGGACTTAGATTTGTTGAGTATACTCAAAAACAGAAAAGAACGAACCTATAATGGGACAAACAATGGCAGAACTTAAGATCTGTCAATGGAATTGCAGGTCTGCAATTTCTAATAAACAGAATTTATTAAACCTTTTGGGTGATACTAATGCAGGTATAGCATTACTATCAGAAACTTCGTTTAGGCCAGGAATCTTTGTCAATTTTCCCTTTTATAATATTCTCCGCTCCGACCACCTAGACGGAAGGGGTGGGGTAGCTAATCTACTAAAAAATATAAAATTTAGAGAAGCATTTTTACCTATTTTTCCTGACATGCCAAATAAATGTGTAGCTATTACTTGTGATTCGTATAGTATTACTTTTGTATCCTTGTATATAAAACCTGCTAAGTATACGTATATTGATGTAAATGTGTGGAATTTTTTTTTCATCTATACCGCCTCCGTTTGTTTTTGGAGGTGACTTTAACTCTCATAACCAGGCGTGGGGTTGTGAGGGGAATGACATCTAATGGAACACACTTTTAAACTGTTTAGAAGACAACAATCTAATATGTTTAAATGATGAATCTGCCAATTTAATTCAATACAATCTACATTCAAGAGCCAGTACCATTGACTTGACAGTTATTAGTCCACATATATCACACTTATTCCAATCGAAAACACATGATGATCCTTATGCTTCTAATCATTTACTAATTATACTCGACTGCTTCATTAAACCAAATAGTTTCAGTTTCAACAACAGCAGAAAATGGAAGATATTAAAATCCGACTGGAGTAATTATACAGAAACCAGAGAGGAAATATTCTCAAAAATCAATGAGGAAACAACATATGAAGACGTAGTTAATTCCATCGATAAAATAGCATCAACAACTACACCCCAATAATCAGTCAAGAAAAGAAAACTCGGGTATAATAAATATAGAAAAAATCCTAATCTTGAAAATATAATGGAATTCAAACACAGTGATTCCATAGTTAAAAAACAAAAAAAAAACGAAAAGGGAATCTTGGAACAATTACTGCAGTTCTATAAAAAGCAGTACCCCTATTAAAGAAGTGTGGCAGCGAATACATAGATATAGAGGTAGAAGACAGGAATATTTTTGACGTAGATGATGAATGGATTCCCGAGTTTCATAGTAAGCTAGCTCCAGATTGGGTACCGCAAATCGAAGCTAATATGGAGTTACCTGAAGCACCATAGAGCATTCACGATAAACGAACTGTATATAGCTCTTTTAAGAATAGTAACAACTCGTCTCCGGCAAAAAACCAAATACACTACCCAATCTAAGCAGAAATTCACAAGAACAAATCCTCCGGTAGTTTAATAATATTTGGAGCCACCAATACCCAGTATCACAAGACTGGAAAGATTACATATTAATACCAATATTAAAAAAGGGCAAACCACCTGATAATTACCAATCATATAGACACATATCGTTAGCATCTTGTGTTTTGAAGACGTATGAACGGGTAATAAAAAATCACTTAGAATTTTGGTTAGAAAAAAATAAATTACCTAAATCGCGATATGGTTTCAGACGGGAACGCACTACACAAGAAACTTTAACCAATTAGGTCACTGATATCCAAATAGCTTTCACTAAAAACAACTCAATTTCTGCTATATTTCTGCTGACGATATTGGCAGAATCAAAACAAATAGATATCTGTAGGTAATAATACCCTTTCTCAGAATATGGAAGAAATGGACCGAGAAAGTTGGTTTAAAAATATCAGAACAGAAAAAGGTACAATCCACCATGTTACATCAAACTGTCATCATTCAATATTAAATATGAAACAAATGTCAAATTCCTGGGTATACATCTTTGTGGTGATTACAAGTAAGTGTTCCTCTTCTTAGGCCCTTAGTCCATTATACCATTTATGATAGAGAAAACTTACCGCTAATCGGTGAGATAAATAATACCATAGATTATATCAAAATCACTGGGACGTATATATTATTATAAACAACATAGAATCTTGACTACAGATAATTTACACTAAAATACGTACTATTAACATGATACGGTTGACAATTAACCGAATCGGATTCAAATACATGTGTATTATTCTTCGTAAGGAATTCCTATATATATCATTAAAAATAAACATACACACAGTCGATGGTCTGATTTGACCTCAGTGTACTTAAATTATTTATACAATTAAAACGTGTTATTGTTGTTTTCAAACAGTCGTGATTTCATTCTGGTTAATAGTTTTCCTATAATCTATTAGTGACCTTCGAGTTCACTGGCCGATGATAATATTTTCTAAAACTAATAGTGACTTTATGGTTCGTCACATCATCCCCTCTTGCAAGAGAAAAATTATTTCTGATAGTTTTTCGATAAATATAACGTCTTGTTAATAGTTCTCGCGTTATTTGTTTATTTACACTAACTGTCTTCTCTGTTTTTAAACACTGCATTGTTTGTTTACGCTCTCTCCTTACTTTGATTACAAATATTATTACTATTATACTTATACAATTTGTTCTTATGAACGGTTTGTTTTTTATTATTTTGAGATAAAATCTCAGAGTTTACTCCTATTATTTTGTTATTTTAAATGGACCTAAATAATAAGGATCGAACTTAGTTCTTCTTTAATTTTTCAATATTCTGAATCTCCTATCTTAAAATTTACGAGTGAAGAATCTTTTTCGCTTTTATTTACCCTAATTAACTTATTTTTTAATAAAAGCTGTCTAGCTCTCTCATGGGCGTATTGTAACCTATATTTCAATTCTTTATCATACCTTTCAAAATTGTAGCATGGTTCAATTTCTGAATTTAAACATTCCGGTATGTTGGGTTTTCTACTGTACAATAATTCAATTGATACGTATTAGGTGTTGTATTATAACAATATGCAAACATTTTTACAAACTCACACCAGTTATCTCTAGAATCCTTGATAAAGTTTCTTATGTATTCGTTGAATGTTCTATGCAGTTTTTCACAGCTGCCTATTGACTCGTGATGATATGCTGTTGAAAAATTGTGTTTTATTTTTAAAAGTTCTGCTAAATTCTTCATTATTTCGTTTTTATATTCCGTTCCTTGATCTGTCCTTATTTCTTTCATTAAACCGTAAGTTGGTATAAAGTTGTCAAATATGGTTTTTGCAATTGTGGTTGCCTCTTGTTACTGACTGGTATCATGACCGCGTATTTTGTCAGTTCACATAGTATTGTGATACAATAACGGTTCCCATGGTTACTTTCTACAAAAAGGACCTATTGTGTCTATGTATATAATATAAAACGGTTTTATTGATGTGTCCGTGATGACAAATTTCTCTTTATGACTGGGTTTCGCTTTATTCACTTGACGTTCATGGCAATTTTTTACATACTTCCGTACATCTCTCTCCATGTTTTTCCATCTAAAGTTCGCCCTTAATTCCTTTAATAGTCTATTGTTTCTACGTGTCCTCCAAACATTGGGTTGTTGTGATATCTTTCTAAAATCTCTTCCTTCCGCTGTACCGTCTTTGGTACCTCGCAGATACATACTTGTACTACCTACGCACAGACTTCGCCGTCTACAATTGGCCCAAGAGCACGCAGCCTTGCCTGAAGAATTTTGGAATTCTGTGCTTTTTTCTGATGAGACAAGAATTTGTTTGGTACATGATAGCTATCGAATACGTGTGTGGAGAGAGCCAACGAGAGCAGCCCAGCTCGCCCATGCCCGCCCTGTGCTGCCCTTTAGAGGAGGAAGTGCAATGTTTCGGGCTGGGATTATGTCCAACGCCCGCACAGAATTAATCCATGTTCAGGGAACAATGACTAGTGATAGATACCTCAGGGAGATTCTACATCCTCACTTGAGGCTATGGCGAGCAGCTGTTGGCAACGCTTTCGTTTTTATGGACGATAACGCCCGTCCTCATCGCACCAGAGCTGTAAATGAGTATCTAGAAACCGAAGGCATCAATCATTTGGACTGTCCCGCTTTATCGCCTGATATGAATTCAATAGAACATGCTTGGGACATGCTTTCCAGAGCAGTAGCAGCACGCAGAAATCCACCCAGAAGTGTACAGGAGCTTGTTCATGCCGCTCAGGAGGAATGGCGGAATATCCCGCAACAGCATATCAGAAATCTGGTTAATAGTATGGGTAGGCGTCTCCAAGCCTGCATAGATTCTAGAGGTGGAAATACTCATTATTAAATAGTTCTTATTAATTATTTTTCCAAAAAAGTCACCAATTTGTAAATTTAATTTTCTTGCAAAAATACTCTTATATTTAAAACATATGTATTAGTGGATAATAGAATTTTTACAAAAAATCTTGATGTTTTTTTAACATAAAACTAATCAATTAATTACTCTCCAATCCATTTTTGATAAAGAAAAAAATACTTTATGAGATATTGGGTGATGCAAAACTTTTGAATCTATGTGTACTAAGCAATCAGAAATGTTTCACTGCTTTACAAGTACATCAATATATAAATGACGCGGGTATAACAACTGTAAAGGTAGAATAAGTCTGTGTTTCTCCCTCTTATATTTACCCATCCAAGAATTAACACCTGTGTATGTCTACACTCGTTTGGGAGGTCTTCCGGCAATTAAATTTTCCTAACTAGTGTCTTAAAAAAATTAAAATTGCAAAAAAACGAATAAAAAACAAATAGCTGTAGAAGCTTGTACCAAACTGAGCCTGCCTACGTCTTAAAAAAATAAGGAAAATCAATGAAATAAAAGAAAATTAATAAAATAAAAAATGTGTGAATAGAAAGGTAGATAAAAAAATTTTGTAACAAAAAACAGTCAATCAAGTGATATAGGCGGAAGCAAAAATAAATTAAATAATTTTTAAATTTTATTAAACAAAAACCTAAATCTAAAATACACATATTTTTCTGTTCTGCATATTTTTTTTGTTATCTGTTTTATATATTTTGTTTGTTGTTGTGGTCGTTTGGTTACTTTTACGAATGTTTTTAAATGAAATTCACGTGAGTTTCATTTAAAAACACTAATATGAGCATATTCCACGAAGTAAGGGTCGAGACAGTTAACTTTTATGAACATTTTAAAATTAATTAATAAGCTCTAATAAATAAAATTATTCGCGTATCCTTTGTCACTAAAATATATTTCATCAGCAAAAAACAAAGCTGAAAAACTGACATAGTGCTAAATATATATTAATAGCGTTTTCGATCTATGCATTGGTGCACACCAGAATTGTCCCACACCAGAATAGGTTGAAAAGGAGTGTTCGATTTACTCTCAGGATACGTTAATGTTTAGTGTTCGATTCAACCACTAAACAGTCGGACATTTTTGATAAAAATGGTAAAAAAAGTGTCACTTTCTTTTTGTTTTCATTTAACTACATTTTTTAATCCTATTAATTAATTAAAATAAATTTACTCAATAAGTAGTTTTAGTGTCAAATATTTTGAAACATTCAATACACAATTCTAAATGAGAATCCGAAATAAATACTCTTATAACAACTATTGAGTTGGTGTGTATGTGCTCTTGTCTAGCGACAGTGTCCTATTTAATAGTGTAACGAAACGCCACTAGTTTTCTTCGAGATCCGAGAAAATCGAGATACAAGTGAGGAATATACGGGAACCGGCGATCCGAATGTTCTGGCAACTTCTAGACTCAAAAGGGTATATAAAGTTAGTTGGCTATCCGGCGCGAAGACAGACAGTACATAGTGTAGGATACGAAGTTCTATACGGCGAATAGAAAGCGAGGCACGAGAAACAAGAGGGAAAATCCGTAACAATAGTTTTACCACAGAATAAAGAGACAGAAAAGACAATATGGATATAAGGAATTAGTTACAAAAAGGTAAGTTAAATAATTTCAGTAGAAAACTAAAATTTTTAATCAAAACTTTAGAGTCATTCCATTAGAAATGCTCCAAAAATTTGAAAATTGGTTGCTCGACCAGCACCAAATAAAACAAAACTACCAAGTAATGACAGCTTATAATGTAGATATATTATATCCGATCTTAATTTTGCTTCAAAATTATTTTTTTAATTGTCGGCCGTTATTGTATCGCAACGTTAGGAAAAAAATTCAATTGCAGCACTTTACAAAATTGCCAATTGCTCTTTACTCTTCCCTTGTATATTTGTGGAACAATTTGTATTAGCGTTGGCAAAAGATTTTGGGTATTATTATTGTTATTTTATATATTTTTCATTATTATGATGCCGACTTTTTTGCCTTCTAATCTAATTACAACAAAAATTACAATAATGCACCGATTTTGACAGCTGATATCTCAAATGGGACTAAATATAAAAACTTGAAATTTTCACATAGTAAAGATCAAACAGCACTTTATACGTGCTATTAATTTCATTTTTTGTTTTTAATCTAGAGAAAAAATATTAATATCAGATATTATATCCACGCCAGATTATAAGCTATAACTACATGGTAGTTTTATTTTATACTAATTTTTATACTAGGGACTAAGAACAAGAATGATATTAGGGTATTAATTTTAGGTCAAAAATCTCTAAAACGGAAAAAAGTTCATGATGACAGTAGTGGAAGTGGAAGCAATGATTGTGATGAAGATGAAAATAAAATGGTCGGAACATCAAAATCGGAATCTATTTTTGAAGGAGGCTCAAGTAGTTCTTCAAATCTACATGAAGCTGTCTCCGAAACTGGGACCTCTAAACAAACTGAAGAACGCGATGGCTACCATGAAAATGACATTGGTCCTTATGTTAGTTATGTCAATAACTTGCCTTCTGAAAAAAAGAAGAAATTGTTGACAAACCCTTGGGTTCCATCATCCAGTTACGATTTTGCTTCTGATACCATTCACTTGAAAAGAAAATTTAACCATCGCTGGTTAGATCAATATACTCCATGGCTGGTGTACTCAAGTCGTTTGAAAGGTGCTCTATGTTTGTATTTTGTTTTATTTCCGCCAAGAATTGCTACAGTTAAAGGAGTTTTGGGATCATTTATAGTAAGGCATTGCATGAAGTTTAAGGATGTACATGAAGATTGTAGAAAGCACATTGGCAGCCATTACCACAAATCTTCAACAGCTGCTGCAAAATAATATCTTGAAAATGCTCCTGTTATTGTCCAGTTGCAAATAGGGCACCATAAGACGATTGAAGAAAATAAACAAATATTGTCAGCAATTATTTAATGCATAATATTTTGTGGAATTCATGATTTGCCGCTTAGAGGAAAAGAGGGAAATGAGGGAGTTTTCTTTGAACTTTTAAATTTGAGGATTGACTCTGGTGATGAGAAGCTAAATATCCACTTGGATATAAATATGTCAAAAAACGTAGTCTATACCTCACCAACAATTAAAAATGAGATCATACAATTATGCGGTGAAGTTATCAAAGAAAAAATAATCGAAGACTGTAAACGGGCAAAAGCTTATGCTGTAATGGCTGATGAAACAGCATATATCGCTGGAAAAGAGCAGCTTTCTATTGGATTAAGGTTCTATGATGAAAGCCAAAAAATAATCAGGGAGGAATTTGTAGGCTACATTGAGTTAAAATGTCAAGATGCTTCTACAATCGCTAGCGCAATTCACGCAAAATTAACTAAAAATTCTAAAACATAATTACAGCAAGCCAACTTGATTGAAATGTACTAAAATCTAGGAACGTTAGGCTACAATTTTATAAGAAAAACAAAGCTAAAATGTAGTTTTAGTGGTTTAAAATTTGAAATTTTTTCCGTTACCTAGACCTCCCGGTAGTTAATAACCCCCCTTTTCCCCAAGAACTTCATTCTAATTACGCCACTGATGAACCCTATTGATTTTCAGCTCACCATAGCCAGTACAACGGGTCATATAAATCCACACATACCACATTTTTGGTAACGTTTGGATAAATTAGGATACAGCCTCTGGAGTGTGGAAAAGTTAGTTTTAATCTTTAAAACCATTTATTTGTTTATTGAAGCAATCAGTTAACACACTATTTTCGGCAGTGTACGAGTATATACCAGTAAACAGTTATTTTAGTTTTAAAATGATTGCTTTTTAATTTACACTGAAACATACATTATTCAATTAGTATTATTTATGAGAGTGAAGTTTAAAATTTAAAATTGACTAGGCGAAGAATTATAGTTAAACTTTTATTACGACATAATATTGTTTATTCGTTATTTTATGTAAGTCGAATATTTCGGAAATGATAAACAGAACAAACTGACTGCTTGTTCATGTGTGTACTCGGAAACTAACAATTATTAACATTAATGATTCGTATCATAGTTCACCGAAAATTAGTTGTATTGGAAATAGCCTTGATACTACTAAGGTTTAATTTTCTATTTTCCTTTGCTAAAATTAGAAACTAATTTTTGACTTAAATAAAAAACACTGTCTTTTGCCCAAATATTATTTTTTTATTAAATTGTATTTTAGACGGGATATGGTTATTAATGAAATAACATACAGGGTTTTTCAAAATTGACGCCAACCCTTTCCGAATATGAATCGCGGGAATAGAACAAATTAAATTGTAAAAATAAAAATTTTGCGTTCTGTCCTTCGTTATTGATAAAAATCAAAGGTCTACAAAATGTACTTTGTAACATCAAACACAGTTTCACAAAATAACCATTTCAGCAGGGTTTTTGGTAACTTATTATACAGTTGGATGCACTGTTTTACTTATGGCCGACAGACAAACATTTATAGCTGACATTTTCTGTGTAATTTTTCACATTGTTTTCTACACACCACTTTGGAAACCGTTCATATTCCTTCTCATATTTTTGTTCAGATTTTTCAGGTAAATCATTAACTGCATTATATATTGCGAAATTCTGGTGGAGTACACGACAATTCACTGTTTAGTGCAATATTCATAAATTCCGAACTATGTATTAGTAACTTAATGAACATTCAAATTTAAAAATTCTGTCAACTGTCACTTGTATATGTGAGGGTTAACAACGTAAATAAATAAGCACAAAAATCCCTACTTGCAATTTTATTTTTATTAAAAACATTTTTGCAAGTTTTTCATAAAAAATAGTATGTAAAATTTGTATCACAATGACTTTTTGCAGTACTCGTGCTTTGCGTAACTCACCGCTTCGCGATTCGTTACTCAAACCGCATTCGTACTACAAAATGAGTCATTGTGATACTTGTTTTACAATATACTATTTACGCCCACATGTATGTAATGGAATTTCTACACAATTTACAGAATGGATGTGTAGGCCATATGGGTCAACAGAACGGATATGGTTTCATGTACTTTCTAGAATGTATATGAAATCAACCAATCGGCAGTTGCATTTAGTACCCGCCAACTAATCCTTTTTACAATTTCAAAGTAGGTAATGTCAAAATATTTGTAATTTTCAAGAAATATATTAGTAAAAATGTGTGGTTCCAGTTATGAATCAATAAATAATATTCCACCAGATATTTGCTTAGTCGCAAAGGAGACGTATAACATATTATTACCCCAAAAATCAAAAAGTAAATATGAATTTTGTTATAAAAAGTTCATGGATTGGACTCTGGTAAATGGAGTTAAGAATATATCAGAAAATGTTATCAGTACCTATATGAAAAAAATGTCTAGTAAAAACAAGCTCTCAGCTCTTTGGACAACATAAATATTAAAAATAACATTCACATTTCAAGTTACCCTAAATTGTGTTGCTTTCTTAAATTACAATCTACCGAATATAAAACTAAAAATCTAAAATGTTAACTCCGGAGCAAATAAAAAAGTTTCTCCTGGAAGCACCGGATGAAGAATATGTATTTACAGTAAGTTTAAATAAATAATACAAATTACAGAAATTCATAACCCATTTAAATAAAAGTGGTCTATTTATATATGCAGTATATCTTATTAAGAAATATGTTACAATAAATTTCTAATTGAGCAGAGTTAACGGATGAACTTTCGTTTAGCTGAAATCAGTTATGTAAGAAATATTCGTTTATTTACCATTTGGAACCCTTTCCAAACAGATCTAATTTTGTATTCGAGTCCTTCATACAACACTCCCTCGAAAGCTTGTGTTACACCTGAAAAGATTATAGAACCGACTTTCCTCTCTTCTAATGTATTTTTTATGATTATTTTTATTCTATGCACCTGATCTACCGTTGAGTGGCTTTCTTTAAATCCATACCGATACTTAGGTAGTATGTAGTTCTCCTTCTATTATTGGTTTAATTCTTTATGGTAGAAGTTTTTGGAATAATTTTGATATTACAGATAATAGTGCGACATTTCTTTAAGTTTTTTTGCTCGGTTTAGGTATCATAAAAGCAGCATTTCAGGTGTATTAGTTTTATTATGGCTTTTTGAGACAGTTATTTTAGAATTTATTCTATTATCATATCAAGCCATGAATCTTTTTTGCATTGTTACGAAACAGCACACTGGTATAGTCCCTGAATCCGACTCTGTCTAAGCCGTGTATGAAAGTTAAAATTATGGCGGATGCGCAGGGATTTATTACAATTGTTCACGATTGTGACTATCTTATCTAGACATTGTTTTTGTGACCAGTCTTATCTAGAAAATGTGAGAGCCAATTGTTTTTGTGTAAGCCGCAATCTAGAATTATCTAGTAAAAAAGGCAATAATATATATATATATAAAGGACCGACCAGCGGAGAAGTTCAGTTTAGTTAATAAAGTGATCTCCTGAAATAAACAAGAATACACCGAAGTGTTGATATAAATTAATAATGAAGTTTATGTGTATATAAATTGAATGTAAGTGAATAGTTAAGTGTATATAAATTAAGTGTTAGTGAGTAGTTTAGTGTTTAAAAAAATTCGTAAGTAACCATACCGTGTGTTTAAAGGTTATCCCACCCTTTTACTGTGTAAATAAATATGAAAAAACATTACATTGGTGTCAGGTGTGGGGTAATATAAATAAATTGCTACATAAAAATGGCCAAGAGACTATGTGACTTGAAAGTGACTGAGTTAAGAGCAGAATTGGAAGATCGTGAGTTGGAAACGTCCGGTAAGAAAAGTGAATTAGTAGAAATACTTAAAGTGGCACTGGAAAATGACGGCTTTGATCCAGAAACAGTTTTATTTAATGACGAGGCTTCCACCTTAATCTCGTCAATTTCTGCTAACATGGACGAGAAGATTTCTGCCATGGAAGAGAACATGGACGAAAAGATTTCTGCTATGAAGAACGACATTTCTGCTAATATGGACGAGAAGATTTTAACAATGAAGAACGATTTTCGGATATGAAGAACGATATTTCTGCTATGAAGAATGATATTTCTGCAGATATCTTATCATTGAAAAATGACACTGCTGCTGAAGTCGAGTATAAAATTTCGTCTCTAAAATCAGACATGGAGAATAAGATGACAACGATGGAAAATCAGATGGACGAGAGAATCAAGGAGTTAGAGACAAAGATTGCCGATTTAAGAACACAAGACACTTCAGCAGAAAAAAAAGATCGAGATCTGCAAGCCAGAAACACAACCCAAAACAGATGATAGTGGCAGTTTTACCCGAGTCAAGGCCCCAACGTTTTGATGGAATTATGTCGTGGACCAATTATGTGAAACAGTTTGAAGCAGTCGCAGAGTGGGGAGATGCCTTAAATGTACTTCGGACGATACCTTTGTAAGAAACGGATGACTTCGAGCAGCTGAAGATGAGGTTGGACATGCGATATGGTCATGAACATCTAGAACATTTGTACCAATCCCAGCTGAAGAACCGAAGGCAGAAACGTGATGAATCCCTTCAAGAGTACGAAGTGGATATTGCCCGACTAGTTCGATTTGATTATCCGTCAGCACCAGAGAACATGATGGAATGTCTGAGCATCCAGGCCTTTATTGATGGCTTACGTGACCCCGATATGCACACGACGCTTCGTTTAGCCCATCCGAAAACATTAGTCGACGCATTGACAGCTGCTCTTGAATATGAAGCAGCAACGAAGGCTTCAGGATATAAAAAAATTAGGACCATCCAAGAAGAAGGTGACGAAGACAGATTTGACCAGTTCGTCAGTTTAATAAAAATTATCATGGACAAGAAGCCGAGAAAGATCAGATGCTGGAATTGTGGCGGGCTAGGGCATGTACGTAGTTCGTGTAAGCGCCCCAAGACTCCTGCAAACCAAGAACCCCAGTCACAGGAAAACTAGAACGGGTCGCCTATGATCGTTCCAAAGACCCTCTCATACTAATAGCTTCGCTCAGCTGTCGCAACGACAGGGTATATGTAGATGGCGAAGTGAATGGCAAGAGATATACTCTTCTAGTAGACACTGGAGCAACCAGAACCATTATACGACCAGAAATAATAAACTCCAAGAAGAAGCTTTTACCAACGAGACTGCGACTGCGGACCGCCACAGGTGAGAGTGCCAACGTTCACGGTGAGACACAAATCCAATTGGGAATTGGCGCAGAAAAGTTCACTGATACGGTAATCGTAGCTGACATTGATGAAGACATGATTCAGGGAATGGACGTAATGAATGTACATGGTTTCCAATTAGACTTTAGAAACAGAACCGTTAAAGTGGGTTTCGAGGAGGTATTCCTTCTTCCATATGAAGGCAGTGCGGTGTTGGCAGCTGTACGGGAAGATACCGTTCTATCTGCACGAAGCGAAACCATGATAGTAGCACGGCTACAGGGAATCATGGAGGAAGGTACACCGGTTATGATGGAGCCAAGGAGCCAAATCTTCAAGTTGCCAGCGACAGAATGAAAAGTCGGTACGACACGCTGAACGGCTTTGATCGAATACAAAGACATAATATACTTTCTTTGTGATAGATAAATTCCATAATTAAAACAATGAAAATATATATTCAGAAATTAATATCCAAGCAAAAATAAACGGTTTTAAACTAACTGTGGCCCTGAACAATATTCTATCATAAAATTGTCACTTGTATATACTTTGGGGGATGTATCGTGCTAACAAACCGAAATTCCTCCAAAAATGTAGTATATCTGGATTTATAGGACCCGCTGTACTGGTTCTAGTCAGCTGAAAATCAGTAGGGTACATATGTGAGACATCTTAAACAATATTCAATAATAAAATTGGTCACTTTTATACACTCTGGAGGCTGTAACGTGATAACAAACTGAAAAATCTCCAAAAATGACAAAAATTTGGTACTTCAAGTACCATATCAACCGATGTACTGGCGTTAGTGAGCTGAATATCAATAGGGTTCATCTTTGAGACGCTCTGAATAATATCCAATCATAAAATTGGTCACTTGTATATACTCCGGAGGCTGTATCGTGCTAACAAACGGAAATTTATTCAAAAATGACAAAAATGTTGTTCTTGAAGTACCAGAGCACCCGTTGTACTGGCTCTCGTGAGCTGAATATCAATAGGGTTCATCTGTGTGATGTCCTGAATAATATTCAATCATAAAATTTGTGACTTGTTGAACTCCAGAAGCTGTATCGTACTAACAAACTGAAATTTCTCAAAAAATGACAAAAAAGTCATACTTCAAGTACTATAGCACCCGTTGTACTGGCTCTGGTCAGCTGAAAATCAATAGGGTTCAACTGTGACATGTCCTTAACAATATGCAATCATACAATTGGTGACTTGTTGCACTCTAGATGCTGTATCGTGCTAACAAGACATGTAACGAAAAGTGGCCGACGACGACAACGACGACGATGACGACATACACACAGGATTTTTTCTAAATACCGTTTTTTCGTGTTGTTGTAGATGGAAAACGTAAAAATAACTCAATTTTTTTTTCAAAATTCCAACTTTTTTTGGGGTAAACCAATACTTTCCTCGCATATTAGATAGGTTGGGCGGAAAAGTAATAAAGGGAGGTCTAAGTGAACACATATTTGCATGTAATGGCTTTCGGCAAGGGGACTCTCTAAGCCCGCTTCTGTTTAACATAGTAATGGATGAAATAAAACAAGTACGCGTACTAACGCCCGTGCGGGAAAAAAACGCACGCGGTTTTTATCGTGGTCTGTTGGTAGATGCTATTAGGGATCGCGAACAAATTATTGCATTGTGGGTAATTTATCGTGGTCGGAAAAGTAGAAGACACAATCATCTTCATTGGGTTCATCCACAGTTAATGAAAGATGTGAGGAAGGAGGGAGGTTCTACACTTTAACTTGCTTCAACAAGCAATATTAAAACTTCAGTGTTAATTGATCCAATTGTCCTATGCAACTGAAATAAACAAACTGAAATTAAACACAAATAAGCAGTGCTCACTAGAGACAGCTCCCTCACATCACACAACTAAAAATCGTAAAATGTAATGTAAAAGCATGCATTTGGTCCCGTAGGCCGCTGAGCTGGAGAGATGGTATGGTTCCCATGTGGCTCCAGTGACAATGGACGGCTGCAAAACGGCTAAAACTCGCGAACGTGTTGTAATTGTACAATGTGAAACTGGGCACACCCTTCATCAGTCGACTAAGAAAAATTGGGTATAAATGTAGTTTACGGGCTCTTATTGTATTACTAAAAATTTTAGTTTATTGAGTAAATTATGTTTGTAGAAGCATAAAAATAAAAAAAACTCTTGGCGGTCTCTTATTTTAATAAAAATATTCACTTTTAAAATAACAAAAAATTTATTTCTGTCATAAAAGTGTTAAACTATTGTCATTATTATTTGTTGCCGTTGGTAGGTATTGTGTGTCTGTTTATTTTTGTTGCGCTTCTATATTTAAGATTTTCTTGGTTTCCGACAAAAATGAATTTTATTCATCTGGACGATATTTATACCTGACGAAATAATAATGAGATTATATCGCAAGCGCAGCGTTTGGGTTTAATACCCGCAAATAATGAAATGAAGTGTCCGGTGAATTTTTGGGACGGACATTTCATAATGACACCACGGCCAGATTCCATAGATGGTTTTCGTTGGAAATGTAATGGCCATATCAAAAAATAAAATAAAAAGAAACTTATATTTTGTAATAAAAGTTTAGTTTATTATTCAAATCTCTTTTTGATGTCTCCGCTCTTTTTGACGTTTCCGGTAATTATTGATGTTGCAAATCGCATTTTTTTTTGGAAAATATACGAAAACAATATAAAGAAATGAAGTAGCAAAAATAGCTACAGTGATGAGAGCCGGCCATATGGCTAAACTTTGGAATGCCATCAATCGAGTTCAGGCTTCAATTTTTTTACAGATAGTTCTTATTATAAAAACGTTTTATACAAAGTCACAAGTTGCGGAAACAACTACTTTTCGAGATATAAATATTAAAAATTATTAAAAACATTTATTTTCCATGCAAATTCACTTATGAAAGTCAATGTCAAACTCGACAACCGACAATAATATACTGCAGTTTCGCCAACCGTTTGGAAACTTTTTCCCCTAAAAAGAATTCACGTATTTTTCATTTTCAATATAATAAAATAATTTGACATATTTATCTAATAGTATTGAATAATTTAATTGTATTTATGATTAAATAAATATTTAATACTATTATAATTTAATAAACTTCGGTTTTTAATATATGTAAATTTCGCAAATAGTTTTCCTTATAGTGAAAGTAATATGCATTCATACTTCCCCTTGAAAAATATCCAATACTTTGTAACGCACATTAAGTTATTCAAGAAGGGGAAAGAAATATAATCATTAGATTCACCCTTTCCCTTCTTGAATAACCTGATGTGCGCAATAGTTTGTTACGCACATTAAGTAATTTAAGGGCTCAAGTTTCGTTTAGCCGAAATCAGTTACATGGAATATCGGTTTATAGGACGATTCTATACAAGAAAGAGCACTACATAATTTGATTTTTGCCGCGGAAATTCTTCGTTTCTGAGAAAACTCGAATTTTTAATTTTTCTACTATTAACTAAAATTCGAAACTTTACGGTGTTTTTAATAGTTTTTTTGTTATAGAATGACGTAAAAACATTCAATATAACGATGTGAACTAATTTTTATTCGAAAATGTATTTTTATCACAATAATTTTTATTGATTTTTCCGGGTTTAGAAGTGCCGAAATGTGATAGGTAGATAAAAACTACATATTTTTGTTTGATTCATAATTTGCAATAACTTTTCTATATAACCTTTTCCACGGAAATTTATCATAAGGGCGGTGTAATAAAAAATCTTCAATATTTCGAAGTTTTCTATAATATTCTCAACTTTTTTACATACTTTCGGGATGGTGGAGTGAAGTGGGGTGCTGGGTGGGGAATATTATATATGTGCGGTTTTTTGCATTTATTGGAGATTTTGACCTTCTTACTGCGCTTTATAATTCACATAAAAACGGATTTCGTTAGAACGACTCGTTGTGTGCAAAACCAAACAAGACTCTAAAATATTTTTTATAATTCGCGTATAAAAGAGACTTCATTATAACATTGTTTACAGTGTCACAATGAAGCTCTTTGAACACTGTAATAGTAATTTTTAGAGTACAGTTGGTTATTGTATTTAGTTATATTTTTATTTGACATTTGACTATGGTCTAGCGTTGTTCTAGCTAGCAAATTATTATACTGAAGGTAAATTAGAATGATTTATATATTAAAAATAATAACGAATAAAGTACGCTAACGTTTATTTATCAATGATTTGTCAATTGTTTATTTTTATATTGTATAGGATCAATATATAGGTATATATAACGTACGATTTTTGGGATAAATTACCAGTTATCTATGTGAAGATGTATTAGAGAAATAATTCTGTTCATGATATAATATAAATAGATCGCAATAGCATATACAAAGAAGCTCTTTTTTAAATAAATAATCATCCTCTTTTTGCTTAAATGAAAGTTTGTTTACAATTTACACAATTATTCGGTTAGAATATGTCAAAAGTCAGAAGTGCTGAATAAAACCATCTGTGATCTGACCAATTAGGAATCTACAGAATTGCCAACTTAAATTCAAACCACACCTCCTAGTTTAAAAAGAGGGATTATATGAAATTATATTTTATTTAAATAATTAAATAAACGCGAATTATAAAAAATATTGTGTAAAACTTGTGCCACAATGACTTTCTGTAGTACTCGTGATTTGCACAACGAACCGCGAAGCGTTCTTCACTCGTACTACAAAACGAGTCATTGTGACACTTGTTTTACAAATAACTATAATAATATTGTTATGAGTTTTTTAAAGAAGAAAAAAAGGTACCGTATTTCGATTTCGGGAGACAAATGGATGTGTTCAAACCACGTGTTTTTTGCGAAAGTTTCATCTGGACGACACTTTGCTGATTTTGAACAACGGTATATGCCCAGATCTATTTCCCCATGGTAATAATGGGAAAAATATCAGGTTTGTTACCATGACCTTTACATTTGGTTTTACATAAGGGGCGTTTATGCAACAAACCATGTAAAAGACCGAATTCATAACTTTCTTGTCGGGAACGAGGAAGAGCCATTTCTACAACTTGAGTCGACATTTTTGTAAATAATATGAATGTAAACATGAACGAAATGATTTAACTCAATTGAATATAGAATATTAAATTCACATATATGTACAATGTATACATACCTACCTTTTATGCTTTATCAGGATTGTCGTTTTTATGCTTTATTGACAATTTTTTTTCAAATTTTCGCATTTATTGACCATAGCGATATTAAGTTGATAAGAATAGATATTATTCATTGATCTGTGTTAAAGGTCGGGAAGAGGATCCCTGTATAGTGGCGAAACAACGCATTTCCGCGGATTTTCATTTTCGTATCGGTGCTTTAAAATAAGTCTACAATATAAAATAACACTAATTTTTCATTTATCTCATTTCGTTACTTCTAAACCGCATTCAAAAAATGGCAACAGCGCATTTTCCGTGGCAAAATTTGTTCAGTAATATACTCCCTGAGGTATCTAAATGACAAAAACAGTTTTTTTTCTTTTTTAACAGATTTCGGCTAAACGAAACTTGCCCCTATTTATGAAGGGAAGGGGTGAATCCAATTATTATATTCCCTTCCCCTTCTTGAATAACTTGATATCCAATACTTTGTAACGCAAATTAGTTACCGTGGCAACCAAAATATACATTATTTAGAAATAACCTACCCCATTCAATTTTTTAGGGCATATTTACGTTATAGGAGTTTTTTTTATGAATCCCACTTGCCCATTTGGAAAATTTTGGGATTTATTCAACTGTGGGCCAATAAAGACCAGCTATGGAGAATGCAAAACGAGCTAAGACTCGCGCAACATACGTTAGTGTATTGGGCCAATTTTTGCAGAGAAGTAGTCTTTGACGCATTTATAACCAAGGCAACGAAAATTGGAAGACCTGGTCAAATGTGAAAGAGATGCATATTCCTTATTTTTGTTATGCTTATGGTTTTATTATATTTTCAGTGTGGAGATTGACGTCTATTTACTTAAAAAAATCGCCAATTAGTCATAAAATTATTTTTTGTTTCGGGGAGGGGGGTAATTTGTTTTTTTATGTTTATACAGAATATTTAATTACGAAATGAAAAAAATATTATAAAGCCGATTTTCAGGAAAAAAAATTATTGCAGGGGGGGAAATTTTGATGAGACCGCCGAGATTTTTTTCCACTTCTATGTTCAGGAGGCTTATTTCGTTACGAAAAACAAAAAAATTCGAAAAAAGACAAATGCCCGTAAACTGCATTAATTCCAAAAATTGCTCGTGCCGTGTTTTCCTGCACAGGTGAAATCATGTAATGTGCAACAAGCATAAGAGGATACAAATGGGAGACGAAGAGGTCATAATTTTGTGCCATGCAGACGATGTGGTACTGGTTGTGGAGAACGAGGATGATTTCCAAAGACTACTGTACTGTACCACTTTAATTATTCAGTATTGCTAAGCTGCTTTTTCATAATAAAATTAAATAAATGTCCTCAACAAATTAGCTATACAATGTACCCAGATAGCACCAGATATTCATGGGATGTTCTGACAGTCTTCGATTTGGAAGATATATATCCAAATATTATAGGGTTATTCTGGGGATATCTAGAATATCTGTGGGTACACTTAAATCGAATATTCAATGTAAGTCCAGTTGGAATATCCTCAGATTATTCTTTTTAGAATATTCGAATCAAATAGTTCTAAGAATATTCTATGATTATTGATTTTTGTTCAAACGCTCTTCCTGTTCTATGAACATGCGGCAGTAGTTGCAGTTGACAGTTGACGGTAACGACCAGCGAGAAATGGCGGTTCGACCATCTTATATAGGTTAGAGAAGTTCTTAAATTTACCGATACATCTATCAGTAAATACGGTGTCTACCAAAGCCGTTCTTAAATTTACCGATAGATTGTTGATATAATCATCCCAGCGTTCTTAAATTCACCGATAGTTCTATCGAACATCCATCAGTTCTACCGGGCTTTAGACTCGGTAAATCTGGTAGATTTGGAAGGGGAAAGCACAATCAGAGAGCACAACTATCTAATACATACCTTTACAGTACTAAAAAAGTGGAATCAAAATTACTAATCAAATCAAATGCTGTGGTAATACAAAAAATAAAAGTTTACTTGCGTCAATACTGATCACAATACTAATAAAAATGGCTGCTGGGCTGGTTTGAAAATGATTGTCAAATTTATCTTCTTTCTTTTTTATATTTTTTTCAATCTACCATAGAATCTAACAACCAATACATTCTTATAATCGTCTACCGATAGATCAACTTCATTCTACCTGACATATCACAGACATCTACAGATAGAGTCTATGGTGGATTTTAAGAACTTTTCCGTTATTGTTATTGGTGAAATAGTACATGTAGTACTTAGTATGATTAATTATTTTTGATCGTTAATTAATTAGTCAATTTTTTGCCACTGTGAAGTTGTTACTTGTTTCTACAGTGTATTCTATGCTACGGGTGAAACTAATACATCCGACCTCACGCATCAAAACAGGTACGTTTTATTGTATTTTTTTAATGCCTGTTGATTTATCAATGCATTTTTTAGAAGCTTATCGATTTGCTGCTAAAACTTTCAATAAATGGTGAGGCAAAGTTTGAAGAAGTTGAGTCAGCTTTGCTGAACAAAGAATCCTATGAATTTTTTGTAAGTTAAACATTCAATATTATATCCAAATTAAAATGGAGTATTTATGTGTTACTTTTTATATTTTAGTGCATGAAAATATTAAAATAATGTTGATTTCATAAATGTTTGCAACAAAATTAATGGATTAATGTTTTCAATTGTAAGTAAGTAGAAATTCACCTCGTTGCTAAAGGTACAACGAAATTTTATTTTCTCAGGTAGTTTCACGTAATTATGTTACCGAAATGTATGCTATGAGTTCCTTAATCACATTGCCTATAGTTACCTCTATTCCTTTTAATAATTAGGATTGACTAGAAAGCTCTACACAACTGATAATCTAATAATTCAAAGTTAAATTAGTTCGGACATTTGGTAAATAAAGTTATTGCTGGTCAATTGTCTAGTTTCAGGCATATGTATACTGTTCACACAGATGAAAGCGGTCTTATATTTTTGTTCGTTTGTTATAACTTTGCTTATAAATTGTAATTGTTCAATTTTTAAAACTTTTGAGATTAACTTTCAAATTAATACAATTTTAGGTTGTACCTCTGGCAAGATTGGAAGGTTCTTATTTGCAACAATATATTAAAAGATTCTTGCACAAAATTCTGATAGAGTATTTAATGGAGGGCTACACTATGCATGGATAAAAAGGGAAAAATGCTTTGGCAAAACAAAGCTCTTTGAAGCAATAGTAGGTATAATCATGTTATTTTATTTTGGAAGGTACATTTAAATTAATTTAATATATCATGTACAAGAAACAAATAATTTCTAATCACTATTTTGTTTGGAATATTTTGCTTTTTACTTGTCTCCTACAAGACTTATTTTTTAAATTACATATTTGATGTTTAACTTCATCTTTTAAGTTTCAGTTTTTGGGATTATATTTTGATTGTTATACATACATACATAAAAATCACAGTAGAATAGAAAATGCTTATTAAAAAAAATATAATTATTTTATTGTTTCAGATGCCGTCCAAAAGTTGGACAAGAACATAATAAACAAAGAAGTTGAATTGAAAAGAAGAATTTTCTTAGCCAAATGTAAGGAACGGCAGAAATCGGTTTCAAAATGTTCATTGAGTATGGAGGAAGTCAGTGAATTTTGTAATCTCGGATTTGAAAATTATGTTAGTTTCAGTTATGTTATGAGGTACATCTTATATTTATGTATAAATAAATTAAATTGAACTCAATGTTTCCTGTGCTTTAATTTTTTCAAGTAAAAATATTTTTTTCTATATATACAATTCAAAATTTTGAAAGATTCCTTAGATATTTGTAAGATATATACCAAGGAACACTGGATCATTGTACTCCCCCTTTTCTCCTTTAGTTTTAGAGAATATTTATTTAAATTTGGGACATACGGTTTGCTTACTGAATAAGTGCTAGAGAGAAGCTTTCCCTGGCGTGTAATTCTATTCTCTCTCACACGAATGGAGCTTATGGATAAAAATAATTGGCGATATTGGACGAAAGTTGCTATCATTTCTGATGGAACAAGAAGTTGGAAAAGAGTTGATATGTACATTATTGCCGTTCATTAAGTATACAGGATCTTCCAAATGTCAATCAATTATCTTTGAAACTAAATATGAAAAGAGAGGAGTACTATGACTCAGTGTCACCCGCTCAACAGGTATCATCCATGTTGGGATATTCTACAAATATTTGAAATTTTGCTATATACGTTCCACAGATATCCTTATAATATTCCTAATATTACTTGGATATTTGTAGAATATGCTTATTGGAATGTTCTATGAATATTCTCGATTATCTTGCTATATACATTCAGCAGATATCCTCAGAATATTCCTTGGAAATAGTTATAGAATATTCATGGAATAATCAAAAAATTTCCCATTTCATGGTCCATAGAATATTCGAGAAAGGATATATATGTATATATATATATATATATATATATATATATATATATATATATATATATAAAGTGGGTCTATAGAATAATACAATATCCGAAAACGAATATTTTTAGTACGTCCATTGAATATCTAGTGCTATCTGGATAATATATTTTATTAAACATGTTTCTATAAAATATGTTTTTATGTGAATGAAAACTATTAGGAAACTAATCTAGGACATTTACACATAATATAAACCTTAAATATGATTAAGAAACTTTATCTGAATTATCATTAAAAATCATAGATTACAGATCAGTTACCTAATAATTTCTTCACAATTTTATAATTAATTTAACTTTGAGCTATTTATGTTTGAAAATATGTAATTTATACCCAAACACCATTAATTATACCTATCAAGTAAATTTTACAAAAAATATTGGTTATTAAATATACATTTCTTAATGGTTTATTGGCATTAAAAATCTTGTAGTAAGATGGTCATTCATTATTTCATAATTTGAATAATAAAGTAGGTATTTCAAAATTTGTAAAAATTGTATTAGTAAAATTGTACTCACCATGTAAACAGTTGCATAGATCCTAAAGGAATCATACATACAATACAAATAGAGGCCACAAGTAGCCTGGGCGCAGCTTTCAGTCCAAGGATGTACATATTCCATACAAGATGTTGTTATAGGACTCGTTACTGGAATAATTTTGCTAAAAGTTTGAGACATTTTAAAATCTTACGGAAAAACTTGATATTATTTATTTTATCACACTATAATAGTATGCACAATAAAAATATTATTTGAAAATATATATTTTTATTATTGTCTCGGAATACATAACCAATCTTTACGACACACAATTTCGAAATGATTATGTTGTTGTTGTAATGTTTATAAATGTTACAAAAAAATACTGATAAAAATACACTTAGATGTCACTTCTCAGCTGGAAGTGACAACAAGAAATTACTGCTGTTCCGAAAGTCGGAAAATTAATCAGTGAGATCAAAACAATGTGATCAGTGTTGCCTACAACTAGAAAAACATACCCTGGACTCAACACGCGTAACCTGATCATTTTCTGCATCAAATTTACAAAAAATGACATATTATTGGTGAATCATTTTCAATATTTGCTGTGGAATAATAATAGTTATTATATAAAGATTGTCAATAAAGATAAAAGAATAATAACAGAAGCTAAAACGTCGCGCTTTCCACAAGCTCTTCTTTTACCTTTTTGTGCCTATCGAAAAAGTTAAAGAAACTGGAATTAACGAATATCCACATAGATTCAAAAGTTTTGATTTAAGGAAAAAAACATCAAGAGTTTTTGAACAAATTTTGTTTCTGCAACATTTTCACATTTTTTCTGTTGGAGAGTAAATTTTTACTACGATGCAATGGCAGTTGAATTTTATGATTTGGACTGCCAACATTAATCGACAAGTCATAAGTGAGATTGACATAATAAGTCTAATTGCCGAAGACCATTCACAAGGGTTCGTGGCTAATAGATCGCAAATTAATGTATCTCGTACATGAAACCGCCATCTCCAGACCAATTCTCTTCGTGACAGACCTAGCAGCGGTAAAAAGCGTGTTACCAAATGAACGGCAAAACCACTATATCCACTTGGCAATAAGGATAAACCCGACCATGGCATTACCAGCACCACAAAGAGATATGAGACATGCTTTGGGAATTCCAGTAGGTACCAGTCTCTATATTACAGAGACGAATACTTTCGACAGGATTGAGGTGTCGTCTGTAGTGGTTATGAGAGTACCGAGTACCCCGACTACTACCTACGCACAGACTTCGTCGTCTACAATGGGCCCAAGCGCACGCAGCCTTGCCCGAATAATTTTACAATTCTCTGTTTTTTTGCTTATGCTATATAACAAGAATTTGTTTGGTACATGATAGCCATAGAATTCATGAGCTGATCTATATTATAGTTTTTGGATAACTTAATAGTATTAAAATAAAAATTGATAATGCTACGTTACTTTTTCGTCGATTACGGGCTAATTTATATCTTATAGTATATCAATTTAAATAATATATTTAGAACTTTTGTCTATATAATTTAGATAGAAGTTTCGGTGAGACAACTAACAAATAACTGGCACTTCTACCAAAGATGTAAGAACGAAGTTTCAAATTTTGCAGATGACAGGAAAATACCAATTCATGTATTGTTTATAAAAAGAAAATCTATTAATTGAAAAAGATAAATATTATTTTTGGAAAAGAACAAATAAAATATGTAAATCACGACAATCGGAATCCTAGTCATAATCCACTTGTATGCTGTAAAGGCGAATTTGCAGAAAAGACTTTTGATTATCTGTTCGCCAATCAAAATGTATTCTTACATGCAATTGATTAATTGGTATTGTTAGTACATGATCACCTTGTATAATCTGATCATATTCAATCAGTTTTCCTCATTTTAATTCTGATTTCCATTGTATAGGCAAGTTGTATTTATAATATTTATAGATTTTCTTAAAAATTAGATAATCAAAGTTATTCATTTATGAAGACATGACAGAATATATATTAGATTCCGAAAGCTGGAAACTGGAAGCGGAGGCGATTATTAATGATGTGAAAGCTCATGTTAAACAAATAATTATATCCGAGAAAATTCCCAGTTCCAATGGCTGTATTTACATGAATATACTTACAAAAGAGGAAAAAAACTTTTGCATCCAGTTATCAAGTGCAGGATTCAAGGTAGTTGGTTTAAATTGGGATGAAAATGATTTGGATGGTGAACAAGTTTTTGAAACGCCGTATAGTTTATTAAGTTCAGTGAGCCCCAGTTTTTCTTCGTCGTTTGCTAGTGCTTTATGTGAGAAATTAAAACATTTGTGTTAAATAAAAACAAAAACTCCACCTAACTTAATTGATGAAAGATGAAACCTTCATTTTAGTTTTTTGTGTGTTGCTAACTTAACAATGTTGAAAACAATGACTGACAAGTGACATTTGTAAATCTGTGAAGGATGAATTTTTATTTATTTAATTTAAAGGTAAAGTGAGTCAGAAGTTCCTATGAATCAAATAGTTATAAGGAGATTATTATGTTCGGTTAAAATTATTTACATGTTTTATAAAATACTTATAATGTGAAATCGCATAGTTCACAAAAGCCAGAACCATGAACAGTAATTAGGTAAGAAAAGTCATTTCAATATTTACCGAAAAATCTTTATATATTATTTATTAGTATGTAGTCTGTGTTTTCGGAATTTTTTAAATTAATAATATTTATTCAAATATAGAAGAATAAATGTTTTCCATATGAACAATAAATTAGAAACTAATTGCTAATTTAAATATAACATTTTATGAATTTCTTTGAACTTAACAACATAATATATATTAGTTTATAAATCTGTTTAAGGTGGTTTGTAATTAAGAGGCAATAGAGATGGCAGATTTGCCTAACACCTATTTCTATTTTCATTTGCCTCTTCCCTTTGTTCACCCTAATGATAGCCTGTTGCCTCATATTGTAATTCTCTCAATCCAATACTGTAATAATAGCAATAGCTCGAGCAATAATATTAAATATGGCTTATTTAAAATTACCTTACATAAAAGTGTAATAACATTACACATTTTACACTGTCGTGTCCGGGTGCTGAGTTTTGTCTTAGTTCCTTAATGATATTTAACAACTCCTGTTCATTTGTTAGAGGTACCGATATTGAGTTGTTATATAATTCTCTGACAAAAAAATCATCATTCAATTGATTAATTTCAGTTTCTACTTATTTTACAATCGTTCCACCAACTTGAGAAAAATACTCATTCATTTTATTAACTATATCTAGTTGACTATTTACAATAATATCATCTATCAAAAGTGAATCAATAAGTACTTCATCTTTTTTATTTTTTATACAACTATTTATAAATGCCCATTGTTTTTTTATATTATTTCTGGCTAATTTCCATCTTTCTTGAAAGTAATGATTTTTTAAAATTCTCTTTTTATTGTTAATCTGATTTTTAATGTTTTTAAACTCCTCGGCTAAGTATGCGTGTTCTCGGGTTGATGGATCTTTTTTTTTATAAATTTTATCTCTTTTTTTTATCTTATTCACTATTCATTCAGGTGTTATTTGAACGAATTCTTAATTTTTTTCTGTACTCTGACTTCTTTTTACAATCTCCGACTAAATCAATTAATTGTTGAAACTTTGTCACGTTTATACATAAAACTTTTTCCCTAAATAAATTTACAAACTTATTATAATTCACAGATTTGACTACATAATCTACCTTTGGCTTATGAATTCGTACAGAAGATTCAATATCTATTAATATCAATTTGTGATCGGAAAGTGCGTTTTCCTTAACATTAACTTTACAATTCAGCTTACCACTATAGTCACTAAGAACATGGTCTATAAGAGACTTAGACACTCTGGTAACTCTGGTTGCGAATTCGTCACTGACTACATTATTTATTTTAAAGTTTCTTATTGCAATTAGGTCTTTGTAATCTTTGATCATTTGCGAATCATCTAGCAAATTAACATTCATATCACCTATTATAAAGTGTTTTTTAGAGAGGGTGCTTCAGCATTACTGATTCTAATAATGGAAGAAAATGACAATTATTAATGGAGGGAAGTTTATATATAACACTTATTTTTAAGTTATGCGTACCTAAACTAATACATATCCAGTTTATTGGCTCATTTTTGCTAGATTTCTCAATTTCACGAAATTTGATTGTTTTTCATACATAAATAGCTACACCGCCCCCTCTACCAGCTCTGCATGAATAGACTGCTGAGAAATCATTAATTTGAAATAGGAATGTTTCATTCTCTTCCAACCACGTCTAAGTAACCAAGAGTATATCACAATCTTCTTTCACAACAAAACACTGCACAAGATCCAGTTTGTTTCGAATACTTTGCAGATTCATGTATGCAATTTTTAGTTGTTCACGAGGCCTTTCTAGTTTTCCAACTGACTTTTCTCCTCTACAAGAAGGACTTTTGAGTGCTCATCCTTTCTTAAGAGGATATTTCTGTTTCCCATCCAGAGAAATTTGTAGAAGAAGGAAAAAAGAAAAAAAAAATAAAGAAAAGAAGAGAAAAAAAGGAAAGGAAAAAAAATAAGGAAGGAAAAAAAGTTGATCAGGTTCTCCAACTAATCACTAACAATATTGTACAACCAACAAATGCATGTCAAATATTATCAACAAACGATAACATAATTAAAGAGAAACAAAATCGAAAAACCGTATCACATAAAACATTTGACTGGTTTGTTGGCTTGGTCCAGTGCCATCTACTCAGATAAAAAAAAAAACTCGATCAGTAGACCGTTTGTCATTCATACACTTCTAATAAAACGATTTCCTAGAGAACCGTAATACTTCTATTTTTATGTATCCCCTCTCTTCATTTTCATTCTACATGTTAAAATTACTAGTGCCCATAAAATATTCCGTATTGAAAACAACAGAATTCAGTCCCCATTTAATTCTAACATTAAATGATAATCGCCTCATAGTCAAAGGGAAAATGCACAAGGCGTCATCAGTGTGTTAGAGATCCAAGTCTTAGTGTAGATTATTACAGATATAATACAAATATTATCATACAATAGTTCTTTCGCATGTTATGATACCCTGTTGAATAAAATAGGTAATACACTGAATGTACTTGTTTCTTTCTAACACATTGTCACTTATGGACTCTGTGTTAAACTCCATGTTACCAAAGAATATTCCTAGTACTGTATTTACATGATATGTAGACATTCCCACATTTTCTTTTGGGATTCGCTGCTTTCACATATATATGATATGCTCCTCTTTCTTCTTCATTTGCTCACTATATAATCCTCACTATACTAATTTGGTCCTTTGTTTCTCATCCTAGTTTAATAGCATCTTATTTTGTTTGGTTTCTATAATTTTGGTGTATGCTATACACACTTCTGGATGCTTATTTTCGAGTTCAGGAGAAGGGAACGTACACCAGTCAACATTCTCTTATTAATTTCTCGTAGGAGCAAGCCCTGGAAAATATTCGAATTTTTGAATGCATCAGTATACGAGTTTTCCAGAGAACTTGTTTTGTTGTGTTGCCAAATTTCGTTGAAACTTTGAACCAATGGCAAAATTAGAGCCCCGATCAAATTGCATCAAAATCTTAACATTTGTGACATTAATTTGTGTTTTCGCTGTCACATCAAACAAATAATTTTAAGTGGTGAATTATAATGGAACCTGCAAAACGGACGCCTCTCAATATTGCTCAAAAAAAACTATTAATAGAATTTTTAACGAAGTGTGAGAAATTAAGAATCAGCTGTTAATATTTCTTGATAGCTTCCTTAACCAAAGAATCTTAAGCAATTAAGACCTTCAACAATTTTAAAGTTAACGTGTTGATATGATAGCATTAAGTAAAAAATGTTATTGCATTTGTTTACTTTTCTCCTTGTGTCAAAAGCGGAGGCTCGATTAAGCGGTACAAAAGGAGTAACGATTTGAATTATATATTCTGCTATGCCCTTTGTGACCTGAAAAAACTTTATAAACTGCCTTTCAGACGAACCAAATGGATCTTCATTGTGACGCATTCGGCGGACTGGAAAATTAGCATATTCTTCCTTTATTTCTATATTTTCTAACAAAAGAATGGCACCCAAATGATTCGTCTTCTTCCATTTCCAACACTTATTTAATCAGCAACTCAATTTACGCCAATATGACATGTTTTCTGAGAGAAATGAATACTCTGAATTTCGAAAATACCATTTTTAGATTTTCAAGAGAAATTTCTGCTCTTTTCTTATGATAATCAGCTCCTACGAATTCGAAAATAAGCGCCCTGATGTCAGAAAAAACTGCTCTATAGAACTCACATTTTTTTATATTTCTTCTTGTGAAATGATTGTCTCCTATCCTTTTGGTATTAATTTCCTTGCTTTTCTGAATATACATATCAGGCACTACTCTGTATTGATTTCTCCCTATTTTTACTATTGCTTTACATCACTTGTTTCTGCATGCATATCCCGTCTTGATTTTTGCTATAAATTTCTGTCTATCATTGTCAGTTATTTCTTCTTCATTATACTTGTACCTGTAAATTATATTTAGTGCTAATTAATCTCTCTATACTGGTAATAAGTATTGTTTTATTTTTAGGTTATTGTTTCTATTTTGGATACATATTCCTCATTTGTTTTTATTTATTTCCTTTTAGACTACTATTTTCCAGTTTTTGTTTGCCTTATATTTCTATTTCTATTTTCTTTGCTAGTTTTATTCCGTTTTATTTCATATTAGTATAAACACTGACTTCACCTATATCTATTTGTTTAATATATAGAAAGTAAATGTAAAGTAATTGCCTTTGTCACCAATTTTCCCATTGGAATAATATTTCCCACGGGAACTTTCTTTGCCAAAAAGTATGTAGCATTAAGGTTGGAAATTCAAGATAGGTTTTGTTTACCTTTGGTCTCTGTTATTATTTAAACCCATTTCAGATATTAAAAAAAACTGACAGTGTAAAGTGTGTTCAATATAAAATATCACAAATATTTCCAGGACTTCCAACTTGATTATTCCTCCCTTGATCAATCCTAATAATTCATACTTGTATATAAGGAATATGAGGTCTAGGATTACTTTCATTGCTCTTGAGAGGGCAGTTTTATTTGCCTCAACATTTTTGAACCTTGCTCCCATCCAAACTATCCAATTTAAAGTAAACCCCATCCCAAGCACTTCAACTTTGTGAAATACTGCCACACAAGTTTGTTTCCTGATGTTATTCCTACATTGTTTAATCACACAAACTTGTAAACGTTGTCCAGCAGGGTTTTTGATAATGCTACTGTATTAAATTGTAAATATTTATTATTCATCTTAATATCACACATAATTCATTATCATTTAGGACTGTTTACAGTCAAAAGTTTATCGCTATAATTTAATTGTTAAATCAACAACAAATCTTGTTTTACCATATTTAATGAGTTCTATTGATACTAGAGACAAAGATCAATCAAACTTCTTTGCCACAGAGTCGGCACAAAACATTCAAACTAAATTTAATAGTGGTTCAGTCTTATTAAACCTTTATTTAGATCTAGAATAAAACAGTAGATAGCTTTCAAATATTTTATTATTTTTCTAAAATTGGTGTGCATTTATTTGTGTAGTATTGGCAGTTAAAATTCAATTCCTGATTTCCAAAATTAAATTATGAATTGAAATTGAAATATTAATTACGCAAATGTATAATTTTTTTCCATATCCCAAATGAAACGTTCATAAATTATAAGTTTATCCGTTTGTATTTACCACTAAGTAGTACTGTCGATACCTATGTAGAGCTGTTTACATTTTTACAAGAACATACTACATAAAATACATATATTTTAGGATATTTTAATATATCTAATATATAAAGTCAAAGTAGCGATAAGCACAGTTTAAATCAGAAACCAAGTATTTTATTTGACTTTTTATATTACAATTCATTCTCTCTTTTTAATAACATAACCAATGACTTAAGTAGGACTTAGGATTTGGTGACAGGGCCTGAAGATTGTATTTGCAAGGTGACAAGAGATTTATTACCATTTGTTAAAGAAGATATCACCCCGCTTTAGATATAAATGTTACTTTATTACCGACAGAAACAGAGTCTTTTCCTCAAAATAAATCAAAATAAGCTTTTCAGTAAAATTTCAAAAATGCCTGACTATTTAAAATTAATTCAAATGGTAAAAGAGGTAAACTGGGATTGTGTTATAAACAAGAATACTGTTAATGAAGTAAAGAGACATTTACGAAGTAATAAATGGTATTATCGAAGTTTGTGTCCTAAAATTTAAATTTAGTAAATATCGTAAAAAATATCCTGCATGGTATTCTGATGAAATGAAACAATTAATAAACAAGAAGGAGAAATATAGAAGATTGACGAAATTATCACATTATAATTCAGAGAAATATAAAGAACTTAGAAAAAAACTTAAATCTCTCATTGGTATTGCACACGGAAACTTCAATAAAACAATAGAAAATAATACTTCGACAAATATAAACGAATTTTGGAATTTTGTCAACTGAAAAAAAAGCAACGGTTTAAAAGATACTAATTTTAAATACAATAATAAATGAGTGGAAAATGTAAAAGTACCATGTTTGCTGATTTTTTAGTACGATTTTCAGTATGGATACATCAAATTATAGACTTAATTTTAGTAATAATGAAGTTACATTTGTTTCTGATACTCTTGGACTACCTGAAATTACAGAGCATGATTTTGATCAAGCAATTAAAAATCTGAAACCAAAAAAGGCCGCTGGAATTGATGGAATTCCTCCTTTCATTGTTAAGGTTTGTTCTAATTGGATTAAAAAGCCTTTGCATTTATTCAATTTAATAATTAAAACTTAAATATTTCCTGATAAATGGAAAAGTACAATTGGTGTACCTATTTTTAAATCAGGCACTAAAAGTGTCTTAAGATTTTTGAGCTGATTATATATAAAAATATTTATATTTACTTTGAGAAGCATTTGGCCGAGCAGCAACATGGATTTGTAAGAAAAAAATCAATTCATGCTTCTTCTGCTTCCTCTGGCTGTGATAAAGATGTATGGTATGTAATATTAATAAATGATATTAACGATAGCTGAGTAGATAAATAATATTAGTTAGTTGTGATTGGTCCTCTCTCTTGTTTCTTTTCATTTTTATTATAACATAAGGTAAATAAGATGTACTTATCTTTATTAAAATTATTATCCTTGTAATTAGGTCAATAGACCTGTTAGGATGAACAATAAAATAAAATAAATATGTTAACCTACATTCCTCCAAACTAAAAGGGTTGTAGATTTGTTTGAAGGGAGATGGCACGGAAGCGTCCTCCACTACTGCAACCCTATCTGATTTATTGTGATTTCTCCTATCTTACCTTACAGTGTGCTGTCTAGGCTGTCTTTTTGATTAGATTCCACAGTCGCGACACTGGCCACTCCAAATAACTTGCCAGTTTTGGCTTTTCCTCTCCCAGCCTTTCAAGCCTAAGCCTACATAGTGCTTCGCAATGGCACCATACATGTACGGCAGTTTCTTCCGCCTCCTGGCAGAACCTACACGGGCTATCTTATTCTTTTCAGGTGCTCGTTGAGTCTACAATTCCCCGTTAGTTGACCTACCAATATCCTTACAACCTTTCGGCTGTGGCTAAGTAGGTCTGATGTGAACTTAGGCTAGCAGTGTTTAATGAACTGCTTTGCATGTTGTCCTTGTGTTTGAAGCTACCAACTCTGAAACTCTATGTCTATCCAGTTTTTGATGGATGTTTTAAAAAGCCCTTCTGATATTTCTTAGAATGGTTCTGGGCCTATTATCACTGTGGTCGAGCCTGCTTTGGTTAAGTCATTGGGCCCCTCGTTTCCTAATTGGCATTCATGGCCTGGTACCCAGGCTGTAGTAAGTTTGTTAGACAAGTCCACTTCCTAAAGGGAGTGTATACAGTCCCTAACCAGTTTCGAACTGATCTTCTGAGATCTAATTGCTCTTTTTTTACTCATTTTGTTTTATCAACAGGGCATGGTGCATTATTGCTGCGATTTCCGCCTGAAACGCCTTAGCGTGCTGTCCGAGCAGACCGAGGCTAATGGATACCTTCACCCCCGATATATCTCCGTAGATACCAGCTCCGACCTCCTTGTTGGTCATGGAATCATGAATATACCAGATCTGGTTTGCTTTAATTGGATAGCCTTCCTTCTAGTCTTTCTTATCCGGTATGGCAGTCCGAAAGTGCCTGCTGAAGATGAAAACAGGAGTTGCTTTGTTTGAGGGCACTTCATACAAGGAGGCCCTTTGGTATTCTATAATTGGACCTTGGCCTTGTTTGAATATGTACAGTACGCTTTAGTTCTACTTATACATGGATATGTAAAGGCAGTAGATTTAGCAGCATCTATAGGGCTACAGTTGGGGTTATTTTCTTGGCCCCCATTATGCATACGCATGCCATCCTTTGCACACCTTGAAGTTGTCTGACTGCTACGGTCTGCGTGACCTTTGCGCCACAGGCAACTGAACCATGAGGGAGAGATGTGCGAAGATTTTTGTTTTTGGGTTTGTATGTTTTAATAGGGGTTGCATATTTAGAGAATTGGCCCTGATATAGGATATAGTTCCTCTGCAGGGCGGGGGTTGGGAGTTTTCAGATTGGAGAGATAAACATTTAATTGAAATGGAAATTTTGATTGAGTTAATGAATTATTGAATTGATGAATTAATTAGTAACAATCATTGAGCAAATGGAATTCGGGTACAGCTACGGCAGTATTATTAGATTATCATAGGTCTTATTATCATTTGTCATAGGTTCATCTTTGGATTGAGTCCCCAGTTCTTTCCACAAAGCCTTCTGCATCTACCAAGGGCAATTTTTGCCTTTTGGATCATCTTGTTGAAGTGTAGACCCCAGGGCAGCTTTTGGTCAAAAGTGGCTCCCAGGTACTTGACCTCTTTTGAGATGGGAATTTCCACGTTTTTAAATTGGGGCATTTGAGTCCTCTAAGTGCTCTTTTTCTTGTGAAGGAGACAATAACAGTTTTCTATGGATTGACCCTCCTCCCTGCACCAGTTTTCTATGGATTGACCCTCCTCCCTGCACCAATTGTCTACTATGTTCAGTGCATTTTGCATTCTTTCTTAAGTATATTCTAGGTTCCTGCCTCTGATTACTAGCACTATGTCATTCCCATAGCCATGCAGTGAAATCTCTCCTTGACCATTTTTGTCAGGAGATCGTCGACTAGTACCACCCAGTATATTGGTGATAGAACACCTCCCTGTGGGCAGCCCCTTCCCACCTTTGCTTCTACTGTGTCCTCGCCCACAGCGGATATAATGATCCTATCTCTTTGGCTGGCCTCTATCCAGTTGCATATGGTGTGCGGAATGTTCCTACGCATCAGTGCATTCATTAGTGAAGTTGTTGGAACATTGTTGAAAGCCTGCTCTATATCCAGGAATGCACCTAGTGCCACCTACTTTTCATCAGTTCCTTTGTCAGGAGTCTGTTACGATCATCCAGTGCAGAGTCTGTAGATAGTCCTGGTTGATAAGCGTATTGGCATGTTAGTTTTGTGTTATGTGACCTTATATCTTTTCGTATTTCATTTTTAATTGTTTTATTTAGTTCGCTGTGCCTCGCTGTCTTCCTTTCCAGACTTCTTCGTTCTTTCATAAGATTTGATTCTCTCATATGTTACCAATTCATTTGCCATGCTCCAGTCCACCGTTAGCGGTCTTGCGCAAAAGTGGTAATAGACTCTAGATATATTTCAGCTGAGGGTAACTTACTGGCTATCATGTAAAAAAGCTCACTTGCATACTTAGGTATATTTTCAAAACAATGATTGATAAATGCAAGTTTATTGTGCCCACTGTCATTTCACAAAAATGTAATTCAATATTCGTTGTGACATATAGCGAGAAAGGTAGCTTTTCCTTCTGGAGATGATCAAAACCTTTAAAATTTTTTTCATTGTTTTCAAACGTTTTGAGGTATAAGTGGAATTCCATCTCTATACATTTATGTTTATTTTCACCACCAAGAGTCCAAGTAAATATGGTTTTTACGATATATTGGGTCAAATTGAATAAAAATGTCAAGAGAAAAGTATTAACAAAGCTCTGATAATTTTTGCTTCATTTGTGAAGATTTTATATTTAAAAAAAATAGAAAAAGTGGGTGTCTCATATGTTTTGTGAAAGCTGTAAAATCTTTGGCATTTGTGTTATGAAAATAGTGGAGTATAATATAAAAAACAAGAAGAGTATTGTATATATCAAGGTACCTTCAATATTCTATACATAAATTATTTCTGGTGTTTATAACAATTTCTCTCTTCAACAAAACATTCAATTAACGAAGTTGGAGAGAGATTTTATAACTATCAACATCTAAAACAGTTTTATGGTTCTCCCCTACAAGAATTAAATATTATGTTATCCAGAAACAGGAGCAAAGTTTTCTCAATATTTTTCAAAACAGAATGGGATCATTGTTGTTATTGTATTGATATTCTGGGATTTTTTGAAATAACCATTCACAATTATAATAAATAATAGTGAAACTTGATTGTAGGCTCTCCAGAATATACACTGAAAGCAGAAATAAGAAACTGTGTATAGACATAGTATACATAATAAGTTGTATAGAGGGATGTGAAATAATAGGTGCATTCTTTTTGACTGAGATCTCAGTTAATCTCAGCTCACATCAGTAATGTGAGCGTTCTTTTTGTTTTACTCACTTTAAGTGAGCTGAGATTTTTCCACCCCCTTCACCGATGCTGAATGTGTTGTAAGGGGGAATCAGTTGGACTCGAGTCGGAAATAAAGTGGAGGGGATGAACAAATATTTGATTTGCTTGGGTTATTTGTAGTTTTAACCAAGGTTATCTATAGTTTTAACCATTGACATATAAACACACATAATCCATTTTTCTTTTGTTACAAATTATGGATACTATAACATTATTATTATTATATGTTTTGTTTCTTATTCACGCATGCGTCGACAGATCGAGCGCTTGAATTGAGATGTCGTTCTTTTTGGTGCTTACTCACATCACTTCATCTCAGATCACCTTAACTGAAGTGATCTGAGATCTTAGTCAAAAAGAACGCACCTAATGGATACTCTAATGAGTTTAATGAAGTATAAAAAATATCAGTGGAATTGCAGGGCAGTTGTACAAAATACGCTTTGTTTTTTTTTGGCCCTTACAGAAGAATATATTCTGGGTAAACATACATTAAACATGAGTTGTTGGTAGATCCAAAAGATATTCTACTACCATTAAATTGTTACTAAAAATTTTGTGGTGGTATGAAACTAAAATATTAATGGTTTCTAGTAGGTATTTATAAAATATCTTCCCAAGTATTACAGAACCTACACAGAAAGTGGGGGATCATTGTTGGCCCACATATCCGTAAAGTTATTGAGGATCCTCAGTTTGAAAGTATCTTATCTATTAATGAAGAAGCTCTTTGAAAGTTATTCAAAATGGTTATTGAAGATTTTTGGGGAAATAAAAAAGTGAAAACTATGAAGATATTATTGCTGATTTATTGAAAAAGTTTCAATAGATGGAAGTAAACATGTTATTGAAGAATAATCTATTGCACTCTCATTCGATTTTTTTGTCCAGAAAATTTGGTAATAGAGAGAACATTTTCAGCAAAATTAAAAATGTTCAATGACAACATCAAAGATTTTGAGATAAAAACATGTTAGGGGATTACTGAAGGTGCATTATAAAAGAAAGCATCTAAAAAAAACTAAAGAATGCCAAAAATAGTCATTTCTAAATAAATAAATATTTGTAAAAAAGTTTTATCATATTCTATATCAAATTAATAATTAAACTCTCAGCTGGAGTATGAAAACCATGTGAACTAGTTCCATTTATGCATATTATAACTTGTGATCAGATAAGAAAGTAATAATTGTTGCAACTATATATTCTTTCTTGGTATGTGTGTGAATATGCTGTCTCGACTAATAATTGTCTTCCTACTAGTGCTCATACAAAAAATCAAGTATATCTAATTTTCAATTATTTTCTTTTAACAAACAAAACCTAGCTTTCAGATATTATGTATATTTTTTATATTAATCTCGATTAGACCTTGAGAAATAGTCAACTGTTTCTATTGTATTAAAATTCAACTATATTTTAAAATTGATTCAATGACATGTAATTTCGACTTTAATAATCTGATTGAAGCCTGATAGCTTTAGGGCTTTGATTATTAATATCTAAATTACATTGAGACAAATGGTTAGGTATGCATTAGTAAAAATAAAAATAGTCAATTATTGGTCAAGGTCTAATTATATTTAGCAAGGTTATTAGCCGAGCTATACTGATTGATAAAAAAACGCATCTCTCCGTAAAACACAATTTATTAAAACAAAATTATGCATATGTAGGTACTTAATGCGACATAAATAACAAACTATCAATGTTTGTACAAACAAGAATCAACCCAAGAAAATTTAGTAAGATGTGCTCCTCCATTCAGTTGAATGCATTCCGCTACTCGTCTGGGCACCTTGAGAGATTTCATCCCAGGTTGTTTATTCAGCATTACTGTAATGAACAGCTGCCACATGGGTACGGGCATTATGTCGCTGGTATTTAACGTCCGTAAATAAGGTAGAGCACCAGATCAAAGACATTATCAACCTAACTTCGAGCAGTTAAATGTCTCCCTTAAAATAGTGGCGGACTTCTACCTACAGCTATAGCACTGCAAACAATTAACCCTCTAGTAAGGGCAGACTCAAATAATGTAAAAACCGCCTTTCTCAACGGCAATGCCTGACCTACGGCCAGCATGAGCCCATAAACAAAATCTAGACTCGTCTGCTAAAACCATTCTGCAAAAACCATTCCATTCGTCTTCACAATTAGTTCTCGAGCACAATGGTTATTTGTTGAAAGTAGAATTAACGTCGGACGATAAGATTGCAGACGAAAAGAACTAATTCGGCAGTATACTTAATGCATTGTAAATACGTTTCCAATTTCAGTCAGAAAAAACTGATCTTGTTGTGTGCTGTCTTTATGGGCTAGTAACCTTAACTGACGATCCTCATGCTCTGTTGTTCCTCTGGGTTAGGCCAGACTCCCTTCTTTGGTTTTGACAGTACTCTACTGTAGATACAATATCTCCAACAACGGTAGCTGTGTTCATGTTCAATTGTCGAGCGATTTCCCATAAGGAAAAACCTGCCTCGTGTTGGCCATTAATTCGGCCCCTGTCAAAGTCTCTCAATTGATGACACTCCAATTGTCTTCGAGCTCTTAGTATGTTCTTAGATGGCTGCAAACACTAACACCAAACAACCAAATCAAACTAATCACAACTAAGAAAATTCAACAATAATAAGGAATCCATGTTTTTATGAAGACAAAAAATGGTATTTAGCTTACCTAGCATTACTTCAAAATAAAATAGTTTTCCTGTGAGGCCCAAAGAAGTAACTTCTGCATGTTCAAAAATCTAAAACACAATCATTAGATATCAAATGTTTTCAGTCGTATAAGAGATTTGTCAAAAAATATGAATTTTAATCAAGAGCAAAGTACCTTCATATTTAACAATATCAAAAATTATTATTAAAAAAAGTTAATCAGAACTAAAAACTACGTTCAAATATGCAATTAAATACATACATAATTTTTGTTTTTTTTATTATATCAATTTTCTTAGCAATCAAAACAAACAGTTCTATAGGCTAATTTGTTGGCTCGGGAACAGTGTGTTCCTATTGGCGTGGTGAGGTTTTCTCCAGTGAGGCTACCCCTTTAATCATTTTTCAGATCGGCTGGCCAGTTTCTTTTGAGTCTTCTGTTAATTTGCGGTTCTATTAGGGGATGGAGTAGAGGGTTGCTGTGCGATTCTAGTCTTTTGTGGTGCTTATTACTTTGTTCTGTAATTACATCCTGTATAAATGGTATTCTTAGGTCTTCGTGGAGTGTTAGATTTGACACGTACCAGGGTGCGTCAGTTATCATACGTAATATTTTAGACTGGCTTCTTTGGATTATGGTTATGTTCGACTTGCTCGAACATCCCCAGAGTTGTATACCGTACGTCCAGATTGGTTTGATGACAGCTTTGTACACGAGGATTTTGTTCTCTAGGCTCAATTTCGATTTTCTGCCTATTAGCCAGTGTAGGTCTTTTATTCTTAGGTCAATTTGTTTCCGCTTCCTGAGTATGTGTTCTTTCCAGTTGAGTTTTGAGTCGAGGTGCACTCCTAGATATTTGGTGCTAGGGGATTGTGTAAGTTGGATGTTATTAAGTGTAACTGGAGGGCACTGTTCTTTTTTCAACGTGAAGGTCACTTGGACTGACTTTGTTTCATTCGTTTTGATCCGCCACTTATGTAACCAAGTTTGAATGTTATTTAGTTGTGCCTGAAGAATCGAAGACGCTGTAGCTGGGTTTTCGTGGGCTGCAAGGACGGCGGTATCGTCTGCAAAAGTTCCAGTGAATGTTTCATTGTTGGTTGGTAGATCTGCTGTATGTAGTACATACAACAGCGGTCCAAGAACACTGCCCTGCGGTACCCCGGATTTAATTGGAAAATTATTGGAAAGACTTTCATTCATTCTCGTTCGAAATTCTCTGTCGCTTAGGTAGGATCTCAATAATTTCAGGTAGGTGATGGGAAGATATTTCTTTATTTTGAATACAAGACCTGTGTGCCAAACCTTGTCAAAGGCTTGACTAATATCCAAGAAGGCAGCTGTACAATACTGCTTGTTTTCCATTGCTGTATTTATGTTATGAACTATTCTATGAACCTGCTGGACCGTGGAGTGCTCTTTCCGAAAACCAAATTGGTGGTGAGGAATCCATTCTTCTGTTTCCGGATCTGAATTGATTCTTTGTAGCAGCAGTCTTTCAAGTATTTTTGATACCATTGGTAGCAAGCTTATTGGCCTGTATGAGGTTACTTCGTTTGGATTTTTGCCCTCTTTTGGGATTAAGATTATTTCAGCTGTTTTAAATAGCTTGGGCCAGTAGTTTAAGCGTAAGATGGCATTGAAGATAAGAGTAACGAGTATGATTCCTTTCTCTGGTAGTTCCTTTATCATCCTAGGAGTTATTTTGTCGAGTCCAGAGGCTTTTCGATTGTTTAAGTATTGGATTTCTTTTTGGACTTCATCTTTGGTTAGTGGTTTAATTGGTGGGATGTTTTCTGGAATGTTGATTAGGTTGCTTTCAATTTCAATATCTGGTGCGTCACTGTAGGGTGTAAATACTTGAGCTAGATGCTCAGCAAATAGCGCCGTTTTTTCATCGTCATTTCTGGCCCACTGTAGATTAGTTCCCTGCTCGTTTCTAATTGGGGGTACCTGGGTTTTAGGTTTTTTGGATGGTTTCCATATTGAGTTGTCTTGCCGGTTTAGATTCGTTATATAATATGTAAATGATCTTTCTTGTTCCTCTTTGAGTTTAGATTTTAATTGGTTACTTAGTCTATTCAGTGTGGTCTTGTCCGATGGGGCATGGCTACAATGCCATTTTGCTTTTGCCTTCCTTTTTTGGGCTACTAGCTTTTTAATTTCCGCTGGGATGTAGTGAACTTTATTACCTGTATTAGTTGCAGGGGTGGTATTTTGTGCGGCCTCTTGGAGCATATAGTTTAAAGATGTTAGTGTTCCATCTATTTCGTCTGATGTTTTGAGACTTACTTGGAGGCTGATATCCTCTTCTAGTTTGGCTCGGTATTTTTCCCAGTTAGTTCTACTGTTATGTAATCTTGGTGTTATCGTTTTGTAAACTATGAAACTACTGATTGTTGCTATAATCGGAGAGTGGTCTGATGAGAGGTCATAGTTTGGCATGACGTCCATGTAAGCAGGGGAAATACCATTGGTAATAAATAGGTCCAGCAGGTCAGGTGTCTTATTTGGATCTGTTGGCCAATAAGTAGGGGTGCCAGTTGCCAGGGGGTGGTAGTTGTTTTCATGTATTAAGTTTACTAATTCTCTGCCTTTAGTAGTTGTGATACGAGATCCAAATAAGATATGTTTGCTGTTGAAGTCTCCCCCCGCAACGAATTTGTGGACATACATAATTACGTTCTCATTATTATTTTCACATTTTTATATTTTCAATAAGAATCATTAACTTAATACTAAATTGGTACTATTAGGTACAAAAATTATTACAAAAATTTAAGAAACGGTCATTTGAGTTGTTCAAGACATCCAAATCTTATTGAATGTTAGGTGTTTGTTTTTTATCTTCTTGAATGTGTATGAAAGTATTGATGGGAATTAAGAATTACTGCCCTAAAAGTTACTTTTTAAAGACACTTCATTAGATCAGTAAAAACACTAACAATATGATTTTTATATACACTGTATACTAGAAATACATGTTTACCAAAACTAAAAATATGCAATTCTGCAAAATCATCAATACAATGTACAATTCCATGCTTGAAACATGAATCAACAAATTATAATTGCATGCATAGTACATTATCATGCATGAACCTTGGTCAGCAAACTTTAACTGGTGGGTTATAGGTCATTCCATTTTATGAAGAAATGCTTCCATAAAAATGTGTTAATAATAAGTCACTTTTTTCAGGGCCATATGGTATGAGACACATAGGTCCAAGTATTGACGGGGCCCCCAGTAAAGTTAGAACAACAAATCACACCTTTCAAAAATCAGAATGTACGTAACAGTAATCGCGTTTAATAGAATCTTAGGTCATAATAACTTAATATGTATATTAGCAAATATTTCAATGACACCAGTCAAACTTTATTTGAAAATAACCCTACTGTATTTTAAGCTCTTTTGTTCAAATATTTTCATCGGCAATATATTACAATATTAATGATTTTTTTCACGTTTGTTTCTAATATCGGGGCTCCCACATGCCCAGGGCTCTAGACCTGGGCTTACTCTGCCTTTGCATAAAAATGTCCCTGCCTTTTTTATAAGAGCTCTAAGAAATTTATTTCAATCATAATTTTTAATTAGGGATGCCACTGGTTTCTAAAACTAACAAATGAGAATAATGTTTATTCTAAGTGGTCTTTGAAGCTTTGAAGCCCATACAATTTATTGTGTAAAACCTATTTTTTTATTATTACCTAAGTTGGAATGCATTTATTCGATTACAAGAAACTGGAAGTTTTGCTTATTCTGCGAGATATCCACAACATACAGATCAGGTCCTTAAAATTATCTATGAACTAGTAACTAGTACATGTTAGTAACAAAACCTTTTAGCATATTATTAAATCAAAGAACATTAGCGGTAGATTTCAGAAGTAAATAGCATTTTATCTTTCAACTAAACATTGAAGTGCCTTATCTTATCTATCTCTATTGAACATTTTTCCTTAGAAATTTCAAACACAACACAGCTTGCCAAAACGCAAATAGTATCACTTATTGATCTGACCCATCCACAAACTATCTCATGTCATTCCAAAGATAGCATATTTTTAAATTTTGATAAGTGTTGACTAGCCCTGTAAGCTAGAGAGTAATTATATTACTTGAACTGTTTTAACAACGAAATTAAAAGTAAAAACGCAGCAATAACATATATAATTTAATCAGATACAGTTTCAATTTAAATAACCCAACTTTTAATTGTAATCATAGAATATGTAGCAGGCATAGCGGCATCTACTAGCAGCATTATAAAGGTGCATTCCCTTCTTTTGAAAGCAGCTAAGTTTATTCTAAACGATTGACAGGTTACAAATTTACTCTTGTTTTAATAACATCCATTTTAGTAGTTATATCCTAAAAACATAAAGGGACAAGAACATGTTTTAAGTTTTGTTTAAATTCTATAAAAGATTTATGGAGACTCGCAAATGTATAAAAAGTTTAGAGTGATGATTGTTCCCAAGTTTACACGTGGGTCACGCGATTTAAAAATGGTTGTAATGTTTCAAATGATGATTGAAGACCTGGACGACCAGAAGCATCAAATAGTACCGAGTTAGTCGAAAAAGTGTTTGAAATGCATCACTTTAAATTGAAATTTCACTGTTAGAGTTCTGACAAATGAATTAAATTTAACGTAATGTACAATCTACTCAATAGTAACTGAAGATTTGGATAAAATAATGGTCTGTGAGCGTTTTGTTCTGGTGCTTCAAATATGATCCTGAAATTAAGCGACATTCTGTAGAATGGAAATCGAAAGACAAGCCTAAACCTGAAAAATGTAATTTTTAGAAGTCAAGACTCAAGACATTGTTGATAAGTTTTATTACTCCAAGGAAATATTAAAGTCGAGTCTATTAGTACTAAATTTGTTCCACGAAAAATATTAACGTCAACCCCCTCAAAACAACCCATGTTTCGATAAATTGTATAGCATGCCCATTTTTCTCCTATCTTTTCAATATTTCTTGGAAAACGAAATATTAAAGTCGATTCTATTATTACTAAATGTGTACTAATTTGTACCATGACTAATATTTCAAAATATTAAACAACGCCTTCTTCAATAGTATAGCAAGCTCATTATCCTCTGATTTTTCAAACATTTCTTGAAAAACGACACACAAAAGTTGATTTTAGTATTAGTCTAGTACTAATTTGTACCACAAAAAATATTGAAGTCAACCCCCTCAAACAATCCATGTTTCAATAAATTGGATAGCTAGCCCATTCTTCTCCGATCTTTTCATTATTTCTTTAAAAATGAAATATTCAAGTCGGTTGTTCTATTCGTACTAAATTTGTACTAATTTATACCACAAAAAATATTTCAAAATATTAAAGCCAACCCATTTAAACAAACCCTGCTTCCGATTGTTTCAACATCAATGAGTTGTTAGCAACAAGTTTATTTATTGCAAGATATTACATCACATATATAGGTTTCATAATTCAATTGTCGAGGTCTTCCTACTTTTCGAATCATTTTGTCATTTGAAATATTTTTTAACACAGAAACTGACTGGACTACTAAAACTTATTTTGTCTATTTAAAATATTTTAAATACAGACTAAAATGCCAAAAATTAAAATAAGCCCTTTTGTCATTATGTGCACTGTTTACTCCTAAAAATCCTTGCTAAAATTTTTCCACTAGAAAAATTATTAAGAATTATGAAATAAAGCATCAATCAGAAATAGGAGCCATAGATCAGACATCAGACGCGTGTGATCTGAAAAACAAAAAAATCGCCATACTGACTCCTTTTGGTTTTTGCTACAGTGTAACCAAAAAATGTTTTTCAATTTTTTCGTTGAATCACAATATATTTATTATTAGAGGCAAAACAATACATAATATCAAATCAAAAATGTCTGGGAAGTAGGTAGGTGGCCAGGTTTCATCAAACACTTCATTTAACAGTTTATCTAGATTTTGTTTCATTTTGAACTCACATCAGAATGACACTGCTGTGAGGTGAAGACACTCTATATTAAAAACCCTTTTTCAGGGAAGACTGTGTAGGTACAAATTAGTCCCATATTCTAAAATTAACATTATTTATTTACTTTTGATACTTTCAAATGTTTTAACGATTTTCTTGGTAATTAATAAACACGTGGTCTAATTATAAACAAAATATTATAAAAAAAACGTTTTTGGGTACAAATTAGTCCCAAATTCAAAGTTTAAAGCCATGCTGTTATTTGTTTTTATAAAAGCCTTTTACAGGAAAAACCGGGTGTGTAAAAATTCAATTTTTTTTTATATAAATTAGTCCTAAATTCAAAGTTTAAATGTATGCTATTAAAATTTGATTTTGTAAAGGTGGGGTGCTAGCTTGAGCTCAAACTAGCACCCCCACATTAAATAGTCGACTTTCAAATTTATTTTTTCAAGAAATTATGAAAAGATCTGAGGATAATGGGCTTGCTATTCAATTTATCAAAGCAGGGTTTGTTTAATATTTTTTATTGTACAAGTTAGTACAAATTTAGTACCTACTAATGGAATCGACTTTATTATTTCGTTTTTCAAGAAATATTGGAAAGATCGGAGAAGAATGGGCTTGCTATTCAATTTATCGATCAGGGGTTGACGTTCATATTTTTTGTGGTACAAATTTGTATAAATTCAGTTTTAATGGAGTCGACTTTTATATTTCGTTTTTCAAGAAATTTTGAAAAGTCCGGTGGATAATGGGCTTGCTATTCAATTTTTCGATTGGGGGTTGTTTGAAGGGGTTGACGTTAATATTTTTTGTGGTACGAATTTGTACAAATTCAGTTCTTCAATTTACTGTATTAATTTTCATTTTTTTCAAATTATTATTAATTGGGGCTTTCCAGGTTAACATGAAGCTAGCAACGCCATGTTTTTTTCTTTAATGGGTAAAGGTACAAAATTATTTTTTGTAGTACAAAATGAGTACTAAAAATCGTAATAGGTTTTATTTGATTCTGCCGAAATGATTCTACCAGCTTCACAGATGGGCCTAGTAAGTCGAGGCATTCTTAAAGATCTTCTTGATCTTAAATTGGTACCAACAAGACTTCATCAAAGTGTATATCCCGGAATTACCCTACCACCTACCATAATGAGAAATTTCAGTGATTTTCAGAAAAAATATATTTCAAAATTTTGGATGCTCAATTAACTCTTAGTGATTTTTGAATTTTTTCCATTAATTTACCGAAATAATAATTATTGAAAACGCCAAAAATTCAAACGTCCAGAAACGCGTGGGTCATACGACGTCAGTGCGGAATTGTTATTTTATTGGTTGTACACATGATGCCCCACCAGATGATCGGCGTATCTTTCGGTTTTCCCGCGCTGTCACAAAATTCAACAAATCATCACAATTCGACACTGACGTCACAGCTAGCGGGCGTTTGAATTTACAGGTATTGAAATCACGTTTTCAATATTGAATAAGAAATCGGTTTTTCAAAATTTGGAATGAACAAATGGTCATTAGAAAGTTATAAACTGCCCTTCATAACGTCATGTGAAAAAAATAATTAATTTTGTAAGATACTGGAAATGCCCATTTCGTTTAAAATGTGTCTGACGGCGGGGACCGTTATGTTGCGGTTGCATCGTACAAAATTTGCTATAGCGATCCTCTCTTGGACGTCCACCACCCGGTCTCCTATTCACATTTCCAGTTTCTTGAATCAATCGGATTATTCGAATAACAAATGATCTGGGTATATTAAGTGTTCGGGAAATTTGACGATTTGACCATTGTATATATAAACATATTATTCTTGACCTATCAAAAGTTGAAATTGAGACTCCAGGCATTTTTCGATAAATAAAAATTAAACAGTTCATTTTGAAATTTAAAACCAACTGACAAATTTTAACAACTGGCGTGCCATAAATAGGCCTATAAGTTTTTGCCCATCTTTTCAACATTACAAAAAATGTCAATTCCTCAGTGATTATTAGACTGTAAAATATATTTGACAAATATTTCAAACAATTTCTTTGATGATATTTCTTTTAACAAAAATTAAAGTGGTATTAAACTGTCATAGAAATTTTGTAAACGTGTTGTGAAATTGCGTATAATTTTTAGATTATGTTCAGCTTTATTTTCGTTAAAAATGAGATTAGCTTGTGCAGCTGCGATAAGTGCTGCTGTCGTCACACTGTGTGTGGTGCTAAAAAAGAAAAAAACAAGATTCGGCCGACTTTGGGTAAGGCCTTGGGTAGCAAGACGGGATTTGAGAGGAATACACCAAAATTTACTTCATGAGTTACAATCCGATGAAATAAAAAGTTACAAGAACTAGTTAAGAATGGATGAGGAAACATTTAAGTTTATTATTTCGAAAATAGCTCCATTAATACCCCGGCAGCGAACCCATTTAAGAAATCCTATCAGTGTTAAGGAACGTCTTGTGGTTGGCCTTCGATTTCTGGCAACAGGAGAAAGTTATGCTAGTTTACATACAGTACAGCAGCCGTATACCTCAGTGTACCCTTTCAGCTATCATTCCAGAAACGTACAAGGCAATATATGAAGCATTGAAATCTGGGTTTGAAACGAAAGTTTTATTTCTTTTTTAACAAAAATATATCGTAAACATGAAGCCTTTTTTAAATGTTTTATATGACTTCTAACTAAAAATTAAGTAAACTAGAGAAATAAGGCATGATATGAAATTATGTTTGTTCATAATATTCATTCGTTCACCTGCACCTGCCATAATTAGTGCATTACTAATAATGTTACCAAGTGCAGGCTGGACTGGTCGAGGTGGCGGTAATCAGGATCCTTTGGATGAAGCTGGACTGGGTGGCATGGTCGTCCGATCAATAATATCCCAGGTGTCCATTAAGACCTGCTGGATTTTACGCTTTGCTTGTCTTACCATGCAGTTGCTGCTGGCACCCTGAATTCCACGTAGCTCAGTTGCTACAAACTTTCCAAAAACATCTAAAGCATCATCAGATGCTGGATTATGGACTGGTGGTTGTTTAGCAATTTTGAGCATTTCATTCATAATAGTGGAAGCTTGAGCAAGTAGGTCATCATATGGAAGAGTCTTTTTTCTTTTAAGTTTTGGAGTGTTTGGTGTACTAATATTATCTATAGCAGGTTTACAAGATGCAGACGTAAATGCTATTGTTTTAATCGCTTCCCCATCATTACTCTGCATATCCTAAAACAAAGTATAATGCAAAATTTGTAATTAGACTTTTGCACATCCTAAAACCAAATATAATGCAAAATTTGTAATTACACTTTTTCTATACAGATACCAACCACCAAGAAGTAATGGGAAAAAATTGCTCAGGAGTTTGAAAACAAATGAAATGCATTAAACACAATCGGAGCCATGGATGGAAAACACATTCGCATTAAGTGTCCTGAAATGGGTGGCTCTCATTTCTTCAATTATAAGTCTTATCATAGTATTATATTATTTGCCCTTACTGATGCTGACTACAAATTCCTGTACGTAGATGTTGGAACAAATGGCCGAATCGGTGACAGTGGAGTGTTTGCGAAAAGCCAACTGAGAAAGTGCTTGTTAGATAGATCAATATTAAACATACCCGATGGCAAAAATCTTCCAAAAACAAACATTAATATGCCGTATGTTGTCTTAGCTGATGATGCTTTCCCACTGAGTTACAACATTATGAAGCCATATCCCTTAAAACATATAAGCTAAGCAGAAATAGCTATTTGTATAACAAGGGAGGAAAGTGCTACTTTTCCTCCCGAGGATGAAGTTTACTGCCCGACGCGTAGCGGAGGGCAATAATTATTCGAGGGAGGAAAAGGCACTTTACCCTCATGTTATACATAGGATTTTTCCACCTCCCTCAAATAACAAGACATTTTTAAATGATCTATTTATGAAACTAACAAACAAAATTAATAAACACTACTTAGGATGGACTTTTACGAAACTGGTAGGGCATCGAGGATGGACTTCTAAAATGCTTGGCTGGGCATCGAGGAGAGACTTTTATGAAACTTGACTGGGCATCGAGGACGGACTTCTAAAATTCTTGGCTATGCATCGGGGATGTACGTTTTTTTTGTACTTTAAATCCCTTGGGATTTCAACTGTCCCTTTATATCCCTTGGATCTAACATGTGAGACTAAAGTAATCACTTTAGTCTCGGAATTGCAAAAATTATTTCATTGATAACGTACTATGACGTCACTTTTACTTTTCCTCCCTAGGGAGGAAATAGTATATTACGTTACGAGTGCTGAAAGTGACACTTTTCACACGAGTGGGAAATATTGTAGCACGAGGCGTAAGCCGAGTGTGACAATCCAACGAGAGTGAAAGGTCACTTTCGCACAAGTAATGTACAATATTTTTACTACGACCACCAATTTTATTAAACAATATGTAAATATCAGATCGTGTATATTGAGTTGCTTGACTAATATTACGTTTTATTTGTGACAGTATGTGTTTGAATATTATTTCTATAAAAATTGCACATGAATTTACAATTAGTTTTATAGTGAAATAAAGAAATAACGATTATTAATGTTTGAAAAAATGACAACAAGTAAGTACTTATTAGATATAACTGTGGAACAAATGAATTAACAGGATTTCGTCACTGTCCCTTAATTATTTCAACTTTAAAAATATCTAAATTTTGTTTTAATAAAATAAAAATATAAGAAATATCTTAATTAGATTAATGTAAGTACATATATCTCTGATAACGATAATTCAAATCTGAATTAGTTCAGTTTGAGGAGTGTCAACAAGTTTTTTTCTTTCCTTTATTTTTTATAAATAATTAGTTTTTAGTCCAGTTTCTATGTAAATAATATCAATAAGGAAGAGCAATTAATAAATACATCTGTAAATCTTACAGGATTCACAGGTTTGACGGCTTATTGACAGCCGTGCGGAAAGTTACTTTCCGCCCTATGGCGAAAAGTAACTTTCCGCACGCGTGAGAATAAAGGTTACTTTCCATGCGAGTAGAGAGTGCGAAATGTGTTACTTTCCTATGTGGTCGTGGGAAATAGCTATTTGTATTACTAGGGAGGAAAGTGCCACTTTTCCTCCCGCAGGATGTAGTTTACTGCCCGACGCGAAGCGGAGGGCAGTAAACATCCAAGGGAGGAAAAGGCACTTTACTCCCATGTGATACATATGATTTTTCCTCCTACCCACCTTTTTTTGAAAATTTATTATCGACACAAATAGGTAACGAATATAATTAAGAACACAAGAATTATTTATTAAACAAATTTATCAATATATGTTATACAATTAAGTACATAGTATTGTTTACCTATATTTTAGAATTATTTATGTTAATATTGAATGTGCAGTTTTGAGCAGCACTTATATGAACACCATTGGAAGAAGATAGGGTTTGAACAGGAGCTTTAGTATTTGAAATATTTTCGCTTAGCACATTGTAATGGTGGTAACTTCTAGAAGTGCTTGGCTGATTTTGATCAAGTTCAGGTTCTACATTATTTCCCATAATTTGATCAGAATTTTTTCATTTTTTTGTGTAAGATTGTTCTACATAACCTTCTGCGATATTGGTTGATTTCCAACCGCCATGCTGTTTTAGAGCTAAAATATCCCCACCAGCGTTTACTAACAGAGTTGCTGAAGTTCTTCTGAAACTGTGCCCTGTGTAATGTTCGGCATTTGGAAGATTGAGATATTCTGCAATTTTTTGTGGTATTTTGGATATACTATTTTTGCCAACCACTTGATTTATACATTTGCCTGCTTTAAAGCATACCAACAATCGTTTATGCTCAGTTTTAGGACGTAGACAGATATACTTTTTAACGATTTGAACAAAATTTGGCCGTTACCTGTTGTAGTATTGATAACGAAAGTTCGTTATTTATACGTTTTTGAAGTGTGGATATTTATGACTAAAATATTGTATTTCTCTTCAATATCATCCATAGTCATTTTAATAAGCTCATCACATCGACATGCTCCAGAAATTCCAATAACAAGGACTACCTATGAATATTTTATATCAAAAATTAAATTATTTGCATGGGATTTCATTTCTTACCTTCATTAATAAAAAAACATCATCGGGCGCTTCCATTAAGAATGTATTTATTTCTTCTATTGTAAAAGTTTTAGCTTTATTTGGTTTGTATCCGGCATTTTGACGCTTTAGAAATGCAATCAACTTTGGATATTTAATATCGACATTGTCCTTCATTTGTATCATTGTGCGTAGCATTGAATATTTAGACCAAAGTGTTGAAGCTTTTAATGATTTTCCTTGTAGTGAAAAATATGCCAGTAAAACATTCTCTGAATATTTATGTATCTTGTTGTCTTCAACCCATTGCTTATATTGTGCATATTGTTTTTCATACCTGTCTTTAGATTTTTGTGGTAGTAAGGTTAATGACGCTATGTTGGCTTGTTCCTTAATATTAGGTGGTGTATATGGAAATTCAAAATCACTTGAATCGCTCTCCATTTTTCAAAAATTCAACTAAGTTTAATGAATGTAGCGACTTTGCACCTCAAAAGTCAATCGCCGTATTTACTGTCAGTGAGCCACAGCATACTATGCTTTTCTTATTCTGAACTCAAAAAACGTATATATAAGATTCCTGAAGTTGAAATTTGTATTGAAGAACTACGTTGAAGTAACATTAATGTTTGATTTTTACCAAAAAACAGGATATACAGGATGTTCTAGAAATTATGGAAACAATATGAATATAATGAATTCACAAGTTTCATCGTTTACAACTTACTTGAAATGAGGGGGAGGAAAAATACTTTCCTCCCTATAGGGGTAGGAGGAAAAATAATTTTTTAATTGCAATTAATTTAGCACCCGAGAAAGTTACGTGTATTACACTTGCGGCTTGTACATTGCATAATTTGTTAATTGAAAGAAGAAAGCACCTATATACACGCCATGAGGTTGTTATTCGAAAAGAAGATCATCACCAATACCTCATCGTTCACACCGATGAGGCCCTTCAGGAAATGCAAGCCCTTGCTAGACAGGTTGACATTGGGGTGAACCGTCATGGGCGTGAAATAAGAGATTCATTTAAATCGTACTATACGCTAGTTGAGTATTTTTGGCGCGCACCGCTCGCGCCGCCTACCGGATTTTTTTTAAATTCAGGGATTGTACGAGTAGGAACCAGTATGCAAACAAATGAAAAACATGACTTTTCTAATCGTTATTTTCAACGAGTCGGGAGGGTTGTTTCTGATAAAAAATGGTAGTTACAATAAAACTTGGGTTCCAATCAGTCGTTACAAGCATTTTTCGGTCAAAAAGCCTATCGAAATGCAAAAAACTTTTAGAAAGCTTCCATGTAAGTGAGGTACATGAAAATATTGGGGAAAACAATTCTCGCGAAATTATTGGTGACGTTTTACGAGAAACACCTGGTGCTACGAGTACTACAAATGCTGAGAATGTTTATAAAGTTAAAATACAGGTTATATATATGGTTATATTATGTTATATATTATAAATATAGAAAGAAGTATAAGCAAACATTTGAATTCTTTAGTCTATTTCTTCGATTATTTTTCATCAGTGAGTTTTGTATTTTAATTGTAATATATTTATATTAATTACAATATTTACATTTCAGTTAAAACAAAACAGAACTACCAAATCTTATTTTTATTTTTCTCATTAAAACACACATATACACTGAATTAATAAAGTTCTATTCAAGGTTGGAAAAATAATATGTAGGATCACTTAAGGATGAATTTTCAGACACAAAGATAACCTATAATTACTTGACACTCAAAAATTTAATTTTCATATTTATACTTGATAACATAATTTGTAATTTTAATACGTACAATTATTTTATAAGTATATATACAAATGCATGTTAACTTACTGTACACGACGAACAGCAATGATTCATTTCTTTTTTTCGTTCCTTTTCATATGGCCGAATTAGCACGCTCTGAGTGTGAACACCCAACAACACAACAATAACGATTTGCACGTCCAATCCATTTTGCCCGTACAGCATACAGCGAGACAGCTGACACAATCCTGAAACCTAAATAATCGCCACGAGGCGGCGCTCGCCGCGGTACTAAACTAGCGTATAACGGTTTGGGGAAAGTGCCATGGCAAGAAAATTATATTTAACTATTCTACTTACATTAATGTTTTCCGTTGTTTCGTCTGTTTCATTTGAAGTTTGCGAATGATCAGGTTGGATGTCGACATTTGATTGTGATTCATTAGCCTCTGTTGCTTTATCTAGAAACTTCAATAAAGGAAACCAGTAGACCTTAGGCCTATAAACGTCGTCCACTTGAGCTCCACTTTTAATGCTCCTGGTAATCTTAAAAATTGAAAATAAAGCGCAGATTATTTCTTGATCAAATAAAATATATTCATACACTTCCTCTATTTGAAATTTAAAAGAAACATTAAAATAAGGAAAATTATTTATATTTGTATGCAATACTTTCGATACACACTGTATTATATGTAAAATCAATCATTTTGAAAGATTCGGTATATATATATCAAATTTGACAATACTCCTGTAACCCAAGAACTCCAGTCACAGGGGAAATCAGACAGGGGTGAACATCCAGCTGATGTGAATCACCGAAAAGCCAACTCTTTGCCTAGACGGTCATGCCCTGTAAACTATTCACAATGCAACAAGTCGAAATCTAAGGAAGTTGCAGTTTCAAGAATTACAGTAGTCAACGATGAATGGTCACCCACCAGGATTAGAGAAGATCAGGAGAATGATCCGGCAATGGAATTGGCGACCTACCTGGCAAGAAGTGTCAAGATTGTCACCGAAACTCAAGGTATATTGGGCTCAGTGGGACTCCCTTGTCCTGGAAGAAGGGATGTTGAAAAGAGTCCTTGAAAACGATGATGGTTCCGAGATGAGAAGACAGCTAGTTATCCCTAGAACGAGTGTAGCTGATGTACTGAAGAAGTTACACGAGTTTTATTGGATGAACAGCTCCGATGATGTGAAGGACTGGTGCAAGAAGTGTACGACTTGTTCTACGAGTAATGGACCACATCGCAAGAGAAAGGCACCTATGAAACAGTATAATGTTGGAAGCTCTTTCGAAAGGATTGCTTTAGATATCGCTGGAACATTGACGACGACCGAAAATGGTGGCAAATACATACTGGTTGCAATGGATTATTTCAGAATGTGGGTGGAAATTTACGCTATCCCGAACCAAGAGGCCACAACTGTCGCGGATGTATTGGTGAAGGAATTTATCAGCCGATATGGAGTGCCCTTGGAAGTCCACAGTGGCCAGGGAAGAAATTTTGAAAGCCATCTATTCCAGGAGATTTGCGAGAAGCTGGGAATGAAGAAGACCAGGACAACAGCATTACATCCACAGTCAGATGGAATGGTCGAGAGAATGAACAGGACTATTGGAAAATACCTGTCCAAAGTGGTTTTCAGCCATCAGAGAGATTGGGACCAGTATATTTCCCTATTCGCATTGGCTTATCGATCTGCCTGGAGAAGATCTAGCAGGAGAAGACTACGTGGTCCAATTGAGAAGAAGGCTGGGCGATATTCATGAATTAGTTCGAACAAATCTTCATGTTGCCAGCGACAGAATGAAGAGTCGGTATGACACGCAGGCCATAGAAGGCGGTTTTAAAGAAGGGGACTAAGTAGTTCGGGAAATTAGAAAAACTTGAAGACCAGATTCCAGCTCCTGGCAAGACACTGAAACTGAAACATAATTCGCGGTACGTCTTCTACGTGATAACTAAAAATGAATTTCAAGATCGATCTACCTACCGCGATGTGTGGGAAGCACTTTGAAATCTAAGAGACCATGTGTTCAATCATTAGGAACATGGTCGAGATTGTCTTTCAAGATATTGGTGTCCAGATATTAATTTGCAACTATAACCCCCGTTATCAGTATCCGATGAAGACGGTGCCCTGCTATTTCCATAAGATCGGAAAGTGTAGAAATGGGGCCAGTTGGCGATTCAAATATACAGTCTCGGTTACACAAAAGTTGCAGGAGGAACTTCCATTTAAGGAAGGGGTAATGTTACGAAACAGCACACTGGTATAGTCCCTAAATCCGACTCTGTCTAAGCCAAGTATGGAAGTTAAAATTATGGCGGATACGCAGGTTTTTTTATAACTGTTTTCGATTGTGACTATCTTATCTAAACATTGTTTTTGTGACCAGTTTTATCTAGAAAATGCGAGAGCCCATTGTTTTTGTATGTGTAAGCCGCAATTTAGAATTATCTAGTAAAAAAGGCACTAATATATATAAAGGACCGATCAGCGGATAAGTTTAGTTGATAATTTGACATCGTGTATAAATTAGTTTAAGTGAATATACTGTGTATATAATTAGTGAATAGTGTAAGTAAGTGAACCCACCGAGTGTTTAAAATTTATCCCACCCGTTTACTGTTTAAATAAATTAGAAAAACATTACAATACTATTTTTTGAACGATATTGTTATAAGAAGTTATTTCCCAAAGATATAGGTTTCATGGTCTCCCATTTTAATGAATAACCCAATATGTAGGTACGTTTATTCTAATGTTTCAGTATCTATTTATTTTTTAATAATACATTAACTCTTATTTTTTGTTGATTGTCCAAGAATGTTTCCAAGCATGTGATTCTTAATGTGTGAGTCATATATCTACTATATAATTCCTCACACGTTTCTTAGTAATTTATTATATGTTCTATACACTACGGCATGTTACGATGTCACGTCTCTGACTAAGAATTCTCCTAAAGGTTATCATAATGAGAATATTATTTTGATTCAACCAATGACTTAATCTATTTCCTCAACTCGATATCTCTCCGCATTAGTGGTATTATCTCCGTGACTATCTTGTGTTATTATTATAAATTCAAATTGCACGTGTTGAATATACAAAGTTCAATGCGAACTAGTCGGAAGACAATGTGCTACTGTTGATTTTAAATTGAATTAATAACATAGATGAAAAATAAATAACTGAATTCAATTAGAGACGTAATTAATAATAAGTTAACATGTGAAATGAATAATAATTACACTTTTTCTAAGCAGTGTTCTTATAATACAAAAGTGTTAGTGAATAATTAAACTTTACTTGTCTAGTTTATATATTTAAAACGAAAAAATGGTACAGCTTACTTTATGGAATTTATGGAGGTACGAATAAAGCTAGAGTAACTTTCATTATTAACATGCATTTTTCAAATCAATTTTCACCTTCAATTTGATATATTGCACTAACATTTGATAATAATCCAATATTTCAATAACCACAAAAGGGATGCTTACATGTCCACTGTACATCAAATAAATTTTTGAAATTATCTTTTATGCAAAATTTTGACTACTAAAACGCGACAAATCCAACCAACATACAAACCTCTACAGCAGTGATCCGCAACCTTTCCTCATCTGAGGCACACCAAACTGCTCCCTAGAATTTCGTGGCACACCAAAATCTAAAATATATTTATAGCAGTGGCGTAGCTAGGTCGGGGGTCAGTTCACTCCATGTATACTAATTATTTATGGATGTCCAAACTACCTTAGTTTTTTTTTATTGTTTTAAAATGTGAAGAAGCCCCTTTCAGATTTGGGGCATCAAAATTTTCACTCAGGACATAATACATATTTTTTTTTTATTTTTTTTTATTATTCAGATAGAATGAAAAATACAAATAGGTACATACATGAGAACTATACTAAATACTAGGTAGGACAGGTAGATATACTAAATTTACTTCTGTTGACACGTCAATAGTAATAAATATTTTGACATGATGATGACTGATTAATGTGATACCTGCGCTTGCTTTGTTGAACACAAAAGTTTTATATTCGGCTCAATTTTAGGCAGCGCAACTCTTATTTCTTGGTCAAGATCTTTTAAGCATGACCGTTTATCATTTTTAATTAATACAAGCGTTGAAAAACTTTGCTCACATAAATATGTTGTGGAAAACGGAAGTAGTGTGAAGATGGCCTTGTCGGAGATGCGTGGATATTCTGTCTTGATGGAAATCCAGAAAACATCTAACGGAACTGGAGTTCCTCGGGTGGGAGAGGGGGGTCCGTGCTCGATCCCTTCCGTTCCGGGTCCAGTTTCTTTGTTTTGACAATCAATGAGGTGAACGCCTAGCTCATCCTCATTGATCGTTTTTATAGGGCACCCATTTCCTCGTCTCTTACGCCAAAGACGGATAGGTGTCCTTTGGGGTTGACCTTTGCTTCGTGGTGGAAGGAAAACCATGCATCCACCCGAAGGTCTGGGTTTTGTTTGTCCAGCCGGCGCAGCACATCCTCTTTGTCACCCAAGTCAGCGTGAGCTTCGCTGGGGACCCAGAGGGTGGCTTTTGTCAGCTGGGGGAGGTTGTCGACGTGCACCACGTCGAGCTTAGCCTCCTTCCACGGTTTCAGTTTTGAAACTGTATTTCTTAGCCACTCTAGCGTTTCGTCATTATCGCAAGTGACTCTGATTATTTCACCAGAGTGCGACCATGACCTGAAAGTAGGTGGCTTTTTCAGACTGCTGGAGGCGGACATAAGGGTTATGTCCAAAGCCTCCATTAGTTGTTTTTTGATAAGGTCTCCATTATCGGTAATTATTTTACCGTATGGATCGGCCTTATCTATAATGGCTACGCGTAAGTGGCTGGTAGCTGCTTCGCTGTAGCTTTTATCTATGGTTTTAGCGTCCATCCGCGTCCTCTTTCCTCTTGAGGAGTTTTCCTCTGAGGTGTTGAGCGGATGCGCTTCTTTACTTGGGGGGCGACGCGTTCCGGGCCTCTTTTGGAGGAGGAACTGCCTTCGCCACCCTTAAGTTTTTGGCCGCTGGTGCCAGGTTTAGAGAGGGAGGGGCGAGTGGCGCTAGTGCTGGCATAGATCGTACATATCTTGACTTGAAAGAAACTCACGCACTTCGTAGCGAAGTTCAAACAGTCGAGCTAAAACTTTTCCCCGGGATAACCAACGAACTTCTGTATAAAACAGTAAGGATTCATGTTCGCTTCCCATTTCTTCACAGAGTATTCCAAAGATTCGCGAATTTAAGGCTCTCGATTTAATTATGTTTATGATCTTAATACATTCATTCATTGTGATCGAAAGCTGTTCGGGCAAATTTTTGACCATCAATGCTTCTCGATGTATGCAGCAAAGTGTAATTTGTATTGACGGATTTTTTTGTTTTACACAAGATACAAAACCTTTCTTACTGCCCATCATTGCAGCAGCACCATCTGTACAAATAGCAACGCAATTGGTCCACTGAATATTATGTATTTTAAAAAAATTATCAGTTACTTGGAAAATTTGTTCACCGGTAGTTCTCTCTGGAACCTCCTTACAAAATAAATAATGTTCTTCAATAGAGTCCTCGTCAACGAAACGTACAATAGCCATCAGTTGTGCTTTATTTTTAGTATCGGTTGATTCGTCGATTTGAAGCGCAAAAATTCCAGCCGAAATGATTTTTTTAATTAGTGTTCCCAAAATATCACTTGACATATCTTGGATACGTCTTTTAACAGTATCGGCCGACAAAGAAACTTTACTCACGTCCTTAACTTCGTTTGGCCCAAGCATAAGTAACAATTTCCATGCATGCTGGTTTAATAAGCGTTTCACCGATAGTGTGCGGTTTTTTTTGTTGTGCAATTAATTTTGCAACAAGGTAGCTTGCTTCTAATGCCTTTCAGAAACCGTAACCGCCGATTTCATAAACTGCTTTTGTTTCTTATTTTGATCCAAGCGCCGTTGGAAAAATTGAATGTCTTTTTTGACGCAACTGGGATGATTTGTGATCAAATGACGGTTTAGTTTGCTGGGTACCATTGCTTCATTTGACAACTGTTCACCGCAAATGACGCATTCAGGCTTTGGAGCCGCTTCGTCGCCACACCAAGTGAAACCATATCGAAGGTAGTCTTGATTGTACTTCCTTTTCAGCACTTTTTTTGCTCTTTTTGCAGCACTTATGCTGGAGCTTGTGCTAGGTTCTTCGTCATCTGCTCGTGATTTCAGCAAAAATTTATCCATATTTGAAGCACTATAGTTATTTATAAAAGTAGATACTGCAACAAAACTTAGTCCAGTTTAACTTAATTTATTTAGACACAATATGGCCAACAACGTAAAAAAGAAAACAGGAACTCTAAAAATAACACTCAACTAATTATAACTAATTTATATTCACTTATTTATAAGGCACAAGAATTTATTTATATAGCAATTCACTATTTATTTCACTCTACGATTTATTTGTTTGCCCGCGTATTTATCTGATTCACTTGACTATTCGACTCTCTCTGAGTCTCTGAGCGACGACAGGCGCGCTTATATAGGCAGCGGCGATGTTCAGGAAAACATCGAGTCGCGCCTCGAACGGCACGGATCTTTCTAGTTTAGTTGCCTTCGAGAATCAAGCCGCCGCGCCGCGCCGATAGACGGATAGACGTTTACCATCGGCGCTGTTGTCAGATTGCTTTATTTTTCGCGGGTCTCGCTACAATACGAATCTGATTCGTATTGTCTGAAAGAGAGGCACACCTCAAGTCGGCTTACGGCACACCAGTGTGCCGCGGCACACCGGTTGCGGAGCACTGCTCTACAGCATGCTGTAAGCCATCTCAATACGGTACGCGATTTTCAGACGGCATTCGATGCCACTATGTATATTTAAAATTAAGGAATTTTCAAACTTTTCGCTGGCTATTGACAAGATACTGTTGATACAGCTCAACTTGCTGTCTTTATCTGAGGTATTAACAGTAACTTCGAAATAATTGAAGAACTATTAAAGTGCTTTCCATTGACAGACACTCACTCACTACAGAAAATGATATGTGTTTGCGATTGGGCATTTAATAGTAGAATATGGACTCGATTGGAATAAATATTACAGCATAACTACTGATAGTGCTCCTGCCATGGTTGGCAAAAATTTGGGTATTGTGACTAATTTAAAACAGAAAACATCAGATAATTTTGAGGAAATTCACTGTATCGTTCGTTCGTCGTCCGTAAACCCTTCGAAGGGGTGTGAGTACATCATGTATTGCGTCTATCACTGACTTTCCTCCAGGAGTCTCTATCTTGGGCATAGTGTATTGCATCTTGTAGGCTTTTTCCCGTTATATTTTTCCGCTTGGTCTGCGATCCTCAACCTCCCCTTCTATGATCAGCCTCTCAATTGCCTCTGATAGTCTGGCAATGTGTCCAAAGTATTTTAAATTCTGTCGGTTGACATAAGTGGATAGTCTGGTTTTGGTTCCTAGTTGTCACAGATTTGGCCCATTGGTGCGGTGTGCTGTCCACGGTATTCGGAGCATTCTCCTATAGCACTACATCTCTAAAGCGTCAATCCCGCGGCGGTCTGCCGTTTTCATAGATCAAGTCTCTGGCGCATAAGTCGAGATAGGGAAGATGAGGGTTCGCAGAAGCCTGAATTTAGTTTTCACTGTAATTGATGTGTCTTTCCATATACGAGTAAGCTTCGCTGTAGAGTTTCACGCCATGGCGATACGCCTGAGGATTTCAGGTTCGCAAACTCCGGTATTAGTGACGATAGATCATAGATATTCAAAGCGATGGACCACTTCATAACCGGCTACAATTTTAGTGTCAGGGCTGTTGTTGTTGGCGCGATCACTTTGGTTGTTGAAGCATTAATTTCCAGTTCGTAACGTCTACTATATTAAGATAACTTTTGCATGATAGCATGGAGCTCGTGTTCGTCTTTTGCTATTATCAGAGTATCATCTCTATACCTTAAGTTATGTATGTATATGTTTGGAACTTTTGGTATGCTACTATCTGCTTCACTGATCCACTTTTCAACACTTTCCCGGGCTTGGTTAGCGCTTCCTTCTACATTGAGAGGTCCATGGTTTCTATGGACTTCTTGAAAACTTGATGATTCAGGAGCACTAATTCTTTTGATATTCGTTTTTGGTACTGGTTTACTCAGTTTGATCTTAAATATAGCTGCGAATAGTTTATGGTCGCATCCGAACTCAGTACCTGGTTTTGTTTTGACGTTGTGAAAGTTGGTCCTCCATGTTTTGTCAGCAAGGATATAGTCGATTTGGTTTTTGTGGTGTTCATTGGGAGATGTCCACGTGTACAATCGCCGTGGGAGGTGTTTAAATATGGTGTTCATTGTGGACCAGAGAAATTCCCTTTTGGGAGGGATTTTAAAGCTTCTGTGGGAAAATGGGATATTTGAATAAAAAGAGGGATATTTAATCAATGAATTAATTAAGAAAGACTTTCAAGCTCTTGGAGCGCTATCTCTGGTGCGATTACGGCGGTACGTGGTACACATAATATAATATATGATGCAGGCAGTGAACTGTACTACAGTTCACTGGATGTAGGTAACTACACTTTAGCTTTCAGCTGCTGCAACAGAGATGGCGTAATTCTTTTTCTGCAGGCATCTGATTTATGGCAAATGACAAAGAAGTTCGGGAATCCCAATTCGCTTTAACCAGTTTAACCTCAATAGTAGTATAAACTAGTGTTTTACAGTTTTTAAGATTTTGATTGTGTTTTTTTAATCATAAAAATGTCGAGTAGTGAAAGTAGTTGCGATGAACCGATGGCTAAGAAATCCAAGACATATAAAAGCAAGAAAAAAGGGTTTTGTTTTAATTGGCTAGAAAATGAACAATTTAAAGGTTGGTTAGAACCCGTGAAAGACAGCAAAAATTTATTACGATGCAAAGCGTTCAGAAAAACTTTAGTGTGTGGCAAAAGTGAGTTGCAGAAACACGCAAAAACTGACACCCACATAAAGAATATAAAAAGCATACAGAACACTGGAAAAATTGTTATGCTTTTCTCAAAAAGCACGAGCACGATAGCTCTAAAACAAGAAATTGAGCATGCAAAATCTGTTAAAAAAGCAATTTCGGCATTTATTGCTGAACACAATACTGCATTCTCAGTCGTAGACCATCTAATACCAGTGTTAAAGAATGTGCTTCCTGACTCGAAAATATTGAAAGATGTTAATTTAAAAAGAAATAAATGTACATCAATAATAAAAAAAACATTATTGGACGAGTAGAAAGTGAAGAATTGATAAGCATCCTTCAAAAGGTTAGTACATTTTTTTTGATACAATATTAAAATTTATGTATAAACTTTATGCAAATGTTTAAGAATACTTTTCAATTCTAATAGATGAAAGTACTGATATAGGGACAAATATTATGTGTATTGGTTCAATACATTGATAAAATGAACAATAAAGTATCAGTACAATTATTAGAATTGTTAAAAATTGATGCTACCGACGGAACAGCAAAAAAACTATATTTAACATTCAAAGAATTTCTGGAAGCGAAAAATATACCAATCCAAAACATAATGGGAATGGCTTGTGATGGTGCCTCAGATATGACAGGAATACATAATTCCTTTTTTTCAAAATTGAAAAGTGATGTACCCCATGTCATTTTATTGAAATGTATTTGCCAGTCCGCAGCACTTGTGGCGAGTAAAGCCTGCGCAAAACTTCCACCAGTTTTAGAAGATGTTATAAAGAATGTATATACATAGATGTCGGTGGAAGTTCTAAACGTTGTGATCAATTAAAGGAAATACAATCATACTTTGACATGAAGCATTACAAAATTTTAAAATTATCTGGCACAAGGTGGCTAGCAATGCATCAATGTGTAGAAAGAGTTCTTTTAAATTGGGATGTACTTGTTTCTTTTTTTAATATTGCTGTTTTTGAAGATAATTTAAATGCAGCCAAGTTTATATTAGAAAATTTAAACAACAAAATTATTAAATGTTACTTTTTTTTTCTAAAGTATGCATTACATTTTATGAACCAATTCAATGCACTTTTCCAATCAAAATATAATTTAGTGCACAAATTACAAAAAGAAAGTTGTGATATGTTCCTCAGAATAGGTCGAAATTTTTTGAAGCCTGAGGTTTTAAATTATAATAAAATTAATAAAACAATTTTGCATCCAAGTAATTTTTTGCCTCTAGAAGAGTTGTATTTAGACCCTGAATGCCAACAATTACTTCCTTCTGTCTGCCATGATGAGCAACATAATTTTAAGCTTAAAATTTTAGAATTTTATGTCACCATTTGCGAAGAAATGCTCAATGGGCTACCTTTAAAACAAGATCTTTTTGAAGAATTTCCTTTTATCGACCCAAAAGTAGCTTTAAGTACTACTAAAAACGAAAAATTAAAAAATCTAAAAAACATACTTGCAAATTTTAAAAATATTATTGACATAAATTTAGTTATGACGGAATAACGTAATCTTCCATTTTGTTTTGGAGAGGAAGAAAAAGAAAAATTAAAAACTCTGTTGTCGACTTTTGGTTGACAATAATAACACAAAAAATTTCTGCGATGAATTTGTTTGTAAAAATATAAGCAATTTGGCTCTAATTATTTTAACACTGCCCCATTCAAACGCAGAGGCAGAAAGGATATTTTCTATAGTAAAAACTAAAAAAAGAAACAAAATAGGACAAGATTCATTAAATGCAGTTTGTATGATACGATCAAAATTTTCTGATGACAATACCAACTGTACGAATTTTCTTATAACAGATAAACATATTAATTATTTTAATAATGAAATTTATAAGAAAAATTAAATAAATGATTTGCAAATTTCTGTTTTTATTTCACCTCTATATAATAAAATAAAAATATTTTTTTTCCTTATTGAGAGGGATTTTTGCGGGAAGAGAGGGAATTTGGCAACGCCGCAAGGAAATGTACCAACGCGACCTAACAACACTGTTGTGGACAGATTATTATCTGTTGCCCCGTTCGTTGCGCTCACCCAGGCCATACTGACCCACTGTGTTGCGTGAGTGGTCATCCGACGTTGTTTGTCCGACCTTTGCATTAAAGTCTCCCATCACTATCACGATGTCCTTGGGTTTAAGACTTTCCATAGTATTCTCTATGATATTATATAGATCTTCTATTTCTTGGTATTTCCCTTCAGTGGCGGGCATGTAAACTTGGATCAGGTGCAACTTGAATGCCATACGCGCCAGCAATATATATCATGTGGTTATCCGCGGACAAGGGTCCGCAGCCAGTGTGTCTCTGAGAGACCGCAGATATTGATGTTGAATCGCAATAGCTCTCTTTATACTATGTGAAGTTTCCTAGGCTGGAGCATTCCTCTTATATTCCAAGTTCCGATAGCTCTACAATTGCGAAGTTGGTCCGGTTCTCATCATTCACTAGGAATCTCTTACTGTATCATTCACTAGAAATCACTTACATTCAAACATTTAAAAATGGAACATGTCATGCAACTCTTCATTACAATAATAAACTTTGTAAAAGGAACAGAGGACTAAATCATAGACAGTTCAGGCATTTTTTACAAGATTTGGATGAAAAATATTCCGATTTACCTTATTTTACGTAAGTTCCTTGGACGGTTTTGGAAAAATTTCTTGCGTTATGAGACCATATTCAAGCTATTCAATCTGTATACAAAGTTAGATGGGAAATATTTGATCATCACTAAAATGTATTCGCATATGCGGGGTATGGGAAAATCATATAAAGAACCAAACACTTTGTGATTGCCTTGGGTAGTCAGGGGGGTAGGACATAAAGGGCTGTTTGATTAAAATTGCTTTTATTCAGATTTCGTTACAGTTATGTTGGAAATAAAATTAAATAAACTCTTTCGTAGAAATAATACAATTATGTACAATAAAATTCTATATACAACTATGTACAAAGCGCCTCGCTTCTGGTCCACGCTGTTTCAATCTTGGCCGACGGTCGCCGGTTGGGGTTGTCTGCTTCTATAAATCTCACGTACTTCGCCTCTGAAGTGCTATGCGGTGTATTCTGGGTTTAATAAGGGTCGTTCTTCCGATATCTCCGACTTCTGGGATCTAACCACGTCTTCTCCGGATTATCTACAATGTCTAGGATTTAGGCGCCTCCCCCCACGATCAATACTCAGCGGGGTTCGGTAGGGTGGGAATTCAGTACTATCTCCGGATCGATACTCGACGAAGATTTCGTACCCGCGAGGAATGCTTCTGTCCCAGGATCAATTCTCACCGGGAGTTTAGCGATGGATAGGGTTGGTTTGTGTTCTACCCTCCGGATCAATACACGACAGAGGGGTAGGATACGTACCTAGGGTTAACTGTTATCTACGGATCAATACTGAACAGAGATTTGACGGCTAACGCTGACGGCGTTTGAAACTTCCTTGCAACGGCGGTGCCAGGATCAAGTTTCTGGTAACAGGTTTAGTCTTCGCTTTTACGCGTAAAGGCTTAACATGCAGTATGAAGCTACCTATCACTCCTGGTGTCATGTTCGAGCTTGACTGGTGTTCGAATTCCCTCGAATGTATGTCCGTGATTCATTTCTATCGTTTTACGGCGAAAGTACCGCCATCTCGGTGCGGGACGTCTAAACTTGTTATAGTATCGCTCTGGTCTGGTCTTACGACGTAGGTAACTGTTGTAGGGGCTACTCGCCGTGATGTTGGAGTACTGGTTTGACGCCAGTGTCGTTACAACTTGATCATTTTCCTCATTTAATATCATTTGGCACAGTGAATTAGAATACATTGGATGAGTATTCTCTACTTTTGCTGAATATATCCACATAATTTAACCGTCGTTTTCAAGATTTCGCGATGAACGAAGAAATGGAATTCCCGCTTTTTAACAATCCATTCACTTTTGAAGATGCACAGGCACCAATCAATTTTCAAATGGAATTAATAGATCTCCAATGTGGCAATATTATAAAGGATACGTTTAAAGATGAAATAAATGTCACTATATTTTATACACAGTACGTCAAGAGTTTGAATAACTATCCAAATATAAAAAATTAAGCAGCACGTATCCTGTGTTTGTTTGGTAGTACCTATTTATGCGAGCAGATGTTTTCCGTTATGAAAATTAATAAAAACAAACATCCGCTCAAGGTGTTTACTGATGAACATCTCCAATCTATACTGAAAATAACTACCTCAAATATGACCCCTGACATCAATGAGTTTATTAAAAACAAGAGACCTCAGGTGTCAGGATCCTCAAGCTCACCTTAATTTAGCCTTTTTAATACCTTTATTTGAAAATTGATTGAATTATTTTATTATTATTATAAAAGTTCAAACGAGCCGAGGTCAAAAACCTATATAGCTCGAATAGAAAATAAAATTAACGAATAATTGCAAAAAAAAGAAGTAAACTTCTTACAACAAAGATTTGGGATTCTTTTATTATATCTAAATACCATATAATGACTTCTGTTGTCTTTAACCTTTAATATGTTTTTCAATTGTGACAGGTAAAATTTGATAGACATGTAGGAACTAGAACATTCTCTCTCAAAATTTTCACCGAAACTCAAGGCGTATTGGGCTCAGTGGGACTCCCTTGTCCTGGAAGAAGGGCTGTTGAAAAGAGTCCTCGAAAACGATGATGGTTCTGAGATGAGGAGACAGCTAGTTATCCCGAGAACAAGAGTAGCTGAGGTACTGAAGAAGTTACACGACAGTCCATCGGGAGGTCATCTGGGAGTGAAGAAAACCCTTCAGCGAGTCCGTGAAAGATTTTATTGGATGAACAGCTCCGACGATGTGAAGGACTGGTGTAAGAAATGTACGACTTGTGCTACGAGTAATGGACCACATCGCAAGAGAAAGGCACCTATGAAACAATATAATGTTGGAAGCCCCTTCGAAAGGATTGCTTTAGATATCGCTGGACCATTTCCGACGACAGAAAATGGTGCTAAATACATCCTGATTGTAATGGATTAATTCACAACGTGGGTGGAAATTTACGCGATCCCGAATCAAGAGGCCACAACTGTCGCGGATGTATTGGTGAAAGAATTCATCAGCTGATATGGAGTACCCTTGGAAGGCCACAGTGACCAGGGAAGAAATTTTGAAAGCCATCTATTCCAGGAGATTTGCGACAAGCTGGGAATGAAGAAGACCAGGACAACAGCATTACATCCACAGTCAGATGGAATGGTCGAGAGAATGAACAGGACTATTGGAATATACCTGTCCAAAGTAGTATCCAGCCATCAGAGAGATTGGGACCAATATATTTCCCTATTCGCATTGGCTTATCGATCTGCCGTCAATGAGTCCACGGGTGAAACATCGGCGAAAATCCTGTTTGGACGTGAAATGAGGCTTCCTTGTGACCTGGAATTTGGCTGCCGGCCTGGAGAAGATCTAGCAGGCGAAGACTACGCGATCCAATTGAGAAGAAGGCTGGACGATATTCATGAATTAGTTCGAACATATCTTCAAGTTGCCAGCGACAGAATGAAAAGTCGGTACGACACGCAGGCCACAGAAGGCGGTTTTAAAGAAGGGGGCAAAGTATGGTTACACAACCCGACGAGGAGAAAAGGATTTTCACCAAAATTATAAAAATCCTGGGAAGGTCCATACTTAATCAAGAAAAGGATCAATGATGTTATATATCGCATAAGCAAGATCTCCAACGGAAAACCAAAAGTAGTTCACCAAAACCGACTAGCGCCATTCGAAGGAGACCATGGCCTAGAGAAAGGAGTAAACCATATTCGAGACGTGTCTGACCCTACCTTCGATGAATTTATGGGCGCGTATGGAAGTACCGGGAAAGCTAGATATGGAGTCACTTCAGAACAACGACGAGATTTGTTCACTCTCCCGGAAGATTATTCACTGGCAACCGTCTTTCGGAAGAAGTTCGGACAATTAGAAAAACTTGAAGACCAGATTCGAGCCCCTGTCAAGGCACTAAAACTGAAACATAATTCGCAGTACGTCTTCTACGTGATAACTAAAAATAAATTTCAAGATCGATCTACCTACCGCGATGTGTGGGAAGCACTTCGAAACCTCCGAGACCATGTGCTGGAATCCAACGTGAAGAAACTGGCTATGCCTAAGATAGCGAGTAACCAGTTGGATTGGCGAATCATCAGGAACATGATAGAGATTATCTTTCAAGATACCGATGTCCAGATACTAATTTGCAGCTACAACCCCCGTTATCAGTATCCGATGAAGACGGTGCCCTACTATTTCCATAAGATCGGAAAGTGTAGAAATGGGGCTAGTTGCCGATTCAAACATCGAGTCTCGGCTACACAAAAGTTCCAGGAGGAACTTCCATTTAAGGAGGGGGTAATGTTACGAAACAGCACACTGATATAGTCCCTAAATCCGACTCTGTCTAAGCCAGGTATAAATGTTAAAATTACGGCGGATACGCAGGGTTTTTTATAACTGTTTACGACTATCTTATCTAAGCATTGTTTTTGTGACCAGTCTTATCTAGAAAATGCCAGAAAATTAACTGTTTCTGAGTAAGCCGCAGTCCGGAATTTTCTAGTAAAAAAGACACTAGTATAAATAAGGAAACGACCCGAGAGTTTAGTTTAGTTGATAATTTGACATCGTGAGATAAACAAGTGAATACGTGAATATAAATCAGTTAAGTGTTTATATAAATTAGTTTAAGTGAATATACTGAGTATATATAAATTAAGTGTTAGTGATTAGTTTAGTGTTTAAATAAATTAAGTAAGTGAACTTACCGTGTGTTTAAAATTTATCCCACCCGTTTACGTTTTAAATAAATTAGAAAAACATTACAATATTTTAGAGAGGAGTCTTTTATTTCCATGGCCTACTACTTGCCTTCTTATCGAAAGCAACCGATGCATTTTTAAATGGGGATATATGAGTTTTCCTGGTTTAGTATTTTTTTTAATAATCTGAGTTAGGAAAGAGATATTAAGATGCGGTTTGCGCAGGCTTATTGGTTGGTCATTTGTCTATTTTCTAGTCTAAAAAAAGTCATATCGCATTTGAGTTTTTTGAGAAAATCCAATATTTTGGTTATAATATCGAATAACGCCCTGTATCGGCGGCCGTGTAGGTCACAACTGTCATGATTATAAGAAACATAAAAGCCCAAGAAATACTTTTTTCAATGATACCAAATTTATCCAAATCCATTAAACCGTTTCGAAGTTACAGGCATTCATTTAATACAACATTCAAATACCTCCCACCACTTTATTTAGAAAAATAGAGAAAAATTGTTTTTACAAAAAATGTTCGACTTCAAGTTAACATTAAAACGCAAATACTTTTTTGTTACATTCATTGGGGAAAATCGCGAGAAACTTTATGTAATTCAAGATGGCGGAAACGCTCACTGGCGGCCATCTTGGAAACTTGAAAATAATTTCCAACATTTTCCCTTGCCCATTTTACCTATAAAATTGTTTACCGTAACTCTCTACTATAATTAGTTTCTGAGATAAAGCCGCTTACCTCGCTTATTTGCCCACCCGGTACGCATATTTCAAAACTGCACATTGATACGAAACCAGTAGTTAAATGCTGCGCTGCCATTGGTTGGATTGTGTAGTTACCGTATTTTAAAGTCGAATCTAAAATGTTCCTTGCTGTTGTTTACAACTTAGGGATGCCAATTTTCTTCAATTAGATTTTACTTTTCATAATAGCATTTTGCAAAAAAATGTTCTAATACCATGGGATCACCCTGCATAAAAATATTGATAGAAATTTTACTTAAATCTAAATTAATAGATAATTTAGTAATTGTCATTCTATAATGGCAGCGAAAGCATAAATCCAATTGTCATAGGGAATAACGGTGGAAATCCAGCAAATGGCAGCGCCGCATTTAGCTGCTGGTTTCGTATCAATGTGCGGTTTTGAAATATGCACCCGGTACAACGGGTCCTATAAATCCAGATATACCACATTTTTGGTAATTTTTAGAGAAATTTCGGTATGTTAGCACGATGCAGCCTCCAGAGTGCGTAAAAGTTGGTTGTAATCTTTAAAACCTAAATTTTTTGGCGTAAACCAAATACTTTTCTTGTATATATACGGTACAAAGTAGTCGAATCCTTCGATGTCGACGCTTCCAAAATTTCAGCCTTCCTGGTATTGATCCAGTTGAGTGGAAAGGTAAAAACTTCCGATAAAATTCCAACTATGCAAAAACTACAAGGACAGCAATCAGTAGATAAAAAGAAATAAAAAACCAGATAATGAGTCCTAAAGGCAGATATTGTCGACGAGTCGAAGATAGGAAAAAAATAATTTCCAAGATCCCGTTAATATGGCGCAAGTAGCTGGTCTCCCACAAACACACCCAACTATATGGTCCCATAAACTCCAACAACCAGTGTACTCCAGTAAATCTTCTTGGCTGAACTAAATCCACTTACCTGGTACAGCTTATCACAAAATGGCGTCCGCCAGCAATTAATGAATTTTTTGTTTTTCGATGTTGCGACTCACCGAGCATTGGAACAGAATTGACTTATCCATTACCTACACGAGGTCGCGATACAAATTAACAAACGAAATACCTATTGAGCGGGCCATTTTTCGCGTAGAACGATTTTTACCGTTACAATACTAATATATTTTCTACTATTTGTAAGTGTAGTTACAATTGCAAAATCATTGGTATTGTATTTATAATTAATTATTGAAAGTAAAATTGGTATATAATTTGACTATAAATCTCACGCAGGACACATGAACCAATACGAAATTTGTATCCATGTGCAAGAAAATCTGGCAATAATGTGGTTCGCTAGAATATTTATATAAGATTTAGGTCGGCCTCAAACAGCCGAGATGTCTTTCTGAATTCAGAAATATAATATTAATACAAGTGCTATTTCCGACAAATACATTATTTAAGCAATAAACTAATTTTTGAGGAAATTTATTGCATTTTATTTTATCTACTTTGAATTATGCGTGAAAACGCATGTTACGTCACATCTCAGTAGATTGTGTTTATGTTTAACGAAGAACGTCAACAATAACTTTTTCGTGTGTCAAAAATATGAATACAAAAATTAAAAATAATATTATAATATTGACGTTCGATGTGCAGGCTCGAGGTGACACGACACATTTAAATAGAACGATTGCGTGTAGGGGAAAAATAGGGGAATTTAATTTTACGAATAGGGAAAATGTAGGGATTTTTTTGTGTTGGTATGGATAGAATATGTCTCAATTTGCAAGTCTTTGGATAGCATACCTTTGAAAACTTTAGCAAATATGTCGTCTTTATCATCGAACTAATTCCATTTTTTTGAAACGCACGAAAAGGTAAAATGAGAATAGAAGCTAACTGTCTCGACCCTTACTTGGTGGAATCTACTCATATTAGTGTTTTAAATGAAACTCACAATATAATAAAAAAATTTGAAAATTCTAAAAAATTGACAATTGTTTCGATAAATCAATATCATCGTCAGAATGACAGAAGTTACATTTCATTTGGTGCCTACCTGATGTTTAGTAGTTATTTTTGGCTAGACCAAGAAGTGACCTAACTTGTGATTGACTTAATATATGTTAATAGAAAAAAGAACTGGATTTCCTTGAAGAATTGGAAATTAGAAGACATTTAAGAAATCCACAATATGAAGTTGTCAATGAACAGTTAAATCTAGGGAGTTCTCCACTAATAAACTGTCTTCTTAAGTGATAATTGTAAAGATTAGCAGATATAGTTTTCCAGGTTTTCTATATCATTGCACAGTTATACTGATCTTAATTGGAAAAATGATATCCAGGATATCACCATAGGGCTAATAATATCTAAGCTTCAATATTTGTAATATCACATCTTCTTCTTTTTTCTATTAACATATATTAAGTCAATCACAAGTTAGGTCACTTCTTGGTCTAGCCAAAAATAACTACTAAACATCAGGTAGGCACCAAATGAAATGTAACTTCTGTCATTCTGACGATGATATTGATTTATCGAAACAATTGTCAATTTTTTAGAATTTTCAACAATTTTTATTATATTGTGGAATTAACTAGAAACCGTGAGTTTCATTTAAAACACTAATGAGAATAGAAACATTTATTAATTAGTATCAATAACGAATAATTTGCATGCACAAAAACGAGGAAAGAGACAGTTTTTAGTCATTGCAATATTGGAAATGTTTTTCTACAACTGCTATGAAAAGTAGCGCATTTCTCATAGCTTACTTAATTTCAAAACCATATGTTGCTCATACTGTGAGAAATATTATTTCTCACGGCACTTTGACCACACTACATACATTTATATGGAGAATCCAATAGGGGATACTCGATGCCTAGCCGCTTTTAGCAGGGTATATTCGATGCCCAGCCGTTTTCGGTGGGTGGTCCTCTATGCTTAGGCTTTTTCTACAAAACTATTTACTTGTATTCTATAAATTTGTGCAGTTGTAGAAAAAGTATAGAGTGCAACATATGGGAAATAGTTTATTGTGAATGTGGAAGTTTGTGGCACGTGCCAAGGGCGAGTGCCGCAAACACACGAGTGAGAAAATACTTTCTTCACATGTTGCACACAATACTTTTTCTACAACTGCACAAATTTAAAGAATACAAGTAATAGTATGTTACATTACGAGTGCGGAAAAGGACACTTTTCACACGAGTGGGAAATATTGTAGCACGAGGCGTAAGCCGAGTGCGACAATCCCACGAGAGTGAAAAGTCACTTTCGCACAAGTAATGTACAATATTTTTCCTATAACCACACATTTTATTAAACTATATGTAAATATCAGATCGTGTATATTGAGTTGCCTGACTAATCTTACGTTTTATTTGTGACAGTATATGTTTGAACATTGTTTCTATAGAAAGTGCACATGAATAATGTGTTATGCTTAATACTACCTAGTAGATGGTCTTGAGTGAAATAGTTGAAGAATTAGTCTTTTAAAGTGACAGAGAATCCCGGTAATCTCCGTAAGTCTTTATTAAAGTGTGTTTCTCCGTTAACTGAACAAACTATTTGAAATTACAACTTTGTTTAGTTAAACTGTGGGAAATATTATAAAAATAAATCCTAACCTAATATATATTTGCTACAAATCAATCATTAAACTCAAATTTGATATCAAAAAACCAGTTTCTTTCCATCAACGAAAATAATAGAAAGCGTTCCATACACTAAAAATATGAGCATTGATGAAATTACTATAACATATAACAAGCAAATATTGGACAAAATTACAAAAAGTTATGGTGATTTATTATTATTAATTAATGCTGTGGAAACAAGATTAAACTATACATTAGAGAATCTATCACACAGATTGAATACCGTTGACCAAGAAAACTCATATTTAAAAGAAAAAATAGAGCTACTGGAGAGGGAGTCAAAACGCAATAATTTAATTCTGTTTGGAATAGAAAGAGAAAGCAGCCCACTGGACCTACCAAAGATTATCTCCACTTTTAACAATTTGCTGGGTTTGTCATTGTCAGAGTCCGATTTTATCAACATTTATCCACTCGGCCGAAATAGGGACAGTCCCATTAAATTTGAATTCATTTCTAACTAAACAGAGTATCTATAGGAATATAACAAATTCAAAGGGAACAAAGATTTCCATTGCTCAAGATCAAACACCAAAGCAACGGGTGGAAGCCAAAATCTTAAGACATCATTTATATTTGGCAAAACAAAAACATGATGAAAAACATTGCTTCATCAAAAACGGAAAACTTATTGTAAATGGAGATATATTCTACCCCTCGCAGCTTATGAAACATACCTATGAGGATGATGAATTTGTAGAAGTAGAAGAACGTAACACAAAAAGTAATCCCTCGAATCCAACTGTAACAATAGTAAATAGAGACTCCAAAGAAGCTGAACCAAGCAATCAGAATCCCTCGAAAAACACTCCACAAGAAATAACTCCAAAAGGTCCCAAAATAAAACCAAAGGACCCCCCAAAGAAATATCCAGGGAATTTAAACATCTCGAAAGAAATCCTTATAGAACGAGAAACAATTCTTCATCATCAGGTGCAAATAAAGTAAAGTGTAACCATATGAAATTTATTTTAGCTATAGCTGTAACTAAAAAAATAATTTCGCAAAAACTTTATAAATGTTTCAACCTGCTCCGGCACACAGAATATACGAGGCATGTTTTTTTAAGTAAGTACCGTTTTGGAATTAAAAAAATATTATTTTTACATGAAAGCCTGTACCTTAATCTACTTTTCTACATAATTTCCGTGAATATTGAGGCACTTGTCATAACTTGGTGAGTTTTTGAATACCCTCCTCATAAAATTCTGCCGCCTGACTTGTTAACCACTGTATCACAAATGTTTTGACTTCGTTATCGTCTTGAAGACGCTGACCGCCCAGGTGTTTCTTCAAGTGCAGGAACAAATGGTAGTCGCCGGGCGCCAGATCAGGGCTGTATGGAGGATGATCTAGAGTTTCCCATTGAAAAGATTTGATAAGATCTTTGGTCCGATTAGCCACATGTGGACGAGCATTGTCATGCAGCAAAACGATACCCTTGCCACGTCTTTTGTTCTGGATTGCACGACGCAGATTGTTCAATGTCTCACAATAAGACGCAACATTGATTATCTCATTACGAGGCAGAAACTCCACTAGCAATACTCCTTTTTTGTCCCAAAAAACTGTGTACATGATTTTCCGGACAGAAATTGTTTGCTTAAACTTCACTTTTTTGGGTGATGATGAATGTCGCCATTCCATGGATTGTTGTTTCGATTCTGGTGTGACGTAGGTTTTGTCCGTAAACTTCACAGATCTCACGATGAATATCGATCGGTTTCACGCCTTTAGCACTAAGAAATCGTATAATAGCCCGTACTTCACAATCGGCGGGACTCACGATTGTCGGAGGCATCTTAAACACTCAGTAAACAACGTATACAATGAAGAATCAGACTGTAATGGCGTCAGTGCATAGACAAGAGATGTAGGTAACCAGCGCGCATGCGCGGAACGCCGACCGTAGCGCTGCGGCAGCGGAATCGCAAAACGGCACTTACTTAAAAAACATGCCTCGTATACAGGGTGTCCCGGGACTAATGGGAAAAAAGTCGGGAGCGTATAATATGAGCTAAAATAATGTTAGTACTTCATATAAACTTTTTCTATGCAGGCCCTCGTTTTCGAGTTATAGGCCTCCAAAGTTTTAATTTTGAATTTGGTTTTTATTTTTAATTTTTGTACTAGTTATTTGATCTTTATAAAATTTACGGCAAAGATATAATGTATGTGTATGTTTATTTTGGTAAGGTAAACAGATTTACAGTAGTGCATTGAAGCCAGGGACGAACTACTTGCAATGGTTAGTGATCCAAAAATTTTGCAGGGATGGCTTCTCGAAACTGTTTAGAGGCCAGAAGGCTTTATGAAGAACATTTTGCAAACAGAGCATTGCCAGACAGACGAATGTTTGAGTGTATTGATCTCAGGTTACGAAAAACAGGTATGAATAAGTAAATGTAATTTTCTATGTATACAAAACAAAATTTTTAATTTTAGGAATATTTTTGCCAAAAAAAAGTGGAGAAGGTCCAGTACGAAGCATACGTACTGTGGCAGTTGAACAAGACTTGTTAAATGCAGTTGATAATGAACCATCAACGAGTTTTCTAAAAGTATCAAGAGAACATAACGTCTCGAAATTAGTTGTTCATCGCGTCCTAAAAGAACAGCTGTTACATCCTTTTCACATGAAAAAAGTACACAGTATGACAGTGGCTGATTATCCTGCACGGCTTGAGTATAGCCAGTGGTTTCTGCGACAACAACAAGCAGACAATACATTTATTAGTAACGTTCTCTTTACGAACTAATCCAGTTTCACCAGAGATGAATCATAAATTCTCATAATATGCATTTATGGGATGATGTGAATCCACATGGCATTATCCAAACTAGGAGCCAGCATAGATTCATGGTTAATATTTGGGCAGGAATAGTTGGCAATCATTTGATAGAGCCATATACTTTATTGACGGTACTTTGACTGGTCACAGATATTTGGAGTTTTTGCAAAATTAGTTATGGAACCTGTTTGATGATGTGCTACTACAAACTCGTAGGAATTTATGGTTCATGCATGATGGGGCCCCTCCTCATTTCAGTTTAGATGTACGACAGCATTTACACACAAGGTTTGCTAATAGATGGATTGGTCGTGGAGGCCCTTTTCAATGGCCACCGCGATCGGGAGACGTTAATCCTATGAATTTCTTTCTCTAGGGTTATCTCAAAAGTAAGGTATACGCAACACCTATGCAAACAAGACAAGATTTAATAGACAGAATTGTGTTACACTGCAATGTTATTAGAAATAATGTGGGATTGCTCATTCAAGTGCAAAGAAACAACCTTCGTAGACTTAGAATGTGCGTGGAAGTGGGAGGAGCTCATATTGAACATTTATTAGAATAACGTTAGTTTTTGTTGTTGTTTAGGAATTAGTATTAGTCTAATAATTTATAACTTGTGTTTTTTAGGTTTTCTTAATGGTTTAATAATGTTATGTTCGTAATTTTGATTAAAAGGAAGTAAATCCTGGACATCGTATTAATAAGTTAGTCAGGTACATTTGTACGTAGTGCATTAATAAAACTGTAAATATTATCCAAACGGCTTATTTTATCGAATTCTAACAAGAGTACCTTTTCGTTAGCTTAATGTGTGGGGAAGTGAATTTCGATGATTTCATACAGGGTGTGCCATCCCTACAACTTTTTTGGATCAGTAACCATTGCGAGTAGTCCGTCCCTGGCTTCAAGGCAGTACTGTAAATCTGTTTACCTTTCCAAAATAAGCATACACGTACATTATAGCTTTGCCGTAAATTTGATAAAGATCAAATAACTAGTACAAAAAATAAAAATAAAAACCAAATTCAAAATTGATACTTTGGAGGCCTATAACTCGAAAACGAGGGCCTCCATAGGAAAAGTTTATATGAAGTACTAACATTATTTTGGCTCAGATTATACGCTCCTGACTTTTTTCCCATTAGTCCCGGGACACCCTGTATAAGTGCATAATTGGTTCGTCTACAACTTGTTACTATTATAAACAATTACGTTTTTCTTTTCTTTATAAATTCTGAATTGTTTGTGTTCATGTAATTGCAATGTTTGTCAAATTCTAGATACTAGAAACTAACTTTTCTTTCTCTCGTTCCTTTAAAGTGACTGAAAACTAAAAAAAGTTGTTATATCTTTTAATGTCATTGTGCGAATATAAATCATAACAAATGGATTTGTATCTAAGTCGGTATGAGAACAAGGAAATCGAGGCCCAAGTAATAAATTCGATATCGGATTTTGGTACATATACAAATTGCAAAAAAGGTCAAATCTCAGTACTACATATGAATATCAGAAGTATCCAAAAAAATTTTGATGAATTCTTGCTTTTTCTAAACCAGCAGGCCGACTTTGATGTGATTGCATTGACAGAAACGAATAGACAGAAAGATGTAAGTATTTTTAATATAAATGGATATCACTTAATTTATAATAATGGGGACTATAATAAATGCGACGGAGTAGTTTTGTATATAAATAATAAACTAACACATTTTTACAAAATTGTCAAAATTTCTGAAACTAAAGCAATAGAATTGGAAGTTATTTTAAGAAATGAAACTGTACATATAACCGCATTGTATAAATTACCTATTATATGTCCTAAAATCTTTAGTACGAACCTCAATAGTTATTTAAATAATAAAAAAGGAAAGGAATCTAAAATTCATATACTGATGGGTGACATTAATATTGATCTTTTATCAGATGTCGATCACGTTTAACAATATAAAAATACCCTAGAATCATTAGGTTTTGTCTCTTACATTAATCAAATAACAAGACCCATAAGCAAAACTTGCCTAGACCACATTTATGTAAAAAATTTAAATTATGAAAATAATAATATTAAATCATTTATTTTTGACTACGGAATAACTGACCATCTCCCTATAGCACTAATCATTCAATTTAAAGAGACATATGAAACAAAAAACGAAAATCAACCTAAAAAATTTATTAATTATCCAAAGTTAAGAGAACAGTTACGAAATAAAAATTGGCAAAATATATACACGATTACTGGGGTGAATGAACGTACAGATCAATTCCTTTCTATCTTACAGCAAAGTATCGAAGAATGTACAAGTATTGTAAAAATATCGAAAATTAAAAAGGCTAAAAAACCATGAATTACTGCGGGATTACTAAAATCTATAAAGGAAAAAAACAAAATCTATAAAAAAACTTAAAAGTACCCCTAATGACATACTCTTAAATAAAAAATATCATGACTATAAAAACAAATTAAAAATACTCATAATAACTTAATAAATAAAAACCCCAATTCATCTGCAGCACTATGGAAATGTGTAATTGATATATGTGGCAAATCCAAATCTGAAAGTTAAATAGATAACATTTTAAATGAAAGAAGTCAACTAATTAATGGCACCAAAGATATAGCCAATGCATTTAATAATTTTTTTACTGATTTGGGGAAAAATTATGCCCAAAAGATACCCTCCCCCCAAAATTATGCTGAGAATATACAAACTCTAGACACAACTATGTATTTGTACCTCACAGATGAAGCTGAAGTGAAACATACTATAAATTCGTTAAAAAATAAAAAGTCACCAGGACTAGACGGCATTAAATCGGAAACTTTAAAAGAAATAAAACATGAAATAGCTACTCCACTTACCTATATGATAAACAAATGCTTTAGTTCGGGAATCTTTCCTAAGTCGCTGAAAACAGGGTTAATTAAGCGTATTTTTAAAAATGGTGATATATCTAAAATGGAGAATTATCGGCCAATAACTCGCATTTCAACGATAAGTAAAATTTTTGAAAAGATCTTAAAATATAAGCTAATTAAAATCAGTATAGCAATATGCTCATTAGTAGAAACGTTATACAATTCCTTAGATAAAAAAATCCCTGCAGCTTGCATCTTTGTGGACCTCTCTAAGTCTTTTTATACCGTTAATCATAAAAAATTATTAAACAAATTAAAATTCTATGGTGTGCGTGGATTAACTTATAAGCTATTAGAGAGTTATTTGAGTGAGCGAAAACAATATGTAATCATCGACAATTGCATAAGCGAGGCTAGAAATGTTAACTATGGCGTGCCACAAGGTTCTGTACTGGGCCCGCTGCTATTCAATATCTATTTAAATAGCCTACTTTTCCTGGACATAAGGGGCAAAATTATTAGCTTCGCCAATGATACTGCCATCCTTTTTACCGCTCCTACTTGGGCTCAGTTGAAAACACAAGCTGAAATCGCTTTTAAAAAAATAAAAACCTGGTTTCAATTTAATGAACTAACGCTAAATGTAGATAAAACAAAATATATGCCTTTCACATCATACCAGACAGGTCTACCAAATCTCGGATATTTGGATATTGACATGACACTAAAATTCCAGAAGTAGATAGGATTAAATATCTTGGAATTATTATTGATCGTCATCTCAAATGGGATCTGCAAACAAAAAATATTGCTAACAAACTAAGAGGATTACTGTCAAGGTTTAAATACTTGAGAGACATCTTGGATATACACCACTTGAAAATGTTGTACTTTTCGTTAGTGCAGTCACAGCTGAGCTATGGCATCTCTGGTTGGGGTGGAGTATATGATTGCCACATTGAAAATGTAAATGTACTACAAAGGTGGATATTACGAATTATTTACCAAAAGAGCATCGGGTTTCCAAGTGATGAGTTATATGTGATGAGCCAAGTTATGGATTTAAGGCAATTATACTGCCTTAAAATACTGCTCTACCTAAAACGAAATGAAGATATATTAGAACGTCTTGAACACACTCATGATACTAGGCATAAACAGAACACATACAACTTACCTAAAAGAGAAAAAACTATTGGACAACACTGCTTTGATTACTTGGGCCCAAAAATTCTAAGTCGAGTACCTGTAGAACTACAAAACATTGAAAGATATAAGAGCTTTAAATGTGAAATAAAAAAAAATGGATATTATCAAAAAATAGAGACTTTTTCCAAAATATAATAAACAAGATATAAAAAGAAAAATATGTGGTTGTATGTGTGTGCGAATATATGTATGTGTTGAGAATTAGTTTATATCTACCTACCCGACTCACTATATCTACTGAACTTGTCAATATTACTAAATTTGTCAATACTATACCGAATTGATCATTATTATTATACTGACACTGTCAATACTAAAAATAATATTTACTTAATTGTGTCTTTATAATTTAATTTTACTGTATCTATTTATTATATCACACACAAGTTGTTGGTAACCTTGTTACTCTCAGCTTCAGTGATTAATTGTTTACTTCTTCATAAAAAATGTTAGTTAAATTTTGTAGTTTGTATATTTCTGTTTTGTTGTGAAATAAACATATATTATTATATACAATTACTTTTATAGTGCAATAAAGAAATAACGATAATTAATGTTTATTTTAAAAAATTACAATAAGTAAGTACTTATTAGATAAAACTGCGGAACAAATTATTTGGAACCATAAAAATTAAAAGTGAATTGGTTACTGTTACAATAATAAATTAACAGTTTTAGGATTTCGTTGCTATCCCTTAATTACTTCAACTTTAAAAATAGCTAAATTTTGTTTTAATAAAATGAAAATATAAGAAATATAATTAGATTAATGTGAATCGACTTACGAGATATAAGTACATATCTCTAATAACGATAATTCGAAGATGGAAGAGTATCTGGTATGATGACCGGGTTTTGATTCTCTGCGTCAACAATTTTTTTCTTTTCTTTATTTTTTATTAATAATTAGTTTTCAGTCCAGTTTTTATGTAAATAATATCAATAATGAAGAGCAACTAATAATTACTTCTGCAAATCTTACAGGATTCACGGGCTTGACGGCTTATTGACAGCCGTGCGGAAAGTTACTTTCCGCACTAGTACGGAAAGTACTTTCCGCACGCGTGAGAATAAAGGTCACTTTCCATGGGAGTAGAGAGTGCGATATGTGTTACTTTCCTATGTGGTGGTAGGAAAATAGTTTAGTAGAAAAAGTCTAAGCATCGAGGACCACCCATCGAAAACGGCTGGGCATCGAGTATACCCTACTTGATTCTCCATATAAACGTATGTAGTATGAGCCAAGTGCCGTGAGAAATAATACTTCTCACAGTGTGAGCAATATATGGTTTTGAAATTAAGTAAGCTATGAGAAATACGCTACATTTCATAGCGGTTGTAGAAAAAAGTACTTTTTCATTCTCCCCCCTACGAAAATATATTTTTTTTATTTTAAATAGGCAAGCGAAAGTAAAACATGTTAGGTTATCGGTAGCTAAGTATGAAAAACTTTCGTGCCCTGGACAACGAACAAATAAAATGTCAAATTACTTGTCAAATATTTATTTAGATTGCAAATTAAATGTAAAATTACAATTGTTGTATGTTCCTGAAAGATTTAACGGCAGATGTTGATTGAAATCTTGTTTGAAAGCAACGTCACTGGAAATTTTTACTTGCTTGTCGATTTGCGCAACATTATCATTAAATTCTATTTCTGAATTTTGGCTTTCCTGAATAGATATCGACTTTGTGGGCATGATTTCTTGCCTGTCGATTTGCGCAACATGATCATTAAATTCTTCTGAATGTTTGCTTTCCTGAATAGATATAGATTTCGTGGGCATGATTTTATTAGCAACTTCTATTTTATGAGTCACTGAATCTGCTATATATCCTTCCGCTACCACTGACGATCTCCACCCCCCGTGCCTTTTCATATCTAAAATGTCCACGCCTGGGGCATTTGCTAGTAATGTAGAGGATGTTCTTCGAAACGTGTGGCCGGTGTACTGATTTGGGTTTGTAATTTTAAGAAATTTTGCCGTAATGTCGTACGGAATTTTTGAAATTGTATGCTTTCCAACCACCTGATTTACACATCTGCCTCTCTCATAACGATTAAAAAAGCGTTCATCTTGCGCCTTCTTTGGTCGGAGTTGCATATAACGATTAACAAATGTTACCGAATCTTCTGTTACTACAAATCTTCTTTGCACATTATTTTTTGTAGTAAGATTCTGCACTAAAATAACACAATTTTTATACTCCACGTCCTTCACTTTTAAATTATATAACTCGTCAGTTCGGCATGCCCCAGCTACTCCAAAAATCTCAACCACTTTTTTCATTAAATATATTTAATCAGGAGCTTCTAACAAAAACTTTGATATATCACCTTTTGTAAATACCTGACATTTTCGAGGTGGATATCCATCATTTTTCCTTTTTATGAATGCCTTCAAGCGGCCAAATATCGAAATATCCTGGTTCTTATTTAATGAAATAGTCAATTTCAACATTGAGTATTCTGACCATAATGTAGCAGGGGACAATGTCTTTGATTTTTCTAAGAAAAATACCAATAATATATCTTCAGTTATTGTGGACACATCTTCTTTTGTACACCATTGTGTACTTTGAAATATCTATGTTATGTTTGATACTTATGAGGCTCCTTATCATTGAATATATAGACCACAGTGTAGACGGTTTAAAGTTTGCAGAAATTTCTTGAAAATAAGCCAACAAAACATTTTCTGAGAATGATTTAATATTGTTTATTTCCCTCCAGTTCATAAATTTGCTTTATTGTTTTTGATATTTGTTTTTTGAAACTCCAGGTAACAAATTTTCGATTGCATTTTGAGCCTTTTCGATAATATCTGGAGGAGTATTCTCAATATCGGAAAACGACAACTCGAAAGATAAATAAAATTATGATCTCGGTTCATAGTTCCTAAAATAATGGGTAATAAATGAATTCGTTTATAATCTATAATCAATAAACTGAAATACATAATCTAAAAAATAGTTTACTTACAGAATTTTTAGTTTAAATTTAAAATTTGAACACCCAGAAATCCACTATAAAGTATTGTCAAAAAAATTTAACATTGACATTTCCGTGGGCAAAGTGACATTTCCGTGCGGAAAAGTACCATAACGTGTAGTTTTCCCACACTCTACATTATTACTTTTCTAACGGATATCAAACTAATTAAGAAAAGGCTTGCTTTGCGCATAAAAATTTGTGTAGAAAAGCGTGTTTTCCATAGTAGTTGTAGAAAATATACTATTTTGATCCACGATAGTCAAATAAAATAGTTCCATTATTTACCAACTTGCGCCTTCTGAGATCATTTTTATATTTTTTTTTGTTCATTTTTAATTTCATTTCGTTTATAAAAAGGTTTATTCTCTAAAATATCGAAAAGCAACAGTGATAAACTTCAAAATATACTCAGTGACATAGAAATCCGAACAGCCAGTAAATATTATTTTATTTCAAAAATATTTCACGTACATTAAAATCATAAAAGTCGTAATACAAGATTATAATTTGAGCGCTATCAGTTGAACGTTCCTGTTTTTTTTTTCAATTATTTTATTGCTGTAAGTGCTAAACAACCCACCGTGAATTCGCCCAATAGGAGCCCATCAATTATTTATCATTGTTTTGAGTGGTCGCTTCTGGAAGTTGATTTTTTTCTCCATAATTCTTGATTGGTCAGATCGTCTGACATTATGAGCACGTTTCTATAATCATTACATATTTAAATCTTCAGAATCAAACCAAATAAATTACATTCTAAGTTGCCCGGAGTAAAACTAACAAAATTATACCAAATCTTTCTTTACAGGTTAGGTGCAATGGACAGCTTGCATGTAAGTTCTCAGCAAACAGGAAGTAAAACGTCTAGCAGAAGTGCATCACCCTCTAGACCAAGAGAACAACAACAGCAGCAACCATTCCATCCTCACCATACGAAAACTCTCAGTCACGGATCCGTTGATAGTTCTAAGGTAAGTGATTTTATTCAGCAACAAAAAAAAAGTAAAAGAATGTGCAAGTGCTCTCTCTTCATTGGATTGAAAGTGAAATATTACTGACAACATCGAAAATCGTCAAAGTTCAATAAGAATTATAAGATTGCACGCGATAGGGTGAAATAAAGAGACCTTTATTTATTCCACCGTCTAAGTGACGAGCCGCTTAATTACCACTTGGTCTTCAGCATGTTTTCGGTAGTTCCAAATTAATCAAATTTGACATTATGTGAGTAACCAACACAGCAGTGTGCGACAATATATATTTTTTAAAATAGTCTCCTATTCGGATTGTTTTTTATAACGGGTCCATGGAAGGCGTTGGACCATATCAGAAAGTTTATTTCAGTGTTTTTTCTGCATTTTAATAAAAAGTAACTGGTCATAATTGTGTTGCTGTTTTCGGAGTTTCGGGCATTTATGGGAACAATTGCGATTTGTAAATGTTAAAACCATTGTATTCCTTTCCGATGCACATCATTTTTAAAGTTTAAATTGTCTACTTCAACATCACACTTTTTTTGGTAAAGTATGGCAGTTTTCCAGAAATTAATGAAATTGGCCACACAAATGAAAATCAGGCATTTTTTACATACCTTCTCCTCGCTCTTCATTTTTTGAGGAGTAATCCTTGGATCAAAGCAAAGACGGTACTCTGACGTTTTCATTCATATAAATTTGATTTTCATATTATAAAAACGCAAACCAGGTGCAGTATTGGCTCGCAAACGAACTGTCACCAGAAGAATGGGAGGGGGGGGTAAACGAGCAGGGTATATACTTTCACCGGTAGAGACCACCTAAGAGCTCGCGCACCCGACGATTTTTTGTCAGTGCAAGGGCGACTGCGGGAGAAAAAGTTGAAGTAACAAAGCAGTGTTACAATGTCCGTCTATCTGAGGTTCATGTCAGTTATAACAATGTTCAAAGTATAAAGATACCGAAGGTATAATGATATCCGAAGAAATAAAGGTATAGGGAGACAGAATGTGGGGTAGAAGGAGAGGAAGAAGGTTTCGTTACTGGTGTGTTGACAAAAGTAACATAGCAGGGCTACAATGTTCGTCTATCTGTGGTTCATGTCAGTTATAACAATGTTCAAAGTATAAAGATACCGAAGGTTTAATGATATCCGAAGAAATAAAGGTAGAGGGAGACAGAATGTGCGGTAGAAGGAGAGGAAGAAGGTTTCGTCACTGGTGTGTTGACAAAAGTAACAAAGCAGGGTTACAATGTTCGTCTATCTGTGGTACATGTCAGTTATAACAATGTTCAAAATATAAAGATACCGAAGGTATAATGATATCCGAAGAAATAAAGGTAGAGGGAGACAGAATGTGTGGTAGAAGGAAAGGAAGAAAGTTTCGTTACTGGTGTGTTGACAAAGATGAACGAGATGAAATGAACTGGTCATTGACAGACTTATATAAAATTTTGTATTTATTTTTCTGTAATAAATTTTTGAGATTTTGAAAGTTTTGAATATTTCTGGAAACCTCTGATCCTCATTGTTGCGAAAAGAGTTTGCGAATATTCCCGAAAAATCGCAAAAAAAGTCGATAACCTTCACGAAGGAATATTCATCACCTTTCCCAGAAATGTACATGTCACCTCCTTGTGTCAGGACTAGTAACCGTATTTATAAAAGAGGTAACCCAAATACTTTTTTCAAGGAAAAAAATCACATTTGCAATTCCAATATGGCCGCCATAATTTCGTAAGTAGAATAAACTTGCTGGCGCCATCTACAGTTGATGTTTACAGTTCAAACCATACATCTCAGTGTATTTTCAATCACCTTGATCTGAAATTTGATGGAAAACTACCATTTTTTCACAGTTCCAAATTTATGAATTTTTCAACCGCCATTTTGCAAAAAATATTTAAGTATGTTCTATTTATTTAGATAATGAACTGGTCTTCATTTTTTGTCTACACAAAAATTCTCCAAGTGTCATATTTTGAGAGATATGGCCGTAAAACGGAGTTTTGGAAATTTGAGGCCACTTTTCACCTTTGAACTAGAATGGAAATTTCTTTCCTTTCAAATGATCCCTAAAAATCTACAATTTCCAACTCAACCAACAAGCGCCAGGAAATAATGTTAGGTTGAGGTATTTTCAGGACATCATTCACTGGACTATTTTATTAACAAATGTGGCAATTATAATTCAATTTCCGGAATTAAAAAAGGAAATGACTACCAAATAGTGTTATCAAAATATAGTGAAATCGAACAACCAACAAAATATCTAAATCAATTTCATCATATAATTAGATAAGAGCTTAAAATCCGGTTTAAAATACAAACGGTAATGTCGATAACTTAATCGGTTCGGCAAATAGCGAGACTAAAATAAATTTCAATTGGTTTATTTTACTGTGGGTTAGGTATATAATACTAGAATTAATTGAGAATTTCATAAATCACTATAGAGCGATAACTAATCTAAGGCGCAATTCACACAGAACTGGCGCGTGGTGGTGGCGTGGAACTAGCGTGTTGCAGCTGTGGAGCGGACGTGGCGAGCTCAATTTACATAAAAGGGGATCGGATACACCATTTTTTTTGGCATTCGGAATTCAGTTGTAAAACATCGAAGTGACCTACATGTGAAGAGAAGTAAAAATGTTTTCGGATGGCAACGAAAATGATATGGATATGTTGAAGATTGTAAATTTACTTAACGATTTGCACTGAATTTCTTCGCTATTTTTTCCCATACCTGGGACTCGATTCTCGACTTTTATTCACATGGGTGAAAATAATTTTCACATGGAAATATTAAATTCGGCATTCTCCACAGAACCACGTGAATATTTTCACACAAAAAGACCACGAATATTTTCACATAGTAAATGTCATGTGGTTTTATAATTTCCAATGGAATAACTGAAATTGATTCTGCGCAATGTTATTATTTAAGTTTATAAACATTACATAGCCAAAAAATATCCATCTATGCAAAGAACCAAAGTGACTTTCTCAGCAGTATCACATCTTGTGCTTTGTTTTTGTTAAACTTTGGCGTTTTGTTTTAAAACTTCTAATGAAAGAAGCTATTCTACTGCATCATTTGGAAGAGGTGGAAATGTTAGAAAATAATCCACCAAGAGATTTTTGGTCTAGGTGGAAGGACAGGGCAGGAGATCCTTTCATAAACATAAGTGATAAGCACTTTATAAAATTATTTAGATTGTCTAAAGAGGTAGTGCTTGAGCTGCTAGCAGATCTTGAAGCCATTTTAGAGCCACCACTGAGACAGCTGTCAATTGTCTCAACGGTCAGTTTTAATTCTGTGGTTGGGAGGTACATGGAATTTATTATATGAAATCGAAACAGGTCGATAGACATGTTTTAAACTGACATCTCTCTTTAAATTTTTTTAAAGTGGCTAAATCGATTTGCGAATTCTTCTGCAATTGTGTCAATGTATTTTATGTGAGGTAAATTTGAAACTTCCTCCAAATCCTTCATTTCTTCAAAATGCTCTTTACAACTTGGAAAAAAGGAAAAATAATTTTTTTCTAATGAAGACTTGAAAAGCTTAATTTTACTTTTTAATCCATTTATGAGTCCAAATAAGTTGGCAATATTCTGCTGCTAAAAATGCAAGATCTGCTAAAAATTGCATCAACCATTTGACTTTCCAGTTCCGTAGTGTTAGACTTAACTTCATCTTTAAGAAAAATAGGTATCTCCTTGTGTGAAGCGAAGAATCGTTGCAAACAGTTTCCGGCGCTTAACCAACGAATATCGGTGTGAAGTAACAAGTCCCCCCACTTCGGCTAAAAAATCACGAAACTTTCTGTGAGTCAAAGCATTAGTGCCCCTTCGAATTATATTGGTTATTTTAACAACCACTTTCATGGACATTAATTTAACGTAAGGATTTTCTTGGTGATACGATGTATCACAGGACAGTTAATGTTGTTTTGTTTTAAGAGTCCAGCAAATCCAATTTCAGTTCCTACCATAACTCTGGCTCCATAAGTGACAATACAGGAACATTTATCGAATCCCCCGTAGTCTGAAATCACCTTATTTACAGCTTCAAAAATATCCGTACCCTTGGTTGTACCATGGAGAGGAAGAATATCAAGCATCTCTTCAGCTACACTGAAGTCGTTTTGAGTAGTTCGGATAAAAATTATAAGCTGGCTAATGTCGGACAAATCAATGCTTTCATCCAGGCATAACGAAAAATATTTACATTTTTCAACCGTGTCATGCAGTTTTTTGGATACATATTGATTAATATGCTCCATCCGTCTTGCAATTGATTGATGCGACACTGAGACTGTTTCGAATTTTTCGGCAATTTTTTATTCATTGAATTGTTTTGGCATTTTGATTGCACAATTTTTAATAAGCACTCCATCACTAAAAGGTTTCTTCGCTTTGACAATTTCCAGCGCTACTTCATAAGAAGCGGCAATACTGTACTTGGTATAAGCGTCAGATTTTCTAAAAAACGTTGTTTGTCGTTTTAGTTTTTCCTTATGATCCGTAATTATAGCCTTCCTTGACACCCCTGTATATTGCTTAAACGTTTTCTCGTGTAACGTCGTTTCATATTATATTTTTTGGGAACTGATAGTACTTGCATACAAACAATTCACTGAAGTTTATTATCATTGTTCGTGATTAAATAGTCTCATTCTCAACGGACATTATAAATTCGTTATTTTTCTTTTCTGTCAAGACATATTTCACCGAGTATTTCACTTAAAAAGGTTTTAGAATTGGTGTGTACCGCACACTAGAACAATTAACTAACTATGCCCGTCCCGCTTGACTCAACCTTCTTATATACGTGCGTGCGGTTTCTCGAATATTCGAGGGTGATCGAGTAAGATCGGTCCGATTTTCATTAACATCGCTGCGACCTTCTATCCGTCGCCAGTGGCGTCACTCGTTATTTAATTTGTATTTGTATTTTATCGTTAATGTAAGAATTGTGCATATTTCGAATTTGAGAGCAACTTATACATTTAGAGACGCGCTCCGTGGGCCGCAAAAAAAACGTCCTCAAGTTGGACAGCCCTGATCTAAAATATGGCACAAATATTATTTTATTAATCTAATAAAAAAAATGAAACTTTGCTGACACCACTGGTTGTTCGGGTATTTTAGGAATGTTGGCTGCCAAGTTTGGTCTGCTAAGTTCACACCAGTAGTCTTCATACACATTACTCAAAACTTGGCATCAGTTAAAAGCCGGAGTAAAATTTGAAAATATTTCACCCATGTTAAATGCAAATGTGCTTGAATTGGTAAGGAGTACGATAGTTATGATTTCAACTGAAATCTGGAAAAAATTAATTATTCTTGTAATTAAAATTGAAGATTCCTACCTAATTTCAAATGTTGTCAATCCCTTGATTCTTAACCTAAGTGTTACTATAGTTATTTGTAAAACATTTGTCACAATAACTCGTTTTGTAGTACGAGGGCGGTTTGCGCAACAAACCGCGAAGCACGAGTACTACAAAAAGTTATTTTGATACAAGTTTTACACAATATTTTTTATAATTCGTATTTATTGAACTTTTTAAATAAAATAGAATTACATTATCCCTTTTTTTAATCTGGGAGGAATTATGTGGATCTAAGTTGGCAATTCTGTAGATTCCTGATTGGTCAGATAAAACCCGGTTTTAAGTTAAGGTTAAAGTCAAACGTCAAATAAAAATACATACAATAACCAACTGTATGGCACTAAAAATGTGTTCAAAGAGATTTCTTTGTGACACTGTAAATAATGAACGCGAAATATAAAAAAATAATTATCACACAGACGTTAATAAATATTCCTGTAAATAAAAAATTTTATTTTCAAATTTTATTTATTTTACAATAATTAATTAAAATGTTAAATTTTATATATAATGTAGGTATCTATCTAATTGTAAATACGACAAAAAGACGAAATAAAATTTATTTTTGAAGTACGGCTCTGTTACTGTTTACTTTACTACTTGCAATTTACAGCTTTCAAAGATTATTGTCGATTTGCAGGTAGTAAGACAAGTATAAGTATCTTGGGACTAACTATACTTTATGTTGCACATGTTTATTCCTACCAATAGATAATTTTGAGGTGACGTCATGACAGGTCCGCCATATTGCCGGTAGGGCATACAAAATATTCGCGTCATTGTAAACAATAGAAAAGATCGATTTTCAAAGTGTGAATAATTTAAAATGCCGGCGTTATGTTCTGTTGTGTGATTTTCTAAAAGGGCAGCGTTATTTTAGAATACCCAAACCCTTACAAATCCGAGGAGAAATGCTGCGCCGTCGTGCTCGAAAAATCGCGCGTGTTTGAAAGACCTCTTTATCCACTTACACTTTAATATACTTATCCAAAATGTTTGAATTTATAGTTAAAAATGATGTTAAACTAAACGATTTTTGTTCAACTTTTTAGAAGAATCAGCCAAATTGTAAGTTAGGAATAGTCCTGATTGGGTCTCTTCTGTAAATTTGGGACACATTAGCATCAAACCACAGGATGATCAAAGTGTAAAAAAACTAAACTTCTTAATATGGTCAGTATTATTGTTATTTAAAAAAGTTTTAATTCCCAAGCAAAATCTTCATTTTCTTTACGATGCGTTAGATGAAATTGGGTATACTGCATTAATTATAGAACCCACGCCAGGTCAATTTACAGAAGCCGTAGAAATTCCTGAACTGTGCAACGGACACGAAAGTAGAAGGGCTGTTAATATTCAAATGGGTTTGGCTATGGATCTCGTTGTCCAAACATGGACTCGTTCCATAAAAACTTGCCTTATGAAACCATAGAAGTTATATACAGCGTTAGGAATATTCCATGGCAACATAAGGTTTTTAATACAGAGTCCAAAAGCGACAATATGTTGTAAAGAAACAAGTATATATAACATGCCAAAGAAGTATCGTTGCTACTGTTAATTTATTTACAAATATCCCAAAGATAAACCGCCCGTAATTCATACGATCCCTTATTTCGTCTACAGCCTTAATTCTTCTATTGTCATCTATCCCCTTTCATAATTTTCAATATACACGTTGAAAGTATAAATGCCCATACAATATTCCTTTTTAAGACTAACAGAAATAATTCTTCATTAAATTTCAACGTAAAACGATAATCCTCTCATAGTCAATGGGAAAATGTAAGGGGCACATGGCATTACCAGCGTGTTAGAGAGAGATAATAGTGAGATAGACAATCAAAAGTCAGCGTTGATTATTACAGTTAAAATAAGGATACTAGAATATACGATTCGCGCGTGCGCCTCTCGAGGACGTTTAACTATACGTCTGGGTACGTCACTACCCGTTTGTTTGCGATTGAGGAACTATCTTTGCAAATCTTATAAAATGAGTATGCAGATACACTAAAAAGTGCAAATTGTAAAACGGTATTACCAGGGTAATAATTCATATCGAGAAATAGCAGAAGATATGTTTATTGTGGCATTCGAAAATACCAAGAAACAAGTGAAACGGTTATACAAATTTTTGAAGAGCATGGATGTGTCACTTCTACAAAACATGGACCGCATTCACAAAATCATCATACCCAACCCGAAAAAGAAGAAAGAGATGTTTTAATCTGTGCAAGTGTGGAAAATAATCCTCTACAGTCGTCCAGTCATTTAGCCAAGGATTTTGATGTTGATCCGAAAACGATTCGGACTGGCTATCGTAGTTTTAAACTGAAAAAGAGCCATGAAATATTTCCAGACGATCAATTTCGTAGAATGGAATTTTGTGAAGTAGTTATGGAAAAAATACAATAGGGCGCAAACTTTTCAAAAAATATTTTGTTCACAGATGAATCGACTTTTCCCATACATACATACTCATCCTTTATGCGTTATTGGTCCATGACAAACACTACAATAGTAGAACTCAATATCCCCGAAAGTTAAATGTTTGGGCTGGAATATTAGGTGAACATTTAATTGGTCCATTTTTGGACAAAAATATTTGAATATACTACAAAATCAAATTACTCGTGCCCTTATTCAATTGGATGTCAACTTCAATGATATTTGGTACCAACATGACGGTTGTGTATCACATAATTATCGATTAGCAATACATTTTTTAAATACACAATTTCTCAATCGGATAATCTCCACGAATGGTAACATTAGATGGCCTGATAGATCTCCAGATTTGGCACCCAACGATTTCTTTTTCTGGGGTTATGTGAAATCGAGAATGTATGGATTCCAGGAGAACAGGGCCAGTTCTCTGAATGAACTTAGGGAACAAATTATACAAGCCTGTATGGAAATAACACCTCAAATGCTCACATATGTTCGTCAAGAATTTGGTAACCGGCTCGGTTACTGTTTAGCTCAAAACGGGGGTTTATTCGAACATTTGATTTAAATTCATTGAAGAATTAAGAAGTTTTATTTTTAATTTATTACCTATCAGAATATTACTTTTATTTAAAAATAATGGGTATTTTTTAATTTGTACTGTGTGTACATAAAAAGTTCGTCTCTCATTTGGAAAAAAACGTAAAAACAGTAAAACCTTTGTTATTAATACATACAAAAACCATACCAAGTGTTCAGCGACATCTTTCACGTTGCTAAATCTGAAAAAAGTAAAGGTTTTAACCGCTTTTAAATTCGAACCTAGAACAATTTCTAGCATTACAATAAAATGTTCAACAAATAGATCGGATTAATTATCTTGATCTGCTCCAACCTCTCGAATTATCATAATTAAAAGCTTCTTATAACTTGTTCTCGTGTTAGGGCAATGCATTTTACAATTAATATAAATATACAATGAAAGTTGGCAACAGAATTTATACTTGTAACACATTGTCGTCGATTATGGACATGTATTGCACGTTTTCCACTTTATGATATCCTGTTAGCGAAAAAGAGTAATACACTGAATTTATATGTATTTGTTTGTTTCTAACACATTATCGCTTAAACATATGTGCCCACATAAAATTCTTAATACTGTATAATTCTATGTATGAAACTTATTTTTTAATATACTATGGTATGGTCTTCTTCTTCTTAAGGTGCCGACTTCTTGCGAAGGTTGGCGACCATCATGACTAATTTTATTTTGCTGACTGCTGCCCTGAACAGATCGTTTGATGTACAGTTGAACCATTCTCTGAGATTTCAAAGCCACGACATTCGTCTTCTTCTTATGCTTCTTTTCCCTATTATTTTACCCTGGATAATTAGTTGTAGCAGCTTGTATCTTGTACCTCTCATTACGTGGCCCAGATATTGGAGTTTTCTGACCTTTACCTCTTGAGACAGTTCTAGATCCTTTGAGGCTCTCCGCAAGACATATTCATTGGTAATTCTGTCAACGTATGATATCCGGTGTACCCTTCTGTAAAGCCACATCTCGAAGGCATCTATCTGTTTAAGCATTTCTTTTGTTAGAGTGGCAGCTTCTATTCCATAGAGCATTATTGTAAATAATTAGCATCTTAGCATTCGTATTTTAAGGTAGTCACTTAAAGTTTTGCAACAATAGAATTGCTTCATTTTAATAAAGGTGTTGCGTGCTATTTCAATTCTCGTTTTTAATTCTGATGAGTAAGTTGTCGTTGATCAGGGTTCCTAGATATTTATAGACTCGCTCTATTATCTGATGGTTTACGATCAGTTGTGAGTTTTGATTTGGTTTATTGGTAAAGATCATGAATTTTGTTTTATTAAGGTTCATATTCAAGCCATAACGGATACTAGTTTCATACACTTTTTGGACCATTCTTCGCAGGTTATTCATACTTTCTGCTAGCAGTACGGTATCATCTGAGCATCGTAAATTGTTTATAGGAACTCCGTTTACTACTACTACAGTTGCTTCATTGTGTAATGCCTCCCTCATGATGACTTCCGAGTACATATTAAACAATAGCGGAGAAAGTATACACCCCTGTCGTACACCACATTTGATGTTTTCTGTGTATTTATTATGTATCTTGATGTTTGCTGTTTGGTCGTAATATAGGTTTTCAATAATTCTGGCATCTCTGTTATATTTTTGCTTTTCTCTCAGATAAGTTGTTCATGACGGACTCTGTCAAATGCTTTCTCATAGTCCACAAAGCAGGTGTATACATCCTTGTTAACGTCCAAACAGCGTTGAGTCAACACGTTTATACTAAATAATGCTTCTCTCGTGCCAACTCCAATACGAAACCCGAACTGTGTATCGCTGATGTCGTTATCCAGTTTTTTATACACACGCTTGTGAATTATTTTTAGAAATAATTTGAGTGTATGGCTTATTAGGCCTATGATCTTTACATAATCTTGCGTTGGCTTTCTTGGGAATCACAATGAAGGTCGACACCAACCAGTCATTTGGTATCGTTCCTGATCTGTAGGTCGCATTGAAGAGCTCGGCAAGTGCATCCAAGCTATGTTCCTTAAGCAGTTTTATCATTTCAATAGGTAGTTCGTCTGGACCAGGTGCTTTCATGTTCTTCAGCGCATATTCTATTTCATCTGGGAGTAAGGGGCAATTTCTGTCATCTTCGAACAGCGTTTCGATGTATGTTTTCCATGTCTTAAGCTTTGATGTCAGCTCCACCACTATATTCCCATTATCATCCATCAGTATATCTGCGTTCTTCTTTTTATAATTTCCAGTGATCTCCTTAACCTTCTTATGTATATTAAAGGAGTCATGTACTTTTTGCAGTTTTTCCAATTTCGGCACATTTTTCACTCAACCATTGCTCTTTCGCCTCTTTTACTTTCTTTTGTATTTCCCGATGTATACTTTTATGTCTGTTGTTATCAGTGGTTTTAGTCTCTCTTCTTGTTCTGATTAATTCGATAATATCATCGGTCATTCAATCGTTTTTCTTTTTCTCATTCGCCCCGCTCAACTCTTTGTTTCCTATTTCAAGAATTGTGTTTTTAATTTTCTCCCATTCGATGTTTATGTCTCCTTTATCTCTGCTGTGTGCTGTCTGCAACTCTTCTTCAACCCTTGATCTAGTTTCGCTGTTTATTAATCTCGTGACGTCCATTTTGTTACTCTTCTTGGACCGTGTTCAAGATTGTAAAATCTTGAAATTTATTTGTTAAGATACCTTAAAAATATGTGAGACATTTGTATGCCTTCCTTTTTTTATTGTATATATTTAAGGCGTAAATTCATTTTAGTTAATAGCTTTGTAGAAATATGTTGCAGAATTGATAAAATATTACTATTGTAGTAAATTCAAAGGATATTTTAATTTTATTTTCAAAATACTTTGTAAATATCACGTTTTCCAACAATAATTGTAAATTCTTTTGTATGGGCATATGAATGACACCTTTTTTGAAAGTCGACATTATCCTATAGTTAAGAAATGAGAATAAAGCACGTTTCACCCTATTATATATCGTATTGTAAAAACCCTAAATTTAGTGTCAATTCTGCATGAATTTTATGGTAGAGGCTCGGAAGACATGAAAGACATTTTTGAATTACCTTTCTGAGTAAATAGGTTACAATTGCTATTGTAGTATTCCATAGAAATTTAACTTACCTTTGGCGGCATCTATAGTTGATTCTTGTCTAGGAACCCGACAAGTCAAATGATACTGTATAACGAGAAAAACCTACAAACCCTCACAGTGCTCGTTATAGGTATGCGGGTTGTCTCACGTGGTACAACCCGTGCTCGCCAGTCGACTAGCTTCGAGTCGAAGAAGGGGTGGATTCTTCAAAAAAATTATTGAGTATACAAAAGGGCGCCAGAGAAGTTTTGGCAAGCACCCAAGACTTCCTAAGTTAGCCCACAACTCCTCAGTGGGTTAACAACACTCACTACACACTCCAAAGGTTAAACTGATAGGTAAATTATCATAAATAAATAAAAGTCAGCAAATACACCCTGATTGAAATTTTAATTAATCTTGGTGGACCAAAGGTCTATTTTCAAAATATATGATACAATATCACTACCAAAAGAAAAATATTACAAATAACGTCTGAGCTCAGCTGAAGGCCGTAGTCTCAGGGTGCAGTAGAGCTGAGGGCCCCAAACTACACCGATGTCTCAATCCAAAGATTGTAGAGAATCGACCAAATTGTTCATGTACAATATGCCAAAAATTACAACGACAATATATATATATATATATATATATATATATATATATGTCAAAAACACCAATGTATAGTTACAAGGGTTCACACTTCCGCAATTTATACCAGTATCAATATGAATATAATAATTGCATAAGCCAGAAATTTAAATTACAACGAGTTTAGCGTTGCTGGAGAATATACAACTCAAAATTATATACGGCGCAAAATTATATACAAGAAACCATTAGAAATAGGTAAAAAACTACTAAATATCGCAATACTAGGTACGTACCAAGTGTTCCAGCGTATCTTAATCTATGAGCAAGATTTCAAAAAAAAATTTAAATACAAAATTCAAGTATAAACGAGATTATAGTAATCGCCGCAAGAAAAGAAAAAAATAAATAAAACTTAATATAAAAAAAAACGGTAATATGTGAAGCATAGATGTGAATTTACTACTGAGTTTGAAGAAATAAGAAAAAGGAAAACTGTTAACCTTTCCTTTCCCGGCACCAGAACAGGAACTGAAATTTCTCCAGATTAATCCAGACCTCCTGGAATTGGTCTCACCGACCCATTAAATTCCAATCAGCGTTTTAATGTCCATATACTAAAACCCCCCTAAAATAGAGAAACGAATTAGCCTCTACATAGGGTTTGCATTTTACCCCGGTCAAATTTTCGACGTACCCCCGTAATATCCCATCATACTGACTATAATAACAATACCCGAAATTCGCAAATAATTACACCTCATGACTTTTAACTGTATAAAAGCCACCTACTCTGAGAATAAAAACTATATGACTGGTTTTTTTCCGCTTAGCAAAAAAAAACTACGATACCAATAAAAACCCATAATATAAAAACTACGTCGTTGGACACATCCCTGAATGTTTATACAACCCCTGTGATATATTCTTATTTCAGCAAAATATAAAGCCATGAAGAATATGAATTAATAAGAATTTATAAAATATAACGAAACTATCCCGCGAACCCAGATTACAAACTCCAATAAATTACGAATCAAAGCAGAATTTCTACGTTAAATTGCCTACAAATCTGTTAATTCCGAGAAAGTATCTTTCAACCATTTACCTTTTTATTGAATCCTACCAGCTAACGCCGTCTACGGGAATTTTCCACGTGGTTTCCTAAATCTACCAATTCTACTGGAATCCTTTGGTCATCGGCACCCCCTGGTTCAGTATATTATTGGGTCAGACCTTCGATTTGTTAAATCGAGCGATATTTTCTTCCCCTACGTAGAATTTATCAGGCTTTCCGTGAAATAACGTTATGGCTCCCAGAGCACATGCAAATATCTCTTGTTGAAAATGATGTGTATTCACCTTGACGGCAATTGGAGGACTGAAATTTTTAACTCCGTACCGACAGCGCTGTGACTTCTCTCAGTCGACAGGTTAGCCAAAGTAAATTTACGACGGTTCGGCGAATTTTTCGCGTTACAACTGGCCAATAGGAAATATTTATTTTCGTTTGGTAAACCCAATCCACGTGTAAACACTCCCCTCGCAGATTTCTACTTAACACGTCTTACAACGTGAAGAAATCAGTTACTTCTCACTCACCGAATCGAGCGCAACGCTCAACAGCAAAGTTAGTTTTTTCACATTCATCGAATCGAGCGCAACGCTCAACAGCAAAGTTTTTACACACTCATCTAATCGAGCGCAATGCTCAGCAACGAAGTTAGTTTTTAACTCATCGAAACGAGCGCAAGGCTCAACAACAAAATTAGTTTTTAACTTAAAGAAACGAGCGCAAGGCTCAACAACAAAGTTAGTTTTTCACTCGTCAGTTCTACACTTCTAGACGCGAGTTTTACATTCATCGACGCGAGTTTTACACACTCATCGAATCGAGCTCAACGCTCAATAACAAAGTTTAAAATTCATCAAATCGAAACATAAAGTGTCTTCCGATCTGAAACCACAGAAATTCAGCGTTCACAACTCAACTTTGTAACATTTTGTAAATTTGTACATAATAAATTATTAATTTCGACATTAACTTTGTCAAATTAAGATTATTTATTTAGTTGAATGTCCACGCCAGTTGACGAAGTTCAACTAGAAATATAATCAAAAAGAGACCGTTTGATACGTTTTAAAGCTAGTTTGAATGTTGCAACTACAGGGTTATGATCCGATGCCATGCCTGCCCCTGGGTATGTCTTGGCTGAGAGTATGCTATTTCTGTATCGTTTATTAATCATGACATAGTCGATCTGGTTTCTTACTATTTTATATTTTGTGTCCTGTGGTGATTTCCACGTGTATAATCTTCTTGGTGGTAGTTTGAATAAGGTGATTGTCACTACTATATCTTTCTCTTGGACAAATTCAACCAGCCTCTCTCCTCTCTCGTTACGTTGTCCCAGTCCGTGCTCTCCAATGACATCCACAACCCCTCTACCGATGTTGGCATTGAAATCTCCCATTACAATTGTCACTTCGTGTTTCTTAATACTCTTCCATAATTGTTCTATTTGTCCGTAAAATTCATCAATTTCTCTGTCTTCACTTTGTGCCGTTGGGGCGTACACTTGAATTATATTTGTTCGTATATTTAATGTTTCTAACTATATCATCATTACTCTCTTTGAGAGGGGTACAAATTCGGATTTACGTATGGTAACTTTGTACAAATTAAATACTTTTAATTATAGACTGTATTTTTGTAATGACAATTTATTATGTGCGATATTTATACTAATTTAAAATGGTCATTTATCCATTTATGTCAAAATGCTTCCTGGTGAAAATTTTTAAATAAATGGATGTATTAAACAAACTGGATTGTAACACGACCTAAATTAAAAAGGCCCTGTACATCAGATTTCTAAAAAGGAGCCCAACAGTCCTACGTTGAAGGTTTCATGGATTTTTATCATATGAACGTAATATTATAGAAACAGTTTGTTGAAAAAATTATTAATATGAAATTGCGTCAGATAAGTGACGGACAGATAAGTAAAAACTTGTAAGCAAATATTATACTGTAATGTTTTTGTTATTTATTTAAACAATAAACGGGTGGGATAAATTTTAAACACTCGGTATTGCTACTTACTAATTTATTTAAACACTAACTCACTAACACTAATTTATATGTACTTAACTAGTCACTTAAATTTAATTTATATGCACACTAACTTATTAATTTATAACACTTAATTACTGTTTATTTGTCAAGATCACTTTATCAACTCATAAACTAAACTCATCCGCTGATCGGTCCTGTATTTATATCAAAGCTTTCTTTACTAGAACATTCCGGATGGGACAAATGCCTTTCGCGATATTTCTTAAAATGCCTTTCGAGAACATGTTTAAAAAGGACGGTCACAATAAATCCCAATAGACCTTCTCAGAATTCGGCGCGCTCGCCATTTTCTTAACTCCGTTAACATAAGGTTACAGGGCCGTACTTAGTATCTGCTTCGGTGTGCGAGTAACAATACCTTTAATTAAAATATACCTTCTTATCTCGACTGCAAATAATTTTTAGTCTGTAGATGTCTCACAATACTAGTTTTGGAAAGTTTGTTTCTTTCGTCAGTTTTCATTAGATTTGCCCTCAGATTAACAAATAAAATAGATATGTTTGTTTTGATCTTTCCTTGCCCCAAACATTGAGTCACATTCTAAGCTCACTTGCGGACCCTTCCACTGCTTTGCCATATTTACAAAGTCTCTTTAGTTGCAGGAAAAATGAAATTAGAAGTTTAATTGAAAATGTGTTAAAAAGTTATGCAAATAAAAAAAGTCATACTAATTTATGCATTTAAGTCGCTATTTTTAAAATTAATTAATAATACTTGAATTTTATTTAATAAAGGCATATTCTTATATAAATTTTAAACAAGTATTTGTTGTATGCTTAGATACCTTTATGGTTATAACTAAAAGTGGCAACATTGCTAAAAATTTCTGTACCTGTTAAATGTGTCAATAGTAATCTATTTAGTAGTTTTACTTTTCCGCCCAACCTATCTAATATGCGAGAAAAGTATTTTTTTGAGTTATTTTTACGTTTTCCATTAACAACAATACGAAAATGTGTGTATGTCGTCGTCGTTGTCGTCGGCCACTTTTTCTTACATGTCTTGTTAGCACGATACAGCCTCCGGAGTGCATCAATTTTATGATCGAATATTGTTAAGGACATGTCACAGATGAACCCTATTGATTTTCAGTTCACCAGAGCCAGTACAACGGGTGCTATGGTACTTGAAGTACGACATTTTGTAATTTTTTAAGAAATTTCAGTTTGTTAGCACTATACAACCTCCGGAGTTCAACAAGTCAACAATTTTATGATTGAATATTATTCGGGACATCTCACAGATGAGCCCTATTGATTTTCAGCTCACCACCGCGAATACAACAGGTACTACAGTATTTTAAGTACGATATTTTTCTCATTTTGGAGAAGTTTCAGTTTGTTAGCACGATACAGCCTCCGGAGTATATACAAGTGACCAATTTCATGATTGGATATTATTCAGAGGGTCTCAAAGATTAAGCCTATTGATATTCATCTCACTAAAGCCAGTACAACGGGTGCTATGGTACTTGAAGTACCAAATTTTTGTAATTTAAGAAGAATTTTCAGTTTGTTAGCACGATACAGCCTCCAGAGAGTCTACGATTAATCAATTTTATGATTGAATATTGTTCAAGGTGTCTCACAGATGTACCCTATTGATTTTCAGTTGACTAGAGCGAGTACAGCGGGTCCTATAAATCCAGATATACTACATTGGTTATTTTTGTATAAATTTCGGTATGTTAGCACGATACGTTCCCCGAACTGTATACAAGTAACAATTTTATGATAGAATATTGTTCAGGGCCACAGACGCGGAAAAGTTAGTTTTAATCTTTAAAACCGTTTATTTTTGTCCTTGTTTAATTACCATATAAAAAGAGATACAAATATCGTCAGAATGTGATCGACGATCATTTTAAATACGCCGTAGTATTGTAGTAAATAATGTCAAACGTGGTTTGTTTATACGAGCGCCATTACGACTAGAGAGTAAACATTTAGTTCTTTCGTTTTGATGTGTTTTTCAAGACTTTTTAGTCTGAAAATAAACTGATTAATTTAATGTTTTTGGATTATCATGGTTCGTCGGTGCCAAGTTTGTCAGAAAAACAGCCGAAATTAGCAATGCCATGTATCAACAATACCATCCCCACTTTTTGTAATTCATTCATTATTTCACATTCATTTACTACTAGCGTTTAGAATTGTTGGCCGCAAAAATAAACGTGCTTATGAATGGATAGCCCTCTGTATGTTGATTATTACTCTAAGGATTTACCGAAGAGAAAATTCTTTCTACGGTGGTGCCCGTAAATTAATTTAAACAGAGCGTCCGGAAATATCACGAGAGAACAAGTGTCATATTTTTTTCAGTAGATTATGCAACGTTTCTGTATATGCAAATCAGTAGATCTACTGAAAAATCAGTAGAACTGGCAACCCTGCTAATGGCAGGCCCTACCGACAAAATGGTCGCCCTGTCAAAGTCAAGTGACTCAAAATGATCTATACTTCACTTACCTTACAACGTAGTAGTTACGGCAAGAAAAAAAATAAACAGCCAAAAACCTTTGCATTTCTATAGGCCTATCTTCGATTGGTATAATAAAATGTATTTATTAAACAAATTAGTTTAATTTAAAAAAATCATTTTTGAATTTTCAATTTATCATAACCTGGGCAGGAATTTTTTTTCCCACCCACTAGCGATATATTTTTAAACATTAAATTTGATATAAAATAATTTTCATCCATTAAAGAGATGCATAAAGGACGCTACCTATTCGGATCCTCTACTATAACGATCGCTGGATGATGCAAGTAAAATGTTAGCATATGATAAATGGAGTATCCTGTATATGCAAATGTAAAGAGTCAGTCCTCGTAGGGATTAAAAAGGTGAAAATAATACTGTTGTTACAAATTCCGATAAAAAACTCAGTCTGTAAGAGTTTATTGTTTTATCGTCAAGCCAACCAAAAAATGAACTTATATTAACAACCTACCGCGCAGTTATATTGTGGCGACGTCGAAAAACGGAAGCGTCGGTTTTCCCGCTGTTATACGGAAAACGTTCGGAAAATTTATATTGAGAAAATATGTACACAATTAGAAAATTAATTACTTTTATAAATATAAACTTCAATTTCTAACCTTATCGCGCGAACCGCAACTATTTTTGCATATAAGTCAGTTTATCAAGGTAGTTTCCTTCGTGATATGGACGATATACTTATAATATATACTACATACGTGAGTATATTTTCAATTTGAATTTTTTTATGCGTTCAAGCACTTGATTTGACCGCGTATTTAATTTATTGGAAAGTATACAAGGTTGCGAGGGTTCAAAGATCATTTTTATGTTTTCGTTCCATACAGTACCGATTCGAATACGGGATGATATACCGCTCAATAGATCTTTTTTAAGAAAGAAGAGAATCCATTATATCAGATCTGTTGGAATGCAGGTAATTACGAACTAAGCCTTTTTTATATATGTGAGATCGCTATTTATATACCGAGAACTGGCAACACTGATGGTGAAATATGTCATTGCCATCTTAAAGTTTGACATTTTTGACAGTATACGTATTCGTAATATTTTGACGTGCGTGAAATATATGTGTTGGTTACAGTAAATTGAAAATTTCATTTCGGTGAGAAAATAGAATTATTACGCGAAAAATTTCGGGATACGATTTATTATGACTTTCGTATAGTTCTGTACATGTATTGTAAATTTCCAACAACAAAACATTGTAAATAAAGACTTTTTAAAACAAACAAAGCAGTGCATCGATCAATCAACTTCTGGCGATGAAGCACCATCACTGGCCACTGAATATCGCTGGTATAGTTGGCGTAAAACATATAGTGTAGCAATGTAATCGTATATCCCCTTTAAGTTATGTTGCGGAGCTAAACTCTGAAAGGTATTAATATTTTGTTTACTTTTACCAATACCTATATTGCATTTGATGTTACGTAATAGTTGAAAGGGCGTTCGGTTTAATCGGGATACCCGACGCGAACTAAGCCCTTTTTGTATCCCATTCGATTTTTTATGGACAAAACTAAATTCTATGAAAAGATAACAAAAATAAATATTATGTCTAGCTCCTGTTTGTCACTACCATATAAGTAACATGAAAAATATATTAAACATAATTAATTTTCTTCTTCCAAAAATTCTATTAATCCTTCTCCCATATCATCAGTATCACTATCGTCTTGTAAATCAGTAATAAATTTATTTCCTCCTTTAATATGGACTTGCCTAATATTCTTATACTCATCTTCAGTTTTGATTACTTTTTTAATCTCTGTTTTAATTATGCCCAAATGAACTCGATGGGATTGAAAATACAAAAATGAGGAGGTCTCACTATAGAGTGTCCATGTTTTTCAGAAATACTCTCTAGGGGGTATCATTTCTTTGTCTGTAAAACTTCAGTTGCTGTTCGTATGAGAATCTTCAAAGTACATTAAAAAAATTTGTAGCTCGGTCTTCTTGTAGCATTTATTTGGTATTTTATTGAGCTGTCGTCAAGAACTACAACACTATTTGGCTCTACGTTTGGGATCAATGTGAATTCAAACCATATTTTTATGATAGTCAACGTTGCAATCTACCATTTTTTCCACATATTTTTAAGGCATTTAGAACCCATCTTTCATTTCTACCGCAATGCACAATAATAATGTAATGTTTTTTTATAATTCGCGTATAAAAGGGACTCCATTATAACATTGTTTACAGTGTCACAATGAAGCTCTTTGAACACTGTTAGTAATTTTTAGTGTACAGTTGGTTATTGTATTTAGTTATATTTTTGTTTGACATTTGACTTTAACATTGACACCAATTATAAATAAAATGGTCTAGCGTTGTTTTAGCTAGCAAATTATTATATTAAAGGTAAATTAGAATGATTTATATATTAAAAATATTAATGAATAAAGTACGCTAACGTTTATTTACCAATGATTTGTCAATTGTTTATTTTTATATTGTATAGGATCAATATATAGGTATAGACAACGTTCGATTTTTGGCATAAATTACCAGATATCTATGTGAAGATGTATTACAGAAATAATTCTGTTCATGATATAATATAAATAGATCACAAGAGCATATACGAAGAAGCTCTTTTTTAAAGAAATAATCATCTTCTTTTTGCTTAAATGAAAGTTTGTTTACAATTTACACAATTATTCGGTTATAATATGTCAAAAGTCAGAAGTGCTGAATAAAGCCACCTGTGATCTGACCAATTAGGAATCTACAGAATTGCCAACTTAAATTCAAACCACTCCTCCTAGTTTAAAAACAGGGATTATATGAAATTCTATTTAATTTAAATAATTAAATAAATGCGAATTATAAAAAATATTGTGTAAAACTTGTTCCACAATGACTTTCTGTAGTACTGTACTTCACTCGTACTACAAAACGAGTCATTGTGACACTTGTTTTACAAATAACTATTTTATTTATTTAAACGTTTTTATACGGGTGGGATAAATTCATACACACGATAGGTTCACTTACTTAATTTATTTATTCACTAATTTATATTATATACACAGTATATGCACTTAAACTAATTTATATAAACACTTCACTACTGTTTATTTACTTGTTCATTTGTTTATCTCACGAGATCACTTTATAAACTGCCTCTACGGCAAGTAGGTAGTCTCTTTATATACTAGTCGGCCTTCTGGAATATTCTTTTTTCGGGATGTTTCTCGAATGCCGGCTCAATCCTTAAAAAATCTTCGGAGAACATGTCTATAAAAAATGGTCACAAAAAAATACCAATAGATAAGATAGTCACAAAAAATCGTAAACAGTTCTAAGAAATCCCTGCGCGTCCGCCAAAATTTTCACTTTCATACATGGCTTAGACAGAGTCGGATTCAGAGACTACACTAGTGTGCTATTTCGTAACATTACCCCCTCCTTAAATGGAAGTTCCTTCTGGAACTTTTGTGTAGCCGAGACTGGATGTTTGAATCGGCAAATGGTCCCATTTCTACACTTTCCGATCTTATGGAAATAACAGGGCACCGTCTTCATCGGATACTGATAACGGGGGTTGTAGCTGCAAATTAATATTTGGACACCGGTATCTTGTAAGATCACCTCTACCATGTTCCTGATGACTCGCCAAGCCAACTGGTTACTCACTATCTTAGGCATAGCCAGTTTCTTCACACTGGATTCCAACACATGTTCTCGGAGGTTTCGGAGTGCTTCCCACACATCGCGGCAGGTAGATCGATCTTGAAATTCTTTTTTAGTTACCATGTATAAGACGTACCGCGAATTGTGTTTCAGTCTAAGTGTCTTGCCAGGGGCTGGAATGTGGTCTTCAAGTTTTTCTAATTGTACGAACTTCTTTCGAAAGACGGTTGCCAACCCTCGTGCGCTCTTGATACGGGCGGGGATGTTGTATGCCACTGAATAATCTTCCGGGAGAGTGAACAAATCTTGTCGTTGAAATGACTCCATATCTAGCCGGTATCTCCAAACGCGCCCATAAATTCATCGAAGGTATGGTCGGACACATCTCGAATATGGTTTACTCCTTTCTCTTGGACATGGTCTCCTTCGAATGGCGCTAGTCGGTTTTGGTGAACTACTTTTGGTTTTCCGTTGGGGATCTTGCTTATGCGATGTATAGCATCGTCGATCCTTTTGTTGATTAAGTATGGACCTTCCCAGAATTTTTGTAATTTTAGAAAAAAATCCTACTACAGAACCATATGGTTTAAATAAAATCGACACCAGAAATGTCAGTGACAGTAGGAATAACAAAACAAGGGACGACACGAATAGACAAACGCCTCTTAGCCCACAATCTTCAAGGTCAGGAATCGACAAACTTAGAGGCATATGTTATAGATGTGGTTCATCTTCACACAGGGCTAATCAATGTCGATTTATAGATGCAGAATGTCGAAAGTGTAGAAAATTTGGACACATTGGAAGTGTGTGTTTACAGAAAAAATCTCAACTATTGGTACCCAAAAATGTAAGACAACATCAAACTGAAAATGGATCTGAAAATAGTGAAAACGAATATGAAATCAACGTTCTTAGTGACAAGTGCAATGACAAATTTATGGTTGAGATTATCATAGAAGGAAAGCATGTACCCATGGAATATTGAACTTCGCACTTATACTGGAGAAGCTATCAAACCAAGAGCGATCACATTTTCGAAATGCATGTACAAGACACAGACATTTGTGGGAAAACTGTATCTTATTGATCAAAATGTAGATGCAATATTCGGCAGGGACTGGCTACGAGAGGTCAGGTTGGATTGGGGTGAAATCAAAAGTCTGAAAACAACTCAACCTTCAAATCTGACAAACATTTTATGTGAATTTAGTGATATCTTTGATAAAAAAATCGCTGAAATACTTGAATATTTGGAACAGTTTAGGCTTATCGATGATGCTACACCAATGTTTATTAAACCAAGACAGGTACCATTTTCCCTCAAAACTAAAGTAGAAAACGAACTTAAAAGACTTGAAGAATGTGGCATAATAACAAAAGTTAAACACTCAAAAAGGGAGAATCAATAGAACAGTTTGGTTTTCACGAGAACGAACTTATCCTGCAAGATGGATGTATTTTTAAAGGCAGTAGGGTAGTAATTCCAGAGGATCTTTATCAGGCATAGAGAAAATGAAAGCACTAGCTAGAAGCTATTGTACATGGAAAATATCGATCGAGATATTGAACATATGGTGAAAACATGCAAACAATGTCGACTAAAACAAAATCAACCCAGCAAAGAAGAAAATCATCCGTGGTTAACTCCTCAAGGTCCGTGGGAGAGAATCCATATTGACATTGCAGGATCAATGCAAGGACAATGGTCCTTTATTGTTGACGCATTTACGAAGTGGGTTGAAGTAATTCCCACCAAAAACACTTCTTCAGATTGGTGCGTGAGAGAACTTCCATTGGTTTTAGTTTCAGACAATGGAAGCCAATTTATATCGGGTACGTTTCGACAGTTTTTATGTGCAAATGGTGTAGCACAGAAAACTACAGCACCATACCACCCGTCATCGAACGGACAAGCAGAACGATTCGTTCAGGCAGTGAAAAAGTCACTTACAGCAATGAAAGAGGAGGGAGGAAAGTTAGACATCAAACTTTTTAGTATCCTCATGCACTTGCGACAAATCCCAAATACCACCGGATCAAATGCATACCACTGAATGTACGGAAGGAAGATTCGAAGCTTAGTGCATCCCAAAATCGATCAAGAAACAACTACTACAAAGGAGGTAAAAAGGCACTTTGATGTCGGGGACAGAATTCAAGCACAGAATTACACAAATCCAAAACATAAATGGGACTTTGGGAACATTGTAGAGAAAGAGAGTACTTTAATTTACAAGATTAGAACGGACGATGGCAGTATTTGGCGAAGACATATTGACCAGCTTCTGAAATGTGAAGTGTTCCAGTCTTAACAAATTAGAGGGGAGAGTTGATATGATTGTGTTATTTTATCTTTTGTGTTTATTGAATGACAAAAAGTCAGCTGACAGCGCTTCTGATTTTTGGCATATTTTTGACAGATAAATAAATGGTGTCAGTTATATTTGCTCGTACTTATTTTAATTAAATAGTAGTTTTAGAACACAATAGTTTGTTGGGTCTATGACAGCTCCTTTGCTGGTGCATCGAGAAAAGGTTGATATTTGTATTGCAAAATTTGGAATGAACCTTTTATAATATCCGATAAGCCCTAAGAAGGATCTCACCTCTTTTACAATTTTTGGGATTGGAAAATTCTTAATAGCCTCTATTTTACTAGGATTGGACTTAATGCATTCGGGAGTCACGATGTGACCAAGAAAAGTGACTTCTTTTGTCAGAAATTCAGATTTATCTAATTGGATTTTTAAGATTCCTTTCCGAAATGTTTTGAAAAATTGTCGCATTGTGAACTAAATGATAATGAGACTCAGAGAAAATAATGACATCGTCCATTTGTGGAGAAGAGCTCTGAGGATGTTATCCATCAATTTTTCGAGAGTAAAGGGTCCATTTTAAAGACCACATGGCATTCGTAGAAACTCATAGTACCCGTGGGGCACGGAAAAAACTGTTTTTTCAATTGAATTTGGATGAATTTCAATCTGATGGAAACCTTAGCTAGATCAAAAGTAGTAAAATACATGGCTTTTCCTAGATTATCTAGTACGTCTTCGATATTTGGGAAATTATATTTGTCTTCGACAGTGCTCTCATTTAATTTACGATAATCAATAACCATACGGAATTTGTTCTTGTCAGAAGCGTCGTGTTTTTTGGTACAACTGATATAGGACGGAATAAGGAGATATTGAATGCGTAATAATTTTTTTATTGAGTAATTGATTAACCTGTCTATCAATTTCCTCCTGCATTACTTTCGGATGCCGAAAACCTTTAACGTAAATACGATTTTCATATTTTGTTCGTATTTCGTGCTTAATGGCAGAAGTAAAAGTTAAGTCAGAGTTATCATCATAGAAAACATCTTTGCATTTATTACAGAGCTTCAAATGTTTTCTCTTTCTTCTTGGTTTAGATGTTGAGTACGTATTATCGATGGATCAAAATTACTTGGACCGTTAGATATTTCGTATTTATCTAAATTTTCGACATGTATTGGCTCTAAAGACAAAGGACAAAAAAATATCGTAAACGTAACCGTTTTTGGCAGTATGAATAGATTCATGAATTTTAATATGGTTTATTATAATTTCGGGTAGGATAATGTCGCCGTTGAGAATGTCAACAGGAATTTTATTGTATAATGTATCAAAACGAATTGTAATTATAAGACATTTTAATGTTAGTAATTTATTTTGGTAATCTATCAAATCATGTAAGCCTTCTAAGTCATAATAATTCCCTAATAATATGTCGAAGTATTTACTCCAATCGGCAATTCTAGCGTAAATTGGTTCTAAAATGTTAAATTCTTTAAGTACGGTTGTTTTGATACTGGAATTATATTATCGTGATTTTCATGGACGTTAGTGTAAACGGTTTATTATAAATATTATTTGGGTTGAAGTATGTTGAAGCTTTAGGAGAAATGATAGTATCTGATTCTCCGGTATATATTAAAACTTTTAGTTTAGAAGTGTTCGTCTTGAGCGTCTGCGTTCGTCTCAAAATTTTCATTAGTGTCGTCAAAGTTTGAAGTATCATAAGAATTTACGAAATTTTCATTTTGATCAGAATTGACATTAAAATTTAATGTTCTTCTTGTTGAAGTACTCATAGGTTGGTTTCTGGTAGAAATTGTTTGTACACCACTCATTGGTCTTTGAACGTTTTGGGAAAATTTCTATGGAATTGCGGCATATGAAGATATGGATTATTTCCGAAAGAAGTGTTAATAGAGGGCTTATTAAATGATTGTTTAATTCCAAAAGTGTTATTAGACTGGGGTCTATTAAAACTATTATTTTTAGGAGGGTTATTATTTTAAAATTTATTTATTGACGAAACCGCGGCATTTGAATGAAAGTTATTTCGAGAAGAAAATATAGTATTAGGTTTAGTATGGGTCTGCGTAAAAGATTGATTAGATTTATTTTGATTTGGATTAATCTTGTTTCGGTTTATGAAGAGAATGTAACTTTTTATTTTGTTAATTCTTTAAGAAGTTCATATACCTATAATTGTTGATTTATTTGAAAATGTGATAAATATTCACAATAGGGCTCATTGAAACCTGTACAAAAAGTTTTGAGAGCATTTTTGAAATATGGGATTTTAAAATTTACAGTTTCCCATTATCGTAACTATGTGCTGAAGCAAATCAATAATATTATTCTGAATTCTTTGATGATATTGATCATACGTTTATCGTATTGTACGGTAGTAGATAATCGTGTATTTAGCTAGTAAAGCTGGACGTACATCTGACATCTTATTTTCAATTAATCTCGTTTACTTATATCGACCACCAGACACCCACCGTGAAAATGACATCTTGTTAATCGATAAAGTGTGGGAAATGCCGGAGCTTGATAATCTTATACTAGTCAGTGACTTCAACTTTCCTGAAATTGTCTGGAAAACGACATCTCTATCTGATGGTGTTAGTTCGCATAATCTTTTTCAAAATTTTATTTTAAACTCCAGCCTATCCCAACTTATAGAAGAACCCACCAGATTTAGAATCAACAACCAACCGTTAATTCTGGACCTTATTCTTACCAATGATGACAATCTACTAACAATTCCCGAAATTAGTTCCCCAATAGGTAAATCTGATCACGCAGTCATAACAACTCACATTCAGTTTAATGTAAACACCTTTCCAAGTTTGAGTACACTCACTTACAATTATACTGACTTTAACAAAGTTAACGACGACATCCCAGCTCGATTGACATTGTGTGTTGAATTTGTCTATTGATCCTTCGACAATGTGGAATACCTTCCTTCAAATCACCAGTAAAATAATTAGTGTGAATACAACCCAACGTAAAATTTCTAAAAATAACCTAAAACCGTGGATAAATAACCAAGCAATACATTTAATCAGACACAAGCGACACATCTGGCGAAAATATAAACAAGCAAGGCTTACTGTAGATTTCAGTAACCATCGCAATTTTTCTAATCGGGTCAAAGTACTACTTGATAACCTCAGGCACTACTTTGAAGAATCAATTATAGCCAGCGGAAACTCAAAAAAGTTTTTAAATACATACGTTCCTCATTATCATCTAAAGTCGCTATTCCTCTGCTTCTAAAAGATGACGGTAGCCTTTGCTCGTCAAATAAAGAGACTTCCGAAATACTCTCACAGCCATTCTCAAAAGTTTTTACAAACGAACTTCCTAATGACAATATGCCTGACATCATATCCCCCCGTCTTTTCGCCACTCTTGACAATATTCTGTTCACAAATGATAAAATCAAACAACATTTGCTAAACCTGCGTACTAACGCCTCACCTGGCTTAGATGGTCTGACACCCTACATTCTCAAAAGATGTTCCGACGCTCTCGCTACTCCGCTATGCTTAATAATGCAATCGTCCTTTACAAACAGCTCTCTGCCTTCTAGTTGGAAACTAGCTTCTGTCACACCCATTTTTAAGAAGGGCAATAAGCTGGATAGCCACAATTATCGCCCAATAAGTTTATTGCCCGTCGTCAGTAAACTAATGGAATCTCTATTATTTCCGAGACTATGATGGATTTCCTCCTCGAACAACGTATTATTCCAAAACAACAACACGGATTTATTCCAGGGCGGTCAACACTTACCAACTTACTTCATTGTCTGAATGACTGGACATCATTCATGAATAATAGAGAACCTATATAGTGTATTTAGATTTTTCCAAGGCTTTCGACCGGGTTCCCAAGCGAAGACTCCTGTGCAAGTTAGAACATTTTGGTATTAGAGGAAACTTAAAACTATGGATTGAAAACTTTTTGACGGATCGTTTCTACAAGGTTCGAGTTGGTGACTCATTTTCTCATAAAAGACCAGTTAGTGAAACGCGTCAACAAGTTTAAATTGAACATTAGTTCAAATATATGAAGATTTAAACAAACTATATTGTTTTATTTCATCGTTCATATCTGGATTTATAGGACCCGCTGTACTCGCTCTAGTCATCTAAAAATCAATAGGGTACATCTGTGAGACACCTTGAACAATATTCAATCATAAAATTGGTCACTTGTATACATTCTGGAGACCGTATCTTGCTAACAAACTGAAAATTCTCCAAAAATGACAAAAATTTGGTACTTCAAGTACCATAGAACCCGGTGTACTGGCTTTAGTGAGCTGAATATCAATAGGATTCATTTTTGAGACGCTCTGAATAATATCCAATCATAAAATTGGTCACTTGTATATACTCCGGAGGCTGTATCGTGCTAACAAACTTAAATTTCTCCAAAAATTACAAAAATATCGTACTTAAAGTACTATAGCACCTGTCGTACTGGGTCTGGGGAGCTGAAAATCAATAGGGTTCATCTGTGAAGTGTCCTGAATAATGTTCAATCATAAAATTGGTGACTTGATGAACTCCGGAGGCTGTATCGTGCTAACAAACTGAAATTTCTCAAAAAATGACTAAAATGTCGTACTTCTAGTACCGTAGCACCCGTTGTGCTGGCTCTGATGAGCTGAAAATCAATAGGGTTCATCTGTGACATGTCCTTAACAATATTCAATCATAAAATTGGTGACTTGTTGCACTCCGGAGGCTGTATCGTGCTAACAAGACTTGCAAGGAAAAGTGGCCGACGACAACGACGACGACATACACACAGGTTTTTTTTCTAAAACCCGTTTTTGAGTTGTTATTGACAGAAAACGTGAAAATAACTCAAACAAAATTTCAAATTTCCAACTTTTTTTGGGGTAAACCAGTACTTTTCTCGCATATTAAATAGGTTGGGCGGAAAAGTAAAAAAAGGATCGAGGCTATTTCGAACACATACACGATAGCAACTCTCTATTACTTTTTGTACGTTGGAAAGATAACAATGTGGTAACCATGGCTACAAATTATGATTCTGTTGAGCCAATAGGACAAGTCAGACGGGGGTCGACAGCTGCAAAAGTGAAAGTTCAAGTCCCACAGCCAAAAGTGTTTCAAAATTACAACCGCGGTATGGGTGGTGTTGATTTGCAGGACCAAGCTGTAAATAACTATCGCATCAACATTCGAGGAAAGAAATGGTGGTAGGTTTTGTTCACACACATGATAAATGTGGCAATTGTTAACGCTTGGCGGCTACATCAATTGGCTTCACCAGAAAAAATGGATCTGTTGGCTTTTCAAAGAGACATAGCACGGAACTACCTGCTAATGTTTCAAAAAGGAGAGTTCTCAAGAACTAGGCCCTCAGGACCAGTACCTGACAGCATAAGACTCCAAGAAGGTGGCCATTTCCCCTCCAAATTGAATAAACAACTGAAATGTAAGGAGTGCCACATGAGAGCTAGATGGTTTTGTGCAAAATGTGGAGTTACCTTATGCATTGAGCGTGATTGTTTCAAGATTCATCATTCTGAATAATTTAACACTTATGTTGACGTAGTGTCCAGTGTACTCTTTTAAGTACATATATATAAAAGTATGTTTCTGTTAACATTAGAATAGTACTTCCTTATATCATTTTGTTTATAATAAAGTTATCAATCTGATCCCTAGTTCAGAACTTTAATTTAAAACAAAAAATGGCCGTGGGACTTAATGGGTTAAATATAGTGAAGTTGGTTATTTCAAACGAACCACCTTGTACATTTAAATCGTCGGAAGTTGATAGAATACATTAAGATATAATTGAATAAACTCGTCTAATTTAAATATAGCCGAACAGAAATCTCGTAAAATATAGGTAACGTGAGAAAAGATAGAATAAAGGAGATTACAGAAAGTTCCCGAAATGTAATTCGTTTACTTCAATACAACAAGCCATGCGATCGTTTACCCTAGAGCTTTCAAAGTTAGGGATAAATAACTTTCACTCTCAAGTAGGAAAACTCGCCTACACTCCATACAGTTGAAATAAAAGAAAAGTCAAAATTAAAACAACGTCTCGCTTTTATCTAAAATCTTTTATTTGTAATAATTAGGTTTTCGAAGACAATGTAGAAAATTTGAAAAGAATATTTTTCCAATTCATTATAAAGAATTTAAAAAATATTAAATTCTAAAAATAATCACTTCATTCGAAACGGGAAATGATTGGTCGTTTTGTAACGCCACAATGTTTGAGTAACTCCACATTAGTAATTGTCCAAAGGCGGCATAAACAGACGAGAGAGAGAGAAGTAAATAAAATGTGTGAGAAAAATAATTAGTCCGAGCAAAATCTAAAAGAAAATTACTAAAGTAAACAGTAAAAGTAAATTAACTAACTATTTCCAAATTATGATTCATAAAGGAAAACAAAGGTAGTACGTTTGTCAGGAAAAGCGCTCTCTCGATATGACACATCTGAAAAGTAAATAAAATACCTGAGTAACTAGTTTATAACAGATTTGGAAATTAGGTTACAACAAAAGTAAATGTCACAAAAGCACAGATTAGAGAGAGAACAGATACGAATCCCGGTAAAACATCAAACTTTTCAACTCCGTCTTCAATGACCTCGGACCTTTAACTCGGTATGTCCGCGATGTTGCCAGCTTAAGATATTTTCTGAATTTCTTACCAAATTGCAATGTTGACTCGGGGACAATAACAATTTTCAATGCCGGATCTAGTTTTTTTTGGAAATTTCCACTAAATCTTTAAAATTGCGCCATGAATTAAAACAATAACCATAATCGAATATATATTTATGTATTTATTTAATACCAATATGTACCGGGTGTCCCAATAAGAATGGCTTTCGGCCATATCTCGGGAACCGTTTATAGTACAGCTTCGGAGAAAAAAATTATAACAAAAGTGACCTCGAGAAAAACCTGGAAATTATTTACAGAGTTGTAGGTCTACCGCCAGGGGGCGTAATTAAATACCAAAAATTATAAAGTGAATAATTTACAAATTTTGAGCGTATATTTGATTTAACAAGTTTTAGTCTATCGCTTCAAATAAGAGGTGGGGGGAAGCGGGAACTTTATTATGAAAAAACGCCTGTAATTCCACTTCTACTTAACCTATCTATGCAAACTTAGTATTTTTGAAGAGAGCTCCTTTCTACCAATGTAAGAGTTACAATTTCGAAACAAACTAATGAGTAACGTATACGCTAGAGAGCGCTATTTCTTTATTTTTTTAAATCTTGCTATCCTTGAAAAATGTTGAATGGAAACATGCAGTTTTAATTTAGTTATATAAAAGTAGACCAAATTAGCAACAGAATAGCGAAAACCGATTGTCGATATCTTTTTCGTATTACGAGGTATCCTAAGAAATGTGTAAATTTTAAGCATTTTCCTTTAAACATAAATTACTCCGGTTTGACTGAACGGATTTTAACATTTTTTGACTTCTCAAAATTGTCTATTAATAATAGTTCCAATTATTATGTCAATATTACTTATGCTGTCACACAAACGATTTCGAAGCATTTTATCTTTTTCATAAAATTGGACAATATATTTCCAGGATGTTTTTTTATTGTCACAGCATATTTCATTAGTCAGCATATTGTTTCTTATTGCCTTAATAAGATGTGGAGGATCGAAATAATAAAATAATTTTTTTCCACCCAAAGTAAAACTTGGTTTTTGTGGAGTAACACCCAAATGTTCTGAAAGTTCTACAAAGTTTGAACCCATATCAGAAATTAAAACAATCACATCAAGACCAATATTCCTTAATTCTATTAAAAATTGTCTAGTACTGCTTTTATTTGCAACACAGATGCAGTTGTAGAAGTAAATGCATACCCTAATGGTTGTTTCCAATTATTTTTCAGTCCTCTAGCCATAATAACAAAAGCATTATTTGCTATATCACTGATTCTATTTGTACCATCATCCTCATTTTGGTAAATGTCTGTATGCCTTTGGCCCAAGAAAATATAAAGATAGAGAAATTTTTTAAATTCGTTTGAAAACCTTTGACCTTTTGCAGTTCTGTTCATATTTCTTATTTGTGCTTTAACAAAATCTCTTAAGTCAGATGGTAGAAACTTATCACACAAAAGATTAAAATCTTCTACATTTAATTCTTTAGGTGCTCAGTGCGTCGATCTCTTTAATCAACATCTTATTTTCTGCCTTAAGTTCTTCAATTTTCCTTGCCATGGCAATTTTTCGAGGGCTGCTTGAAGACAAACTTTGGGGAGTTTAGGTTTCAACGGGTGATGACCCTGGAAGTGGTATTGAAACTGGTAGAGTTGCTGGGTGCACTAGAAAGATGAAATAAACTTATATATAGATTAGTGTTTTAAATGAAACTCACTGTTTCTAGCTAATTCCACAATATACTGAAAAATGTTAAAAATTCTAAAAAATTGACAATTGTTTCGATAACTGAATATCATCGTCAGAATGACAGAAGTTACATTTCATTTGATGCCTACCTGATGTTTAGTAGTTATTTTTGGCTAGGCCAAGAAGTGACCTAACTTGTGATTGACTTGATATATGTTACTAGAAAAAAGAAGAAGATGTGATATTACAAATATTGAAGCTTATATATTATTAGCCCTATTATGATCAGTATAACTGTGCAATGATATAGAATACCAGGAAAACTATATCTGCTGATCTTTAGATATAGTTTTCCTAGTTTTCTATATCAGTGCACAGTTATACTGATCTTAATTGGAAAAATGATATCCAGGATATCACCGTAGGGCTTATAATATCTAAGCTTCAATATTTGTAGTATAACATCTTCTTCTTTTTTCTATTAACATATATTAAGTCAATCACAAGTTAGGTCACTTCTTGGTCTAGCCAAAAATAACTACTAAACATCAGGTAGGCATCAAATGAAATGTAACTTCTGTCATTCTGACGATGATATTCAGTTATCGAAACAATTGTCAATTTTTTAGAATTTTCAACATTTTTCATTATATTGTGGAATTAGCTAGAAACTGTGAGTTTCATTTAAAACACTAATATGAGTAGATTCCACGAAGTGAGGGTCGAGACAGTTAATTTTATATATAGATGTTATTGCGGCTTACACTAAAGTGTGTGGAGACTTTCAAGAGTAGATATGAGATTATTTGTTAGTTCATGTCTTGCTTTAATTGGAAAATGAAACATTTATTATTTTTATTGCTTCAATTGAAAAAACATATCATTTTTATAGTGAAATATTTGTGTATTATGACATATCGTAATCAAGGCAGTAGTATTCAATAGTGTCTAAATCAGAAAAAAATCAAATAATAATGAATTAAAAATAGGAAAATTAGTTATTAATAGTGAAATTAAAACCAGTGTCATAGATCAGGATGTATGAGAAAAAGTTCAGTTTGATATAAAAATTAATTAGCTTTGTAGATATTAGCAACTAAAATATTTTTCCAGGAATTAATATGACATGAAATTTTGTCACGTTCTAATTGAATCTTGTTTAGTAAGTTTTGCCTTGAAAAAGCTATTAAAGAAGTTGGTAGGTGAAATTAGTCAGTCCATAATATTATGTGTGTCAATTATTGGAACACTAAACGTAATATTTCAACTTGATAATAATAACGACCGATAAAAAAAGTAAAACAAACCTGCGTATAAATTCATTCATGAGATTAACAAACCTACATCCAACGTACACGTTTACACGAACATAGTAAGAAATTTAATTTGGGACTATATTCCAGTATGACAAGAATTAATTTTTAAAGATAAACAATTCCAACAAAAGGGAATAAATATACATAGATGGTTTAATCATCGTAGCAAATAACCTCATACATTCATCGGAAAAAAGAGGTTTGAGAATAACTTGAAAAAATGAAAATAAAGTTATAGTCTGTCTCTTCTTGTCTGACAGCACGCGAAAAGGTACTAAACCATAGGCGTCACCGTTCATCTAAGGAATTTATTTACTATTTAATGTTATACCCGATCTGATATATAAAGGTAATATAAATGTAAATTCGGTTAGTTAAAATAACTAACTGACCTTCATACATTTGTAGAGTACATACAGTTAAAACAATAAACTATTTTTGAAATAATCTTGTAACGCAACTATTCTGACTGAATATTTCATTAATTATCTTGAGAATTTGAAGCAGGTCAATTCTTGGGAGACATATTAACAAACCATTTATCAATTCATTCTCCAGATAATTACTTTCTGATTTTAGAAATGTTGATAATAACATTTCCAAGAAACATTACAATAGGGTCCTACTAGGGATTGTCCCAATGACTACTTAGAAATTTTGCAGGTATATACGGTGAAACTTGGTCTCACCCAAATTTGTAAAATTTGTTTTGCTTAGAGTCGCTTATGTTCCATAAGTGTTAACTGTGTTGTGAAAAATGTCTTCAAGTTTTACCCTAGTAAAGTGTAAGAGCGTGCTTAGCTTACAAACGAAGACTGTAGTGTTAAATGTGCATGATGCTGTTGTACATCAAATGCCGGCTGCTACTGTTAGAAATGTAGTTTCGACATGTTCCAATATGACAGGAGTTAGTGAATCTACTATTTACAGGCTTCTAAGAGAGAGGAAAAATGGAAATATATCTCCACCTAAAAAGTCAACTGGAAGAAAACCATTTGACATTGATGAACATATGCAAAATAGAATAAGACGAAAAGTACATGAATTATATTTTAAAAAAGAGATCCCAACCTTTGACATAATTCTAAGAATGGTGAAGGAGGACGAGAATTTGCCTGACATAGGGAAAAAAACGTTGTGGAAAATATTACACAAATTAAATTTTACTTGGGAGAAGAAAAGTCGCAAATCAGTGCTAATCGACAACGAAGAAATAATATGTTGGAGACGCCAGTATTTACGATTTATCCGAAAATACAGACAGGAGGGAAGACAAATCTATTATCTAGATGAGACGTGGCTCAATGAGGGACATTCAGTAAAAAAAATATGGCAGGACAAAAGTATTCAAACCAGTCGTCAAGCTTTCATAGAAGGTTTATCTACTGGACTGAAAACTCCTACCGGTAAAGGTCGCCGACTAATAATAACGCATATTGGATGCAATCAAGGGTTCGTTGAAGGTGGTTTACTGGAGTTTCAGTCAACATCAACCAAAGACTATCATGAAGAAATGACTGTAGATGTTTTTGGAGAATATTTTACACAAATGGTCGAATTAATTCCAAATAATGCTGTAATCGTTATGGACAACGCCACTTATCATTCGCGATTAACAGAAAATCTTCCATCTACCTCTTGGAGAAAAGCTGATATTACAAACTGGTTAATCGTAAAAGATATACCATTTAAAGATGATATCTTGAAAAAAGAACTTTTAAAGGTTGCTTCAGATCACAAGCTACAATTTAAAAAGTTTGTTATTGATGAAATAGCCAAGAATCGTGGGATAACTGCGCTTCGTTTGCCGCCATATCATTGTGAATTAAATGCGATAGAGTTAATATGGGCCCAAATGAAATGTTATGTAGCTAGACATAATAAAACATTTAAAATAAAAGATGTTCGTGAACTCATGAAGTACTCATTGACAACAATAACTGAAGAGAACTGGAGAGATGATGTGAATCATGTAATTAAAGAGGAAGAGAAAATGTGGGTTTCAGATAACCTCATAGAACAAACTATAGAGCCGATAGTGATCTCTCTCGACGAGTCCTCGGATGATTCTTGTATGGCCAGCGAAGATGATGATACTATAGATTGAATTTTATATTTCCTATAAATGGTATGTTTACTTTACTTAATATACATTAATTCATTGTCAATAAATTTGAATTATGAAAATTAAACTATATTTTCTTTAATTAATTTGATTTAATAAAAATGAAAAAGTTACTTGTTAATAGGCCTAAACGAATGAATTTTATTTCAACTGTAATGTTGACCGAATCTAATTAAATAAGCAAAATGAACTAATATCGTAATCTCCGCCACTGCCGCACTGTTCATCGTTTAGCTGGCATTGTTCAGTTTTATTACCATATTGTATTTTGAGCCGAAACAGGGATGTACAGATAAACCAATACAGACACCTACTTGTTTTGCATTAGAATTTTAGTATTTACTTGTAAAATTCTTAGGTTCACTCTGTAAGAGATAATTTTCTATTTGAATATTTAATGAGGCTACTGTGCTGTCAGACATTAAGAAATAGACTATAAAAACCTGGTGATGATTAATAACTGCAAATATCTTGTGAATATGGCATGAGATACGAAGAAAAATAGGCCTAACTTTGGTCGCAGGGTGTTCGAAATTTTTGAAACAAATTGAATATGTTCTAAGTGCGACCCTGTAATTACATTTTTTAGTGCTCTGATCTCGTAAACATAAAAATTCAATTGCATTTTTAGGATGCCTCTCATGATACATTAGGTACATTTAATTAAAATATAAAAAAAACATCCATTTGTTAACCCCCAAAACTTTGATGGTAAAATATTGTCTACAGAAAAAATAAAAAGCAATTTAGTGGATTAAATGTTTATGTCCTTTTCAATGATAGAGAGCAATATGAAAAAAAATTCTATACAGGATGTAGTTTTTAGGAAACACTTTTTGAAATTTTTTGTTGTGCCGTACCTGGGTGTGTCATACTTTGATGAAGTTTATAGGTAATGGTTACTACGTACACCTAATTTTGCACTAACATACAGGGTAATTCGGAAGTTATGAGATCCGAAAGAACTAGGCTAAAGATCTGTAAGTGTAGAGGACTTATTAAATACTGGTTGTTTGGTACAGCCAAAGCGATAGGTCCATCTTCAGTTAATGATATGCCCTTTTCTCAATGAAACACCTTGTATTATACCAATGTAGAAATATAATGCCGGATTTAAGTTTCCTCAATGTATTGATTGATCTCATTTTCCCTCCTTTTCAAAAGGAGAAAATTTTACCCGTTAATAATTCACCTCTTTCAATAATTGAATCCCATTAATGATATGAACGGGAACGAACATACAAACTACTGGTAGTATTGTACATCAATAATTTGATTCCATACTTTAAAATATCGATATTAATTTTATTGTCAATTCAGAAAATAAATACCTATGGCATGGATATTTTATAACTCTATTGGATTTATATTATGTACTTGTTCCAGTAATAACAAAATTTCAATTATTTCCTATATAAAAACATACACGAGATCACACCAGCTGTCTTATTTATTGTTATTGTTGCAAGATTAAAGGCTGTTCCTAATATACTCTTAATCTATTTTTTAAAAGACTGGTATAATAAATCTGTCGCACCATCGTTTATTGCAGATCGCTCATTGGCGTACCTACCTGAAAATCTTTAGAAATAACTATTTACCTTTTTTGTTATTACTGAATGACCTAAGACTGATATCGTAATGATAAATGAAATGTTACCTTCCAAGAAATAATCGAACAAGACTTAAGGCCGTATACCATTATGTAGTTTCCGTTTTCTGTATAGTTTTCAATGTTGACAAAAACTATAGTGTCGTACGAGCATATCGAATACTATATAGTGTTTTTAAATGAAACTCAAGGTCTCTAGTTAATTCCACAATATAATACAAGTTATTGAAAATTCTAAAAAATTGACAATTGTTTCGATAAATCAATATCATCGTCAGAATGACAGAAGTTACATTTCATTTTATACCTACCTGATGTTTAGTAGTTATTTTTGGCTAGACCAAGAAGTAACCTAACTTGTGATTGGCTTAATATATGTTTTTAGAAAAAAGAAGAAGATGTGATATTACAAATATTGAAGCTTAGATATTATTAGCCCTATGGTGATATCCTGGATATCATTTTTCCAATTAAGATCAGTATAACTGTGCAATGATATAGAAAACCAGGAAAACTATATCTGCTGATCTTTACAATTATCACTTAAGAAGACAGTTTATTAGTGGAGAATTCCCTAGATTTAACTGTTCATTGACAACTTCATATTGTGGGTTTCTTAAATGTCTTCTAATTTCCAGTTCTTCAAGGAAATCCAGTTCTTGTTTCTTTTCACAAATACGCAGTACTTCTAGTTCTGTGTTAGGTGTCAATGAATGATTGGTGTCAAGTAGATGTTTTGCGTAGTGGGATTTTAAAACAGAAAGTAACGTTAGTACAAAATTGTTAAATGTAAAAACAAAAATACCACTATTAAAGAAGTCAGGTATATATAAACTCAAATGTCCAGAATGTAATGCTGTCTATTTCGGTCAGACCCTTAGGAATTTTGAAATACGATACAGTGAGCACTTACGAGCATACAGATTAAAACAACCAGATAAATCCCACTACGCAAAACATCTACTTGACACCAATCATTCATTGACACCTAACACAGAACTAGAAGTACTGCGTATTTGTGAAAAGAAACAAGAACTGGATTTCCTTGAAGAACTGGAAATTAGAAGACATTTAAGAAACCCACAATATGAAGTTGTCAATGAACAGTTAAATCTAGGGAATTCTCCACTAATAAACTGTCTTCTTAAGTGATAATTGTAAAGATCAGCAGATATAGTTTTCCTGGTTTTCTATATCATTGCACAGTTATACTGATCTTAATTGGAAAAATGATATCCAGGATATCACCATAGGGCTAATAATATCTAAGCTTCAATATTTGTAATATCACATCTTCTTCTTTTTTCTAAAAACATATATTAAGCCAATCACAAGTTAGGTTACTTCTTGGTCTAGCCAAAAATAACTACTAAACATCAGGTAGGTATAAAATGAAATGTAACTTCTGTCATTCTGACGATGATATTGATTTATCGAAACAATTGTCAATTTTTTAGAATTTTCAATAACTTGTATTATATTGTGGAATTAACTAGAGACCTTGAGTTTCATTTAAAAACACTAATATGAGCATATTCCACAAAGTAGGGGTCGAGACAGTCAATTTCATATCGAATACTGTACAGAATAGTATATTGTATAATTAGTGGGAAAAGCATAATATTCCCAAACGACTGTGATAATTACCAGACGAGGAGCGTAGCGACGGGTCTGGTAAAACAAGAGTTTGGGAATATGCTTTTCCCACGAATTATACATACTATTTTTTCTTCGATCGTTGATTTACATTTAAAAAATTAATTAAAAGATATTTAATTCAAGATGTAATCAAGTAAGTTTAGATAGGTTTCTCTATATTCATATTGAAATATAGAACCATGGAAATTACTTTGTTATGACAAAAGTAAAATAATTTTCAAGCCGGTTTTGTTTGACTCGTATTTTATAAGGAATTAAAAAAGAATTAGTAAACATGAACACTGATAGTGATTATTTGTTACCTTGTACGCCTCATGAACTTAATTTACTTCCGGAGAAATCCAGAGAGAAGTATGAACTTGCTTCATGGACGCATGGACGTTTGCTTTATGGACGCTTCATGGATTTTTGCAGAAAAAACAACAGTGTATCCTTTTCTGAGAATGTACTGATGGCGTATGTTGCTGAATTGGCTAAAACAATGAAATCTTCGACTTTGTGGGCACACTATTCCATGCTTCGATCAACTTTGTCGGTTAAAAATAATATTAATATTGCCCGGTACCAAAAACTGAGAGCATTTTTAAAACGTCAAGCTACAGGATACAAAACAAAAAAACCAAAATTTTAACCCAGGAACAAGTTCAGAAATTCATTTTAAAGGCCCCAGATGACATATTTTTATCGACGAAAGTAAGTAGATATAGATAAAATAGTATTACTTAAAATTCACAAAATACGAAATATACAATTTTTGATTACTTTTTAGGTAGCTTTAATATTTGGAATAGCAGGAGCCTGTCGACGAGATGAGCTTGTCCGGAGGATATAGAAGATTTCGGTTCAAAAATACTGGTAAAAATACCAGAAACAAAACCAAATAAACCTAGATCATTTATCATTAACGAAACCTATTTAGGCCTAATGATTTTGAAAATCCTAGATTTTTTTTTAAATTCAACAAGGGAAAAGGATGGAAGACAGTCATTGGAATAAATCAATTTGGAAAAATGCCGCAAATTGTTGCAAGTTATTTACAGTTGCCAAATCCGACAGAATATACAGGACATTGTTTCCGAAGATCATCGGCAACATATTTGGTAGATGCTGGAGCTGATATTCTTTCTTTAAAGCTCCACGGAGGATGGAAATCTTCCAATGTGGCGGAAGAATATATTGACGAATCACTTAATAATAAAGTAGAAGTCTCTAATAAAATATTCAACACCCCTGTCTCGGCTTCAAATGAAAATGATCAAAACGAGATAAACCAAACAATTAGCCATACAGCTTCAACGTCTATAAATTCTCGTTGCCCTCCAGTGCAATTCACAAATTGTACAAACTGTACAATAAATGTAAATATTAACAACAATTAATTTGTGTTCAAGAATATCGTTATAAATTAGATGTTTCTTTTAATTCTTTTATAACAACTTTATCAATACCTATAAAAATTAAAACCATACTTAGTTTCATTTTATTGTAATAATCCATTTGTAACATTACCGCACGCTACAGCAGTGCGGTAAGAATATTATCATACTGTTATTTTCTAATTGCTTAGCAAGTGCCCACTATTCTGAAATGTTAAGCTTTGCGCATAGAAAACAGGTCAAAATAGTGTCACTTTTCCCACGATCGGAGAAATAGTATTTTTTCTACAACTGCTATGAAAAGTAGCATATCTCTCATAGCTTACTTAATTTCAAAACCATATATTGCTCACACTGTGAGAAATATTATTTCTCACGGCACTTTGCCCACACTACATACATTTATATGGAGAATCCAGTAGGGGATCCTCGATGCCCAGCCAATTTCAGAAACTTATACTCGATGCCCAGCCGTTTTCGGTGGGTGGTCCTCGATGCTTAGACTTTTTCTACAAAACTATTCACTTGTATTCTTTAAATTTGTGCAGTTGTAGAAAAAGTATAGTGTGCAACATGTGGGAAAAGTACTTTTCTCACTCGTGTGTTTGCGGCACTCGCCCTTGGCTCGTGCCCACTTGTTGCACAATATAGTATTCCCTATAATATTTCTGTACAGTTTCGGCGCTAGTTTCTGCGCAATAGGTCAAATATCGTGTTGATGTCAGATTGTGTCGTGTTTATGTTTAGCCTAACCTAACCAATTCCTTGTTTAGTTGACATTATTTTATTCGGTTTCCTGTTATTATGGACGTAATCGTAACGGCTGCCTGTGCTGCGGCAGTAGTTGGATATTCAATGATATTTCAAACTATTTGCCAATACAATTCCCGGAAAAATCCAAAGCGAAAATGGATTAAGCCCTGGATTCAAACGAGAACAAGTCGTTCGACTTCGAATGTGTTTAATTTGTAAAACAATGAGCTTTTGCAAGAAGATCCATTAGCATATAAAAACTTTTTAAGGATGTCCCAGACAAAATTTGATTATAATTTGGTGAAACAGGATATTGAGAAATCCGATACTCATTTTAATGGGTTAACATATAATACTCAATGGTAAGTTATGTTTATACAATGAATTGAAGCTGTAAATATTAATTGACAATGACTTTGGGCAGCTCTACCACCAATCGGTGGCGTTATTTTTGTTAATTTCAATATCGAAAACTACATAAGTGTCATACACAATTTAATGGACGCAAAGTTTCATATACAGGGTGCTGTACAGTTTTTGTCGAGATTGACGACTGTACAGAAAACGATATCGAAAACTGCATAATGTCATACGGCCTTTAGGCTGAAAACAGACGGAGCGGTTTTCGCCGAGTCGGTCGGAGAAGCGGCGCCGAGTCGGCTGGCGCGCGTACCCTGCCTAATACCATGCCCCACAACAGTGTTACGAGACGACTCTAGTTAGCACATCAGTACAGTTCGACAAGCGTAAGGATGCCTCTGAGATGCACAAACGATAGAAAGCGTGAGTAGATGTGCGACAAAGGTCGACTACTGTTTACAACTGGTTATCATCGGAATGTATAATCGGGAGAGAATTTTTTCTGCAACACGTAGGAACGTAGGTTCTTATCTGAATTTTCATTAATTCCTAATGAACTTTTCGAATTATATAAGTGTCTGTGATCACTGGACCGTTTATGAAAATTGCATAATTTTCCCGAAGCCATAAGTGTAAATAAAGTACGACTAGGAAAATAATGCATCGCCAAATAAAACCAGAAATAGGTAAATAAATATAATAAAGAACGCGAGGAACATACACAAGTTGACGGGACACTCGAAAATATTTCTAATTTAAGGGCTTCCGGTGGAAAGGGACTGCCCGACGTGAACTGAGCCCTTAATTGCACCCCATTCGATTTTTTTGAGGAAAACGAAATTTCAAAGCAAAAACCTGATGGAAATGAATAATCATTCTATAAACATTAATTAAAAAATACATTTTGCGAAAGAATGATAAAAATATACAGGGTGTTTTGTATAAGAACAGAGGAATTTATACTCACATAAATATAGCTATAAATTAACATATGTTTTTCCACCCACGACTAGTATATTTTCTGTTTTCTTGTTGTTTCTATCAGAGTGCTCTTCAATTCCAGACAAACTTCCTTCATCTTCTGAAACGGCATCTTCAGACTCCTGTTCTGATTCAGATTCAGTGTCGCTGTCCTCATTTAAATTAATAATCATGTTATCTATGACAATATCTATCATTGGTTCTTTTGAGATAAACTCGTCTTCAAATTTCTTTGCTCGTTCACGACGAGATTTCCACTGCTCGGCTGAAAACGTAGCAAAAAAATTGTCGCAATGTTGAATAACATCGTTGAAATTGAAGGTAACATTTTTATATGCCACATAATATTTCAGTTCAGACCACACCAACTCGATTGGATTCAAATCCGGGTGGTATGGCGGTAATCGCAAAACCTCATGATTTGATGCAATGAACAGCTGATCTATTTCAAATTGCTTATACTTTGGCTTGAAGTTATTCACTAGGGCGTATAACTGCGGCTTCAACATCTCCATACTGAAAGGAATATTCCTCTGCCTCAACCATGTCTGCATTTCAGCTTTTGTCGTCGCGGAAGTTAGCGTTTTATTAGTTTGTTTATTGTGATAAGGTGCATTGTCTATTACCACAACGCTCTTTGGCAACATATTGGGTATTAATTTGTCTGTTACCCATTTCTTATAATTATCATAGTTCATTTCGTTATGATAATCACCAGTATTGTTATTTGATTTCCATCTTATGTAAGCATTAGGCACAAATCCATTTTCACCACCCGCATGTATTATGATAAGACGTTGCCCTTTACTAACAGGTTTTTTTCAGCCCTTCCATTGAATCATCATTCCAACTTTGATCATGTGTGTGTGAAGAGTGAATGTACGTTTCATCCATATACACAATAGGTCTACCCTCTTTTCTATAGCTCTACATTTTCTTCAAAAATTCTATTCTAAGTAGTCGAATGGGCTGTCGTTCCATTAATATTTTCCGGTTGGTTTCTGCTTTCCTCCATCGAAATCCCAAGTTTATGGATTTCCTTTCTCAAAGATTCCCTGCTACCCTGATATTCCATATCTTCCACAATTGTTTTATGAACCTCTTTGAGCGTGGGAACTCGTTTTCCGTGACATGGTAATTATTGATACATCTACGTAAAATAGCCAAATCAGCATTGTCCATGGTAACTTTTGATTTTTTGTTTCTCTTTTTATTTGGAGTTGAGAATTGTTCCATTTCACCTTTTTCAATTTTATTCATTTTGGAATTAATTTTCCTAATGCTTCTAACGCAAACTCCCGTTGCGGCAGCAACTCGTTCTTGAACCTTCACAAGAGGAACACTGGTTTCACCTATCCTTGCTTCTGCCTGCATAAATTTGATGACATTACTGACAATTTCCCTACTTTGTCCACTCAGAATCTTATTTCTCACTTTACTCTTTGACGGCATTTTCAAACACAACAAACTACACTATAACCTATCTAATAATATTTCAAAATTATACACAACCACAACACAAGGATTTCACATTCCACACATAATCAGAATAACGCCACAATAATTTTATTCCTCTGACTGTACACTCACGACGTTAACTGCTTGAATAAGGCGGAGCGATTGAGCTCCTCCCCACTCCTGGGTTTTGTCTACTGCGCAACCAATTCTCGGAGGCATCCTTACGCTTGTCGACCAGTAGGTAGGTATTCCTATATGGGATGAAATAGGCGTGAGCGTATGCGAGGTGGTTAAAAAGATTTGAGTGTTGCTAGTGTGGGAAATTTGGACGTTGTAAAATCACTTTATGAAATTCATATAAGACCAGCTATATGCGTTCCGTGAAGAGTAACAACTTGGGCTTTCTGGGATTCAACCTGGAGCGACCGGAAGGCCTGTGCCTACTGGAATTCAGCAGAAGAGAGTTGAGTTCCATTTAACCTTCCCGGTTGGTTCTTTATACTCGCAGGAAGAATTATCATCATTTTGATGTTATTGCTCTTTAATATTTTTCTTACGATTTTTTTTTTACAATAAACATATTTGTACGTAACAAAAAATCCGGTACAGTTGACTGCCCTAATCATGTTGCCACTTACTTCCAGAAAACTGCAACAGTTGCTGCAAAGGCTGTTCTCGAAAATGTGCCCGTGGATATCCAACTGCAAAGTTGTCACCAAAAAACAATCGAAGAAAACAGGCAAATATTGTCAATTATTTCCTGTATGTTATTCTGCGGCACAAATGATATGCCTCTTAGCAAATGAAGAGGTTTTTTTTCGATTTGCTGAATTTGCGAATCGATTCTGGAGACAACAAATGAAGAATCACCTGGAGAAGTGTCATCAAAATGCACTTTACACATTGCCAATCATACAAAATGAATTAATAGGTTTATGTGGCGAAATTATTAGGGAGAATGTAATTAATGATGTTGAAAAATATAAGGCTTACCGCAGTCTTTGCTGACGAAACATCAGACATAGCAGGGAAGGAACGGCTTGCGCTTCTACGATGAAAGTCAAGGGAACATTCGAGAATAATTTGCAGGTTTTGTGGAACTGAAAGCACAAGATACGTCATCAATCGCCGCAGTAATTGATAGATTTTTGGTTGGCTACAATTTTCCACTAGAATATTGTGTATGATTTGGTTTTTATAGCTGTGACACAATGGCAGGCAATGAGGGTGGTTTACGAGCAATTTTAAGGAAAAAGTATTCCAAAGCATTATATTTCCATTGCTCAAATCACAAACTCAATCTTGTGGTGAACGACGCAAATAGTGTACCGGAAATTTGAAACACCATCGCTTGCTATAAAGGATACTATAACATTTTTCAGAGAATCGACAGCTCGTAGGAATTCGGCTCCTAATCTATTCCAATTGTGTGAAACCAGATGGACTGAAAAATACAAAAGCATTTTCCAAAATACGCACAAAATGTCCCCGAGCTTGTGAAAGCCCTGCAAAAACTATGCATTGAGGGAAACTACGCCACAAGAAAATCTGCATACCAGTTGAGGTTATGAAACCCTCGTTGCTGTGATCACAATCGCAAAATACTCGGCAGTATTCGAACCAGTAGTTAATGTCTTGCAAGCTATAAACATTGATTTGATCATGGTAAGAGAACACATATGAGGAATCCTTGAAGTATTCAAGAAGGACCGTGACGTCACTGTTGAAATACTTCAAAAAGCACAGGACATTGGAAAGGAATTAGAAATTGATATTACTGTTACACGTCTTGCTCAAAAGCAAAAACACAGGAAACTGATAATGAATACTGGAGACGTTCACTCATTATACCGTATATCGATTCTGTCAGATCATCGCTGAATATTCGATTTTCACAAGGAAATTCCTCAGCTTTAGCCTTGACAAAACTGCGTCCCTTATATATGCTGAAAATGACTATCGGGGAATTACAAAATAACGCAGAATTATTTACAGCGTTTTAAGAATTGGATGATATCACCGAAAAACTGGACGTATGGTTTAATTTGTGAAAGAAAAAAAATATGTGAGGACAGTTTAAAGGATATTGGAGTAACTGATCTTTTAAATGAAGCCCACCATGAGGCGAGCGCTCTCAATTCTGAATGCAATTTCACCCACTACCGCGACTGTAAAACGGTCCTTGAGTACGCTTCGGAGAGTGAAGACCTGACTTAGGAGCACTATGGGCGAGGAAAGGTTGATGGGGATTATATTTGATAAGTTTGCATCGGAATTTTGTTAAAGAAAACTGTTAGATGGTCGATGAAAAAGTTTTACAAACATTTTCAGCAAATTCTAGAAAATTATTATTAGCTTAGAAATAATGAATAAAAACAATTTTCCAAATTGTTTTGACGTTTTATTTTGTAAGAAGTTCAGATCTTGAATATGCCCTTGTACTTTTCCAAAATTGAAAATTCCCTGTATCGTAAAAATATTTCATATTTTCTCTTATCTTGTTTTTGCTCTTTGTAACGACCACCTCTCATCAATCAACGTTACTATTAAATCAAATCATAAGGCTGGTATGTATTGAAAATATATATTTTTACACACCGATTTATTGATTGGAACAGTGAAAAGATTAAAAGCAAATCTAGTTAATTTTACAAAAGAACAATAAACCCATACTTAAGCGGATTTTATCAGTTGCCAGGTGTATAGTTTTTGTATAATCTAATCTCATTCGATAAAATAGCTTTAACGTTGGTTTTCATCACAACGTTCATGGGTTTTAATTAATAATGAATGAAAATGACGATTCCAATAATGCATCACCCCATTCCGACAAATTTTACTGGGTGTCCCAAATTTTATATATTTTTTCTACTAGTCTTTTCATAATTATACTACATATTATAATTCTAGAGTTATATCCTCAATTGATATGTATAAATAAAATATATTGTACATAAGGGTTAATCACACGTATTTTATATATTTCAAACTGACACTTTTTTTTATTTTTAAAGTATTGTCCAAATTAAATATTAATTATCATTCTTGTTCCTAATTATCTACCCAGTAGTATCGTGTGACTGTTTACTCTAGATTATACAGGCTATTTAATTGCTTCCTGACGTTTACTATATTTCAATGAATTATCTGTCACCAATAATCAACCAAATGTCACTGCCAAAAGTAAAAAATGTATTGAGTTAAATAAATTTAATTTCTATCAAACTTTTCAAAATATATTATAAACGAATTTCACAGCAAGTTAAAATTCAAAAGATTATATACAATTACCAAATCACAAAACAAATCCTAGTTTTCCTTTTTTTTATCAAATAACAGTATCTTGTCTACACAAATACAAACTAAAATTAAATAAATTACTAACTAGAATACTTAATATTGTAATGTTTTTGTTATTTATTTAAACAATAAACGGGTGGGATAAATTTTAAACACTCGGTATTGCTACTTACTAATTTATTTAAACACTAACTCACTAACACTAATTTATATGCACTTAACTAGTCACTTGAATTTAATTTATATGCACACTAACTTATTAATTTATAACACTTTTATATTCACTTAATTACTGTTTATTTGTCAAGATCACTTTATCAACGCATAAACTAAACTCATCCGCTGATCGGTCCTGTATTTATATCAAAGCTTTCTTTACTAGAACATTCCGGATGGGACAAATGCCTTTCGCGATATTTCTTAAAAGGCCTTTCGAGAACATGTTTAAAAAAACGGTCACAATAAATCCCAATAGACCTTCTCAGAATTCGGCGCGCTCGCCATTTTCTTAACTCCGTTAACATAAGGTTACAGGACCGTACTTAGTATCTGCTATCGAATTGTTCAAATGATTTTGAATTGACACTTGAATTGGTAAATGTCAAATACCCGTTCACAGGCCTAAATTTTTCAATGCACTCTTCTAATTGTTTAATTGTTCAATACGTATACTTATATTTCGGTAATCTGGACGGGAAAACTGCAATCTCGTACAATTCTAAATATAATTTAGAAATCAGGATTTTTCACTTTTTTCGAATTATGAATAAATTTTCCAAAACACGCACAGAATTTAAAGTTTTATACTATTAATTACACTATTCAAATTATTATATACTGCTTTACAAATACTTTCGTTCGGAATCTCAAATTCAACTAAACTCTTTTTCCCAATCAACAAAAACATTATATTATAGTTACAACTTTCCTCTTTTTAAAAAAAATAACTAAATTTGTTTTCTGATCTATTATTTATCCATAATTTCTCTCTACAAAGAGATTTGTTTTCTTTTATTATTAATAAATGCCTAGTGACCTCTGTCTTTAATTTTAAAAATTTCTTTATTATATTATGACATGCCTTGTCTATTATTCAATATATTCTGTAAATGTCATCTGAAATTAAATCATGCCAAATTTGACATATACTGGGTAAATAAAAATTTTTGAATATGCTATACAATACTGGGTATACCAAAAGTGTTGCACCATAAATAAATAAATGATTTTTTTTCAATTTGATATAAAAGAACTGTATTTAATTAATATATACATGTATGCCGATGGTCTGGTAATTCCAGTTACCCCTGGGTTAATCTGGAGAATGACATGGCTCCTTGCTACGAGCGTTATCCAATTCTTATCATTTGAGAAAGTTACTCTGTACCTGACATTTTCGACTGGTATGTCCCTGAAAAACAGGGTTCCAAAATCGAACAAGGTATTAGTTTATGTGAGGCAGCAACATGACAGATGTTGTTTATAACGTGGTTGGCAGAAGATGATAATAAAAACGTTTGGATATTTTTGTTATGAATTCATTGATAGTGGGCATGTCGGCTTGTTAATGTAACCATGAGGTTTTTGGGAGTTTAGGATAAACTGTTTTGTATTTTATTGCCATGCGGAGACACTTGTTTTGCACCATCTGCAGTGTATGATAGCTATGTTTGGTGGCTGTGTAGAATACTGGTGCGGCATATGTCAGTATTGATCTGATGACCTGTTCTGCCCAACTAAGTAAAAGTGCCGTATGTCACATAGGTAAGCCTTTGAGAAATCAAGGTCTAAAGTTGAATGATTAGCCCTGAGTTATAAAACTCAATAAATTGGTAACAGTTGGCACTATTGTGTCACTGACAAATTCAAAAACATTTTTATTCAAAGTTTGCTCCCAAACTATACCGGGAAACGTGTTTTTTCAACAAAATGTGCACATACTGCATTTATGCTTAGTATTCTCAATATATATCCAAGAAACTTAAACTAAGCAAAAAAGCAAAAAGTGACCTTGTTTTTATGACTTTTTACCCAAGTAGGCTATTTTAGCAATAAAAAATGTGAGTAATGAGTAAAAATAGGCTTGGTTAGATTAAGACCCTCATTTATTTAGTTTACAGTTAAAGTTTACTTTAGTACAAAACCTTTAAATTGTCATATTTAGTAGAGTTTTGGCCATTCCTGCATGATTTGAAACACACTTTGGCGGATTAATAAGTCTTTCCAGAATGTTTTCCTGTTTTCGTGAAGAACTTCATCGAGTGCTTCTAGGATATTATCCCTCTTTTCTTGAGGAAATCCACATGGACACTCATGGTATTTGGGCATCTTGATTCCCTTCATAGCCTTTTTCTGAAGAAAATCCAATTCTTGGTAGGGACACATAGGATCGTAGTTGGATTTACAATATAATACATAATCTTCTCTTCTTGCACTCACATGGACAATGTCACTCAAATACAATCTACAAGGAGATTTCTTCAACTTATGTTGTGATGTTAAATCAGGCCAGTCAAATAAATCAAAATGATGCATTCGCAGCACTTCAACATTTCCCGAGTTTGCGGTTGACACTGCAACCGTCTTCAAAATCGTTTTTTTTTTGTTTTGTCAATGATTGTTCCACCTGGTGGTGGAAACTATCGGCACTCATGAACGAATGGCCTGGTTGAAAATAATTCAAAACAATTTCTTCTGCAGCAATATCAGATGAGTTAATAACATACACGAGAAATGTGAAAAGATACCAGTTTTTGTTCTGAGACGAACAGTTGTCAAGCCAAAGGATTATTTTCTTAACATCTCTATTTTTTTTTAGAAACATATAGAGAGCACTTACATTATCCTCTTTGTTCCTTCCGGAAATTCCCTCGTGTCATAGCAGGGCATGAGGTTTGTTTTATCCTTTTTTCCCCAACAGGAGCAAAAGTTTCGTGATATGCTAGTCAGTCTCCTTTATTGAACCTCTTTACCTAGAAGATAGCTTAGAAATGTTTGTAGTGAATGAATTTCCAGGTAATTTCTTTCAATACAATTGTTAACCTTAGTAAATAGATTTAGCACTGTATATATTAAGATATTTTTATATTTTACCTTCATTCGTTTTGACAAAGCTACTGTGTTAGTGAAACGCGTCAACAAGTTTAAATTGAACATTAGTTCAAATACATGAAGATTTAATTAAACAAACTATATTGTTTTATTTCATCGTATCCTTATTGTGTTCATGGAGAGAAAACTCTTCGCATTTTTCACACTCTTCGTGGCCTAATTGGGCAAATGATATTTTCTGTTACTTAACAAGTCTTCTGTACAGATCATAAGATACTCTATTTTTGTATTCCGGGTACTTTTGAATAAAATCACCGTGCATTAGAACAATATTGACATCAGAGGGTAAATATCGCACATTGGGTGCATGTTCTCGTCTATAATGCGAGATTGTTGGGTGAAAAGACTCAATATGTGTTATAATCTCACGATGAGACCCCTTGTTTGAAGATGGCTGTTTTCCTCTTCGGTCAGGGGGAGGAGTCAAACTTCCCTGAGCGGTGTTTGTTAAGGTATAGTGTACAAATCTATCATTGGTAGGTTTATAAGTAAGAAAGAACTTTTTACACACCTCAAACGCTTTATCGCTGGTGTGTTTCAAATGATACTGGATGGATAGCATTCTTCTTTCTTTATCATTATTATTTATTCTTCTTTTCACATCTAGTTTTTAGCAAGAAGTTAGGATAAACTGTCTGCGCTCACCCCATGTCATGTTCCAAAATTGCTCATTTATTTGAATTTTTCTATCTTCACTGATACTTTCGCCAACCTTTTTCTTGTACCCATTGTTGTTACATGGACTCTCTAAAACATTGTGAGCCCTTTTCAATTCTTTGATCTTAATTTTCTTCCTTTCCTTTAAACTAACATCATTTTTTTTTCCTTTTCTTGCGGCCGCTTTCATCTTGGCCTAGGTCTCTTTCCTGTATCACCTCAACTCCATCATCTATCACTGCCTCTTGATTAGAACGAGTGTCCTCAAATTCCAAATTATCCAGAAAACCTATGTCACGCTCATTTTCTTCTATTGTTAGATCTTGGCATAGGTCTACTTCCTGTATCTCCTCAACTCCTTCATCTATCACTGCCTCTTGATTGGAACGAGTGTCCTCAAATTCCAAATTGTATTCACGTTGCGTCCGATGGCAATATCAAACGTGCTAGGGGAGTAGTTGGTATAGGGAAAATGGGTGGGTTTATCTGTACTATAGATATTACAATCAGAATTGTCGCTGAATCTTTGGAGAGTCGTTCCGTTTGAGTATGTGACATTGGAGTCTCATAGTGGGTGGTTATAGTTAAAGTCACCCACTATGAGGACTCTGTTGTGGGTTTTTGTTATGGCAAAAAAGTCTAGTTCTGTCAGTTTATTGTTTGGTGAATGGTTATCCCCCACAATTTTGATTTTATTGTCTAAAAGTAATGGGATATGCTCAATTGAAGTATTGTTTGGTTACAGGAGTTGGAAATTAGTGTCTTTTATAAGTACTGCGATGCCGCCTCTGGCGACATTCCCGGGGCGGTCCTGTCTAAAAAGGCTATATTCGGGATTTCTAAATTTCACGGAATTATTTAGTTTAAGGAACGTCTCGTTAAGAAAGAACATATCGGTTTTGTGAATCTCGACAAAATGAATTCCTGTTTTATCACCTACCCGCCTAGATGTCATATTTATCTATACCAGTGACAAAGTTGTTGTAGATAGTAAACTTTTCGAGTTTGTTGGTTGCTGTCCTCATCTCGTGTAGAAGGTCAGCTACCGCTCTCGTCAGCTCATCTTGAATGAGCTAAACTTGAAACTTCAGGGCAGAAACAGTACTATAATAAACAATTATGATTATATTCAGGGGTTCAAAGCAAAGCTTCAACTTTGGAATCAAAAATTATCTTCTGAAAATGTTATATCTTTTTCTCGGCTAACTAACAATAACACACTGTGACGCGCTGCTGCTTCGTCCTTCACCTCTCACAGGTTCTTACCAACTGACGCGTCACTTTGGACACCCTCGATGCAAAGGTTTTGAAACAAATGCTTGGGCGCCAGATTATTTTACGCGGTTTACTCCACGGTCCCTTGACCCTTAGCGTCAAGAGTTCCAGGTAGCCTCAGATGGAGGTTACGGAAAATTCCAGGGGTCTCGTTGAATTTAACACGTCTACAAAACTATAAACCTTACACGGCGATGCTACGGGATATGAAGAATTTATTTGTACATTACAAATCCTATTTAGAATATATCTACAAAATAAGACTTAACAATTTCTGAGTATTTTCAAACGGTACCGAATCAGTTAAATATATACAGTATGCAAATGTGTTCAAGCCTTATGTTATTATGCACCATGCGAAATATGCCGGTATTAAGGAATGTGAGCAATGACACAATAAACCAGGTGTAAGCAAGCAAATGCAATTGCTAATAACAGCGGAAGCGGTATAAGCAGTTTGTAATTATGCGGTAAGCAGCAGTAAAACACTCTCTGATCCGCCCCACACTCAGTTTTAACTTTTCCAAATTGCCGGTCAGACAAAACTATATACAATTTAGAACTAAAATAAATCAATGTAATTTAGAGAAAATTATGCTCGTTCTGAAAGGAAGACGGCTGGTGGCAACAGCCTCTGATCCGTCCCACAGTCGGTTTACAATTTTTCAAATTTCCGGTCAGTTGAAACTATATATAATTTAGAACTAAAATAAACCAAGGTAACTTAGAGAAAATGGTGCTCGTTCCGAAATGGAGACGGCTGGTGGCAACAGCCTCTGATCCGTCCCACAGTTGGTTTTAAATTTTCCAAATTGTCGGTTAGTTAAAACTATATATAATTTAGAACTAACATAATTCAAGGTAATTTAGAGAAAATTATGCCCGTTCCGAAAGGGAGACGGCTGGTGGCAACAGCCTCTGATCCATCCCACAGTCGGTTTTCAGTTTTTCTAATTCGGCGAGCTAATATTGTATAGCAGAGAAATTAATTCCTAAATAAAAAACCAAAAGATCACAGTTGAAATAGAATCCAATTATCGAAGAGAAAAAGCAAAAAAAATCTAATATGTATTTGGGTAATTTGAAACAGGACATTAGGTATAACAATCTAAATCGCAAAATCAAAATGTTATTTCAATGTATTGAAGGCTCAGACACTAATTCCAAAGAAACAATATAAAGAACGCAATAATAAAAACTGTAAATAAGTTTTGTTTTTATCGCTTCAAAAAAAACGGCTTACCAAAATACGGTATTATATTCTTAAATAGCCAAACTACTAAATCGTTTACTGAAATTAAATATAAAACTTTTAAAACTCGGCGAAATATTTTATTCGGTTTTCAAAAATAAATTTTCACTTACTCAGAAAATAAGGGACGGTCGGACACTGGACTTCAAAACTATCAATTTGATAACGGATCACTGCGAGGGATATCTGGATTCCAGTCCCAAAAACGCACGGTTTTTGGAATTTATAATGTAATTCCTACCTAAAATTTTTGGCAATAACGGTGGTGAGGGAATTAACTTGAATCGATTTATTTACCACAAGAAATATTTCTATTATACTGGACGGCTTTGGTTTTAATTAAAATATTTTATATACCGGACGTCCACGATAATTTAAATTTTGAAAAGCGGAATTCAATAAATTTTGAAAAGCGGAATTCAATAAATTTTACATATTTCTTTAGACGGTATTTCATGGCTTTTGAATTACTAATGAAATAAATACTTAAATTAATGCTACGGGACTGAAACGGTACCAGAAATCAAAGTTCGAAAGTAAGTAACGAGTTATATCCACTTATTAAAATTAAAATACCATCGGAAATGCTTTAAAAAAAATAACTCGTTATTTGAAAGCTGACATAAAAGCTCATTTGCAAGCGTTGGAAGACGAATTTCGCCGATACTATCGAGACATCGATTGCGAGTCACCAATATGGCACATGACAAGAAATCCATTTGTTGTCAATGTCAAACAGTTACCAGAAGAAGTTCAGGAAGAATTTCTAGAAATGAAGGCTGATTCGTCCATGAAAGATGTGACTTCCATCTTTTGACATTGGAGCAATTTTGGATCAAAAGATTGCCTGTTAATTCGAAACATGCCTCTCTTGCTTTACGAGTACTAGTTCCTTTTTCTTCAACTTACTTGTGTGAGGCAGGCTTTTCTGCTCTAGTAATAATTAAAACGAAACAGCTAAATCGTATTGATGTCGATAGCGACCTAATGATATCTCTGATAAAAACAGAACCTAGAATTAACCAACTGGTTCTGAACATGCAATCTCAAGTGTCTCATTAGTACCTACTCTTATTTTGCCTCTCTTGCTTTACGAGTACTAGTTCCTTTTTCTTTAACTTACTTGTGTGAGACAGGCTTTTCTGCTCTAGTATTAATTAAAACGAAACAGCGAAATCGTCTTGATGTCGATAGCGACCTAATGAGATCTCTGATAAAAACAGAACCTATAATTAACCAACTGGTTCTGAACATGCAATCTCAAGTGTCTCATTAGTACCTACTCTTATTTTATTATTATTTTTTAGATAAAACATTTATTATTTTAATTTCAAATTTTAAAAATTGTTTATTAGAATTAAGTACATAATGTGCGTTTTTTGTATTTATTGAAAATGTAAAGGGAGGGTGGCATGAAAAAATTAATAGTCTGGGGAACCTCAACAAAACAATGGTTGGGAAACCTTGGTGTAAGCTGTACAGCTGAATTCTTCTATTTCTTCTTGCGTAAAAATATGGTTAGTTAGCAAAATACTAATTTTCTGTGAAGGGAAGCATAACACAAACTGACAACGAGTAGTAGGTAGGATAAATAATGATGAAATATTGACAACATTAACTAATCTCACCTGATTATATAAATTAGTACTGCAACCACATTCTTACAAAAATTAGATTGTCCAGATTTGCAAGAACTATACATGTCCACTTGTTCACTGGATTAGTCAAGCATAAATTGTTTTTAGAACCAGACCAAATATCTCGGTTTATTATTTGTGACTTGACACCATATAACATGTCCCGCTTTGAACACCTGTTCGCCTTTCCCTATCGAAAAAATTTTCTCGAATTGTTTGTTACTTTTGATGTACAAAAAAATTGTAAACAATCATTATTTATTTTCCAGAGCCATGATGGAAGTGGCATACAACCTCAAAGACCAGCCCGTCAGCATCGCTCTCCAACCTCCAGCTTGAATCGGACCGGACCGCCAGGTGGTACCACCGCTGTCCTCCCAGGGGGAGATATGGACGACTCAGTAAACCAAGTGTACCTTCTGGATGACAGCGGTGGGGGAAATCTGATGCAGGAATATGATCCGTCAGATTATCCTCCGTCCTACATGTCCAATGGTAGTAACGAATTAAAAACGGAGGACGACACTGATAGTTTGGATCCAAAGACGAACGCTATTTTGGAACAACTCGGAACTAAAATTATTAGAGTTAAGGATCTTATAAGGATGGAACAGAAATTGAGAGATGGTAAGTACTAAATACGACTTAGCATAGAGTATATTTAATTTCTTTGTCACCCTTGGAAGTTATCTACTCCCCTATACTGGATATTGAAAATTTAGTTTATCGACCATTTCATGGTGTATGTAAAAAGAAAGTAGTTGTCAATGAATGCTGTTTTATTAAATTACAAATTAAGCTATTTGTGTATTAAGAGTGTAAAGTGATATATTGCCGCTCCAAACGAGGAGTATGACACGAGGCGCGTAGCGGAACGTGTCTATCTTGTAAGAGCGGCAATCTCACTTTGCATTCAAATTGCACACAAAATATTTCTACCACTGCAGATTTTATAAAAACATTTGGTAAAAATTAATGATTATTGATAACCTCAAATTTGACAGTTCCGATTTTAGAACGTGCCAGCATCGTTTTGCGCTACATGTGTGTGTTATTGTAAAAATAGTATTTACTTACTGCTAAAAACTATAAAAAATTACTTTAGTACCTATTTAATTAGTTATCGCACTGTAAATCGTCGCCCTAGTGGTGAATGGTCCTAATCCACTCAAGCTAAGTTTTGAGTAAATGCATTTAAAATTTTTGTTTTTTAGTTAAAATAGGCTTCTTAATTTGACATTTTGACTTAAGCAAATCAATCTTAACTGTATTGTAATGTTTTTATCTTATTTATTTATAAGTTTTTATTACGACGGTGGGATAATTTTATACACACGGTATGTCTACTCACTTAATTGATTTATTCACTAAACTATTCACTCATTTATATAATATACACAGTATATTCACTTACACTAATTTATATAAACACTTCACTACTGTTTATCTACTTAATCTATTTACTTGTTCACTATTTATATCATGAGATCAGATTATAAACTAACTCCTTTGGTAGGTAGCCTCTCTTATATATTTAGTCCCTTTTTTCTGGATCCTTCTAGATTACGGCTCACAAAAACAATGGACCTTACTGGAAATGTCTAGATAAGAATAGTCACAAAAAAGAATGGTAAACAGTTCGGATAAATCCCTGCGCATTCGCCAAAATTTTAATTTTTCATAAATAGCTTAGGCAGAGTCGGATTCAGGAACTACACCAGTGTGCGATTTCGTTACATTACCCCCTCCTTAAAAGGAAGTTCCTCCTGGAACTTCTGTTTAGTCGGAACTGGACGTTTTAATCGGCAACTGGACGTGTTAATCGGCAACTGGGCCCATGTCTGCACTTTTCGGTCGTATGGAAATAACAGGGCACCCTCTTCAACGGGTAACGATAACGAGGGGTGTAGCTGCAAATTAATATGTGGACACCAGTATAGTTTATTTACGATAAAAAGACGATGACGGTGCAAAACAAAATATTGTGATGTTGCCAAGCTGTAGTTTTTTCCTTTACTTAACGAAAACTAGAAAAGTCAATCTGATGTTAGACAGTTCTTCTTTTTCATTGTTCCGTGCCTCGTAGGGCGTAAGTCAAAAATATTTATTCAAAAATAAAAGGCTTGTATGATAGGCTTGATTAATTTAATATAAATATTTATTCATGAAAAACTATGAATAAGGTACAAGAAACAGTAACCAATCATTCTATATTCGAATTAACATTTAATTATTTTACATAGAAGAGGCTTAAATGACGAACGGTAGGTCCTTATACCTTATTCTATGCTCTATAGAACCATCTTCAAGAGCACTGCAAGGGTTTACGCTAAAAGGAATCAATACAAGCTGTAATCATCTTCATGCAAATTTAAATATTGTTTCTTTGTACAATATCTATTATATTTATTATAATAAAAATAGAATGGAAAAGAAAAATATAGATACACAAAATAAAATTTTGTTACAAGATATAAAAATAAAAAATCTCCCATTTTATCAGTATTATTTATGTAGAGATACTGTGGTCGTTGTTTTAATTTGTGTATTATAAAATAACTGTACCTAATTAATTTAATAATAGTTATTAGTGATTTTCAAAAAGGTGGAAATAAAGCAAATTGTATAAAAATATACAAAAAATAAAACACAAGATTTCCACTACTCCACTACAAAATCATCACTATCTTCATCTTCACTGTCAAAATTAATAATAAGTGGAAGCACATCCTGTCTATCAAATACTACTTCTCCATCCCACCCATCTTGTATAATTTTTTCAGTGTGCTCTACTGTATTTGACCAAATATCAGGAGTCACTTTTTTTAAAGACTTTTTCCATACACATATTGCTTGTTCTGTTGAAGAACCATCAGTTCCCACATGATCTCTATAAAAAATTTTAACTATGCCCCAAATATGTTCAATTGGGTTGAACATATTTTTCATATATGTCAGCTTCATATACTGTTGGTGGTTTATTCCTACAAAAATGCATATATTTAAACAAAATAAGTTATCTAAGTATTACCATAATATATGGAAAAATGTTTATATCAGCTTACCGTTTTACTAAATTCAATAATTGGGTTTTGAGGAAAGTATTTTCAAAAGGAATATCATTTTGTATCAACCAGTTCTGTATATCAGCCTTTTTGGTAGCTGTTGTTGGTACTTTATTGATCATTGTACTGTCATAACTCGCATTATCCATTACAATTGTGGCAGGTTCTTCCAAGTTCACTAAAAGCTGGTATTCAAACCAATGCAAAAAAATTTCTCGGTTCATTTCACCGTGGTAATCACCATCTTGTTTTTTGGAAGAAAAAACCAGCTCTGCTCCAGGAATAAATCCAGAAGAGGAACCAGCATGCAATACTATATAACTTCAATAAGGAAATAACAAATTACTACTAGGTTTCCCATATAGACTGCATAGCTCAAAACAACTATTAATAATTATACAGATTTAATTAAAATAGTGTGACTAGTAAATATTTGAAAAGGTCTTAAAATGACAGGAATGTTAGTACATCATAAATTAAGTGCTAAATTTTATTATTCAATTACCTTGGACCACCAATTTTGTTTTTTTTTCACGCTTCTATGATTAGGATCTTGCCAAGAACGTCCAACAGTACCGTCTTTAAATATCCAGGTCTCATCCAAAAACACAAATTGATATAAACCTTCTCTTTTTATCTTGACACATTCATATAGGAAATGTAGGTACACGTTTTAATGCGATATGTGGCAACTCCATTAAACCACGACGAGGATCATCTTTTTGGTATTTGAATCCAATATTTTTCACTATCTTCCAGAGTGATGTTAAACAACCATTAAAGAGTTCACGCTCCTGGAGTTTGTCTCTTAAAGTTTTCAAGGTTATGTGTTCCTCTGAAAAAATATTGTGTTAGTTAATTGTGAATAAAATAAAACAGTAAATTCAATATACTCACTGTTTCCATACATTTCGTATATAACATTTCCGAAAGCATTTTTTGATCAAAGTTATCAATTTCAACAATAGGTTTTACGCCTTGTCTCTTTTTAGGTAACGCTTAGTTGTAAAGCTTCCGCAACTCTCTACAATATAATTACTTCAATTTATGAAAGAATAATATATTATCAAGTTTAATTAACCTAACTTAACTTTAAAAACATTTAATCATTTACATTTAAATATGTAACAATAATATTAATAATGATGAATACAAATAGCAAATACTATTACTTACGTCTCTTACAGCAGTAAGCGGGAGAAGCGGGTCCCCATTTCGGCATTCTCGTTCAAAATAGCTCAACAAAGATGATACTATCTTTTGACATTTTATGTTCAGCTGCTTCGGCATTTTATTAACCACACACTGCAGATTTGCCTAAATAATTAGTTATGAAAATAACTGTTTTTTTAATCTTAAAGAAGCAATAATTTAAAAGCACCAAAAAAACTAGTAAATATTAGACGATGACCGAATGTTAATAAACGTCAAAACAAACTGGGGAATTGTACCAGTTGATTTGACAACGTCTTGAAGTTTTGCCAACCCGTTAGCTGTAAATTGCCCTGGCTGTTGAGGATAAATTGTATTCACGGTTGGTAAATTAATATTTATTCGGATAAGCAGGAAAGTAACTAAAAATGACATCACCGTCTTTTTATCGTAAATAAACTATATCTTCAATATCCGACTTTAGAGACGAAGTTTTATTTTCGATTTCAGCGGCAATGTCATTTTTCATGGATAAGACATCTGCAGAAATATCCTTCTTCATAGCAGAAATATCGTTCTTCACATTAGTCGAAATCTTCTCTTCCATAGTAGAAATATCATTCTTCATGATTGAAATCATCTCGTCCATATTAGTAGAAATCTCTTTCTTCATATCAGAAATAGACGAGATTAATTAAGGTGGAAGCCTCGTCTTTGAATAAAAATGTTTCTGGACCAAAGCCGTCATTTTCCAGTGCCACTTTAAGTCTTTCTACTAATTCACTTTTCTTACCGGACGTTTCCAACTCACGGTTTTCCAATTCTGCCTTTAGCTCTGTCACTTTCAGGTCACTTAGTCTCTTGGCCATTATTACGTAGCTATTTATTTATATTATCCCATTTCTGACACCAATGTAATGTTTTTTCTTATTTATTTATAAGTTTTTAGTACGACGATGGGATAAATTTATACACACGGTATGTGGACTCAATTTATTCATTCACTAAACTATTCACTAATTTATATAATATACACATTATATTCACTTACACCAACTTATATAAACACTTCACTAACTGTTTATCTAAGAGTAATAGTAAGTAAGAGCCTTTTTCTGGATCCTCCTAGATTACGGCTCACAAAAACAATGGACCTTATTGGAAATGTCTAGATAAGAATAGTCACAAAAAATATTGGTAAACAGTTCGGAGAAATCCCTGCGCATTCGCCAAAACTTTAACTTCATACATAGCTTAGGCAGAGTAGGATTCAGGAACTACATCAGTGTGCGATTTCGTAACAGTATTACAAAAATATTTTATCAGAAGAAATTATTGTTTTCGCTATAATATGTCATTTATGTGGTTTAGGACTTTTCACTTCTTAAACCTAAATTTGTAATTTTCGAAATTAGCACTTGAAACTTATTAAACCAAATTAAGCACAAAAAAGTTAAATAGTATCTTCATCATCTGAAAGGCTCAAAGGGGCTTCTTCCGTAAACCTCAAATTTTCATAAAATGGATGGTAAGCTGCAGGAATACACAGGGAAATGCATAGTAGAAGCAGGCTATGAAGTTTTCTCTTTTCTATGCACAAAGGCTCTTTATAAAGAACTTCAACATTACCCCTTAAAACCGTGTACAGCCCTTGTGGAGATCTTCTTAATGAGAATCGATTGGAAAGTTTTTTATATACAATATTCGGGTAGAATCTGCCTTCATTTTTGTTTCGATGTTTAATGACCATAGAGGAAAGCTTTTTAAAATTTAAAAACTGAACAAAGTTTAGTTCAACTACTTTATAAAAAGGTTTCTTTGTATTTGCCGTGCGTGCATTTTCGTACCAACCTTCAGGTGTAAAAATATCAACTTCATTGACCCTAGTCTCAATGCTAGAATGGACGCTATCGTATTATATTTCAGAATGCCCAGATTCCATGAATTTTTGTGTCACGACTTCTTCCAGTAATTCCGAAACTGCTTTCTGAAACATTGCAGCATTGATACAATTTCTGTTTTGCCCGGATGCGGTATCAGAATAAAAAGTAATGTCTTTTACAAAAGGATCAAGATTTCACAAAACATGCCACAAGCAAGTTCCAATTTCTGAGGATCCTTTCGTTCCTTCAACTTCATGCCACGTATAATTGGTAGCTTCAGAAGTTACCAAGTTGTAAACAGTAAAGTTGAAAGTCTTTTACTTCTGCGCATAATATAATTTAACAACATTGAGGGATGGTGTTACAAGAATTTTTTCCGTGTCCATTGTATAAGAAGCGAATCTGTTGAGTACTTTGGCTCGTTCTTTGTCATCTTTTTTATGGTCCCTAGCTCTAATAAGATATAAATCGTACTCTTCTTATAGTGTTAACTTTTCTGGTTCTTCCAAAGAACTGAATTTCGTGCACAAATCGCACTGATCTTTTTTTGGACGATGAAAACCAAGGTTAAATTCGGTAGCGAAAACATTTCTGTAAAAGCTACATTTCTGGGGAACGACATTTCTATCTTCGCAAAATTTGTAGTCTTATTGAAACCGTTTCTCAGAAAGATTGGAGGGCAAATAATTTCTTTTGGTAGTGCTTCGACAATAACGCGACGAAACTATAGGAATCGATTTGATATATTCCCTGATTACATTTTTTTCATTTTGTTTTTTTAGGGGGACTTTTTTTACCCCGAAAGTCTAGCTTAATCGTGCCTTTATCAGAAATCTCAACTGCGGTTTTGACTGTCCTGCTAGAAATGTTAAGAATGGAAAGAAAAACATTTTGACAAACTCGACGAGAAACTTGATTCAATGTTAAAGTATAAACAAAAGTCTTCGATTGTCTGTCTTTGTTTTCACTGTAACACCGTTTTTTTTGGAATACAAGAAACGTGTTTTATAATAAAATTCCATTTAAGCTCTTGGGATTCTAGCTTGAGAAAATTTATTAGAATTTCTTCCCACTGTTCCTTTGTAAAATATTGTATTTACATTTATAATGACGACATACAATATCTCTCACTGATTTATCACATTTTAGCTGACTTTTCTGTGTATTGTAACGCTCTTTCGTCTTTACTGGTCGGTTTGACGCTTAGAGTCCAGGTAACGGGTTGTCTCGGGCGCCAGCTTTTTATCGTGGTGTGCTCCACTTGCTCCGGGCAGCGTCAGTGAAGGAAGAAGTACTCCAGGGGTCACTTATGATGGTGACGGAAGCGCTACGACCAGTCGGGCAGATTTTACTTGCTCTACTGGATTCGAAACCTGGGTACTTGACGCTTAAATTCCTTACCTTTAAGAAGCTTATCGGCTACGGAGTTGGGAGAGAAGTAGTCAAATACCAAACATAAACAATGAGCGTTTAATCGGTGTAATAATCAATAGATTCCACTATGATCCTAAATAAAAAAATCTATCACCAGTTGTAATAACCTAAAAAACTCTGCTGTCAAAATGTCCCTAATGGACCGAGAAGGCAGCGTAGCTGGCTGTCACCACCCACGATTCCGTGGGAAACAGGAGTCGCCGGCTCCTGTAAGAAATATCCGAAAGAGCTGGCTTCGGCCTCCGCTGCTACCAGTTGTCGTTGGTAATGAGAGGTCTTGTGTTATGGGGTTACGTCAGTTAGAGGGGTGTGTTGAGGAAAATTTTTAGGTGTAGCTCTTATGTGTATATGTTAGGTATTCATGCTCTCCTGGTTGAGAAAATAAATTAACCGACAATGATTTCTTAAACGAGTTTAATAAAAAAATAAGAAAATAAAAATAAATTACACCAAGTTGACAAAGTGTCTGTTAATTTTTGATTGGTGGAACTTATCGTTCGACGTAATTGTGTAATAGGTTTTTTACCTCGATTAACAATTGAATTTTCATTTGATTTCGCAAAATTTCGTTATTTTGATGCAATTATTATTTCCGGTTAAAATATTATTTTTTTCTTTTTCCAACAAGACATACCGCTTAGATAAGTGTTTTTCCATTGTATGAATGTGAACGACCGCTTTCTATAGTTTAAACGTTACAATGTAAAAAGTAATTTGTTATACAGGATGATTCTCCCCATATTTCTTATTTTGGTATTTATTACATCGGTACAAGACAAACAAAGCAAAACTATCAATCCCTCAGATCAATTACTTATCTCACTAGGCGAAAGCAAGAAACGGAATTGCAACCTTTAATGTAGTAACAGTGGGCTACAGTGTAATCACATAATAATTACGCAGAACGGGGTGCAAACGGCAAACAGGCTTGTAATAATAAAAGCGGAACTAGTGCCGAAAGCAACCTAGGCTCTCGGTCTCGTAGTATCAAATCCTTAATCCGCGAATGAATACTTAACACCCCCCAGTGACGGTTTTCAATAACAATCGGCTTAAGGACCAAAACACGACTACTACTGGAGCGTAAATTTCTCAGTGACCCTAGCAGCAGTTTACCCCTAACGGTAATGGATTATGGCCCAAAATACGAATATCCCCTATCGGTTTCAGTGGCTTAAGGCCGAAACATGACTACTACTGGAGCGTAAATTTCTCAGCGACCCCAGCAGCAGTTTTCCCCTAACGGTGATGGCTTATGGCCCAAAATACGAATATCCCCTATCGGTTATAACAATCGGCTTAAGGACCAAAACACGACTACTACTGGAGCGTTAAGTTTCTCAGCGACCCCAGCAGCAGTTTTCCCTTAACGGTGATGGCTTATGGCCCAAAATACGAATATCCCCTATCGGTTATAACAATCGGCTTAAGGACCAAAACACGACTACTACTGGAGCGTAAATTTCTCAGTGACCCCAGCAGCAGTTTTCCCCTAACGGTGATGACTTTGGCCCAAAATACGAATATCCCCTATCGGTAATAACACTCGGCTTAAGGACCAAAACACGACTACTACTGGAGCGTAAATTTCTCAGCGACCCCAGCAGCAGTTTTCCCCTAACGGTGATGGATTATGGCCCAAAATACGAATATCCCCTATCGGTTATAACAATCGGCTTAAGGACCAAAACACGACTACTACTGGAGCGTAAATTTCTCAGTGACCCTAGCAGAAGCTTACCACTAACGGTAATGGCTTATGGCCCAAAATACGAATATCCCCTATCGGTTTCAGTGGCTTAAAGCCGAAAACACGACTACTACTACTGGAGCGTAAATTTCTCAGCGACCCCAGCAGCAGTTTACCCCCACACGGCTTAATTTAACTATTAGAAAACCCGGCGATTGAGAACCGTATACCTGAAATATATAACTGAATTCATGTCAGGTTGGTCGGTCCTGTGGACGGTTCTGGCTGGCAGACGGTGACGGATCTGAAATACAATTTTTGCGGTTCGGTATCAGAATATCGGCTTACCAATATTCCTATCGTTAGGGCGGGAGCAGTTGCGTTTTTCGCAGCTCTTACTTTGCTGTAGTTCCTCGCTCGGTCTGTGCTGTTCTGCGTTTGGCGGAGGATTTGGAACTCCCTCACTCTCAAAAATCAATTCTATTTGGTACGTATAGTTAAGTACACGTCGGTTTATTATTATTTATTTAATATTAGCGCCGCCGGACAGAAAGTAATCTATTTTATTTTAAGGATACGAATGTACCTATCGGTGAAAGTGCTCTTCGCCTGTCAGTAAAATAGTAACTTCGTTACAGTATAGTACTGTTTTCCTTCCAATCTTAAATTTTTATACACATTTCTTTTCTATGAATCTCGATTTGTTTTTCGAGTAAGCTTTTTAGCCGCATTTTCTTGGACCAGCTCGTCACCGTTAATATATACATCTAGATCACTCTCCCTTCGCAATTCAGAATTTTCATTGGAGATGCTCTCCGCCATTAAGATCAAATTCTAAATCACGCTCCCTTCTTAATTAATTTGTCGGTCCTTCGGATTCCGAAGACTCTTCATCATTGCTGGATGGTTTATAACTATCTTCACTATTAGTCAATTGTAAATTCCCTTCTCCCTTCTAGCATCAGACTCAACATAATTTGAATTCGGTTCTGCATTAGGGATATCCTCATTCAGTAGCTTTTCACCCGGAAAAAAGTATTTTTGATAACGTTGCATTGTCATTTATTATGTTAGCTTAGGAATGCAAGAAAAACATGTAGAAACCTCTTAGAAATAGTGCATGCTTTGTTTTGCCACAAATAAAATTTATATTATAATATAATAGTTCTTGTATAATCTCTAGTAAATAATTTAACATTACACTTACTAGAAATTGTTTCCTTTAGAGTAAAAATGGAGGATTTCTCGGGGATTTCTTTATGGCTGCCTCTTGTGTTAATCCTTAAATAATCACAACTATCTGATGAAGTCTGGTTTTTCTGTGTCTGAATTTCATCTGAAAATAAACTGTTTTAAAGATTAAAACTATTTTTTCCGCATCTGTGAGATGCCCTGAACAATATTCTATCATAAAATTGTCACCTGTATCAACTCCGGAGGCTGTATCGTGCTAACAACCCGAAATTTCTCCAAAAAAGACCAAAAATGTGGTACTTCAGGTACCGTAGCACATGTTGTACTAACTATGGTCCATCTATAAGATGCCCTGAACAATATGCAATCATAAAATTGGTCACTTGTGTACACTCTGCAGGCTGTATCGTGCTAACAAACTAAAAATTCTCCAATAATAACAAAAATTTGGTACTTCAGGTACCATAGCACTTGTTGTACTGGCTTTAGCGAGCTGAATATCAATAGGATTCATCTTTGAGACGCTCTGAATGATATCCAGTCATAAAATTGGTCACTTGTATATACTCCGGAGGCTGTATCGTGCTAACTAACTGAAATTTCTCCAAAAAAAAAACAAAAATTTGGTACTTCAAGTACCATAGCACTCGTTGTACTGGCTTTAACGAGCTGAATATCAATAGGGTTTATTTTTGGGACGCCCTGAATAATATCCAATCATACAATTGGTCACTTGCATATACTCCGGAGACTGTTTCGTGGTAATAAACTGAAATTTATCCAAAAATGACAAAAATATCGTACTTAAAGTACTATAGCACCTGTTATACTGGCTCTGGTGGGCTGAAAATCAATAGGCTTCATCTGTGAGATGCCCTAAATAATATTCAATCATAAAATTGGTGACTTGTTGCACTCCGGAATCTGTATCGTGCTAACAAACTGAAATTTCTCAAAAAATTACAAAATTGTCGTACTTCAAGTACCATAGCACCCGTTGTACTGGCTCTGGTGAGCTTAAAACCAATAGGGTTTCATCTGTGACATGTCCTTAACAATATGCAATCATACGATTAGTGACTTATTGCACAAGACATGTAACGAAAAGTGGCCGACGACGATACCGACGACGTACACACAGGATTTTTTTTCTAAAAATCGTTTTTTCGTGTTGTTGTTGATGGAAAACGTAAAAGTAACTTAAAAAAAATTTTCAAAATTCCAACTTTTTTTAGGGTAAACCAATACTTTTCTCGAATATTAGATAGGTTGGGCGGAAAAGTAAAACGACAATAAAGTTGATTAAATATTTAAATTTTTAATTCCGGGAATTCAATCAATAATTTATTATTTGTTTAATATCCTTAGCTGGTATTGGTACCGGGATTAACGTAGCAAAAGTCAAGTCATCATCATCACTGAAATTGTTTTCTTTGATTACCTGGTTTAGTGCTAGCTGAAGTATTAATTTGTTTCTTAACTCATTTTTAATTGAAGAAGATGCACTCTACACATCAACAGCCACGCTGACACTGTATACTATCATTAAACCGCATTTTAATCCTATCATAACTTGCAAAATGTGGATTAGAGCTATTCACTACTACTGCAAAAGTTTCGCTGAAGGAATTGAAATATTGTAGTGAAGAGTGCTAAGCCACTTAGGCCTTTCACCATGGAAGATTTGTGGCTTATATCTATTAGCAAATGTATAACAAGGTTAAATATTGATCAGTAGCATAGATCTATTCACCAACATGAAATTTAAATATTTTAAAGTATGTTAACAGTCACAACTCAAAATGAAAATTTTGTGGATTAGGACCATTCACCACTAGGGCGTCGATATATAGATTAAAGGGAAATGTTTTCATGTCGCTCTTCAACATTTAAATGTGTGATATAACTAGCTCTATCACTACAGAAAAAAAAGTAGAAATACTAATGTGTCATATTAATTAATTCTACCACTGAATTACCATTTACCCACCTCATTAAATTTTAAATTAATAACATTAAATTTTATAGATAACGTAAATGAGTATCTGAAGTTGGCAGCTAACGCAGACAAACAACAAGTGCAAAGGATAAAGGCCGTGTTCGAAAAGAAAAATCAAAAAAGTGCACATGTGATATCCCAGTTACAAAAAAAATTAGACGTTTATCAAAAGCGCGTCCACGAATTAGAAACTCATGGCGCTGCTCAAGGCCATAGACCGCCAAGGGAAGTTCTCAGGGATATGGGACAAGGACTCAAGTAAGTAATCATAACACTTAGTAATTTATAAATTTTTACTGTCAACCTCAATTTGTTTAAGAATAAATATTTTCAAAACAAAATTTTGACCATATTCTTAAGGAACCACAACTCACTTGGCCGTTTGCTGCACTACAAATATTGGATAACATTTCCTACAAAAAAAAAACGTGACAGTATCGATTCGCGAAAGCTTTTTTACAGTGCTTCATTTTATCAGCTCATCACAAATGTATTTTGCTATTTTTACAACGAAATAAACAAAGAATATGTACCAAACTTTGCATTGTAAATGGCATTTCATGTGCGTAAGCACTGAAAATGCCTTATGGTGAATCGACATCAGCTAACACACTTGCATATACAGAGCATTTCAATGAAAACTATCCACCCTCTACATATCGGAAGCCATCACTTTTATGAAAAAAATACGAAAATACGTCAAAAATAATATAAAGGGGGACATCTTTTTGCTCATATGTACTCGTTATAACTTTAACCTTTAATATGTGTCTGAAATTTAATATTTGGGAGTTATTATAGACAACACTCTGAGTTTAAACAGTCATGCTGAATATGTGATAAAAAATCTCTAAATAATATTTTTTTTCTAGAATAGCAAATAATCTGACTATTAACCCTAGAATATTAACATATAACTGTATAATTAAGACTCATTTTTTAATGCATTTAATAAACCAAAACAGACTTTCCCAACTTCAAAAACTTCAAAATAGAGGTATGAGAATCATTTTGAGATGCAGTTGTTATACTTCCATTAATCAAATGTTGAATGTGCTGCAGTGGCTGTCAATTACAAATCGATTGTGTCTTCTAACGATGGTTTTCATATTCAAAATAACTAAAGGACTCCAACCAGCATATTTTAATGAATTTTTTTAAGGATTTTTTTTTTCAATAATCAAATACATGAACACCAGACAAGATCAAATGCTTATTTTCATATACATAGAACCCACACTGGCGGTGGTATGAAAAAGTTATTCTTCAAGGGGCTACAAGAATTTAATAATTTACCAAATGTTATTAAGGTGGAAAATACTGTGAAGGGATTTAAAAGTAAATTGCTAGAATATCTAGAGCGTTGATTCGTTGGAATATATTTGTTTATGTTTGTGTATGTATGTATATCTATATTTTTTATACTTTTTTATTATACTTTTGTTATTCTTATTTCCATGTATTTTTTTACTAGGTAATCTCAGTTACTATGTTATGTCTACTCACATTTGATTGTTAACATTTATTTTTGGAACTATGTAATAGGATATATCCCATAATAAAGATTACTACTACATTTAACCCCCTCCTCCCTATGGTCACCTCTCCCATTTTTTTTAATGTAACACCCTGTATATTTCCGCATTTTTTGATTCTCTTCTGAAAGGTGATTACAAATATATCTAAGACCTATAATGAAAAGTATATCATTTGGGAGTTACGGGTAATTTCAACTTACTAAGGAAGTTTAATTCTTAACAAATTAGAATGACAAATTAGAATTATTTTATAAGATGTTCAAATTGACTTCAGTTGGTTTCCATACAATGATACAATCGGGCTTCAAATGATTGTAGCACATTATGTAACATTATTGGGTTCACTTGTTGATATTAGACGAGACAACACATGAACAAGGTCGAAGCAGTAGTTGTATAGACCATATTTTTGTGAAAACTAAGGAAATATATGAGAGTTTCACTCCAACAGTGTTAAAATTATTCATCACGGATCACTATTCTGAAATTCTTCAATACGAAATTCACACTCAAAAAGAAAAGAAAATAACACATAACTATCGGAAAACATATATAAACTATGATGAAATGAGAAGAATATTAGCTTTGGAATCCTGGGCGGATATGTTTACATCAAACGATATAAATCATATCACAGAATCATTCATATGTAAATTCAAGAAACGTTTAGAACAATGTAGTAAAACTGTCACTATTAAAAGAAGATACTAGAAGAGAAGTCCTTGGATAACTGATGGACTAGTGAAACCTGTTAATGCAAAAAATTTCATGTATAAAAAATTTCAAAAAATCCCAGATGGTTTCAACTTGAAAAGTGAATTTAAAATATACAGGAAGACTTTAGATGCTCTGATACAGAAAAGTAAAGCAGAATATTATAGGAGTGAAATAAATAAAAATAGGAATTGTCCCAAACACATGTGGAAATGTGTTGAAAAATTGCAAAAGAGAGAAACTATTTGTAACATAAAGGAAATACAGGTAGATGATAAAACTCTGACTGATTCCTTTACTATAACGGAATCGTTCAATGATTATTTTATTAATGTAGGAGCACGTCTCCTTAGCAATAGAATCCCGTCTCCTTAGCAATAGAATCCCAAATACAATATTTATGATGCCAACAGATGAAAACGAGATACAACGTGTTGTAGAGGAACTGAAATCAAATAAAGCCTCTGGGTTGGATGGGATTGGAGCTGAAACAATCAAAAAATGCATTGATCTGTTATTATATCCTCTAAAGGCAATCACAAATATGGTTTTAGAAACTGGAATATTTCCAGATATTTTAAAAATTGCAGTTGTAAGACCCCTCCATAAATCAGGGAAAAGGGGTTGTCTTTCAAACTATAGGCCGATTTCAGTCCTCTCCAGTTTTAGCAAAATAATAAAAAATATTATAAAAAGAAGAATAATTAGTTCTGTGCAAAAATATAAGTTACTTTCTGAGAAACAATTTGGCTTTGTTGAGGGAAAATCAACTCAAGATGCAATTACTGAATTAATAGGAAATATTTACAAAGCGGCGGATTCCAAGCAACCAGCAATTTGTGTCTTCATCGATTTGGCAAAAGCGTTCGATACAGTGAGCCTTTCAGATTTGATCAATTGCCTTGAAAATATCGGATTTAGAGGAAAATCAATAAATCTAATGAATAGCTATCTGAGTAATCGACAGCAGTGTGTACAAATAGATAACACTCAGAGTAATAAAAGAACTGTTCTCTATGGAATCCCCCAAGGAACTGTTTTGGGGCCAATCCTTTTTATACTTTATATCAATGATATGTTCAACTTACCCATTCCTGGTTATATAACTGGATTTGCCGATGATACGGTTGTTTTCTTTAATGATCTGGACTGGTTCTGTCTTAAAAATAAAATTCTAAACGCCCTACCTACCTATCAAACAGCGGTATAGACCGATGAATCCGATAGACTACATTAACGTAGCACCAGAGAAAAGTAAAGCAGATTGGTACGAGAGAAAAAAAACAGAAGTAGTAACACAACCGCAAAAGCATTCGAATTTCACAATCATAAACGACAAATTATACAGACACTTTTGGGATAAATATGACTTGAAGGAGACAGAAATGTCAAACCCGTGGAAATTATGCATCCCCACAAGGGAGCAACAGAAAATAATAGAAGAAAACCACAGCAGTTATACATCAGGACACCTGGCAATAGCAAAAACAATAGCACGACTAACCAGGAAATACTATTGGCCAGGAATATTCAGAGACACAGCTAAGTTCGTAAGAGAGTGCCAAAGCTGCCAGAAATATAAGCCGTCGCAACTATAAACACCGAGTCAAATGCAATCGACCAAAATCCCTCAAGAACCATGGCACACAGTGAGCTCCGACGTCATAGGACCACTACCAACCTCCAGCAAAGACAATAAACCAAACCGCAGAGATGGAAGACGTACTCGACCTGTACGACGATGCCATATGACAAATCCAAGAGAGAGAATTGGACCGACCTCCAACACCAGGAAAATCAGTCGAGCAGAAATGGGACCAGTTGATAGAAAGGAGAAACCAGTCTCTACCGGTGAAGGACCATTAATCCAATTCGTGCCGGAGCAAATAAGAAATAAGCTAAAGACAGGAAGGAGAAGGTACCGATACAGGCTAGCCAACGGAGAGAGTATTAGCATACAGTACGAAGCCAAGCAGAAAAGACCGATCACCACAGCGTTCCACACCACTGACGCGGAACCAAAATTTTTACGACCTGGGAGGGGTGTAACGACACAGATGTCTGATCAAGGAATGACCCTGATAAATAAGCAGAAAACAGAACACTACCCAAGCCAAACTATACGGAGTTGAGCACCCAGCACCGAGAGGGCAGCACCTTCGCCGTTCCGCTAATAACTTGACCGATACTACCAAAGCAGACGAACTGCGATATACCAGGCAAGCTAGATCCTTACGTAGAATAACGATAGAAAGCTTCAACGGAAAATAACCGAAGTGTTGCACTATATTCCGGAGCGTGTTGAGCCTGGGATTGCGAACACATAAATATCCGGCTTGTCGTTGACCCCTCGGTGTGTGTTGAACCCGAGGCTAGACGCTAAGCAAACTCTGTATATCGGACGAAGTCCTAAAGCGTGTTTAGCTTAGGGAGGACGCCAACTACCCTAGGCCAAGCCCTGCAGCGTGTTGAGCGCAGGACCGAGGCCTTCCCGATTAGCCAAAATCCCGGAGCGCGTTGAGCCCGGGACGGAAGCAAACTCCCAACCTCCGAGATTACGCTGTGCGTTGAACGCGGGATCTCGATCCTGACACATCCCTTTGGTTATAGGAACCTAGCGTCCCAGTGAGGAATCCGGACAACCGAGTACAACAACGACCGAGCACGGTAAACCGGAGCCGTGAGGGATAGACAGTAACCGTGACAATCCGGACAACAGAGAAGAATCATCTGCGACCCAATCCGACGACCACCCTAGAGAGACTGCCCGCCTCCAGGACCAATAGATCGTTTATATAATTCTTGTACAGAGCATTAGATTTTAGTTGTAAATATTTATTGTAGTTTGAACACATCTCACTGTTAAATAAATAAGTATATCTAACCATCCAGCCCTTTTCATACTCTACCACCCTGACTAACCGTGACAAATGGCGCCCGAGCAGGTGTGACAAATGGAGAGAAGAACGGTTAAATATCTTGGTATCACACTTGATAATCATCTCAGTTTGGATACTCATATTTCCATTCTCGTAAAAAAACTCCGTTATTACTTGAGTAAATTTAAATATGTGAAAAAGTTTTTTGCCATCCATCATCTTCGAATAATGTATCTAGCACTTTTTCAAACCCACATTATTTATGGTGTCATTGCATGGGGTGGAGTAACAAACAACTACTTGAAAAGTCTCGAAACAATGCAGAAATGGATCATAAAAAGTATATTTGGAAAAAAAAGGATTATCCCAGTGATTATCTTTACAGTGAATCTGGGATGTTTGATATACCACAATCTTTTTTCCTTACTCTTTTAATATATCAACGCAAATATATTTCATCGACCAAACAAGTAGACCATGTTCATAATACCTGATATAAAGAAAAATCCGTAGAGGTAAAATGTCCAAAACCATTGGACAGCGAAGTTATATATTTCTTGCTCCCAAAGTGTACAATAAAATTCTGATTGAAAGGAGAAAACTCAACTCAATAACTCTATTCCAAAAAGAAGCTAAAAATGGATTCATAATAGAACAAGAATGGAAATACATAATATGATAGACCTAAAAAACGTATAATGAAAGTTTTTCCATATTCCAAATTCAGTTGCACTTAATGAAATGGCTCTGATCGTATTTTATGGGGTTATTATTGTTATGGTGGTTTCATTATCATGCTATCTTACCAATGTGTTGTCTGATGTTTTATTTTGGTTTATTTATCCAGAGTTGTGTTTGCGTTTTGATTTATGTGTTATTGTGTTAATTATATTACTATCAGGACTGAAATTTACTATTGAAATATTTTATCTGTGTATTATTAATGTTTATTTCCTTTTCTCACATTTTTCAGCTTTGTAATATTACTGTATGATTATATTATACTACAGTATTTTAATTCTAAAAATTAATTAAACTAATCAATTTGAGCTAAGTAGGAATCCCTGCAAATCCACATGCAGGTTAGCCTTTGTGGATTTTCTTTGTGTTTATTTGCCTACTTATTTACTTATTATTCATGTATATTAATCCTTGTAATGTTCTTGAGCTGAATAAACTTCTGTTATTATTATTATTACCTATAGATTAATTAAATAATATTACTATTATGGATCCAAGTAATTGTTTGATAACTGTTTATATTATTAAATAAAATATAATTCTTAATTAATATCATCAAGTGAATCCAAAAACGTTACATAATGTACGACAATCATTTGAAGTTCGGTTGTATCATTGTATGGAAACCAATGGAAGTTAATTTGAACATCTTATAAAACAATTTATCATTGTTATTCTAATTTATTAATAATTAAACTTCCTTAGTCAGTAAATTGAAATTATCCGTAACTCCCAAATGATATACTTTTCACTTTAGGTATTAGATATTTTTGGAATCACCTTTCAGAGGAGAATCCAAAAATGCGGAAATATACAGTGTGTTCCATTAAAAAAATGGGAGAGGTGACCGTATGGAGACGTCCCCCTTTATGTGATTTTGACCTATTTTTGTATTTTTTCATAAAAGTGACGGCTTCCGATTTGTAGAGGGAGGATAGTATTCATTTAAATGCTCTGTATATGGCACAGGGAGTTTCAATGATGGAGGACTACTACTTAATGTCATCACATATATGCCCATTAAAACAACTAAAACTCCAGTCAACGTTTTCGGTCAAAAAGACAAAAGGTTTTATTTGAATATTGAATTGTATAATTTTTTCACTCAATTCGACGCAATGAATTTTTTAAAATTTTTTCTATAGTGATTAATTTTACCAAAATTTTCTTAGAAGAAAAAAAATTGAAGAGTTTAAGTGGATATAACCAGTGCAATTTTATGTTTTAGGAACGTTGGCGGTAATATAAGGGATGGTATTAGTTATGTAGGAGGTTCAGTAATGTCAAAACCTAGGGAGTTTGCTCATTTGATAAAAAACAAATTTGGTAGTGCAGATAACATCAGTCAATTGTCAAGTAAGTCTCAACATTGTTATTAAACAATTTTATAAATACTTTCTTATACAAGGGAAAAAATTATTAGATTTTAACTCGAGGTTGTGTGGGGAGGGAGACAAAAAGCGAAAGCTAAAATCTAATATTTTTCCCATGTATAATACACAATTTTTTTCTGTGACGGGGAAAACGACGATTTAATATTGTAAAAATATTACAATATATTAAAGTCAGAAAATTATCGATGTGAAATTTGAAGTTTTAAACTGGTGGGCGCTATAGCGACAATTAGGCTTGCATTGCTAAGTAAACCTTTAAAGTATGTCAATTTAATTCTGTGATTTGATTTAAAAATTGTGAACTTATTGGTTGTTTAGTAGTTATTTAGAATTATATAAAGTTATTCAATGATTAAAAATATGTTACAATTCAATAATAATGTAGACATTTCAAACTAATTACATTTCTGAAACAAAATGGAAAAGGTTAGACGCCTAAGAAAGCTGCGGTTTTTACGAGTACACAAATTCGTGATTTAAATAATGCTTCCGATTAAGTCTATTAATGGTTAAGGTTGTTGTTGTATTTGGGATTGCAGGAGCTTCTTGAATTTGTGAAATCAGTCAGGTAACATTAGATGATATTGAAGATTCGGGAACGTTATTAATTATGAAACTAAGCAAACAAAGAATGATGTAAACAGAAGATTTGTAAATATCTATCAATCAGGTTGAGGGTAAAAATCAGTTTTATGAGGTACCTTGAACAGTAGCTAATTTTTTTCAACTTGAAAATGCTAATTCATATACATACATACATTCGAAGATCGTCTACTACACTTTTAGTTGAATCTGGGGGATACTTGATGACAGTTAAGAAACATGGCGGTTGCTGAAAGGTATGTTGATGAATTGATATCACACAGGGCAGAAATAGCTAATAAAGTGTTTAGAACGTCTGGCAGTGCTGAAATAACACCCGATTTTCGACCAGGTACATTAACGACAGTTGTGTCTATGGCAGAAAAAATATTATTTCAACAGAAAAAATTCGACTGTTGTACTGAATAGTTCAAGGAACATGTCATCATGCGATGCACATTTAAGAATTGTACCTTTTATATAAAGGAAATGTAACTTGTATAATAAAATATTCTAAAATTAAATATCTACCCTTACTTATGTGTATATATTTATATGTATGTGTATATATGCTCACTTTTTCTCGGGGAAAAAAGTAATTTTATAAAAAGTGATATTTTGTTACCTGTCAACGGAGATAAAATGTCACACGTTTTTCCTGTCACAGAAAATATAATGCTCACGCGCTATAAGAAACATATAAATAATTAGATAATTTTTTATGCAAAACTAAGTAGAAAACAAGGAGATATTGTAATTTATAAGTATCTTGATAGACAAGGAACGTAACTGAAATAATTTGTTACTGACTGATATATAAGTAGTTCGTTGGGAAAGCATTTTATATAAATGATACTTTCAACTTTGAGTAAATATCTACCTTTCATTAGTTTCATAACTTTCATGGTCGTATCATAATTTTTAATAGTTCCAAGTAATGTGCAACTTCCATTTATTGTCGAAAAAATGGTTCAATTAATCTAATTTTGTCAATACCACACCAAACGTTCGGTTTAAAAGAAAGTTGGTAACTGTTTTATTTTACAAAGTTTAGACTAGTGTCAGCAAAATTTACTTTTTGTAAAAATTGCTCCTACCTCTCTTGGATGGGAGAGCTACATTATTTTTAGTAATCACTTGCTTGCAACGTGTGTATTTGTTTAAAAATATTTGCCTCTGTACCTGTACTTACTTTAACATTATCTATCATAGAACCCCTTTTGTGAATAATATTTTTGGATTTTCATTAGAATTATGAATACTTCCATTAGTCTTGAATTTCTTACTATAATTTGTTACAATCTTTCTATATAAATGTCTATTATTAAAAATAACTGCTGCTTAATATATTTAGTTGTCTCCCACAATTACTACTATTTTTTCTTGGCTAGTTATAGTCGAGGCAATGAAATAAAAAAAATCGGAATTTAGGCCGCATAGACGGATCAGAATGCGGTTTTTTGCATTCGCTTCCAAAAATTATTTGTAAAAAATGTGCAGATTTACGCTCCCGACAAATCGGAAATTGCATTGCTGCAGCCAAAAATGCATGCAAAAGAATGCAGTTTTTGCGACGCCTCTTGGAAGATTTCAAAACTTTGTAATTAAGAGTCAGAACTGGCCCATATCAGGTAATCTGGGCTTTTAGAGGTCGCTGATCACGATTATGATATTCAAATTGACCCCCAGAACACCTGGAGCACAGGAACGCCGATGAACGTCATCTCCGTGGGACTCTCACGAAAATCTAGCGGGGAAGGATAGAAACTCGGCGTCCGGGGGTTTTGGGGCTCGCACCTGGTGCACCGTACTGGCCCTGAACGTCATCTCTGTGGCTTTTCCTGACACAATCGAACAAAAGGGCCCCAAAATCACCATGTGAAGTTTTTGGGGGGGCGCTGAATTCGAATTTCCCGTCGAAAACGACCCCCCGAACTTGTGGTGAACCAGAAATTGGCCTTGTACGTCGTCTCCAAGGACTAGTACAGTGCACCAGGTATACGGGGGGGGGGGGGTCGTTTTCGCCGATGAATTTGGATTTAACACCCAAAAAAACGGTGATTTTTGGGTTGTTTTTGACGATCTTGAAAAGAACATTCTCGGAGATGACGTCCACGACTAGGTGTCCGGAGGTGTTCGCCGATGCCATATTTGGCTCCCCAATAAACCCTACATACCCTACCTCTTTTTCGATTGTGTCAGGAAAAGCCACGAAGATGACGTTCAGGTCTGGGTTCGGAGGGTCGTTTTGCCGGGGAAATTGGATTCAGTGCCCCAAAAAACGCCACACCAATGATTTTCGGATAGTTTTTGTCGATATTGTTAGGAAAATTCTCGGAAATGACGTCCACATAAAAGTTGGGGCGCACGAGGTTCGCCGATGCAATATTTGGCTCCCTAAAAAACCCACATAACGATTTCCGGTTCGTATTTTACGATTGTGTCAGGAAAAGCCACGGAGAGTACGTTCAGGTGCACCAGGTGTTCGGGGGGCCTATTCCAGGGAATTTGGATTCAGCGCCCCAAAAAACGCTACACCATTGATTTTCGGATAGTTTTTGTTGATATTGTTATGAAAATTCTCGGAGATGACGTCCACGTCCAGGTTGGGGCGCACCAGGTGTCCGGGGGTGTTCGCCGATGCCATATTTGGCTCCCCAAAAAAACCCACATAACGATTTTCGGTTCGTCTTTTTCGATTGTGTTAGGAAAAGCTACGGAGAAGACGTTCAGGTCTAGATTGGGGTGCACCAGGTGTTCGGGGGGCTGTTTTTTCCGGAGAATTTGGATTCAGTGCCCCAAATAACGTCATACCAATGATTTTCGGATAGTTTTTGTCGATATCGTCAGGAAAATTCTCGGGCATAGGTTCTGCGTCCAGGTTGGGTTGTATACCAAGTGTCCGGGGGGTATTCGCCGAAGCCATATCTGGATTCAGCGAGCCCAAAAACCCCCGGGCGCCAATTTTCTCTCCTTCACCATGAGATTTTCGGGAGAGTCCCACGGATATGACATTCATCGGCGTTCCTGAGCTCCAAGTGTTCGGCGGGTCAATTTGAACATCATAATCGTGATTAGCGATCTCGAAAACCCCCGAGTACCCGATTTGGGCCGGTTTTGACTCTTATTTACAAAGTTTTGAAATTTTCCTAAAGGCATTTTTTTGCATGCATTTTTGGCTCCAGCAATGCAATTTCCGATTTGTCGGAAGCACAAAGAGTCTTTTCAGACTAGGATACTGTATCTGAGATACATGTATCCCAGATATGCGTTTAAATGTAGGTATTGACACTGCATTCAGCACGACATACCGTATTGCGATACTAAATTTCTGAATCTCGCTCATTCAGCCGCCAGCGACAGTATCCGAATCCGGGATACCGAATTATCATTGTGACTTATGAACCTTTTCAGACTTGCATACTTTTGCAATTCAAGAAGCACAATAACATAGTTGTACAATATTTTTATTATTCATTAGTAGAAGTGAAGTGGAATTAAACGATTTTTCGATTGTACCAAAGAGCGTGAAGTTTTTGATATCGACAAATTTATAAGTTTGGTAGAAGAATTCTTGTATATGGGATATACATATACAGGGTGTCCCGGGACTAATGGGAAAAAAGTCAGGAGAGTATAATATGAGCCAAAATAATGTTAGTACTTCATATAAACTTTTACTATGCAGGCCCTCGTTTTCGAGTTAAAGGCCTCCAAAGTTTTAATTTTGAATTTGGTTTTTATTTTTATTTTTTGTACTAGTTATTTGATCTTCATAAAATTTACGGCAAAGCTATAATGTAAGTGTATGTTTATTTTGGTAAGGTAAACAGATTTACAGTAGTGTATTGAAACCAGGGACGGACTACTCGCAATGGTTAGTGATCCAAAAATTTTGCAAGTATGGCACACCCTGTATGAAATTATCGAAATTCACTTCCCCACACATTAAGCTAACGAAAAGGTACTCTTGTTGGAATTCGATAAAATAAGCCGTTTGGCTAATATTTACAGTTTTATTAATGCACTACGTACAAATCTACCTAACTAACTTATTAATACGATGTCCAGAATTTACTTGCTTTTAATAAAAATTACGAACATAACATTATTAAACCATTAAGAAAACCTCAAAAAACACAAGTTATAAAACATTAGACTAAAACTAATTCCTAAACAACAACAAAAACTAACGTTATTCTAATAAATGTTCAATATGAGCTCCTCCCACTTCCACGCACATTCTAAGTCTACGAAGGTTGTTTCTTTGCACTTGAAAGAGCAATTTCACACTATTTCTAATAACATTGCAGTGTAACACAATTCTGTCTATTAAATCTTGCCTTGTTTGCACAGGTGTTGCGTATACCTTACTTTTGAGATAACCCTAGAGAAAGAAATCCATAGGATTAACGTCTCCTGATCACGGTGGCCATTGAAAAGGGCTTCCACGACCAATCCATCTATTAGGAAGCCTTGTGTGTAAATGCTGTCGTACATCTAAACTGAAATGAGGAGGGGCCCCATCATGCATGAACCATAAATTCCTACGAGTTTGTAGTAGCACATCATCAAACAGGTTCCATAACTCATTTTGCAAAAAACTCCAAATATCTCTGACCGGTCAAAGTACCGTCAATAAAGTATGGCTGTATCAAATTATTGCCAACTATTCCTGCCAAACATTAACCATGAATCTATGCTGGATCCTAGTTTGGATAATGCCATGTAGATTCACATCATCCCATAAATGCATATTATGAGAATTTATGATTCCATCTCTGGTGAAACCCGGTTCGTTCGTAAAGAGAACGTTACTAATAAATGTGTTGTCTGCTTGTTGTTGTCGCAGAAACCACTGGCTATACTCAAGTCGAGCAGGATAATCAGCCACTGTCATACGGTGTACTTTTTTCATGTGAAAAGGATATAACAGCTGTTCTTTTAGGACGCGATGAACAACTGATTTCGAGACGTTATGTTCTCTTGATAATTTTCTAAAACTCGATGGTTCATTATCAACTGCATTTAACAAGTCTTGTTCAACTGCCACAGTACGTATGCTTCGTACTGGACCTTCTCCAGCTTTTTCTGGCGAAAATCTTCCTAAAATTTAAAATTTTGTTTTGTATACATGGAAAATTACATTTACTTATTCATACCTGTTTCTCATAACCTGAGATCAATACGCCCAAACATTCGTCTGTCTGGCAATGCTCTGTTTGCAAAATGTTCTTCATAAAGCCTTTTGGCCTCTAAACAGTTTCGAGAAGCCAGTCCATACATTAGATGTTTATCTGCGTACTCAATAAAAGCGAATTCTGCTATTGTAACTGTTAAATTAAGGACTTATGAATTATTGACAAGTACTGACTACGAACTATTCTACACAACGTTTGACAACTAATCCTATGGTAACTTGATAAACGGTAAAAACACTTATAAAAAGTTTTTACCCACTTTCCAATTAATAAGTCGTTAATGTTTTTCATCTTCTGCTATCGTTAAATTATTTTTTTGTAGTACTCTAGGTAAATTTTGGACATCTATTAAAAGTTAGTTATACCTCGTTGTGTACTTATAAAAATGGTGAATGCGTAAACTGGTACGTAGTGCATTAATAAAACTGTAAATATTAGCCAAACGGCTTATTTTATCGAATTCCAACAAGAGTACCTTTTCGTTAGCTTAATGTGTGGGGAAGTGAATTTCGATAATTTCATACAGGGTGTGCCATACCTGCAAAATTTTTGGATCACTAACCATAGCAAGTAGTCCGTCCCTGGCTTCAATGCACTACTGTAAATCTGTTCACCTTACCAAAATAAACATACACATACATTATAGCTTTGCCGTAAATTTTATAAAGATCAAATAACTAGTACAAAAAATACAAATAAAAACCAAATTCAAAATTAAAACTTTGGAGGCCTATAACTCGAAAACGAGGGCCTGCATAGTAAAAGTTTATATGAAGTACTAACATTATTTTAGCTCAGATTATACGCTCCTGACTTTTTTCCCATTAGTCCCGGGACACCCTGTAGAAGCTAAACTATATTAGTTGCTTAGGGAAATTTATAGAGCCAATTAATTACTGTTGTTATAACAAGTGAGACGATGAAATATGTAAATATAAACAATATATATTTTTCTTTTATATTAATACATGTAAACGAATATAGAGAATACGGAAATCGTTACTGTCACTTTTTTCTTACCTTAATGTCATAGAAAGCCGTTCTTTTGATGGTATGCTCCTACGCGGTTTAGTATCTTTCTTGATTATTTCACTTTTCAAAATATTATGAAGCTCTTCAAACGATTTTATAGACATTCGATAATAATTGAAAAACTTTATTTGATCTTGTAGTAAATCTTGGTGAAGTAAGTTACAAATTCCTTTAGTTTCCCTTAATTCTACTATAGGATGAACCCAAATAGCACCATACAGCACTGATATTGTCTTTATAGATACTGATAAAATTTATTTACAAAACTATATTTTAACAAAAGTATCTTGACTGTATCTGGCCTAAATTCTGTATCTCAGATACAGTATCCCAGTCTGAAAGGGATCAAATATGCACATTTTTTACAAATAATTTTTGGATTCATCTATGCGCCCTAAATTCTGAACTTTTTTAGTTGATTGCCTCGACTATTAATAATACTACCATTTCTAATGTATTCCAATGACAAGCAACATGCAAAGCAAGCTTTTTGATGTTTATTGTCAAATAACTGTGTAAAATGTTTGTCGTAAAGATCGCTTGATAAATGGATTTAATTTTATATGTGTAAATAACTTTCAATTCTGATCACGATATTCGATATTGTCAAAAATACGAGGATATATTGAAAAATTCTTAGCCTACTATAGAACCAAACAAAATTTCAATGTCAAAATATTTTATTACTCAACATATTCTCCTCTTAATTGGATACATTTATTACAGCAAACCTGCAATGTCTCTATACCTTTAAAAAAATGTTTCTTGCTCTGCAAACCAGACCTCCACAGCTTTTATTACCTCCTCGTTGGAAGAAAATTGACGACCTTTTAAACTTTTTTTTTGTTGAGGAAAGAGATGATAGTCGGACGGAGCCAAATCTGGTGAATAAGGGGGGTGTTCTAGTAATTCAAACCCTAAATAACGAATTTTTTGCATGGCAACATGAGATTTGTGTGCAGGGGCGTTGTCCTGCAAAAACAAAACACCATTGGATAGCTTTCCTCGTCTTTTCTCTTTAATTTTTTCCCGTAGAGTGGTCAGTAATGTCGAATAGTAATCTCCTGTTATTGTTCTACCCTTATCCAAAAAATCAATCATGATTACTCCATGGCAATCCCAAAAAACTGAAGCAAGAACTTTTCCAGCAGATTTTTTGGACACGAAACTTCTTAGGTCTTGGAGAACCAGAATGTCGCCATTCCATCGATTGTTGCTTTGTTTCTGGATCGTAGAAATGTACCCAAGTCTCATCCACAGTAACAATTCGGTTTAAGAAGTCTACATCGTTTTCAAATCGAGCACAGATCGAATGCGATGCTTCTACCCTTGCACGCTTTTGGTAAACATTCAAACATTTGGGATTCATTTTGCAGCAATTTTTCTCATGTCCAAATTGACGTGAACTATATGATGAACGCGTTCGTATGAAATATTCAGTGCTTCAGATATCCGTTTTATCCCAACTCTACAGTCTGATAAAATCATGTCATGAACTGCATCGATATTTTCGGGGACTGAAACTGGCCTTCCCGATCGGTCATCATCTTCAATGAAAAATTTAACTCTTTTGAAGCTTGCAGTCCAATTTTTCACGGTCGCATACGAAGGACATTGATCGCCAAGGGTATTAAGCATATCTTCGTAAATCTGCTTACCTCTTAACCCTTTTAAATACAGGTACTTGATGATGGCTCGATACTCCAATTTTTCGATTTTCACAATTTCGGTGGACATCTTTTTTCTTTTAATTTATTGCGTAACTCTGGTTTACTTTTTTGACGTCAAACTTTACACTGACACTTCTAATAAGTTATTCTTTGTTGCTATGGTAACGCAATATTTTGTTTATGCATGGAACTTCAAAAAGTAGTCATTGACACTTTTTTATAAAAAAATGAAGGTCTACATTTCATAATATTACACAAATGAATTAATGTTTCCTTGTTCCTTCTTAGTCTTGAAAAATTTATGAGAAACATCCAAATAACACACTATTTAATAACATTGTAATTAATTCTAAAATTATCTTTAAATTATATAATTATGATTGAAATTTATTTAATACATGTGTTATTTGATATGTCTACTAAGAGAAATGCATTTATTTATCATGACGCATGTATTTCAATTTCTCACTTTACATGTAAACTGTACTTTCCTTGACTGATTACCTTGATGTGTGCAATAAATCATTCTAATTGTTTAATAAAATCCCCACCTGCAAATATATTAACCTTGCATGTTCTTAACTTACAACCAATATTGACTTATTATTTGATCAGTTATTTATTTAATCTGGCAGTTCCAGTCGCCAGATTCTAATTGCTATTTATGTTTAGGGAGTGGAAACCAAAAACAGATATTTATTACAAAAATTACACTATATGTACACATTTCCAAGGCGTTTTTGTGAAGTACTGTATGTACGAGGTCTGATCAAAAAATAACCGCTATTTTCAATTTTTTCAAAAAGTATTTATTTATTCATCAATAACTATCTTGTCCCCTTCAAAGTAATCCCCCTCAGATATAATACACTTATGTCAGCGTTTTTTCCAATCTTCTGAAACGCGCTTTTTGATATCGCCAACAGCTCCTGTTTCGATTTTTCTTTTATCTCCTCAATCGTAGCAAAACGCTTTCCATTCATCGGTGTCTTCAGTTTTGGGTAGAGAAAAAAGTCAGCAGTTGAGGCATGGTAACGGTTTTGTTTTTGGCCAAAAACTCACGCACAAGCATCGATGTGTGAGCTGGTGCGTTATCATGGTGCAAAATCGATGATTGCTTTTTCCACAATTCTGTGTGTTTCTGACGATCTGCTTCGCGCAAACGGCGCATAACTTCAAGGTAGTATTCCTTATTGACCGTACGACCTTGTGGCAAGAATTCATGATGCACCACGCCATTGCAGTCGAAGAAAACAGTGAGCAAAACCTTCACATTTGACCGAACTTGACTTGCTTTTTTCGGTCTTGGCTCTTCTGGACGCTTCCATAATTGAACTTGTGTTCTGCTCATAGTAGACTCGCTAAACGCCACAGTCAACATTTCAAATGTCCTTGCGCATTTAATTTCATTTTTTACACAAAACTTAATACAGTTTCTTTGATCCATTTGTTCGAATAGAAAAAAATCGAAGAAATGTTAGTAACTATTTTATCCCTTCGATAATAAAGGATATCGTCCTTATTTGGCCATCTCCACTTAGGGCCGCTTTTCGTCATCGTTTTAACAACAAATTCCTCCTCATTTTCTTTAATTACACTAATAATCAGGCCAGGAAAACGGGAATCATCGTACATGACAATCACGTAGTCTCCGATATCGAACTCCAAATTATCAAGTTTTGTCAAAACATTTTCGATTTCAGTATCGGAAGAAAAAGAAATGTTTTTTCTCTGTTATTTGCAATTGCAATGGCTTTAGTTATTCCATTATTCTTTTTTTCAGACTGTTTTTTGAGTTTTAATTCTTCTCTCTGTTTATTTTTTTCCAATCATTGTTTTTTTCGTTTTCTTTTTTCTTCTTCATCTTTTTCTTTCTTCGCTTCTTTTCTATTATTAAATTCTTTCCATTTCTCAGAAGAAGCAACTGCAGGAATTTTTCCTTTTCGCCAATTTTTGGTTTCCAAAAAAGTACTTTTTTGAATGGCGGTATGTTTTCTTGATCGGAATCATTTTGTAACTCAATAATTGGTGATATAAGGGATTTTGATTGAGGAGGAGTTCTGTTGTTGACTTTTTTATAGAGGTATTCCGTTGAATTTGTGGGGACAATATTGGGATCACGGAATATTGTAGATATTTCTGGGCTTCCAGAATTAGATAGTTCAAAACATTTTTTTCCGGTAAATACATGCTGAGGTGATTGATCGTTCTCAGCAAATAATATGGGATTTTTGAGAAGAACGTCTAGGTTCAAATCTTTAGCTGCTACACTGATATCACTTAAATTACTGAAATTCAAAGATGGTAGGTTCACATATGTAGTATCGTTTTCTACACTGACATCGTCTGGATATTTCTTTGCCACATGTTCATCCATTTTATCAGGGAAACATGAAGTTTTATTCGAAAGGTACTCTATCACAATGGGTCGGTCAACAATTGCATCACTATTTGAGGGAGTATCTCTAGCTGTTTGGATGTCTGTATGAATGAGTATTGTGGGAAATTCCTTCGCCACATGCATATCGATTGTATCATGGAAATGTGTAATTCCATTTAATTTTGGGAGTGTCTCCACGAAGTCGGATCTTTCCACAATTTTCTCACTATTTGGAGAAGTATTTATATCAGTATGGATATTTTCATCGTTTATCATAGGAGGCTGAGTGACCCCTGTGATAGAAATGTTTTCCCAATTATTTATAATATTGGGGCTTTCGAAAATCGTGCTTTCATGGAGCTGGCCATTCGCTTCTTGTTCCTTGGCAGCTGCAGTTAATATTGGCTGGGTTGATGGTGGAGGAGACTGATCGTGTATCTCTTCAGCATTGTTACTATCGTCATCTTGAATATGTTTCTTAAGTGACTGCCAGAAGTAAAATAGACTTTTATCTTTAATATCACCTTGCCATATATTTCCAGATGATATAAAAGTGCCAATTTTAACTACGTTTTCTCTTTCAAAAAAATTCAAAAAAATCTTTGATTTGCTGTGTATTTTGCTCTTTGCGGATTACAGTCGGTTCAAAGAACCTTTCGAACTTTATATTGTTTGGGTTGAAAGGGTGCAGCCCACAAGCAAGAAAGCCATTTTTGATTATGCGGGGTAATGTGTCCATCGTATTATCAAAGGTTTTTTTGAGCAATGGTCCAAAATCTTCTTTGGTCAATTTGACTCCTAGATGTTCCATGCGTCATCTAGTGATTTGTTTTCTCCACTCCATTTTTAAAGTAAGAAAGTAAGCAACATCCAGAGGCTGGAGAATGTGGGGGGAATTAGGATAAAGGCTTGTTAAAATAATTCCATTTTCCAAACAGAAGTTACTTATCTGCATAGTGAGGTGAGATGTATAACCATCTACATATAATATAATTAGCAGTTCTATTTTGTTTTTCGTCAACCAGGGGAAGAAAATATTGGCTATGTACTCAAAAAATGACTCTCCGGTCATCCAACCATTTTCTGACTTGCCAATTGCCCAAGTTTTGGAAATTTTTGCGTTATATTGTTTGGGATTCTTTTATAGGAAAACATTACTAAGGGAGGTGGTAATTCACCTGCAGCATTGCACATAACCAGTGTCGTTAAGCACTCCTTCTCATCATTGAAGGCTACATTATAAACTGTTTTTTGTCCTCTTTCGGTAAAAACTTTTTCTCCCTTTGGACACAGGTACATCGCCGTTTCATCACAATTATAAATTCTCCTAGGATCATCGATGCTGGTCTTATTTTCTCCCAAATAATCGGAAACTTCCTTGAACCATAGTCCATTTTCACCTCACATTAGATCATTGACCTGATAAATTTTGGGAAACTCGATGAACAATTTCTGGGTGTCTCTTCATGAATTCCTCATGCCAATGTCGTGAAGGTCTATCATCGGGAAATGGATTTTCTCTTTTCAGTTCTCTCGTCAGAAGCTGAACACTATCAGTCAAATGTGTTTTCTTAACTGGAAATCCTGCTTTTGAACAGCTCATTACCCACTTGACCAAGTAGCCCTCTTCCTCAGAACTCAAAATAGTACTCGGTCCAATTCTTCTTTCAATGGGAACTCTACCTCCTAACTGATCCATCAGAGTACTTCTGGGAACATTGAATGTAATGCTTGCTTTTCGAATGGACATTCCACTTTTTTTGCCTCCATAGCATCCAGCAAGTTTTTTTCTGAATATTTCAACCGTTTTGACATATTGAACCTGAAATGGAAGGGTACCAAATAATCTTCATGCGGAATATTACATAAAACTCATCTATATTCGCACCATATTGTGCATATTTTTCACCAAAGCACCTATTGATATAAAAAAAATTGGTGAAATCAACTATGTCCCAATTATCGGCATAGATTTGTCCGTTTTATCGTCCGGTGGTTTGATATCAGTTTATTGAACTTATTATTTGGAAATTGGTATGTCGATAACTGGTCACACGAAAAAGACGAATAAACGAACGTATTGGCTTAAATTCTATAATTAAATTGTTTATGATGATAATGAAGTTCTAACAAGATGGCCATTAATGATACATTGTTCCAATCACCGACCGGTATGACGATAACTGGGACAGATTACAAATTCGTGTCCCTAATATCGGCCACCCAAAATTCCATAAAAAAAGCACTCTTAGTATAATTTTTCAACTGGATAATGATGATTTCAAATAACATATATGAAATACTGTGATAAAACGAGTTCTTTTCGTATAGTATCGAGTTCAAGAAATGAGTCGTTTCACTAGCTCACCTGACTAACAAAATCGATACTGCACACTACGACGTTTACAATGCAACTGATTTTGTAAACGCAAATCGTTTGAGGGTATTCAAAGACATGCATGCGTAGTGCAATAGATAACGGAATGTCGAATTCAATGGCAAATTATATTTGTTTGTGTGAAATTCGACTGAATTTCTTATTATCTATAATCCCAATGCAATGTGTCTAATTTAATACCTTAATTACTGCTTTATCTAAGAACTAAAGGATATGAATATATATCATTTTATTGGTATTTGAAAGAGCTATTTAATATACAGGGTGGAGAAAAGTGTAAATTTCAGTGCATAAATAAAATAAATTTAGAGATCAACAAGATCTTTTGACGTCGTTTTGAATCTTAGGAGACAACTCGAGACAAAGACAATTCATTTGTTCTAACACCGAAATAATTGTTCCCAAATACCGTTATATTAGAGGAGGTAGTCAGAGAAGACAAAATCGGGAATTCTACTTACATGTTGAAAATAAATAGATTCGAGTTTGCAAGAAATTCTTTATGGCAACTCTGGATGTGGGTGATACGATATAATACGGAAGACATTTCAAAAAAGGAACTATAAAAACCTTGCTATGACTGATCAACGTGGAAAACACAATGACCACAAAAAGTTAGATCCCGCCTCAAACGATGGGGTTAGAAAGCACATTGAATCGATACTAACAGTGGAGTTCCACTATTTGAGAAAGCAGGCAGAAAGGCAGTTTATTAAAGGAAGCTTAACTCTTACAATGTTATACCGTGATTACAAGAAAGAATGTGAAGAAATTTGTTAAGAGCTGCATTTATGAACAAATTTTCAGTTATGAATATAGCATTCGGTGGCACCAAAGAAAGACCAGTGCAGCACTTGCGCTAAGTAAAAAAATTCATCGCGGAAAGAGAAACAAGAATTGCAAGAAGATTATTCTTTACATATGAAACAGAAAGATTTGTCGCGAGAAGAGAAGGATAGACATATAAAAGAGGCGAAAATAGTGGAGATAAAAGTGTAGCCATCTATGATTTACAAGTGATTCTTTCTATAACAGGATCTGAGGTATCTGATTTTTATTATAAGAGTAAATTGGCTACTTTAATTTAACTATATTTAATATTATGAGCAAGGAAGGGCTCTGCTATATTTGGTCGGTACAGTGGATACCAATTTTCAAAGGAGCAAACAAGAAGGGAAAGTCTTATGAGGTGAAGGAAATAGACAGACTCGAAATATACGACCGACAGAAATAGAACGCTGATGTCGGAAACAATATTAGAATATTGCAAGTCAAAGCACCTAGTGAGAATGAGGATCCGAAATCAATTTATTATAAATATGATTATAGTTCTGAAGTACCCTATAAAGAACTAATTGTCAACAATGCAGTAAAAAAGGCGTGGTGCTTGTGTTGGTCATCTTAAAGCACTCCTTTTAAAACAGGCCTACCAAGAAGAATTCAAAATTTTTCAAAAAAAAGTAAGGTTTTATCAATTTGTGTAATAAGAATCTCAATGAGGAACCTTATCAAAATGTTAACCTTATTTTAAGGAGCGAATGATAACAATGTAACTATTGTACTTACCTTAATTACTTTCATTCTTCAATTATTTTTATTTAACTATCAAATAAGTGCATTTAATTAATGTAGTTCATTAGTGAATAATTATTTTATTTAGTTACTAATTTTTTTTAAGTGAAACTAATTAAACTTGAAAACAAAAAATGTACAAAATTCTAATGTAACACCACCATAAAACTAAATTTGCACGATGGCTTAATAAACATTTTGGTTTAGAGCTTTTTACTATTCATCATATTACTTGTTCACCTTTAGTTGGTCAATTGATAGTACTATTTGGGTTTTAAAATTTATTGAATGAAAGGTCAATATTGATTTTTTTCTACTATAACGAAAACTTTAGATTGATTTATCTCAAAACTATACCGTTTTTAGTTATGTTAGATAGTGCGAATTGTTTCCAAAACTCGAAATATAAATAGCATCCTATTTTTTGTGAAATAATAACTGCATGCTTTCTCAATCGAAAAATCTAAATCAATAGAAAATGTCTACATTTAACAACTATAATGTTTAGAGATAAAACATTTTTGGCAAATATTTTAGCATGAAACCAGACCAAAGCACTTGTTCACAATTTTTAGATTCTTAAAATCACATACCTTTTTTAAAACATCCCGAAAATCATTAAATTCATGTTGCATGTTTAAAACCTCGCATGGCAACGCACTTACACATGCGCACACCACCTTAACAATTGCTCCCACTTAATTCGTAGCGTGGTACGTAGGGACTGGCGAAGGAAGTAACGCCAACAAGAGTGGTGACACTGGTGGAGGTGGGCCTACCGGATCAGAGGGCAGTGGTGTTCCGACGAACGGAGGTAGCGATCACGGGGATAAGAGCCATCATCATCATCACGGATCAACGACGTTACCTGCAACATTGCATGTAACCACATCACAGAGCTCCATGGGAGTTCATGGAGGAGTGGTGGGAGCCACAGGACATGGTCAACATCACCAATCTGCTGGGAAATTCGTTAGTGATGAAGGAAGTGGATGTAGTAGTGTTACAAGTGATAGTATAGGAAGGTAAGGTATACATTTTTAAAGCTCTTTTTAACCAGTGCTACAACCACCTTAGGTACTATTGAAAAGAAAACTTTTAAGAAACCACATAAATATAAGAAATAGGAGGTGTGGCTATCAAATAGCGAGTGAGGTGCAGTAAAACATTTTATTTGGTATGCATCCATACTTATGAATTTCACCTTCAATATACATCCCGTCTCTATTCCTACAATGCTCCATTCAAATATTTTATTGTTTGAAATAGTGCTGCTTTCTCTTTCACAGCTTCAACTGACTTAGAATCTTGTTCTTTTTAATGTATATTTATTAGTTAGATACAAGTAGCACGGTGTAAGAACTAGCCAATAAGGAGGATGGTTAAACACTGGAATACTGTATTTGGCTAGAACCTTATTAACAGACAATGCGGAATTAGCTAAAGCCATTACCTTGTTCTTCAATGAATGACTTGCACTTTCATAATTCGTGTTTTTTTCCTTATTCTTTCACATAGTTCAGCTATCTAAACAAATGTTGATTAGTCATGCTTCATTGAGTTTTTTGGCTTTAGCTGAAGCTGGGTTATCCAGTGTATAGATTGCAATATATGTTTTTAAATCAATTATAGGTTTCCGTAATGGTTTTTTAAGTTACATGAGAAATATTCACATTTATTCGTTGCTTTATATAACATTTTAACAGTTAAACAAAAAAAAATTAATGCTAATGGAAACCGCACCTTATAATTTTAAAATTTTCTAAGAAAGTAAGTAGTTGGAGATGAAATTATATTATAGACTGCAAACCTCAGTAACACCTCTAAATATAGCTATTTACTTGAAAGGTATCTAGCAATGGTGATCAAATCAGAACTATTTTAATACGAGACCAATAATATCACTTAGCAGATGAGTTTCTCTCACACTTTCGATTTTCACTTTAATTGTTGAGAGTAAGTGTGTAACCAGGAATACGGTGGTCGTCAGTCACGATGTTTTTGTGTTTCACATAATGACCTTGATCTGGGATCAATTGGCCAGTTCCTTCTTGCATAATATTTATAGGGGTGGATCTGTTATATCCTAGACATACTCTCAAACATTTATTCTGTTGGGCTTCAATTTTTTTTAAGTGTGTTTCAGCTGCTGTTCCATATAGATGACTTCCATAGTCTATAATTGACCTTACCATTGTTTTATAAAAGAGTAATGCCGTATTTGGATCCGCTCCCCACTTTGTATTACAGAAAGCTCTTAATATATTCATTGAATTTTCAGTTCTTTTGATTACTTGGTGTATACAGTCTTTCCATAAAAGTTTCTTGTCTATCAGTAATCCAAGGTATTTGATGGTATTTTTTATAGGAAAGGCGTACTTACCTAGGGTTATCAGATTTTGCAGACAACTTCTAGTTCTGGAAAAGATACATACTTCGGTCTTGTTTTCTGATATGGACAGCACAATATTATCAAGCCATTTTTGGATTGGACTAAATTCCGCGTTAATAATTCTTGTACATCTTTCAACTCATTTTTCTGTGGTGTATAACACAATATCATCGGCGTATTGTACTATTTTGGATATTGGTAATATGATTTTTTCAATATCCATTGTATAGAGGGTGAATAGAATTGGGCTGAGAATGCTGCCTTGTGGTAAATCGTTTCTGCAAATTCTTGGATCTGAAATGTGTTGGTTAATTTTTAAGGAAACTGATCTATTTGAATATGCGTTGTTAATGAAATTTGCCATATGAGTTGGTAATCCTATGTTGATGAGTTTTTCCTCCAGTAAATTCAATTGGACATTATCGAAAGCTGATGCTATATCGATAAATGTAGCTAAAGTGTGGTGTTTTTGTGAATATCCCAGATAAATATCGTTTACTAATATTGTTAGAGGTTCTTGGGTGGACCTACCTTTTCTAAATGCATATTGTGAGTCAGTCAAAATTTTTTCACTCTCTAACCAATGTTCGAGTCTGTTCTTGATCATTCTTTCCAAAGTTTTAAAGACGCATGATGAAAGTGATATAGGTCTATATGATTCTGGAGTATTGTCTGTTTTACCTGGTTTTTGATGGGTAAAACGATGTAGTCTTTCCTTTTTTCGGGGAAAGGTATCTTGTTTGTCCAGATAGAATTGAACAGTTCTAGCAATGCTTTTTTATGTTCTATCGGCATTTCATAAATCATTATATATGAAATATTGTCCTTACCGGAGGCGGTATTTTTGGTTTGTTTCAAGCTTTGTTCTAGTTCCCACATATTGAATATTGAGAGTAAAAATGTATTGTTTCGTTGTACTGTAGTTATTTGGTGTATAGATTTGTTGTCAACCCCAAGGGGAGAGATTTTGGTATGAAATTCATTTATCCAGTCCGCTTCAGGGTCTATTGGTGTTTCATTTGATTGTTTTCTATTTTTATATCGATTTACTTTATCCCAGACTTCTTTAATTGGTGTTCCTTGATTAAGACTCTGACGATAATTTCTCCAGCTCTTCCTTTTGGTTTCTTTGAAAGTCCTTTTTGCCACTGCATCTAGTCTTTTGTATTCTATCAAGTTGTTAAGATTTAGCGATCATTTGTAGTAGGAAAATGCTTCTTTTCTTGCTAGAGCTGCTATGTTGCAAATTTCATTCCACCATTGCTTTGAGCAGTGATTGCGTTTTTTGTTTGTTGAAAAGTGTTTTGGGACAGCGTCCTCTACTGCCTTGTTTATATTTTCGATGACACCATCATATGTTGTTTTCGGTTCTGTCAACTGTAATATAGAAGAGTATAATTCCCAGTTTGTATCTTTGAGTCTCCATATGTTGTGGGTTGTTGGTGAGCTTTCTGGTAGCGAATTTTTACATTCCAGTTTGACGTGTATTGGAAAGTGATCTGAACCATATGGCTCTTCTAAGGTAGACCATGTAATTTATTGAGTTAGATCTTGGGTGCTAAAGTTTAGGTATATACCTGATTTTCTAGTGCTGACTAGCGTGGGAGATATATCATTTAATACAATTAAATTACAGTGTTCTATGGCTTCCAATAGTACCTTACCGTATATGTCGTCACATTCATTATTCCATGTCAAGTTATGGGCATTGAAGTCGCCCCTAAAAAAGGTTTTGGGATTTGGTCGAAAAATTGTATCCACTGTTGCAGTGATATACGAGTTCGTGGTTCAACATATATAGAGGCTATATATATTGTTTTCCCAATTTTGGGTATATCGACTGATACACATATACATTCAAAGCTAATTGTGGTATGTATTGGTATCTCTTGATACCGTATATTTGACTTCACCAAGATAGCCGCTCCACCATAGCCGTCGTTGCGGTCACAGCGGATATTGTTAAAACCAATGAACCCATAGTACTTCCATGAGCAGTATCATGTCTCGGATAATAAGACAACATTGTAGTTTCCCCTATCTAGTAGGTATTCTAAGTTTGTTTTACATCTAGTGTTGATTTAACTAAATGTTCCAGTTCTTTCTTATTTACATTTGTTTTTTGCTTCTAATAAAATTGTAACAATTTGTATAACTAATTGAAATATTGAATTTGTTGTGCTCAAATCTGCAGATGGTGATTCCAATTGAGAATTGATATTTTTGGAATAATTTGTATTTTCTAATATTCCACCACAAGGCATTGGGTGTCTTGGGAAGGATATCATTTCTTTGTGTAATTTTAAAATTGGGCAGGACTGTTTGGCCTTAGCCTTTGTGAGCTCGAGGGTTGGAAAGGTTTGTGGTTGGATTGGTAGTATTAAAATTTGTTGTTGGAGTTAAATTGATGATATTGGATGGGGTTGGATCGATTGTAGGTTGACTGGAATTGGGGGGGGGGGGGAAGATTTAGGGCAGTGTATATTCATTGTTTGTGTGAATTTGTCACATTTTAGTTACTGTGTGTAACACTTGCATAAGAATTTCTACCTATCTGTTTGTTTGCATAATGGTAACCTATATTATTTGTTGACATAGACTCTTTAATTAACTTATGTCTTTAAAATTCCGGGCACGCTTCTAAGTTACTTGTAAAATGGTCACCCGAACAATTGAAACATTTTGGTGTAAGTTCAGTATCTTTCCAATCTTTAGTGTTATGAGATTCTCTGCATTTGCCACACCTTGGCTTGCCCTTGCACTGGTTTCCAGTATGCCCGTATCTTAAGCAGTTAAAACAAAGCAGATCTTTTTGCTTATATGGTTCAACTTCCTTCAGCACCTTATTGATTGTAATATATTTCGGTAAAATTTGTGATTTAAAGTGAATGATACATGTTTTAGTTGAAACATATTGTGTACCTTGCTCATCAGTGCGTTTCCTATTTAGTCTTTTAACTTGCACTACTTCAAACTTGCAATGCAATCTTCCAAGAATTCCGTTGAAATATCCCTGACTACGCCCTGTCTAATAACCATAAATTTAGGTATGTATATTTCCAAATTGTTTTTAATAAAAACTTGATCATTTTTCCTGGATAATACATAGTTAGCTGATTTGTAATCTTTGAACTTAATTCTTATTCTATTTCTGCCAATTGAGTCGATGCTAGAAATTTTATCATCAATTTCCGCGAAATTAGATAATATGATGTCTCCTATTCTTAGCGCATTTAACCTACCTTTGAATACATTTGAATTGTTTTCTAAATAAACATGAAAAGGCCCTAAATCATTTTGTTGATATAAATAATCTACCTTATATTTTGCGACCTCTTTTTCAGAATTATTAATTGAGGTAATTACTGTTTTACTTTTTTGAGTATTTGTTTTGATTATTTCAAAATTTTTATTTATGACACTTATCGGGTCTTTTTTCTCGAATCCTAAAAATTCGTCTACCGGGAAGTTTGTAGTTTCTGTGTTACTTAATTCAATATCAATATATTTATTTTTATTTTCGGGGGGCATTCCCCCGCTAGTCCCACTCATAGATTATATTTTATTTTTCACTTAATCAGAGAAATAAATTTCACAAATCACTTAATATATTTTGATTGTAAATAGTTTTTGTTTAGACTATAGAGATAACACCGATTTTCCTAATTAGCTTTTAATTACGGTACGTCCGCTCTCTAGGAAGGTCCGAAACAAACTCTCGTGCTTTAATTTTAGTTTTTAAATCGTCCATAGATGTGTCCTTATCGATATCCCGTATTATAATACCCTGACGATGAATAATAAATTTAGGTATATATGCTTCAATATTGTTGTCTTTAAAAATAGAAGATATATTTTGTTCTATTAAATAATCCCTTTACAGTCATTGAATATTACTTTTACTCTATGTTTTCCTGCTAAATCAATTCGTTTTATTTTATTGTCTAGTTCTGGCCAGTTTTTTAAAATTAAGCCACCTATTTTTATTGCCTCAATATGTGATTAATGTTTGTTTTCTATAATTACTTGGAAAGGTCGCATATCGATATGTTTATATTTGTATTCACGTTTTTTATCATCATTAACAACAACTGAATTTGTATCTATTTCTGATATGTTTTTGTTAACGTTTTCGTTATTGTGGTCTTCTGTATTACCAATTTTATTAGCTTTTTTTGCTTTTATCCCATTAAGTTTACCGAAAAAACCACTAATTGTGTTATTTGAAAATTTACGTACAGTTTGATTTTTTAATATATTATCAAATTCATTGATATCGCCCGATTCAACATAGTTAATTTCCATTTCCTCCCTCGTAAAACCTTAAACTGTTTTCTCCCGGATCGGGTGGATCACCTTCTTGATGTACACTTATGAAAGATTATAGGTCAAAAATTAAGTACCGCCACAAAATTTGCAGATATTTACAACCGCTTTTAGGGAACTCGGATTTAACGTCTTATCACCGTCAGTACTCGAGCCGAACTGCACGATTTTTTTTACCTATGTTAAACTCAAAGGGCACTATTTACGTTTTTCTAAGAAAATAATATGAATTTCTTCTTACAAATTCCTTACTCTGTTTAAATTCATGTATGTGCTCTATATAAATACTAATTTTATTTTTCAGATATGGTAGAGAAGGACATGACAAATATACTGATGTAAATAAGAAAATTAGATTAGTTCAAGATCAATTAGACAATTTTAGGGAAAACTTTGATATTATCAAATCGTTACAACAGGAGATACATGATCTTAACTCCTCTTTACAGGTAAAGCCTATAACTAAAATGTAAATTAAGACATTCAGCTCTTAAACTTTGCTTACCTTTCTTATCGTGTGGATTGGTTCCAATTTTATAGTATATGTATAAATTCAGCCACATATTTAGATTAGTTATAACATGATTCTTGCAATGATTTTTCCATCAACAATAAATCCCAGTAAATATTCCTGCTATCATAAAAAATATTGATACATCTTACATTCTCAAATTTTTTTAAGATTTCAATATTGCTTATAATACTGCACTCATCACCATTCTATACTGCACTGCTGGGCAAGAGACTCTGTCATATTATAACATATTTTCCGATCTTGTGCCTTGTATTCATTTTTCATCTAGTTTTTTTATATCTTGACTCCATCGACTTGGTGGGCTTAATCTACTTCTGTATGCTTTTACTCGAGGTCTCCACTCTACTTTCATTTTCTTTGGTCTATCCCTTATTCTAGTGACATTGCCAGACCAGTTCAACTTTAGTCGCAATGACCTATGCATTTTTCGATGAATTAGCTTTGGTCATTGTCTATACTGGATGGAAGTGTTACTTAAATTTCTTCCTTATAAGCAATTTAGAAGACTATATATGAATAATATTCTTTAACTTTCCAAAAGCTACCAGAGTTAAAGCTATTCTGTGCTGAACCCATGCGTCTGAATGTATCTTTTAATACAGATCTTGGGTCCCAAATATTTGTATATGCCCACTTGTTCAATGTTGTTTATTTTGATGTAATCAAGTAAGGTGAGATTTGTCATGTACTTTATTTTTAAAATATTTGATTCCAAACCGACCTGTGCTGCCGCCTTGTAAATTGTTTGTCCTTCTGGTATATTTTCTGTGCTCAAAACGATGTTATTTGTTATTTTTTTGTGCTCTTTGAAGCTAACATGATATCTAGTTTGTTTACTTCCGGAATTTTGATTCTTTTATTGGCACTTTTTGAATACTGGTGTTTAATTCTTTGTCTGGCGTTGCTTATATCTGTTTGTAGAAAATATCTACAGTTGTTTGTTCCTTCCTCTTATGGCTGTTGTTTTCTGTATTCTTTTCTCTTTTATATCACTTTATTACTCCTGTAATTTCTTTTTTCAATATTGGTTTTGGTAGCAGATAATTTAATAATAGAAGTACCCCACAAACATTTACAATCTTTTTTAATACATGTATTAAAAATTATTTATCTAAATAGGAGGAGAGATTCAAAAGTGAAAGACTGGAAGAGCAAATTAATGACCTCACAGAACTTCATCAAAATGAAGTGGAGAATTTAAAACAGGCAATGGCCGACATGGAAGAAAAAGTGCAATATCAAAGTGAGGAACGTTTGAGAGATATACATGAAATGCTTGAGCATTGCCAAACAAAAGTAAGTTAATTATAGAATCTTCTAATATTAATGTTTATATGATTGCATGTTTTTATTGGCAGTTTTGGGGTTTCTGTTTTTTTGTTAATTTTGAAAACAAACTTTCTAGTTACATTTAACTATTTCTATACTTTCAAATACATCCAAAAATTTGTTGTTGGAAATATTTTGTAACAATTTAACATTTTTTATGATTTATGTAAAGTGTGTTTGGTATCGCCTACATTTCCAGAACTTTCAACTTACTCGTTAGTTGAGTAATTAAAACCATTGTTATTTCTAAATAATCATTAAACAAACTATGAAGTGTCTTTGTGCACCATGTAAGCAATTTGGCAAGTATGTACCTTATTTGATAATATATGATATATCAAAATAACTTGTTATTAATTATGTCAATGCAATAATATTCAAATATGAAAACTAATCCTTACCAATTATAATCCTTTATTAAAACAACTAAAATATCTAATTGCCAAATACAAATTGGGACTAGGTAGCAAAATTACAAGAGTGGTTCACAATTTTCTAGATAGTATTCATTTGGGTTTCATAGTGTACAGACATCTTATAGTCCCGTAATAAATAGCGTTATGGAAAAAAGAGTGAATTAAAACAAATTATCTTATCAGTGTAATGGTAAAAAAACTGGTCAACTCATTAATAATAGGCAAAAAATGAACTCGATACCAATGTTCTTTACAAATATCGGATCTACTGTACAGGGTATCCCACCTTACAACACACCACAACATCAAAAACCATAAGCCTCCAATCAACAAATATTTGATAATAGTCAGCAGATAACACAACCTCAGTATATTGTAAACCAACTAAATCCCACACAGTATGCATTAAATAATAGCCAATACTACCATAGAATGTCATCAACTAGTGACGAGGAATTTCTAGAATTTGATGAGAATGAGCAAAATAATTGTTCCAAAGAAAATCCTTGGCAAGTAGTTAAGAAAAGCTCAAAAAGAAGTAAAATTACTGCAATTAATAGACCATCAGAGATAGTAGCAAATAACAAATTTAGTTTTTAACACACCAAGATGAAGAAGTGGGGGATGAAGAAGCTACTAAAACTAATGAAAGTGTAAATAGAACACCAAAACCACCTCCAATAGACGTCTATGGAGTAATGAAATATGACAAAATAATTCAACAACTCAATACAATAGCAGAAAACACTCAATACATCACAAAATCTCTAGCAGATAACCCGGTAAAGATAAGTCGCGAAACACCAGACACATACAGGAAAATAATAAAATACATGATGGACAAAAACGTAATACACCACACCTACCAACCGAAAGAGGAGCGTGCGTACAGAATTGTCATCAAACACCATACAACAGACATCAATGAAATAAAAACAGAATTAGCCAAAAACGGACATAATGTTAGAAATGTGATGAATTGTATACATAAAATGACGAAAAAATCTTTGAATATCTTTTTCGTCGATTTAGAACCAGCAGATAACAACAAATACATTTACAAACTAACAAACTTACAAAATAAAGCTATACAAGTAGAACCACCCAAAACAACAAAAGGCGTTACACAATGGATGAGATGTCAGCAATATGGTCACTCGAGATGATACTGCAACAGACCATTTGTGTTCATCAAATGTGGGGGATTTCACAATACAACATCCTGCAAAAAAAAGTAAAGATACCCCTGCTAGGTGTGCTTTATGTGATGGTGCCCACCCAGCCAATTACAAGGGATGCGAATTCTATCATAATTTATTTAAACCAAACAATGCCAACAATCGTATGAATATACAACAAAACAGAAACAATATAATAGCTATACCTACTAAGCAAACAACGATATCAGTGCCTCCAACCCACTTTCCAAATCAACCACAAAACAGCTATGTTAGTGCCGTAAGAAATGGTAGTGAACAACAAACAAACATTAGTGACATAATGAACAAATTCCTAGAGAAATTCAAAAACATGTTTCACCTACTAATACAACAAAACAGCATGGTCCTAAACACGCTGACAACGCTTATTGCAAAAATTCAATAGCTTCATTAAAATAGCAGAGTGGAATGCCAATGGGCTTCCACAGCACAAAAACGAGGTTGAGTTATTTCTACTTCACAATGAAATTGACATTCTATTAATAAGTGAAAGCCATTTCACAAATCAAACTTACTTCAAAATACCCCATTACATAACTTATTTCTCAAACCATCAGCTATCCTAATAAAAAATACTATAAAACATGTAGAACTATCAAAGTATGCAAGAAAATTGCTTGCAAGCCACAGTTATCAAAGTTAGTATGAGGATGCTATGAACTAACAGTCGCAGCAGTTTACTACCCACCATGTTACAATTTAAAGAAAGAAGATTTCAGAAACTTCTTTGAGACACTAGGTCATAAATCCATTGCAGGGGGAGACTTCAACAGTAAACATGTATTATTTGGATCTCGTCTTACAACCACTAAAGGGAGAGAACTAGTAAGCCTAATACACGAAAATAATTACCACCCTTTGTCAACAAGCCACCCCTACATACTGGCCAACAGATACAAATAAAACACCTGACCTGCTTGATCTTTTCATCACTCAGGGAATCTCTCCTGCTTTCATGCACGTCACGACAAGCTACGACATCTCATCTGACCACTCTCCAATTATAGCAACCATCAGCAGCTTCATAGTCTACAAAACTACAGCACCTAGGCTGCATAATACGAGAAATAACTGGGAAAAATACCATACCAAACTAGAAGAGGACATCAATCTCCAAGAAATGAAACACTAATAGCCTTAAACAGTTCCCTCACAGAAGCCGCACAAAATGCCACGCCTTCAACAAACATAGGTAACAAAGCTCAATACATCCCAGCTGAAATTAAAAAGTTAGTAGCTCAAAAAAGAAAAGCAAGGGCCAAATGACACTGAACCCACGCCCCACCAGACAAGACCACACTAAACAGACTAAGCAATCAACTAAAATCTAAACTTAAAGAGGAACAAGAAACATCATTTACATACTACATAACAAATCTAAATTGATACGACAACTCAATATGGAAGCCAATCAAAAACTCCAAAAAACCTAAGACTCCAGTACCTCCAATTGGAAATGAACGAGGACCAACACTACAGTGGGCCAGAAGTGATGAGGAAAAAGCAGTGTTATTTGCCGAGCACCTAGCTCAAGTATTTACCCCCAACAATGACACTCCAGATATTGAAAGAGACATAAATAACATTCCAGCGAACATACCGATAATCTGACCACTAACTAAAAACGAAGTTCAACAGAAAATTCAATATTTAAACATTAGAAAAGCTCCTGGGGTGGACAAAATAACAACTACGATGATAAAGAAAGTACCAGAGAAACGAATCATATTCATTACTCTCATCTTCAATGCTATTCTACGCTTAAACTACTGGCCAAAGCTCCTTAAAACTGCTAAAAAAATACTAATCCCAAAAGAAGGCAAACATCCAACTTAATTTTCATCATATAAGCCAATAAGCCTACTACCAATCATATCCAAAATACTCGAAAGACTACAGTTACAAGGAATCAACTCAGACCCTGAAACAGAGGAATGGATACCTAACCACCAATTTGGATTTCGAAAGGAACACTCTACAGTACAGAAGGTTCATAGAATAGTACACCACATAAATACGGCAATGGAAAACAAACAGTACTGCACGGCTGCCTTCTTAGATGTTAGTCAAGCCTTTAACAAAGTTTGACACACAGGCCTGGTTTTCAAAATCAAGAAATATCTACTATTAAAGTCTTATCTAAATGAGAGAGAATTTCGAACAAGAGTGAATGACAGTCATTCCAATAATTTTCCAATAAAATCAGGTGTCCCACAGGGCAGAGTTCTTAGACCACTATTGTTTGCCCCATATACAGCAGATCTACCAGCCAATAATGAAACCATCACCAGTACGTTTGCAGATGATGCCGCCTTCCTTGCAATCGACGAAAATCCAATCACAGCATCTACCACTCTTCAGGTACAACTAAATGAAATCGAGACATGATAACATAAGTGGAGAATTGAAATGAACGAATCAAAATCCGTCCAATGACCTTTACCTTGAGAAAAGACCAGTGTCCGCCAGATTCACTTAACAATATTCAACTTCCTCAATCCTCTAGCACCGAATATCTAGGAATACACCTTGACTCAAAACTCAACTGGAAAGAACATATAATTAAGAAGCGAAAACAAATTGACCTAAGAATAAAATATCTAAATTGGCTAATCGGTAGAAAATCGAAATTGACCCTAGAAAATAAAATTCTAATCTACAAAGCTGTCATAAAACCAATTTGGACGTATGGTATCCAACTCTGGGGATGTGCGAGCAATTCAAATAAAATCACAATCCAAAGAAGCCAATCTAAAATACTCCGCATGATAGCTGATGCACCTTGGTATGTGTCAAACCAAACACTCCATGAAGACCTAAGAACCCCGTTCGTACAGGATGTGGTCACTGAACACAGTTCGAAACACCACGAAGACTGGAATTACACAGTAACCCCTTACTCCAACCTTTATTAGAATTTTATTAAGGCGACAAGAGATTCAAAAGGAACTGGCCAACTGATCAGAGAAATGGTTAAAGGGGTCGTATCACTGGAGAAGACCTTCCACGCCAATAGGAGCCCACCTGCTCCTGAGACAACAAATTAGCTTATAGAACCTTATGTTGTTTTGATTGCTAATAAATATGATATAATAAAAAAATTTCTAGATAAAACATTTTAAATTCTGCCTTCCTTAACCAACCTTACATCTTGTTGATTGAATAGTCATAATATATGTTTGTAGAATTATTCTTAATTTTTTTTTATTACTTCTATTAACAATCAGAATATTTAGTTACATTCTATGGGTTAATTTGCTCACAAGTGCTAGGTGAAGTAGCATCTATGTCTTGATGAGGTTTACATCCAGTGATGTAACCTCTAATACCTCATGATAGGTCTGTCGGCCATTTTTTTCAGTCTTCTTATGTTTCTTGGTCTTAACAATTCCTCTAGTAGTGGATTTGGATGAGTTTCTATTGTTTGATGATTCTCTCCTGGATAACTTCTTGTACTGTGGGCACTCCCAGGTCTACATGAATGATGTGATTTGATACGTACCATAGAGCATCTACTTGTTGACAGAGTATTTTCGATTGGGATCTCTGGGTAGTATTTACGTTAGATTTTGAAGCGCAACCCCATAGCTCAACTCCATATGTCTATATAGGCTTAATAACAGATTTGTAGATAAGGACTTTGTTTTCTAATAAGACTTTAGATTTGTTCCTATTAGTCAATGTAGTTTCTCTTGCTTTTATGTCGTTGTTTTCTTTTTTTATGATGTGATGCTTCCAGTTAAGTTTTTTGTCTAGGTGGGATTCCTAAATATTTAGCACTATCTGCTTGTGGTGTTTCTGTATTATTTAGTTTTACTGGGGACATGTGCCCTTACGTAGCGTAAATGTTACATGTGTGGATTTGCTTTCATTTACTTTAATCCTCCATTTTTGTAGCCACTCTTGTAATTTGTTTATATGTGCCTGTACATTCGTTGTTACTGCTTGTGGTTCTTGGTTGGTGGAGAGGATGCAAAAGTTCCTGTTGTTGTGTGCTGTGTCTCTGGTATATCTGATGTGTACAGTATGTAAAGTAGTGGGCTAAATACGCTACCCTGCTGCAATAGGAAAAAGTTCGGACTTTTCTTCATTAACTTTCGTTTGGAATGTTCTATTGGTTAAGTAAGATTTCAGAAGTGGGTAGTAATTTGGTGGAAGGGTTTTTTTAATTTTGTATAACAATTCTAGGTACCACACTCTGTCAAAAGCCTGTCCAATATCGAGGAAAACAGCAGAGCAGTATTCTTTGTTCTCCAGGGCTTTGTTTATTTCTTGCATGAGTCGGAGGACTTGTTACACTGTCGAATATTTGTGACGGAATCCAATAAGTTTGGACATTGTTGATAGCCGGCTTATTGGACGGTAAAATGACACGTTGGTTGGGTCTTTGTCTGATTTGCCAATCAGTATGATTTGTGCAACTTTAAATGATTTTAGGCCAATATCAGAGTCTTATGATTGTGTTGTAAATATATGTTAACATGACTACCCCTTTTTTTGGTAATTATTTCAGCATTTTGGTGGTTATTAGGTTGGTGCCGGTGCTTTTTTCGGGTTTAGTAATTTTATCTCATTAAGTACTTCTTTTGGAGTCATTGCTTTTGTGAGGCGTCGTGTGTTTGTTGGATTTAATAAGTTTTGCTCTAACTGTTGATCTATTTCGTGACTTGGTGGTTGAAACACAGTAGTGAGGTAATGTGCAATTATTGCTTCTGCATAAGTTTTGTTTGGAATTCTTTGGTTCTTTGTTTTCTACCGTGGTGTATGTATTTGATCGGCAATTGGAGGTAAGTTCTTTTTGTATCTTGGGTTGCTTATGTAGCTGCTGTTGATAGGTTTGTGGTAATGTTCGCATCCTTGTAATTGGCAAGGTGTTCTCTGTCGCATAGAGCACATTTGGCTGGCGCGTCACTTGTTTTTTTACAGCTTGTAGTATTGTGTCCTTGTTCACATTTTACGCATACAAATGGTTTGTTGCAGTATGTTTTTGAGTGGCCATATTGCTGGCATCTTGTGCACTGATCTATGTGTGGTGGTACAATTTTAATGTTTTGTACTCTGTAGGTCCGTTCTTCTTTGAGTTGGTAGGTGTGATGTATTATATTTTCAGTCTTCAAGTAATTGGATAGTTTCCTACAATTGTCTGTGGGGTTACAACTTATTCTGACATCATTGTTAGCCAGGCTTTTTGTGGTATACTCTTCTGGTTCTAAGCAGTCATATATCTGCTCTGTCATTTGTCTGTAGTCCATACACATAGATTGGAGAGGACTTGCCTTCGTTTGTAGCTGAATGTTCTTCTATTGTTTTTAGTAGTGGAATTGATTTCCGTTCTGTCGCTGGTTCTTGCTGTCTTTTTGTGCTTCTGACTTGCTGCCATTGTATTTTACCTGTGACCTCCTCTTCATTACATTCGTCTTCACTAGTTGAGGACATTCGTACTAATTTCTGACTGTTGCATTCGTGTAGCGCACTACTATTGGATGCACATTGTTGTGGGTTAAAGGGTGTTTGTTGCATTGGTAACAAAGGATTATAGGCCATTTGTTATGGCATTTGCCCAATGTAGCAATTTTGGCTTGACGGTATGGTTTGTTATTGTGAATTTTGTAATGTCGGTATGAAACTATTTTGGTATGCTACTTGAGTATTAGGATAAAAGGTTTGTACATGTTTGGCTGGTAATCCATTTTACACTTGTTACTACAAAAAAAAACTTATCTACACTTTCACTTTACTTTATCACTCCAGTTTTTTATTTTAAACATTTTATCTTTATTGACCTTGATAGCAATTCAATTGATATCATCAGAGTTCCGGTGCGCTTCGGATAATACAACGGTACTTCTTTACACAATGAAAGTCAGTTGAGTACTATTCTTAAATACGACAAAAAGCATTCAACTTTTAAATTATTTTCAAATTTTCCATTTTACTAGTTCTTTAGGTTTTTCTGATCGTTTATTGAAAGCATTTGGACGTTTATTCAGCATAATACATATTAAATAATTCAAATGTAAGGATAAGAGTACTAAATAATGATATATAAAACACTTGGGTTAACGTTGTATGTTATAGAAATTGTATAATAATCCTTACCAACTGTCATGATTTCAATAACATCACAAAAAATATTTTGTTGCTAAATATCAAACAATAGCGGTTCACAATATTCTAGACAAAAAATATTAAATACCTTTTTATTTTAGATCCAGAAAATGGAACATCAAGCCCTCCAACAACAGCAGTATGTAACACTCGAAGGTCTCGATAACTCCAATGCTCGGGCACTTGTCGTCAAACTCATTAACGTTTTGCTCACAGTACTTCAAGTTATTTTATTGTTAGTTGCTACAGGGGCGGGAATTATTATGCCCTTTCTTCGTACACGGTAAGAACAACGTCAAATAATATATCATTTTTGTGATATTGATTAACATTTTCTGCTTGCAGGTTAAGGATTTTGTCGACAGTTATACTAGTTGTAGGAATAGCTTTTGTTTTGCGGCAATGGCCGGAAGTAAGAGACATTGGATCACATATGATGCGTCGTCTCAAAGATACATTAGATCCGGTCCCGTAATCTTAGTTTTCGCTCCCGCCTGATGCGCAGTATCTGTTGCTAATGCCGTGCCGTTGTTCACTTTTTTTTTAAAAAGAAAACGACTACAATAAGTCCGACGTCCTGTCCCTGTAAGGACAAATCTTTTTGTAATTAAACTCTTTTTGCAAATTCAATAACAAGAGAATTCAGAACGTGTTTTTATGTAAATGCGTCCAATTTAACAAAAAATGTCCCCGTGTTTTTTAGCGATGATTAAAAAAATTCAAAAATCATATTTAAACAATAATTGAGCAAGAGTTATTGAGTAATAAACGTCTACATTTTTGTTATCAGCAAAAAATGTCGGTAAATTAAAACGACTGACAGTTATACTCATCATTTTTACCTGGTGTATTGAATATAATAGAAATGCCAAAAATTGTTAACGTTTTTTGTTTGTTTTTATCCCTATATTTTATATTTCAATTTTTCAAGCAGAGTAGCTTCTACAACTAATATTGGGTTATATTTTAAAGGCGTTCTATTTGTTTATTTTTAATTAAATAATTTTACTTGTAATGTCACTTGATTTATATTAAGATCTTCCATACATTTTCAAATGGAAGGGAAAAGTAGGTACTTATTTTTATATTGAAATAATTATTGAAAAACAACACCCCGTTTGTGTTAATTGTATTTTTTTGGCAGTATTAAATTTATTTAATGAACAAATGTGATTGCAATGAAAAATATAACTTATAAAAGATTTCATAACATTTTTTCAAGTTGATTATTTCAGACAGACAAGAAGCATTCAACTTTTTCTAAATTTATTTTTATATTTGCCTTGCTCTGGACGGCCCCGGGCGCCTGTATTGTTTCGGAAGGGGCATATTTTTGAGGTGATAAAATAAATTTGATGAATAATGCATATTTTGTTTCATTCAATATTTGAATGTATATGATGAACTAGTCATAATACATTTTTGTAAAATTATTCTCTAATTTGACAAGAACTATTCAACTTTTGTAAATTTATTTTTGTATTTTCAATTTAACTAGTTCTTTGGGTGTTTTCTGTTGCAATGTTGAAGGCGTTTACAGTACACATTTGAATTCAATGATACTGGTACTTAATAGCTAATATCGTATAAATTAAAATCGATTACAAAATGTGACTATACAAAACACCTAGATTGTTATTTTATTTAACAAAAATATCAATCTTTTTCGAAAATATTTCATTGCATAATAAATATTGACAAAGTTAAATACACGTCCAAATTCGAAAAGTGGATTAAAATACATAAGTTATACAAAATATCGGAAACTAAAAATATTGAAATGCAATCTTAGCTTTCATCAAATCAAAGAAAATCCATTATCTACTGAATACTGCTTCTAGATGCTTATCAAAAAATGATGTAACCTAATTATTATTTACACAATCAAAAAATTACACATATTTCTTCGACTTTCGTGTTTCACATTGATTTTTTCCAAGGCAGTAATACAAAGTGTAAATATTAAATAACGAGACTGGCGCAGGGAAATGTTTTATATTGATTTCATCCATATTTATTAATTATTACCATAAATACCCCTCCTATATCCCTACAAAGTTCCATACGATTTTTCAGTGATTTCACCTTAGGAAACGGATAGAAGTCGTATGGTGCAGGATCTGTATAGTCTTTGTAGAGAAACCATGATTAGTACTTCCACACTTTGCGTAATTTTTTCCCTACTCTTTCATACAGTTCAGCAAGATCATATAGTGATACACTTTTTTTCAGTAAACTATAAGCTTCAGCGGGTTTCATGTGAAATTTCGTACCAATTGTGTTAATTTATAGTTATACTTTTATAAATACAAAGTAATACTAGGCCCAGGGGTGGATTTAAGGGGGGCCATAGGGGCTGTAACCTTACCTTGTTGTTACTACATGAAGTGAGGTTACAATGCCGAAGGTTCGCTATTCACCAGAGAGCATAAGGTCGTGATTAATCAAGAAACCAATAGTGAATAAATTAGCTATTATGACTTTTCAAATATGTTATTTACATTGTTTTGCCTTTATGTTTGTGAATCAAATAAAACACATTATATTGCCAATGAAACTGTTTAATGAATTTTAAGGGTACCTTGAACAGGCGGTGTAATTACCTGTTCCAATAAATACAAGGTAACCGACACTAATTACGAACTGATAATCAGTTATCATCGGTTCGTTAAATTTGAAATGTTTAACAGTTTCTAATGTTATCAACTATCTGAGAACATCATGTACAATACACAAAATTCTTAGTAACATGTAAGTGGTATACCAGTTACAACTTTACAAACTGTGATAATTAATAAAAGGTCACCAAATAGATAGAAAGTGTCTCTTATACAGTAAAATTGCAATGATAAAGTTAATATTTCAATGAAATTGACTGTCTCGACCCTTACTTCGTGGAATATGCTCATATTAGTGTTTTTAAATGAAACTCAAGGTCTCTAGCTAATTCCACAATATAATACAAGTTATTGAAAATTCTAAAAAATTGACAATTGTTTCGATAAATCAATATCATCGACGATGATATTGATTTATCGAAACAATTGTCAATTTTTTAGAATTTTCAATAACTTGTATTATATTGTGGAATTAACTAGAGACCTTGAGTTTCATTTAAAAACATTAATATTTCTACATAACAAAGTTGAAAGAATGCAATAATAAGATTATGAGTTGATAGACGTGTATATATGAATTTGAAGTTACTAAATATCAAAATATAAAAGTTAATGTGTCGTTAAATGTTGAAGCATGAAATTACAACATTAATAAATTGCATAAAATTTGGATGAAAACAAACAAAACTTTGAATGCTACTTGCGATTAGTGTCCAAACTATTAAACGACAATCATCTTAATTGACAAACTACATCTGACTCATGGAAAAAGATTCGGCCATCCTGTTAAGAACCATTGTCCATAACGGAAATATCTGGCAAGTGTCACCGACAAACCATGAGTCCCAACATCACTACTTGAAGCAATATGCCATCACGAGCTCTTGTTGCTCTGTAACGCTAACGCCATCCGAGATACGACACGTCTCTACTACCATGAATGAGTACCTATAGTTTATCAGCTATCTTTACGATAAATATCTCATACTGGAAACATCCGAAATTTGAGGCTTTTTAAAATGCCAACATGATCATCATATCTACTATCGATTACGAAGACCCATGAAACTGTTCTAAACCATACCCATGTGGCAAAAAAGTGTGTGCAAAAACTATGCAGTAAAAAAATCCTGAAAAAAAATTGGGCCTATAATGTGAAAAAGATACATGTAGGACGAAAGCTTACCTCGTCACCAACAAAGTTCCAAAAATAAATGGTATGAACCACGTGCCATCGGCCATTTTCTATATACCTACGACTTGTTACAATTGACACTCGTCCTCGCAGCTCAAAATGTATCGGACAAGTGATTCGAACGAAGTTTTACCTTCACGTTCCTTTTGACACCTCAGATGAGTATTACCACTAACAATCAAATAAAATCCCAACATAAAACACTCTGAGATTAGTTAAATTACATGGAAAAGATTAATAAAAATATTACTCTTGACATCCATTTCGTTATTTAAACTCCATTATTCAAGGATATGCTTAAACAATTTTAAAACCAGAAGTTAATTCACTTATGCAACCAATAATACAGAAGTGTGTATAAAGTTGCATACTCAGTGGGTAAATTAACCGAATTATTCAACTCCCAGTGAGTTATAGTGTAATACAAAAGCATTGAATTTTTATCATGCTACAGGGCAATGCTCCCCTCGAGGACCCATTAAATATAAAAATTTAGGTATCCGCATTTACCAAAAAAAAAAACGCGCGGAAGTCTTTGTAGCCAATCAGCCAGACCCCCATTAAATATCACATAATGGTCTTGCTCTTGGATTTTTTGTAAGGATGTACGGTCGAAAATGCTCGGGTCAAGCACCTGCCACCGTCGTCCTACGGACTGAGCCATTACCAATTTAAATTTACTACCGCACGTAAGCGATAATACCGTTGTCGTTCTCCACTTGTCTCGCGTCTATGCAGTATACACGTGATTTATTATATTTATAAAGGTAATTTTTCAGAAATAGTAATTAAAATATCTGGATTTGAGAAGTTACCAAGCAACCAGATTGGATTTTAGTGTGTAACGTAGCAACAACAGAAGTGAGAACGAAAAAGGTATTGTCAAAAAAAAAGAATTCATATGTAAGCTCGCCGTCACGCAATTTTGTAATAAAAGTTAAGAAATAAACCATTTAAACTCAAGACTACAGTCTACTGTTTTCCCTGAGCACATGGTAGTCCTTCAACAAGCAACCGAAATTATCACAACATAAAAGATGGTCATCGAGCCGGATTTTGAATAGGCAAGAAATTGAGATAAATGTTCATGGTCATAGTCAGTGAAGCATCGTCAGAAAACAGTTACAATTCCCGTGAGTCCATTCCAAGTTATACAAACGCTACACACATTTTAAAAGCATTTCAAACCTCAATTTGTTTTTGTCGCAAAATATCTTTCTATTAAAAAGCACTTGACTATGAATCGGTAGGTACCAACAAAAAATTCGCCGGTTTGTTAACCTATATGAACTGTGACTTTCTATGGCCTCCCCTCAAACAACGCCTAAATCCTCCTTTGACTAGATACCAATTTGTTTACAGAGGTGAGAAGTACAGGATTCAAATTAAAGGGTTCACTAAGTAGCTGTTGCGCACATGCGATTTTCTTCTGTAGAAACACCAGTCTCGTTATTTAATAGCCACAAGTCGTTCAATTTTCAGTTGATCAATAGTTTACGTTTTTAAAGTCGATATTTGTGGATAACAAAATATATTGCGTGACAAATGAAAGATGTGCGTAAGGCGTAAAGTCATACTAAATGTATTGAATATTTAAAAAAAGGAAAAAACTTCTAACAATTAAAGTTATCTACACTTTGTCATGCAATACATTTTTTCTCTAATTTTCAAAAGGGAAATTATTAATCTTCTTGATTTTTTAAATGTGAAAATATGAGTTTTATAAGGAGAAAAGTACAATCGATTTATTTTATCGCTAGTCCTGTGGTACAATTTTTATTTTACAACTATTGAACTATTATATCGTTCCCAAAGTCCAGTTCATAAATGATTTAATCAATGGACATGTCATATGAAAATAATTTCAGTACAATTTAATTCAGTTTTTCTTGATTGTATTTACATTTTTGCGAAAAAAACAGACCCAAGAGATTTCCGTCTATCGCCAATAAATTTGTCGTTTACTTTTATACCAATATATTTTATTAGAACGATTAAATTAATATTTATTACTTACAAATGTATTTTTTGCATGCAACTCCCTTACCACATACACCAATAGGCAAATCAATAACTAATAGCATACATCGTTATCAATTGGATATGGATATGAGATGAAAATGTCTCCAAAATTTACACGCATGAGTATCGCAAGGGTACAGATAGAAATCTACTAAACATTAAGGAAATGCATATTAAAAAACGTCTAAGTGTAATAAATTAAATAAAAATACATCCAGTACAGAATTATCGCAGCAAGCTAAAAGAATGAAGAGAACCACAATATGCTCTAATTCAAACAACAAACATCCGACAACTTCGATTGGATTGAAGAAATTATGAATAAAATCGCACCCTACTCAGTATCTGAAGATTATTGAAAATGATACAGATAATGTATTATTTAACAGACATAATTTATACTGAATTATTATTTGCCCTTAAAAAACTAATAACATATCACCTGGCAGATCAAATTTTACTAGAAATACACAATGATGTCTGGATTCATAATAATATTGTTAAATATTGGAAAAGATCATTAGTATTACCGGTACATAAAAACGGAAAAAATTCTCACTTACATATCGACCCATAACTTTACTATTGGGTATATTGAAAACAGCGAATTCTCAATCAGAGAATAGAATTTGTCATGACTTCTATATCAACACTTCCTTCGGTTCAATATGGTTATAGAAGAGAATGTAGCACCAATTACGCCATATTAAAACTGGCGATGGACACACAAATATATTTTTCAAAAAATCATTACCTGGGAGCAGCATTTCTCGATATTAAAGGAGCAGATGGTTCGGTCGACTTAATATTATGGGAAAAGTTAGTCAGTATTAGGCTACCAAAAAGAGTTTGTAATGTAGTGTGTTACATGTTTATTTACAGAAAAGTTTATGTCAGATCTATAACAATTCACTTACAAACCATTGAAATACTTCTATAAGATTACCTCGAGGAGCAGCACTTTCTCCATTATTATTTAATATATTCATAGCAAGTCTCAATTAAGAAATTAACTAGACTAATCCAATACGCAGATGACTTTGTAGCGTATAACTTCAATAAAATTTACCCAAATACTTTGATAAATATAAAGGAAACGGTCATCTCCATCACACAGAAATTGGACTCATTAGGTTTTTTAGGTTACCCCTGAAAAATAGAGTATTATGTCTTTTGCTCGACACATGGGGAAGATTACAATAAACGAGATTCCATACCCAGTTTCAACATCAGTTGTTTATCTTTAGATAACAACTATCTTGGAAAAGTCATGTAGATAGTATTATTTCTAAATGCAATAAAGGTTTAAACTTCCTAAAATTCATACAAAGGACATACTTGCATAACTTTCTATAAAGCATATCGTCGCTCAGATGTCAAAACATCGTATCTCAAAGTTGTATTTTTTGGCAAATCATATAAAACTTCCCATAATTGCAAATTCAACGTTTAAAGTTGTTTTTTTCTGAAATGTGGGTGTACGAATTTGAATTAACACTCAAATTCCTACTGTAAATTCTTACTTTGTCTTCACCCTGTATATCATAAGTTATATATTCCGTACATATCATAAAATAAAAATTTCATTCTTCCCAAATATTCAATATGTATTTAACCATATAAACCCATTTGAAAGTTCCTTCCATATAAAAACCACAGATACCTATTACCTTACCTTTATGTTATATCTCTACTGTCTCCGTACTTCAAAGCGTTCAATTTCTTATCGCGTCATAAAAACTGCTTAGAGAGGATATTATCGCAGTAAATAACAATTTCTTTTGTCCACAAAAAATACATGCATCTGCTGAGTTTTTCAACAGTCGTATGACGGTTACATTTTAAATCCCTATTCCCCATTGGCTACATCCTCACATGACTCTCCTCGTTACTACCCACTTTGAACGACCTATAAAATATCCATAACACCCCATTTTTCACTTACTTACTAATCATCATTCATAAAAAAAACGTTAATCTAGTTACAAAAAAGCATTCGATATCTAATGACACATCCTGTCATTAATCACGAAAAGTAAAAAAATATCAATTGCATCATACCGTAAGCAGTTTGTGATATTCTTAGTTGTGTCGCAAAATGAACAAGAATGTAAATCAATGAAAATACACGAAAAGTGATCACCGAATTGTATTTAATAAAATATCAGACTCCTATAAATATAAAAGCAGTCATTACCGTGAATCACGGTTGGTCCTTCAGAGCCCATTAAAAGTGATTGAAATACAAGCAAATACGACTTGCGAATGGATGGATAATACTTGATTTCGGAATAATCATGAAAAAATCGGTGATCAATGTATTTAACTATGTATGGATTTTTGGAACTTTTAGGGGCCTCCCTTATTATTTCCACATAGTTGGATTGTGAATAAATGCACTTATTTTTCTTTTTCCTTTCAATAGTGGAGTGCATCAAACTATCGCACTCCATTTGTGAATGGCCCTTAACCAAATATTTTTGTATAATCACAGAATCATTTTCGATGCAGAAATGTTGAAGTGCATTGGCTAATGTCACGTTGCGGTTTTGGATAGAACATCCATCGCTGTAGAAAATTTTTGGTTTGTGTTTTTCTTGGACATCCAACACTTTATTTAAAAAATCAATTATACAAGATACAAAGGAGTTGGCATCCATTTTGCCCTCTCCCTCATGCCACACATAACAAACTATGCAAGTTTCTGTTTAATGTATACCATGCCTGCTGAGACGACAGTAACAAGTTGGACCGCTTGTACATCCATGATGAATACGCACACTTTTCCGTTCAACGCGTCTTCTTCATCTTTATTTTTATCCTTTCTAGCGCGATCTTTTTGCCTAATGTGTGATTCGTGATCCCCTTGGTCAACATTACTCAGTCTATACGCAAAACATAAATCACATTGGTCCTTTCGTGGATGGTTACACATTTTATTCCTTTAAGAAGACATCATATCCGACATGAGATTCTGGATAATTTTGTTTGCACATGTCATACAATTATTTATATGATTGAAAAATTGTTTCTAAGTAAAGTTTGCTCGTTGTTGAATGGCAGTAATAAGAGGGTATCTTTGGCAATTTTTCAAGGAAAGTTTTAACTTCATTTCTGCATTGAAAATTGATAGCTTTGATCTTGGTGCGAAAAGTACTAGAACTTGCTGTTGGGATCCCGGAGTCACGACAGTTTTTCACCCAGTTCTGAACACTCCACTCACCCAAGCCTAATGTGGAGAGAAACATTTTTTTGCATAATGGAATTACTGTATTATCTATTATCAGATGATAGAATAGACTTGAATTACGTCGTGATTTCCTTTGTGTTCTTTTTTGATTTGTTGGACGTTTATTAACTAAACAAATAACTTTTGTTGGTGCCAATCCATGTCAGACCAAAATCCGTCGAAAATTTTCCGTCGTTGCTCCTCCGTTATCATTGAACACTTTCTCTTTTCTTTCGATGCTAAACATATTACTGAAGCACATCTGGGTTTCATTTCTCTTTACTTTCACTATAGAAGATCCATCTTTTTTGCTGTGTATTCTTTACCGCGCATCTTTGAATATTTTTGTTCATTTCTTTTCCAACAAGAAGGATCTGCTTTGCCTCTTTTGTTACGCATTTTTTTCCATTTTCTCATCTTCAATGACATACACTTCTTCAATTGTCGCTTTCAGTTTCTTTCATCTTCTGAATCCGACTAAGTATTTGAATGATAACTTGACTCTGATCCTTCAAAAGGTTCTTCAAACTCAATGCCGCTGATATCCTGTCGATTTTCGTCGTTAGTTTCATCGAGTTCTCCGGTGTTTAAAATTGGACCGACTTTCTCTATCTCAGTACTATCCTTTGCATCGGCATTCAGTCCATTATCTCCTGAATCTATACTTTTTGGTTTGAGAATAATACAACATGAATGTATTAAGATTCGCTTGTTTCGTGAATAGCCCATCAATTTTCTGGAAACTGGAGCTTTCTTGTGTTATCCAATTTCATTTATTCATGAACATTTTTTTGAATATCTTCATCGGGGCATGTATTGTGTCTCATGTCATTATCAATTACCCCAGTTTCTTCTGTCTCATTGGCATTTTTCCAAATTCCTCTACTACCATCACTCTCGATCTCTCCAACTCCCTGTGAATGGGAGATAGTACCATTCCGCTCATTAGCAATTTCACGTGGAAGTAGTTGAACATTTTTTGGTAACACCTGGTATTAATTTTGTGATTGTCAACGTTAGGATTCGCTCTTAGGCTTTTTAATGCTAACATTACCATTCTTGCAGACCGATTTGACTGAAAATATAACAAAAATAACACTACATTTTATCAAAGTAACACACTATTGTAAAATGTAACAAAACCTCGTATTACAATTTTTTCGATAAAAAATGTATTGAAAAACATTATTTTGAAAAATCTTTGTGCCAATTTTAGTTAATCAACTGAAATAAGGATTTTAGATTTACCATAACCTAAATTTTTTTTGGAATCTTCGTCTATTTTCCGTTTACCGTAAAATAATACCAAAACTATGTATTTACGCATCATTAAAACAAAGTATTAATACGTGTTTACATACCATAGCTACTAATAAATGCTTGTAAACTCAGAAAGTGCACAAAAATATACAATAGGTATGAATTTTGCAGACACCAGTTGACTTACGAGGATTTGTTTACAGTGTTTGAGATACGAGGTTTCTGAATTCGACTGGCGCAGGCGTAATTTCACAGAACCTGAGATACGGGCATTTGTAATCGATGCGGAACGAGTTTAAGAAGCTGGCAACACAAAAAACACCAAACCGTCAAAAATTGAGATACGAGGTTTTGACATAGGAGCGACGATATATTAGATCAATTATTGATTATGGAACCGCAACGCCTATTTTATTGAAAAAATTAGAAATTGTACAGATCAATGCTCTAATACTTGGTTCGGAGTTATGAAATCTACACCAGTAGAAGTACTTCGAGTTGAAGCTTTAGAACCATCATTAGAACTTCATAGAATATTACTAACAGAAAAAAGAATTCTTAAATCCCTTTACAGACAGTCAACAATAATTTAAAACATTTCAGAGTTAAATAGATATTATAACGAGAAAACGTTAACCCTCGGTCGCTATAGATGTGCGTGTTGTCTCCCGTAGTACATCCCGTGCTCGCCAGCCGACTAGCTTCGAGTCGATTCTTCAAAATTTAACAGTTACTAAAAATGGCGCCAGAGAAGTTTTGGCAAGCACCCAAGACTTCTTAAGTTAGCCCACAACTCCTCAGTGGGTTAACAGCACTACTTACACACTCCGAAAGGTTAAACTGATAGGAAAGTTATCACTAAAGAGAAATAAAAGTCAGCAAATATCCCCTGATTGAAGTTTATTAATCTCTTGGACCGTATGTCTCTTTTTAAAAGTATTTATCACAAAGTCTACAAAAGAAAGGAACACTATTAATACCTGAACTCAGCTGAAGGCTGTAGATTCAGCATGCAGTTAAGCTGAATAAAAAAAGCTTAATTCGCAAACTAATTTACTAGCTTCAAAAGAAACTCTTACAGGAAACAAACAAATGGTTCATGTACAATTTATCAAATACAGTGAAAAATATAATACCAAAACTACAAATGTCTCAGTTACATGGGTTCACACTTCCGCAATTTATACGAATATAAATATATAAATGCCTATGCAAAAAAAATACATAAGCCAGCGAGCTTAAAAATGCGCAAAAATAAATTGAAATTATGTATGGTGCAAAACTAGTAACATAAAAGAAACGTCAAAAACAGAAAAATTATTTAAATTAACGCAGCACCCGGGTACGTAACGTGGTATACCTAGCGTTCAAGCCCACAATTCAGTATTTAAGAAGTTATTACAAGATTTTGTACAAAAAATAATGCTTAATTACCGCAATATTTAAGGAGAAATACTCAATTCAATACTTTAAAAGGTTATTACCAAATTTGTACAGAAATACTTAATTACCGCAATGCTTAAAAAGAGAGCTACAAAATATTATACAAAAAGTTAATTTTTTTTTTGTCCGAAGGACATAGTCCATTTAGCCATGAGCTACAGTACTAAAAAGGGTACCAAATATGTTAACTGTAAGAATCAATTTGGATAGGTTAAGGATATACGTTTCACACCCAGGGGTCTTTCAGGGTGGCTAACTCACAGAAAAGGTAGACCACGGTAATAATAGGGAATAATCAGGTTAGGTTCACTTACAGATGAGAAGGAGCTACATAATATTACAGTTTTAAATTGCATGCTTTAATGAATGTCAGTAAAACGTTATAAACAGGCAGCTTATTTAATGCCAGTAAGTTCATTGCATCGATTTTTATTAGTTCTCTATACATATCTTCTCTATGTTGTGTATATTTATTACATTCAAAAAAAATGTGTTCCAAGTCGCATATATTTTTTCATCTTTCTTTTAGTTTAATTTTACATTGGTTTAGGCACTCATCCACGTTTATTGTATTATTTATTGGTAGTCCATTTTTTACGGCTTCTTTGGCTAGATTATCCACATGTTCATTATGCTGCAGTCCAATAAGAGCTTTTATCCACAAAAAACTGATATAGAAATCTTTTGGGCGTAGCTTTTCGATTTTCAGTTTAATTTTTGGAATGATTTGATTTTCATAAGTAGCATTTATATCAAAAGGTTGGCTAATGCTCGTGAGAACTGATGAAGAATCCGATATTATGATGAATTTTTTATAACCATGTCGTTCAATGAATTCAAGAGCTTTGATAATTCCGATTGCTTCTGCAGAAAAAATAGAAGTAGAGTTATTAAGTTTAAAGTGCATTTGAACCTTCACTGACGGGGCATAAAATGCGCACCCTACACCACTGGATTGTTTGGAAGCATCCGTATATATTTTAATGCAACTATCATATTTTGATAAATAATGTGATAGTATATTCTTACTGCTCATTATATTATGATTATAATTTGGAACTTCAACATGTACGTATTTCAGTGATGTGAAAAAATCATTAAATTCATATGTCTTGGGAACATCTAAATTATTAATTAAATTATAATTTTCCCTAAATGCCTGGCATGTAATGGGCGAAGGTTTTTTGGCCCAATATTTGTTTGTAAGGTCATATATATTTAACTCGGAAATATTTTTAATAATTGCTGGCTGTCTGTAATGGGATTTAATAATTAATTTTTCTGTTAGTAATGTTCTACGAAGTTCTAATGGCGGTTCTAAGGCTTCAACTCGAAGTGCTTCTACTGGTGTAGATTTCATTGCTCCGATACAAAGTCTCATGGCATTGTTCTGTACAATTTCTAATTTTTTTAGTAAGCTTGGAGTAGCGGTTCCATATAGAGTACATCCATAATCTATAATCGATCTTATATATGTTTTGTAGAAAGTTATGCAAGTATGAGGGTCGGCTCCCCACCATGTCCTTCGTATTAATTTTAGGAAGTTTAAACCTTTATTGCATTTTGTATTAATACTCTCCACATGACTTTTCCAAGTAAGTTTTTTATCTAAAGTAATACCAAGGTAAACAACTGATGTTGAGACTGGGTATGGGATATCGTTTATTGTAATATTGACCATGTGTGGTAAGTTATGGCGTGTAAGAAACATAATACTCGATTTTTCAGGAGTAACCAGAAAGCCTAATGAGTCCAATTTCTGTGTGATGGAGATGACCGATTCCTTTAGATTTGTCAAAGTATTTGGTAAGCTTTTATCGGAGTTATACACTACAAAGTCATTCGCATATTGGATTAGTTTGTAGTTAATTTCTTCATGGCGACTTGCTGTGAATATATTAAATAATAATGGAGAAAGTACTGTTCCTTGAGGTAATCCTGTGGAAGTATTTCGAGGGTTTGTAAGTGAATTGTTTATATATCTGACATAAACTTTTCTATAATTAAACAGGTTACACAATACATTACAAATTCTTCTTGGTATCCCAATATTGATTAACTTTTCCCGTAAAAATACTAAGTCAACCGAATTATATGCCCCCTTAATATCGAGAAATGCTGCTCCTAAGTAATGATTTTTTGAGAAACTTATTTGTGTATCGGTCACCAGTTGTAATATGGCGTCATTGGTGCTACATCCTCTTCTAAAACCATATTGACCCGAAGGAAGTGTTGATTTAGAAATCATGAAAAATTCTAATCTCTGTTTGATAACTCTCTCAAATGTTTTCAATATACACGACAGCAAAGTTATGGGTCGATATGAGTCGGCCAAGTCAGGATTCTCCGTTTTTATGTATGGGTACTACTATTGATCTTTTCCAATCTTCAATGATATCATTATGGATCCAGACATCGTTGTATATTTCTAGTAAAAACAATTTTGCGTTATGTGCTAAATTCCATATCATCTCATATGTAATTTGATCTATGCCAGGTGACGTGTTATTAGTTTTTTAAGAGCGAATGATGATTCACTATAAATTATGGGTTTGTTAAATAATTCATTATCTGTATCATCTTCTTCTTCATTAATATTTGTAAATTCTTGAGATACTGAGCAAGGTGCGATTTGATTCATAAATTCCTCAACCCAATCGAAGTTTTTGCATGTTTTGTTGTTTGAATTACTACCTATTGTGATTCTCTGCATTCTTTTAGCTTGTTGCCATAATTCTGTACTAGTTGTATTTTTATTTAATTTATTACAAAAAGTAATCCAATGATTTTTGGCCTTTACTTTTAGGAATCGTTTTGTTGCAGCAATTTCTTTGTTGACTATAATATAATTCTCCGATGAATTTAGACGTTTATATGCACTAATTGCTTTTTTTCTGCGTTCTGTTGCACAATCGCACTCACTATTCCACCAGGGTGGTGGTGGTGGTTTATTTATTTTAAACTTTTTTTTCACTGGTATAGCCACAGAAGCTGAAAGTTCTATACCTTTCATGAAATATTTATATTTTTCATTTATGTCATTAAAAGTTTATGGGATTTTCTTAAAATAGCTTTGAGAAACTGAGTTATATTTTTTCCAGTTAGCTTTCTTAGTATTCCATTTTGTAGTGGGATATATTATCGTTTCTATTTGAGCTCCTGAGTAAAGAAAATTAATTAGAATAGCATAATGGTCTGATCCTAAGGTGTCTGGTAACACTTGCCAATGAATTCCATTTGCAATATCGGAAGTAGCGAATGTTAGATCAATCGCCGACTTATTGGTGGTTCTTGATATCTTAGTTGATGATCCATCGTTTAATAGTATCATGTTGTTAGACTGATTTAATGCATTTACAATGTTTGTTCCTGATGTATTGGTTTTGTAAGATCCCCATAATCCGTCATGTCCATTGAAATCACCTCCAATTAAAGTGGACTGGTCGGCATATTCAAAAAGTTTCATGAAGTCTTGTGTACTCATTTTAGCGTCTGGTGGACAATAAATTGAAATCAATGTAAGACTAAAGTCTGGGCCAATTATTTGAACTGCACAAGCTTGCATATTTTCATTGATATCCTCGATAACCTTTGCTTTGTATTTTATAGTGTTTTTTATTAGTATTGCCATCCCAGTGGTGGCATTAAGTCTATCTCTATGTACAATATGATAACCAGGAAATGTATAAGATTTATTTGGATTAAACCACGTTTCTGATATTAAAGCGATATCAATTCTAAGATCAGATAATATATTAATCAGACTGTTTTTATTGGATACAGCGGAACGTGCGCTCCACTGAAGAATATTCAAGTTATTAGTATTCTTCAAATTCATCGTCAATCATAATAGTCTCTTGTCCAGGTTCTTCATTACTAGAAAATGCAATTTTTTAAATATATTTAACATCTATTGGGGAAAGTTCTTCGAATGAGTTTATTGAGCTGAGGATCTTTTGGATTGCTACTAGGACTTTTTCTGCTAGATCTTCTTGAGTATCGGAATTCTTATGATTGTTTCTGGAGGGGTGCGTAATTGGTTTATCAGATCCGAATCTGAATGGATACATAGGTGAAACATCGACTTCTGTAATGGGGGATGAGGCTTTTCGTTTCTTCTGGCCATTAAATTCTGACTGTGTTACGCTGCGGCTATTTCCATGATTTTCTGTATTATGAGTACTTGCTGTTGTTGTCGAGGAGTAGGTATTACTTTTTCTATGTTTGGCGTTAGTGTCTGGAATCTATTGTTGGTTTTGACTATTCTTAGTTATTCATCCGTTTAGCTTCTAAGAATGTTAAGTTTTCCTCAGCCATCTTCTTTTTAATTTCTTGTTGTTTGATATGAGCGGGGCAAGTTTTGGATATTGATTTATGCGTGTTAGTTTTACAATATATGCAGCAACTATCTTGTGGATCGCGGCAGACATGCGTATCGACTTTTTCTTTTCCACAGTTTATACATAGTGCTGTGACATTAGAGAATTATGGCACTTTCTAAAATACTGACCGTCACTATTACTGATCGGTCTTATTTATATACTGACGTTAGTATTTTCATCGTGTAAAGTGAGATACGGCACTTATAATTTTGTGGTGGGTGGTGGTTATTTTTATTTTATACTTTTACCTACAACCTCACTTTTCTGTTGTTTGTTTATGTTTATCAAGTTATCTAACAAATATTTCACTTTTGGAATTTCTTGGTGATCTTCACGGGGATTCGAATAATGGAAGAAATATTACAAGCTGCCATTCTAGGGGGTGTAATTAAAATATTTGCTTGCACTTCTTCCCAACCGTGAGGGTTTACTGTTGGATTAACACTTAAAAATTCTGTTAACAAGGCGAGATCATCCTCGTAAGTGAATCTTAGTCGTGTTGCTTCCTGTTTTCGCTGTTCCATTTTGCTGTGTTCAACTCTCAACTTCTTAGCATAAATGTAGCGGGTAGCAGTTTGTTTGTTTACAAATTTGACACTAATAAAATATACAATTTTGTTTTACGCATGTCTCAAACATAGTGCCGCCAATTTCGTCCGTCACTATCGAGTCACAATTAAGGATAGTCCGTATTTAATTACGGACCGCCCTTATTTTTATCTAAAACTACGCATGCGCATTTGTCAACAATGTCAAAATATGGACGTTTTTATTAGTGACTGTCACTATTTGAACCTGCCATAATAATTTGCTACATGGCCGTATTTTAGACATTTAAAACATTGCGTAACTTTATGTATATATGGTTCAACGTTACATGCTACAGAATTTATGTATATGACGGATGGTAGTTTATTACCCTCAAACGTGACAATTACATATTGTCTTGGTACTAAAATTGTCTCATTATTACGTGTTATTTTTCTTTTAATTCGACTAATGTCTGAAATAGTTATAGGAGAGAGAAAATTACTGAATAGATATTCTTCATCAAAAATAGTATCAACATTTTTTATTACTCCTTTTCTATTTAGCAAATTATTTAGTATGTACGCTTTTAAATGTTCATTGATCAGATCAGGATTAGTAACAAGGTTATTAGCATCAGATATATTTTTAACTTGAAGTCTAATTCTATGTATGCCCACATTATCAATTTTCATTATATTTTGAATATTAAGTTTTTTGTGTAGGATATGACCTACGGCCATGGGATGTAATTTGCCAATATTTTGATCATTGACCCTTTCAATGAATACATAAACAATTTCCGAATATAAATTTGGTTTTTGTAAATTAAACACCTTACTTTTTTGTTGTCTTTTATCACTAATTATTTTTTCGGCTAACTGGTTCTTGTTTTCTTTACCATTCAGGACAACTTTTTCAGTGTTGATAATTTGTGAGGGCACCTTCCCGTTATTTACATTATTATTGTTTGTTCCCCCTTTATCAGGGGGATAATCGTCTTCCATAGTCACTGTTACAGTCACTGAGTGTTATTTTCACTAATAATAAAATTGAAAATCCAACTCAAAACTATTTTATCAATATTAATAATATCCGTTTATATTCGACACTCAGAACTAACGTCTTTATCGTACCGAGTATAAATTCGAACTCAAAAAAAAGTTAATTAACTAATGCAAGAAATAGGCATATAAAATATACATAAAAAATCTCGTGAAATTTTGTCTGATATTGGTGAATTGAAAATGTGTCAACGTATAAAATTAATGAAGAAAATGACAGTTACGAGGGATCCTCCTCCCTCAGAACAGCAATTGAAGTCGCCGCTTCCAAATGTCCCAGCCCTCCTGATTACTGGTTCCGGTGGGTGGTCCTATATCAGAGGATAAAACCATAGATCAAAATAAAAACCCCCCTGGAATAGAAAAACGAATTAGCCTACACGTAGGCTTTTCATTTTACCCCAGTCAAATTTCCGACGTCCCCCCGTACCATTCCATTATATCGATTATATTATAATCACCTGAAACCCGCAAGTATTCATACAACCTGACTTTTAACAGTATAAAAGCCTTCTACAATATTAATTAAAAAAAAACTGCATGACTGGTTTTTTTTCGATTAGCCGAAAAACTACGATATCTAAAAAAACTATAAAAAACCACGTTACTGTACACAACCCTGAATATTATTCAGCCCCCGTGATATATTCTACTTCCAAAAATGTACGGAACAATAACAGGATTGACTCGGTAACATTTATGAACTGTATCAAACTATTTCACACACAATAGGTTACATACTTCCACAAACGACGATTCAAAACGTTAAATTACTACCTGAAATGCCTACAAAATTGTTAACGACGAGAAAATATTCAAACGTTTACCTTGATAACGAGTCCTACTGGCCTGGTCGTCAGTCGGAAATTACCCACGTGGATGGTGAAAAATGTCGATTAATTCGAACGTGATGGCTACCAGAGCACACAGGAATATATTTGATTTACTTATCGTTCGCTTCGACGACCCATAGAGGACTACCTGATCATGATACAACAAAATAGAAGATATGATCTCTAGCCGTTCGAAATATCGTTCGCCGCGCGCATGACGTCACGCAGAGAGTACCTTTTTATAACCGTGAGCGCGGGCTAATGCATTTGATGTAATAGAACTTGCGTATGATGCGTTGCTAACGCATTTTGAAGGAAAATGAGGTTGGTTCAGGTTGAATGAGATATTATTAGTATTATAAAGGCAAAGAGAATGGGCTAGTTTCATGGGTATGAATTAACAAGTGAAATCATATCAGAAGGAATAAAAATATCATATATTTTTCTATGATAACGATATTTATCTCAAAAAGTAATAAATATCTTCGAAAATTAGATTTAAAAAGTTTATTAGATTTAAATAAACCGCTATAAGTCGACCAATGACAGAAGCTCTTGTTGTCAGATTGAAAGTACGTTCTGTTGACAAATCCCACTTGACTATCCAAGTTTATTATTACAAAGTGAAAGTCGACTAGAAGAATTTTACAATTGACATCAATATCCACAACCAACATCAAACAGATATCGTCCTCGCCGACTTTTTAGTTGTTTGTTATATTATTTTATAGTAGAAAATGTGCTTCTGTTTGTTTGCCTTTTAAAAGACATCGTTAAAATGGATCCAGGTTTCACCGAAGCTAATTCTACAAATCTTCCTCAAGTGGATGTGGACATGGTGTCTCAGTTACTCGAACTCCCCTAAACAGAAGAGTAAGCGATCCGGTACTAAATCGAGTTTGGAACTGTGAGGTAACGCAATTTGTGTATGTGTGTTACATGACACGTTTTCCAAACAACTTAACCTACATGGAGAACATTTAATTTTCATTATACATACATTTTACGTTAAGCTTATATTTTCTATTTTGAAAGCATCATCATTGCAGTTTAAAATATATATTTCCAAATTTCTTTGACTACGAGAGAGTTACCTTTTTTAATAAGAGGCACCCGATTAGGAGAACATTATTTGAAAGAGTACGTTTTGACAGTACTTTGCGTTTCTCTTTAACGGGTGTTAAAGAAAAAAGATAACTAGTCTACTTATAAAGTTTTTCCTCGTGACAACAGCGCAAAATATCTTTGTTTGCCATTGGCTCTAGCTTACCACAGTCTACCACAAGAATTCAAATTTCAATATTTTTTTTTCATTTTTATTTGAAATCGTAGAGTGGCGTTATTAGTCGCAAATTCTTAGTTCAGACCCAATATATCTTGTGACATTATCATTGAATATCATGAAACGAGCCCATTCATGTAAAAGTGTTATATGGAATCAGAGAGCCTACCAGAGCAAAACAATAATTCTAAGATTTGATTGAAATATGTTTGCTCACTTCGTAAAGTAAATAATTACTGTACTGATACAAAAAAAACATATTATTATACTTTTTGGATTTTTTGACATGATTTTATAAACATTTAAATTTGTAAATAAATATAAGGAATTAAACAATTAGCAAATTTTAATACTTAATCGGTTGTTTATTCCAAAATAAGTATACTACAGAACAACAATAAAGTACAACTCAGGTACTGTGGAGCATTCTTCAAAATAATAATAATAATGAAATTGTTATAGGTAATAACAAAATATCAAATTAAGATTTAAAAATATTATTTGTCAACTTGTATTTAAGAAAAGATTTATTTATTACGGGAAAACCCCTCTAACTGTTACAATACAATAAGGACATGTATAAAGACTGATACAGCATAACCAATTAATTTGAAATACATAACACTTTCCATGTAGCTACAGGTAATAAATTATATAAATAAAAAAAAATTAAGAACATAACTCAACAAATCACAGCCCTAAGCAATATTTGAACTGGCCCAAAGACGTATTGAAATTATCAAAATTAAAGCTATTAAAAAGCACAGATATCTATTTATAGGACTCGTAGCACCATATGTTGTTCTATGAAAGGGCACATGAAAGGTAACTGGACCCTGACAAGGAATGTTAATCCCCATATGACTCAAAAGATCCGCACAATCAACCTGCCCATTTAGGAGTTTAAATATAAATACAGCCCCCAACATATCTCTACGATTACCAAGAGGAGCTAGTGACTTTTTTTTTCAATTTCAGCATTATTATATGGTCTAATAATACTCCCGTATAATTTTTTTGTCTTTTGGAAAGGTAAAAAAGCTGACATCGTGTGCAAAGCCTTTCACGTAATTATCTGAATCACAACCATACACTACACATCTCATTCTGACTAATTTTTGCTAATTTTCAACAATAAAATTAACCGACATCAACATATCCAATAATGTAACTGCAAACTAATTCAAGGCGTTCACTCTCGGCGTGACGTCAGAGCCATCATGCGCGAAATCATATCTTCTATTTTATTGTATCATGCTACCTGATAGTTCTCGAAACGGTTCGTCGTAGTCCGCTGTCGACAGGCTTGCCAAATTATATTTTCGGCGGGCGGGCGATTTTTCGCGTTACAATATGACCTTGCAAATAAATATTGGGCCAAAAAACCTTCGCCCATTACATGCTTGCTATTTAGGAAAAATAATATAATTTAGATATGTATTCCGAAGACATATGGACTTTGTGATTTCTTCACATGAACCTTTGCAGGTGTGGCGCACGTGAGTAAATACAATTTTATTTAAAAACTTGGAATCGTTATTATACTACAACCTTATAGTAGTTGTTGCTTACTCCTACTATACGCCACTAACAAAGTGTACTGTACTGATATTTCTACCATTAAGTGTATTTTATGACAATAAAAACGTTTGCCAAGTTCAGTGAAATTACATAATAGTGTAGGTAATAAATGTATTATGGCCAGTAATAATTTTTCAGTTTTCAACTTCAACACTCAATATTTAATTAAAATATATTTCTTCAACCAGTATATACAAAAGGTCTAAAACATTATTATTTCTTCAACACATCTATAAAAGTTTCTCTTGGAAGGGAAATATTTGCTACCATCCTCATTTTCTTTTTACCAGCAGCCTGCTGTGCTAATAACTTCATTCTTCTAGTAACATCGCCGCCATACTGAAAAAGAAACTCAAGTTTTTTAGCTATCAATAAATTATATACTATGTATTGGTAAAAGATTGCATATTATAAATTATAGATTTTAAATACTCTTAATTTATTGTTACTGTACGATCAATTTGTCATTCAATACTTCTTTTAAATCATTTGCTATGCTATGATTTTCTCTTTCGATTGTGTATAAAGGTAAATCAATCAAAATATTTTTCATTACAAGTGTGGCACTCTGATTCTGAAAGTAGAATGTGTTAGCCCTTTATGACAAATTCGTAGTTTCATTAGTTTGGTTTGGGTTCTTAAAACTAAAAAATATATTTCCAAAGAAATACTGATCTTTTGACAATACCTAATTTTGGCTTTCATATATCTCACTGCAGCCATTAATCTGTTAGTTATCTAAATACATGCTTGTATATCCAAGTGCAGTTTTGTTTGAGCCAAAAAGAAAAAGATAGACCCATTGGGCCGGGTGAATAAAAACGAGTAGGACAAGTAGATACTGAATTGAATAAAACAACTATTTACTATTACTTGCAAGTAAATACTTGAGAGGTAAGTATACCCGCCTACATTGGTGTAAATAAGCGTATGTAAATATTTCCGTTGCAAGAAAATACTCGTAAATTTGCAAGTTCACCTGACCCCAGACTTGCCAGTCGTACTTGCATATCCAAGATTGCTGCATATCGGAATCTGCGTGGTGTCAAAAATTACAGAGACGAAATATAAATCACGATCTATCTAAAAGACGGTTCTAGAGCGAGGTATTTTATAATAAACTGGGTTCTCATTTGATTCGACAATTTTTAGAAAATCTGACTCACGTAACAACAATTTTATTGGTTTGTTTCCAGTTACGTTGACATCGCTCCTTTTCTTTACTGCGGTTTTCATGTTATTCAAAAGTTTTTTTATCTGTGCAACACTAGTTTGTTTCCCAGCTTTGTTCAAAAACTGTTCGGCTAAGCCTTCTCTTTATCCGATGCAATTTTCGGCAATATTGATTTATTTAGTACAACAGTATAGTCTGTCAATAACACTATAAAGATAGCCCTACTGTCACAATCAGCAATCGCATCCATAGCTCCAAGATAACTATTGTGTTTACAAATAACCACTTCAAATTGTAAGCAGCTTTTATTATCTTTTCGGTACTTAATATTTTTGACAATTCCCTGATTAATTTAATTTTTACATCTGTCATACCCTGTCATAGAGCAATTATCAGAACTATCCATAAAATAAAAGTTAGTCTGAAGGACATATAAACTCTGTATACTAACAGTCCTTCCTCAGTCAACCATTCAGAACGTATATAACTTAAAAAAAAAACAAAAATAATGTAATACCAGTCAGGCACCTCGCAATTGATCCACATGTCTTTTCCAAATTCTACCATCATCAAGTTTAATTAAGTAGTGTAACTTTCCTAATATCTTATGAATATAACCAAAAATCCATTTTTTCTGTCCTGAATAATTTCTTACCAAGACGCGTTGGTTAAGCAGAAAACTATGAACTTTAATATCAGTATCATTTGTTACCAGTACGGTATGTGAGGTGGGTCTAATATTATCAAGTCTGGATCTTATTTCCCTGTTAAACATTAATCTCGAAGGAGACTGATGAGTGACACAATGAGGCATTTTACGATATTGTAATAAAAATTCATTTAATTGATTTTCAGCATCACATAATTTACTGTGAGATTTAAGAGTTCTTAAATATTTTTTTAGTCTGGACGCTCCTTTCTACTAAACCATTAGTAGCAGGATGATATGGAGCTATTAATTTATGTTTAATACCATGTAATTTAAGAAAATGGTGAAAATTATAAGATACAAATTGTTGCGCATTATCACTAAGTATTTTGGTACTCCAAATGTAGAAAATATTTTATTACAAACTTGTATTGTTGCGAAACTAGATTTATCTTTGGTTATATATATCTAACCAACGTGAATATGCATCAATTAATATGAAATAGTTCCTACCCCCAAACTCCATATAATGAATGTGAACTCTTTCAAATGGTTCGGAAGTCTTTTCCCATGGATGTATGGGTGTTTTTGTTGGATTATTTTGGATTTGCCGACACTCCGTACAGTTTTTACAAATATTTTCAATGCTTTTATCAATATTTGACCACCAACAATAACTACGTGCTAAGTTTTTCATTTTGTTTATTCCAAAATGGAAAACATGTAATTCTTGTAAAATTTGATTTAGTAATTTATGATCTTTAGTATTTTTATAACGAATATCATATTGAAAAGCTTGTAAATAAATTGCATAATGTTGCATATGTGTAGCGCTCAATACTAGTAGGGATTTTGTTGGATTAAAAATTTGAAGTAAAAGTTTATGATCAGTATATAGAGTGAATCGATTTCCATATAGATATTGAAAAAATGATACTTTATGGTTCGTGATCAATTTGAGAATATCTTTTCTGTGTGTCACTGAGTTTGAGATGCGAATTGTATCGGGCTCTCAGTTCCATCAGGATATAAGTGAGTTAATACTGCACCCACTCCGTATGGTGAAGCATCGGTAGCCAAAATTAAAGGTAAGTTGGAATCAAAATGAACCAAGAAATTACCAGCCAACATTTGTTTCTTTACTGAAATAAATTTTTGCTCACATTCTTGATTCCATATAAATCTCACATTTTTATGTAATAATTTATTGAGGGGATACAGAAGGGTACTTAAATTTTGTAAAAATTTCCCATAGTAATTTATTAATCCTACAAATGATCTCAATTAAGTTTTGTCAGTGGATCTCGGAGCATTCACAATACTTTCAAACTTACTTTTTATTTTATGAATGCCTTTGGAATTTATCAAATACCCGCAATACTCAATACTATCAGCGAAGAAAATAGACTTTTCTTTATTAATACGTAAGTTGTGTTCTGATAATCTTTTTAAAACCTCATTTAATCGATCTAAATGTATAGTATCATTTTCCCTTGTTATTTTAATATCGTCTAGATAAACGAAAACATCAGGTATACCCTGTAAAACTTTCTCCATCTCTCTCTGAAAAATTGCAGGAGCAGAGGAAATGCCAAACATCAAGCGATTACTAGTATAAAGACCTTTATGAGTATTTAATGTTAATAAATGACGATCTTCAGGTCGTATTTCAATGTGTAAGTAAGCCTGACTCATATCAAGTTTAGTAAATTTAGTTCCACCTGCCATTGAATTAAATAATTCATCAATTGTGGGCAAAGGATGTTTATCCATTACTTTTTACGACAGGAAATATAGGAGTATCCCAGTCAGATCTGTCCACTTTAGTAAGTATACCTTGAGAAAGCAAGTTTTCAATTTCCTTTTCTACTTTAGGAATTAGAGAAAATGGAACTGATCTCGCTTTACAGAAAATAGGTTTTGTATTTTCTTTTACTGAAATTGAAGCCTACATACCCTTAAATTTGCCTATCCCGGCTGTAAACACACTTGAATACTTTTCCTCTAGTTCCTTGACCAATACTTCCGTAGATGAATTAACAATATGATCAAGAGAAGTAGAAAACAAATTCAAATGCATTTGACGAACCCATTCTCTACCCAACAGTGGATTTCTGTCTGTAACACATACAAGTTTAAAACAAAAATTTTATCCTTAAATGAAACCTTGCAAGATAAATACCCTAAAACTTCAAGGGACGTTTTACAGTAGCAAATTAGTTTGAGATCCGTTTGACTAATGGTAGTATTTGGAAAAAGTAAATCAAATTTATGCTTACTTATAACTGATACTGCAGCGCCACTGTCTACTTCAAAAGTGATTTCTTTGTCATTAACAACCAAGGTTTGATAAAAAATTTCTCTATAAATATTTTGATCAGATTCAATTGCTATTATCTCTTCAGCTGGTTTTTCATTATTGTGAAAATCAATTTGATAAGTATTTGAAGATTTCTTCCTACACACATTCTGAAGGTGACCTTTCCTGTTACAAAAAGTACAAATTAAATTATCTTTATTAGGACAACCTGTAGCTAAATGATGTTGATCACCGCATCGAAAACAAAATTTTGAAAAATTTGAACTTTTATTTGAAATACCTGCAGGTAAGTTTGTTTCAGCTTTAAAATTGATTTGATTTAAAGTTTTATTAGTATGTAATTCAGCAGTTGCTTTTGCGGAGAGTTCCATACCTACAGCTATTTCTACAGCCTTATCTAATGTCAAATCTTTCTTTTCTAATAAACGACTTCGAATTTTATCATTATGTAGACCCCAAACAAATTGATTGTGTAATGCTTTCTTCAAATAATAGCCAAAATTGCAAACAATTGACATTTTCTGTAAAGCTGTGATGTACTGTTGTATAGATTCACCCTCTTGTTGTTTCCGTTGATGTAGTCGGAAAATTTCTGCAATTTCCAGTGGACTAGGACTGAAGTAATCTTGGAGAGTTTCTACCAATTCTTGAAAATCGTATATTTGTCGTATATTTCTGAGCCCATGAAATGTAAAAAATAAGAGACCTCACTAGTTTCAACAATTCCATAAATTTCACAAGCGCCGTTGAATCGTTGTACCCATCGCGTCCATTGTGATTTTATAGAATCGTAAGGTTCAATTGTAAATGTATTTTGAATTACTGTAGTTGTATTACTTGAACTTGAGCCTGAAGTTTGAGTATTTTGTAAGTTCATACTTCTTCGATTTATTTTATTTAGCATGGTTAATCTATACCGAATATGTGGTTCTTTCGAATCCTCGACGTCAATCTATTGTGTTTGCAAATAACCACTTCAAATTGTAAGCAGTTTTTATTATCCTTTCGGTACTTAATCTTTTTGACAATTCCCTGATTAATTTAATTTTTACATCTGTCATACCCCGTAGAGCAATGATCACAACTATCCATAAAATAAAAGTTAGTCTGAAGGACATATAGACTCTGTATACTAACAATAACAAACACAACTACGGAGTAATGATGTGAGTCGAGTTAGCAAATGGTAAAAACTGAACAAGTCACAACAGGAAATATGTGTACGGTTGTGCGCTGCTCCAGTATTTAGTTGCGTTCTTAGTAAACCCTGTTGTCACGCGAGTAAATACTTGCAAGATTTAGAAAGCAAATGGTCACGAGTAAACTATTCACATCGGTTTACTTGGGGTGTAAATACTTGTTACACTTTACTTGTAAGTAAATATTTGTCCTACTCGTTTTTATTCACCCGGCCTATTTATTTACATTAAATACTGAAGTTAACATTGCTTACTTCTAAAAACTATAAAACAAATTGAAGTAAAATATGCAAAGTAATATTGATTTGCAAAAAAATAATAGTATTGAGTCATATGAATCATCTATTTTCAAATCCAAACAAATCCACTTAGGTCAAATGTTGGGAAAATGGAAAAACTGTAGCAAGATGTTATATTGTTTAATTGTATCAATTATTTGCAGGAATTTAGAGACCAAGTCTAATCAACCCTTAAGGTTATTCGAGACACAGAAATCCAGAAATGTTATGATACAATGAATACATATATACATTGAATGATATTTACAATAATTATATTTTGTTAGTAATATTGAATTCTGTTAGAAACGCTATTAGTTTTTTCATATCACATTTGGAGTTCAGTATTGCTTCAAATTATGGAGGAATGTTGTGTACGTGTCGCTGGTTATTGTATGTTGGGCATTCTTCTAGTATCTGTTGGATGGAGAGCTGACTTTGGCATACTTCACACGTTGGTGGGTTACTTCTTGAAAGGAGGTAACTATGTGTTATTCGGGTATGGCCAATTCTTAATCTGAAGAGAATGATTTGGTGCTTTCTACTGGCGGGGTTTGATTTCCATGGGGTGACATGTTTTTTCACTTGAAATAATTTAGATTGAGAATTATTCCACTGAGATTACCATTCTCTGATGATAGAATCTTTAACTGTCTTTTTATAGTCAGTGTGTACAATTTCCTGTATAGCTGAGATCGTATCATCACCAATTGACCCTCTAGCTAATTTGTCTACATCTTCATTGCCTTTTATTTCGATATGCGATGGAACCCATAAGAACTTTACTGTTGTGTTGTGCTGCAGCTGCAGATTATATGGCACGGTCTTAATAGAGATCAAGTCTCGGATGCAGTTGAAACATGTTTCTGACCGATTTGCAAATACGTTTCGATGCACGGGTTTTTCGGGGATCGCTGCGACAGATGCCGCATAGCTGAGAGTTAGATACATTCGTCTTCGGTATAAATCTGGTTTACCTAGTTCACATAGAATACTGTCAACCGGGCTTGTGCAAAATGCTCCTAAGGCAATTCTAACGGCATTGTTTTGAATAGTGTCCAATTGTTTTATTATGTACCTTTTAGCGGAATTATAGATGATGGCACCATAATCTAATGATGGATATGTATATTTTGGTTGGAGTTGTGCTATCTGCACCCAATATTTTTGAGGATATTGTTCGCATGAGATTTAGGTATCTTTGGAATTTAAGTTTCAAATTTTGAATGTGTTTCTTCCAGCTGAGACTTAGATCGAAAAACATTCCCAGGAACTCAAATCCATCCACATATGAAATAGATTCCTCAAACAATTTAAGATTTGGAAGTACTATATCCGGGTTGCGTTTAGTGAATAACAAACTTTTGGTTTTTTGTGCCGAAAATTGTAATCCTGAAATTTCTGACCAATTTTCTAAGTGAGCTAGAAAATATTGTAGTTGGTTATACAATGAAGTTATGTTCCGTCCTCTTGAGTATATTACTAAATCATCTGCATATAGCCTAGCTTTAATATTCAAAATACAGTTTTGGATGATATCAGTTATAGCAATTAGAAATAGAGTTACACTTAAGGAGCATCCCTGTGGTATTTCATTAATTTGGGTTTTTAAAGGCGAATATGTGCCATTAGCTCTCACCGTAAAAACGCGATTTTTCAAAAAGTTGCATACAAATTTTAACATATTTCCTCTTATGGACCAGCTTTCTAAAGTTTTTATGATCTTGTGACACCAAACGGTATCATAGGCTTTCGATATATCAAGGAAAATTGCTAACACATATTGTTTATTAGCAAAGGCTTCATGTATTTCTGATTCTAGATCCACTAAGTTATCAATTGCTGACCTTCATTTTCTGAAACCGCTTTGTTCAGGAATAAGATTTCGACTTTCCAAAGTCCACATTAATCTGTCATTAATGATTTTATCTAATATCTTACCCATTGCACATGTGAGCGCGATTGGTCAGTAAGAGCTTGTGCGTGCTTTGGGTTTACCATGTTTATGCATTGGAATAACAATAGATTTAAGCCAAATCTGAGGGAAGGTATTGTTTGTTCATATCCTATTGTAAATATGTAGTAGCAGTTCCTTGGCTAGACTTGGGAGTCTTTTGAGGAATGTTATTGGAATATCATCTGGTCCAGCTGCTGTTTCTTTTGATGAGTGTTTGCGTGATTTAATTCCGGCATTGTTATTGGTTCGTTCACCGGTTCTTGAGAATTTTCTTCTAGTTCTACGAAGGTTTTTTCCTGTATACGATTGAAGTTTAAAAATTTGTTTATGTATTTGCTATTGATAGAATGTTTCTCAAAAGATCTTGCAAACGTTTCACAGATTTGTTCAGGAGTAGCGACGGTGTTATTTTGATATTTTAGGACATTTATGTGGGACTGGTAGTTCACTCCAGAAATCTTTTTAATATTGTTCCACACTATTTTGGATGGGGTAGAATTGTTAATACTGGATATAAACTGTTTCCAAGAATCCCGTTTGCTTTTTTTATCGTTAACCGAGCTTGGGCTCTTAAGCGTTTAAATTGGATTAAATTTTCCTGAGACTTAATTTTCTTGTCTCTGTTAAATGCTTTTTTGTAGTTCTTTGTTGCTTCTGCACATTGATTATTCCACCAAGGAACAGCTGGATGTTTTTTGATAATTCTAGTTCTTCCGATAGCAAGTTCTGCAACAGCTATGATAATGTTGGAGAGCTTTCTACCATCTCATCTACATCTGAGCTCAGAATATCACTGATACAATTGTCGCTGAGTTTGTTCAGTATTAGATTATTAAAGTAGTCCCAATTGGCTATGTTAAAGTTCCATTTTTCCGGAGGTGGGACTTCATTTGCTGAGCTGCTATAAATAATGATAGGGTAATGATCGCTATCGTAAAGATCTTGTAGGACATCCCAGTTGAATATCAGTGATAAAGTCAGGACACAACGAGAGATCTATCGCCGATTCTGCGCCAGTGGCTGTATTAAATCTGGTTGGTCAACCATCATTCATAAGATTTATATTTTTTTGGTTAACTATTTGTTCCAGTGTATTTCCAAATTGGGAGTTGCATTTTGAGCCCCACATATTATTATGGGCATTGAAGTCGCCAACTATAAGTCTTGGAAGTGGGAGTTGAGTTAGTAAATCTTCATACTCTTGCATACTGGGTGAAGTGTTTGGAGGACAATAAATTACATAAAGATAATTTCGTTGGTCCATCGATGCAGACGGCGACAGCCTCGAGATTCGTTTTTAATTGTATGGGTACTGCATCTATAGAATTTTTCACGTAAATAGCCACGCCTCCGCTTGCAATAGACTGGTTTGCTCTATTTTTATAAAAGCAAGAGTAATTATTCATGTGGTAGATCTTATTAGAGAAACGTGTCTCCTGAAGACATATTATTAAAGGGGACTGTTCAGCTAGTAAAATTTTTAACATTTCTAAATGGGTGTATAATCCGTTTAGATTCCATTGTAATATAGTCGTGAATTTAATAGGTATTTGAAATTCTTCACGTCGAGCACAGAGGTATTGATGATACAGACGAATCGCTATCCTCTTGATTACTAGATTCTTGACTTAATTGAGATATCATTTTTTTAGAAATCCTGGTACATTTACTTTTCATTTTTTTATCTGTGAACTAGGGATACATACTGTGTAATTGATCATTGAGGCCATTAATATCTTCTGTATATAACTTGGCTACGCTTAGTGGGTCCGGTGAACCATGCACATTTTCGAAAAAATCGCACAATTGTAGGTAGGTAAGCACAAGTTTGTCTGTCGTTTCAAAAAATGTCTTTGTTGATTCCATTTGTTTTTCGATATTTATTGTAGTTAGTGTTTGAACGTTAATTTTTGCTTTTTTTGGGAGTTTTGTTATTTTGTGTTCCGTGAAATTCATGTCGACGGTTTGTTCAACAGGAGAAGGAGTTTCAGACAGGGATCGTTTGGTTTTGTTATAGGATAAAGGTGGAGCTGTGTTTATTTTTTATTAGAATGTGAACTTTGTGGTTCAGTTTTAGAAGTTGTGTCAGAAATAATTGAGTTTTTATTGGTTTCTTCTAGAGATAGATGTGTATCAGATGTCAGGTTTTCGGACTGCAGTATTGATGTTGGAGTAGAAGAAATGGGATAGAGAGTTGCTGCTGGTATATGTGTTTCTGAAATATTCGATAAAAGGTGCCTTCGTGATTCACAGTAATAAAATCTGGGATTTGAACATGGTTCTGGTCTACAGGTGAAATATAAGTTTGCATACGAAAACTTAGAATGTGCTTGAATTCTGGGTGTGAAGTACCAATGCGAAGAAACGTAATCTGCAACATTATTTTAATGCCAATTCGTGTTAATTCATGTTCTAATAGTATATTTGGTATAGATGGACATACATTTGACAGTAGTAATATTTCCACAGGTGTTACTAATCGCCGAGCCTTAATCGTAGTTTGTCCAAGATTTATTGAGCCATAATTGCTATTCATAAATGAATCAACCAAATTTTCATTTGCCAAGTAAATGCAAATGCGGTTAATGGGGATTCTGGAAGAGAAGATTATATTTTTTGGTTCAATGATATTCATTAAAGAAATGAGGTATTCCTCCAGTTTTATGTTATCAAGTGAAGGAGAAACTATTGATTGTTTTTTGCTTGGAAATTTTGGTGAATTCGTTACTGTTGCGTAAGATTTAATTTGAGGTTGAGTGCCCCCTCTATCAGGGACACTCTTATTCACCAATTCATCCTTTTTGGTAACTGTCTTTCATTGGTGTTCTAACTACGCCCCTTTCTAATGTGTAGAAATATAAACGACTAATGAGTTTTTGATTATACTGGATTGTGAATGTTGATGTAACTCGTTAAAAAGTATGTCTATGTCAATTTTAATATAGAGAATTAATTAAAAACTCACAAATTCCGTAGTAATACAGAAGATGCTTAGATCTTGAATACTAGACACTGTAACTAAATTATTTCGTACTAAATCTAACTAATTTTATGAATTATCGTAGCTGATATTAAACGCAACCGGTGCTCAATTTGCCAAGACCGAACTATCATTGTGTGTTTTTGACTAGGTAAATAAATAAAAACACCTCCAGTGCATCTACAACTGACAATATATCCTACAAATTCATAGTACACATATACACAAAAACTAAAATGGATAACAAGAAATCAACCACCAACAATACTTTTCCTGAATTAAAGAAATAAAAAAGACATCTTTGACACAGAGTCAAATTATTAGTTGCAAGGAAGTATTGATGGTATCAAAACAACCTCTAAGTATTTAAAATACACAATTTCTAAAAATGCTGTCCAAGACACACTCCTATTACAATAATAAATCATTGAAAAGTATTAGCATCATATGAATCAGAAGAAAAATTATGATACAACTAAATTTAAATACAACAAAATTAAATCAAACATCAGGAGATGACTCAATAGAATCTACTCCCAATGCATCAATCATGATATTGTAATAGAATATTAAGAAATCTCACAACGATTTTGCTAATACTCTCTTTAGTTGATGTAAGATAAAGAAAAGAAAAACTTACAAGTTTTGCAGTTACATCTTTTCTAAAAGCTTTAATATTTTCTCTAGCCATAATTTTCCCATTGACTGTAGCTTGAATTGCTATATGTATCATTTGTCTAGGTACGATATCTTTCAATTTTAATACCATCTGACGTCCAATTGTTTTTGCTTTTGTTACATGTACAATGTTACTCAACTCATCAACTAATGTACCATTTAATAATATTGCCAACTAAAAATGAATTTATATAAATGCATTCTGATAGAAATATAAGTTTACCTTGACAAGATTGCTACTCTGATAGCCATTATCTTCATAATCAAAACTGGCATAACCAGAGGAAATTGTTTTTAAGCTATCATGAAAATCCAAAACGACTTCACATAAAGGCAAATCATACTGAAGAATGACTCTTTCATTATCTATATTATTTGCAGATCTTTGAATTCCTCTACGTTCCATACACAATGAAATTATTGGTCCCAAATATCTGTCAGGTGTCACTATGGTACCTAAAGATCAAAGAAAATATTTTAAAATGGTTATATTATAATTTGTATACTTTGATTTTGATACAAGTACATTTTTGTAATAAATATTGACAAAGCAATACTTTCAAAACAGAATAAATTACGAAAGAGGAAAACAGTTTTATAACTATTTATTCATCTAGGTACTCATCTATTTTCCCTACTAGTTTTTAAATTATTTCCATTCTCTTGAACAAGTATATTATGCTAAAGTTGACTTACCTATAATCATTGGTTCGAAAGTTTCCTCAATTTTAATGTGTTCTGGAAAATTAGCAGGGTTATTAACAAAAACAATGTCTGATTCATCTTTTACATTTTGTTTTGTAGGCTTCAATTTAATTTTGTAAGTAACAGAGGGTGCTGTAATAATTGGTTCTGCACCATATTCTTGGGTTAGTCTTTGTGTAAATACTTCTAAATGCAGAAGTCCCAAAAAACCCAATCTCCACCCTTGACCTAATGCTGGACTTGAAACAAATAAGATAATAGAAATCATGTTTCGGTCATGTGTATTTTTTTTAATTATAGTAATGCACGAAACACAAAATTGCACAATTCTTATCATATAATTTGGGTACTTTAGTATCTTCAATGACAGATACTAATTTTTTTTGTGAAAATAATTTTAAGTATTGGGATTCCATTATACATACTATACTGCAGTAAACCCATGTTATAGATTTTCATTTTGTTAATTTTCATTCAAATAATCACTTGTTTCTAATAAAATAGTTTTGTAAGATATACAAATAGAAGTTGAATGAAGAAGCGTAGAAAGGTATGTTAAAGAGAAAAAAGATTTTTATAAAGAGGATATCTCAATTAAGGTGTTTTTGTGTGTATAATATTATTAACATTCGTTTTACAAGCCTTCAGTTTTAAAAATCTGCACATCTCTATATTTATTTATAATTTTAACAGATCCCTTATTATTTTTGAACTTTGTTTTTGTTCATGTGAATGTATTCTATTATTCATATTACTATTTCCCTAAATATAATTTTCTATAATATTCATAAAATATATAAATAGTGAGTTACTTGGACTTGATCATTTAAAAAACCGGTTTAAGGGATTGTTGAAATCATTTATGTGGCTAAACACTATAGAACAACCACTTTATTCCTCTGGTGTGGCTCTGGACTACTTTCTAGCTCCTCAAAAATCAAACTACAATTTCAAGGCACAAGTTTTTAGTCGACAGAAGACATGAAAGAGGATTCACAGTGAGTACTGAATCAATTCCTGAAACGCGTTAAAAAATGTTTCGATGTACCTATGGATTATTTGTTGTATACAGGGTGTCCCGGGACTAATGGGAAAAAAGTCAGGAGCGTATAATCTGAGCCAAAATAATGTTAGTACTTCATATAAACTTTTTCCATGCAGGCCCTCGTTTCCGAGTTATAGGCCTCCAAAGTTTGAATTTTAAATTTTGTTTTTATTTTTATTTTTTGTACTAGTTATTTGATCTTTATAAAATTTACGTCAAAGCTATAATGTACGTGTATGTTTATTTTGGAAAGGTAAACAGATTTACAGTAGTGTCTTGAAGCCAGGGACGGACTAGTTGCAATGGTTAGTGATCCAAAACTTTTGCATGGATGGCACACCCTATATGAAATTATCGAAATTTACTTTCCCACACATTAAGCTAACGAAAATGTACTCTTGTTTGAATTCGATAAAATAAGCCGTTTGGCTAATATTTACAGTTTTATTAATGCACTACGTACCAATTCACGTATTCACCCTTTTTATACGTACACAACGAGGTAAAACTAACTTATTAATACGATGTCCAAGATTTACCAACAGTACTACAAAAAAATGATTTACCGATAGCAGGAGATAAAAAACATTAACGACTTATTAATTCGAAAGTTGGTAAAAACTTTTTAAAAGTGTTTTTACCGTTTATCAAGTAACCATAGGATTAGTTGTCAAACGTTGTGCAGAAATGTTCGTAGTCAGTACTTGTCAATAATTCATAAGTCCTTAATTTAACAGTTACAATTCACTTTTATTGAGTACGAGGATATGCATTTAATGTATGGACTGGCTTCTCGAAACTGTTTAAACTGTTTTGAGGGGCCAGAAGGCTTTTTGCAGAACATTTTGCAAACAGAGCATTGCCAGACAGACGAATGTTTGAACGTATTGATCTCAGGTTACGAGAAACAGGCATGAATAAGTAAATGTAATTTCCCATGTATACAAAACAAAATAATACATTTTAGGAAATTTTTCGCCAAAAAAGGTGGAGAAGGTCCAGTACGAAACTTACATACTGTGGCAGTTGAACAAGACTTGTTAAATGCAGTTGATAATGAACCATCAACGAGTTTACGAAAAACATCAAGAGAACATAACGTCTCGAAATCAGTTGTTCATCGCGTCCTGAAAGAATAGTTGTTATATCCTTTTCACATGAAAAAAGTACACAGTATGACAGTGGCTGATTAACCTGCACGACTTGAGTACAGCCAGTGGTTTCTGCGACAACAACAAATAGACAATACATTAATTAGTAGTAACGTTCTCTTTATGGACGAATCCGGTTTCACCAGAGATGGAGTCATTAATTCTCATAATATGCATTTATGGGATGATGTGAATCCACATGGCATCATCCAAACTAGGCACCAGTATAGATTCATGGTTAATGTTTGGGCAGGAATAGTTGGCAATCATTTGATAGGGCCATACTTTATTGACGGTACTTTGACCGGTCAGAGATATTTGGAGTTTTTGCAAAATGAGTTATGGAACCTGTTTGATGATGTTCCACTACAAACTCGTAGGAGTTTATGGTTCATGCATGATGGGGCCCCTCCTCATTTCAGTTTAGATGTACGACAGCATTTACACACAAGGTTTCCTAATAGATGGATTGGTCGTGGAGGCCCTTTTCAATGGCCACTGCGATCAGGAGACGTTAATCCTATGGATTTCATTCTCTGGGGTTATCTCAAAAGTAAGGTATACGCAACACCTGTGCAAACAAGGCAAGATTTAATAGACAGGATTGTGTTACACTGCAATGTTATTAGAAATAATATGGGATTGCTTTTTCAAGTGCAAAGAAACATCCTTCGTAGACTTAGAATGTACGTGGAAGTGGGAGGAGCTCATATTTAACATTTATTAGAATAACGTTAGTTTTTGTTGTTGTTTAGGAATTAGTTTTAGTATAATGTTGTATAACTTGTGTTTTTTGAGGTTTTCTTAATTGCTTAATAATGTTGTGTGCGTAATTTTGATTAAAATCAACTAATTACGTTGTTTGCCTACCTATTTAATTCCCATTAAATAAGTTCTTAATGTTTTTATCATCTGCTATCATCAAATTATTTTTGTGTAGTACTGTAGGTAAATCTTGGACATCGGATTAATAAGTTAGTTAGGTAAATTGGTACGTAGTGCATTAATAAAACTGTAAATATTAGCCAAACGGCTCATTTTATCGAATTCCAACAAGAGTACCTTCTCGTTAGCGTAATGTGTGGGGAAGTCAATTTCGATAATTTCATATAGGGTGTGCCATCCCTGTAAAATTTTTGGATCACTAACCATTGCGAGTAGTCCGTCCCTGGCTTCAAGGCAATACTGTAAATCTGTTTACCTCTCCAAAATAAACATACACGTACATTATAGCTTTACCGTAAATTTTATAAAGATCAAATAACTAGTACAAAGGATAAAAATAAAAACCAAATTCAAAATTAAAACTTTGGAGGCCTATAACTCGAAAACGAGGGCCTGCATTGAAAAAGTTTATATGAAGTACTAACATTATTTTGGCTCAGATTATACACTCCTGACTTTTTTCCCATTAGTCCCGGGACACCCTGTATATCAGGAGAGGCCTACTTTGAATGCTATATAATAAATTTATATGAATAATACATTAATGGGTTCCCAGTAATTATTTGACATAATGGTACATATCTAATATTCAGTATTTTATCTCTGTTCAGAATTAAAGCACCACTTATATTATCTGACTTATTTTTATTATTTAAAAAAATACCACCCAAATATTAGCGTTTACTTTTAGAAATCTTCCATGTCTTATGTCAAGTAGTTGTTTTTGTTAGTTTTATAATGTTTTTATCTTTAACTAAGCCAAAAAAGTTAAGTACTTCGTAAAAAGATGAATCGAGCATGTCATTTAAGCAATGATAAATGCGCAAAAGCTTCAACTTTGCGAAAAGAGGAAAGAATTATGCGTTATGTGGCCAATTTACTAAGTGTTAATTATTCAAATGGTTAGAAGATTTAGGGAAATCGGAACACACCATAGAAAATATGGTCAAGGTAGGAAAGGTGTACATGTCAAATTGATAAGCACTTTCTCCGCAACAGGTATTAACAAACAGAAAGTGTACTAGTAGAGAGCTAAGTAATCAACTCGAAACTTCAGATTAAGATTCATACAGTGGACTGTCGATGACTGGAAGAGAGTATTGTTCACAGATGACACTCGAGTGAGCCTAAAATCTCCAGATGGTCATACTATCTCTCCAAAGGAGCAATTTGGTGGTGGATCAAAAATGTTCTGGGTGGGAATAGGTTTTGAGGCATGTACAGAGCTAGTTCATATTTGTCCGCGATCTATGAATGCAGAATTCTATCTGGAAAATATTATTCAGGATCATGTGATGACGGTTGCACCATTTATTTAAATGAAAGCACATTCAGATCTTAGAGTGGCCACCGCGCAGCCCTGACTTAAATACAATAGAGCACCTTTGCGATGTTCTAAAAAGATTAGTTCAGCATCTTGTACCTGTCCCATATGAGCCTGCAAGAGTTAAAGTGTGTTGTTCTCTTGGAATGGGAAAACATTCCTAAAGCAACCATCCAAAACCTAATAAAAAGCTTACCCCGATGAATGCAAGTGGCTATGCAAGCTAGAGGAGGTCCTAAGAGTTACTGTTTTATTTTTTTTGAAATTCTCTTTGTTTGTAAAGTTTAGTAGATTTTTAGAATTTTTTTGTTTTTGTACCTGATAGCCTAGTTTTGTATGATTATTCGAACTTTAATTAAAAATAAACGGTTTTATAGATTAAAACTAACTTTTCCGCATCTGTGAAATGCCCTATTCTATCATAAAAATGTCACTTGTATACACTTCGGGGGATGTATCGTGTTAACAAACCGAAATTTCTCCAAAAGTAATCAAAAATGCAGTATATCTGGATTTATAGGACCCGCTGTACTCGCTATAGTCAGCTGAAAATCAATAGGGTGCATCTGTGAGACATCTTGAATGAGACACCTTGAAAAATATCCAATTATAAAATTGGCCACTTGTATACACTCAGGAGGCTGTATCGTACTAAATCCGATATTTCTCCAAAAAGGACAAAAATGTGGCACTTCAGGTACCATAGCACCCGTTGTACTAGCTCTGGTGAGCTAAAAATCAATAAGGTTCATCTATAAGACGCCCTGAATAATATCCAATCATAAAATGGGTCACTTGTATACACGCTGGAGGCTGTATTGTGCTAACAAACTGAAAATTCTCCAAAAATGACAAAAATTTGGTACTTGAAGTACCATAGCACTCGTTGTACTGGCTTTAGGGAGCTGAATCTCGATAGGGTTCATCTTTCAGATACCCTGAATAATATCCAATCATAAAATTGGTCACTTGTATATACTACGGACGCTGTATCGTGCTAACAAAATGAAATTTCTCCAAAAATGACAAAAATGTTGTACTTAAAGTACTATAGCACCTGTTATACTCGCTGTAGTGAGCTGAAAATCAATAGGGTTCATCTGTGAGATGTTCTGAATAATATTCGATCATAAAATTGGTGACTTTTTGCACTCCGGAGGCTGTATCGTGCTAACAAACTGAAATTTCTCAAAAAATGACAAAAATGTCGTACTTCAAGTACCATAGCATCCGTTGTACTGGCTATTGTGACCTGAAAATCAATGGGGTTCATCTGTGAGATGTCCTGAACAATATTCAATCATAAAATTGGTGATTTGTTGCACTCTGGAGGCTGTATCGTGCTGACAAGACATGTTACGAAAAGTGGCCGACGACAACGACATACACACAGGATTTTTTTTAAAAACCATTTTTTGTGTTGTTCTTGATGAAAAACGTAAAAATAACTTAAATTTTTTTTTCAAAATTTCAATTTTATTGTGGGTAAACCAATACTTTTCTCGCATATTAGATAGGTTGGGCGGAAAAGTAATAAATGTTTTGTGGTGCAAGATTGTCTAATTACTCTTATTTATATTATACTAACTCTAAAATAAATAAAGAGTGCAAACAAAGACATAATTACAAAATTTATAATGGTGCGTAAATTTTGAGTTTAGATAGAAGTCTTTCCTTATTTTATTTAACTTGAAAACAAAAAGAAATTTAAAAAAATATTTGGACAAAACATCTTATACATTCATATTCATACTAAAAATTTAAAATCGTATTTTAATAAATAATAAAAAAGTCTTACCTAGTATCCAAATCTACTGTAACTGCAGAATCATTTAGAGTCAATTTATCAATAGCACTTCTTAGATTTACATGTTGTGATTGATCCATTGGATATATTCCTGCAAATACCATAGGACGTGATGGTCTAAAACCTTTTAATGGTTCTATTGGAATATGACTGTGATGAATTGTATCACCTATGTGAGCTTCTTTTGTAGATCTCATATTACAACCTAAAAGACCTATTTGACCAGCAACCCTTAAAATGATATAAAACTATTTTAATTTTGCACAATGTAAACTACTCAAAATGAATAAAGAGACACTTACTTATTTCTTCATTACTTTTCTTTGCTGTGATAAAATTGATTGAAATTATATAAATGTTTTTATTATTTCAATGTAAATTTCTATTTTAATCTAGTTTCTTGAGTATTAATAAAAAAAAACGAGAATTTTAACTAAATCAGCTTTCATTTGTTTCATTTATTGTGACGACTGTAGTTGATTAACAACACAATTATGGATCGCAATATTGTGTGTAGAAAGGTTCATAGGGTGTATTTAAGTACCTTTCAAATCATAAGGGCTGTCACATTGATTGAGGAAGGGCATTCAGGAGAGAGTTTGCTCGAAGAATGAATGTGAGTAATTCCACTATTTCTAGGTACATACTCCATGGTATTGTTCGCAGGGCTCCATATCCAGTTTGACAGAGAAGGATGAATGCCAGAGATGACCGAATTTTGAAGTCTTGGGCAGTGTGGACCATTCACTTACATCGACAGCGCTCCAAAACTGTCTAGTTGTAATAAATGGAACATGAATTTTGGGCCAGTCTATATGAAATAGAGTTCCACGAAGCTGATTTGCATTTAAGAAGACCTGCTAGATGCACTAGATTATTCCCTTCTCATCAAAGAGCTCAGTGTTTGTTTGGACAAGTTCATTGAAACCAGACAAGGGAGCAAACATGTATGAGCGTGGAGATATCCCGGACAACTTTATTTAGAGTCTACTATACAAGAAGTTATTCCTTTTGCAGGAAGGTCAATGGGCAAGCATAACTTTGACTAGGCGCACGGAACTCATAGTAATTAGAGGTGGACCATTAACAGCGTTGAGGTATAAAGACGAAATCCTAGAACCAATTGTAGTACCATTTGCCAATAACATGGGCCACAATTTCATTTTTCAACATGACAATGCTAGGCCCCATGCTACCAGGTTAGTTAAGGAGTATCAGCACCATATTGTGGTAATGGAATGGCCAGTCAATAGTTCCAGTAGGCAAATATTACAACAGCATCAATCCATTGAAAACCTTGCTTCTCTGGAAAATTCTTTTGATTGAAGAATAGGAGGCTTTGCCTCAACATACAATTGCAGAATTAATAGAGAGCCTAGGTCTATAAGGTGCTGAGGTGGTTCAAACAAGAGAGAGCCAAACACACTATTAATTTTTAAATTTGTCATTTTTTTTAGTTACAATAATTGTTTTTTAGTTCTTTGTAATCTATATGCTCTACAGTTTTAATTTTATTTATGTTATAAAAGTATCCCAACTATCAAAAATTTAACATATCTTTGTAGCCCATCTTGTTGCTATAAACAGTATACATTTGAATTGATTCTGTCTAAAATTAAAATTCAATTGAGAAGCATCTCCTTATTCCTTTTTAGTAGTTTATTTATTATATTTCAGAACAATTTCATAAATCATCTGAACTTACAACTTCTCAACCGGTACTTCATCTGGTCTGAGAACTGAAAGTGTTTTTACTTCATATTCTTTTTTATTGTGGAATGTTGTAATTGAATCTTTGATTGAAATACACCCATCTTGAACATAAATCAAATTAAGAGCACCTCTATACCTATCGTACATACAATCAAATATTAATGCTCTTAGTGGTAAAGTTCGGTCTACAGAAGGGCAAGGAATTCTAGTCACTATGCTTTCTAATATATCCTCAATACCTATACCCATTTTAGCTGATATCTTTAAAAAATATAAAATGTATTTGAATATTGCAAATTAGATTCATTGCTAATATACCTTAAGAACATCTTCTGGCTTAATATCAAAGAGTGTGTGTAACTGATTAGAAACTCGAGCTGGATCTGCATTCTTTAGGTCAATTTTGTTTAAAACTGGTATTATAACCAAGTCATTTACAAATGCCAGGTAGAAGTTAGCCACTGTCTGGGCTTGAACTCCATCATTGGCATCCACCAAAAGTATAACTCCTTGGCAAGCTGAAAGTGATCTAGAAACCTAAACAAATATAAAATATAGCATCAATAGTATTTCTAAATTACCTCATTTGAAAAATCCACATGTCCTGGTGTATCGATTAAATTTAGAAGATAATTATGTCCATTATATTTATACAATAAAGATGCTGTCTGAGCCTTCACAGTGATTCCTCTTTCTCTCTCAACTTGAAGCTTATCTAATATTTGATGCTGACCTTTTTTTATTGTACCTGTTAATTCTAGAAGTCTATCAGCCAAGGTACTTTTTCCATGATCGACATGGGCAATTATACTAAAATTTCGTATTCTTTCTAAAGGTATTTCCGCAAAATTTACATCTATCGAATCTGATTTTTTTCGTTTACTTTGATGGAAAACTGGCGTGCTAAAAAATATAATAATCAATGCCTTTTGTTACATTAAGATTTGTTTTGCTAACAATTTATGTTTATACTTTATTCTATGTTTTATAGAATTAAAAAATAAATTCCACTTTAGACTCATTTAAAAACAATTTCTATAACTGTACGTTGGATTCAGTCTTCTTCTTTTTTTCTCAGTGCAAAAGAACTACTTCATGTCCTTATCGTACTAAGTTTACATCCACTTTTAATCGACGATATACAGGGTTACTACAAAAGAATCATCCTTTTTCGAAATCCTATTTATTCAAAAGTATTATATTTACAAATATGATATATAATGGTAAAGACAAGTAAGTCATATCTAAAATATCAACTTGAGAAATATGTTTAGTAAGGGGGACAGCTCTTCAATTTTCACAATTACAATTAAACTAAATTGAAATTGATCTATTTAAATTGAGCTTTTAACATAAAGAAGGCAAATAGAACGACAAAGCAACTGAAACAATTAATATTCTAAGCTTAAACTACCACCGAAAATATTTATAAATTAGGAGTAATAAACAGAGAACTTATAGGAGAGGATATTCGATCCAAAACAATGGAAACTTTTTGAGTCGTCATTAGAGGTCTTCATTACTCGACTGATAAATATGAATAGGTTCAGGCGAACCTCGGGCAAGTCAAGCTCAATCCAAGGTTCTGGCACTGAGGCGGGCCCATTGTGCCATTCCTGCTACTTATGCATCCATGAGCCAAGCCCTTCAATGAAAAACTCAATCCTCTTTAGTGGATAGCAGCATATGTCCCCAGGGGCCATAACAGGGACTCCACAGATTCGCCTGAGTAGTACAGCCCAATGTGGACACATTAGGAGAACATGGACCGACGCTTCGTCATTCCTCAGACAGCAGTGCTCTATTAAGAGTACTACTATCTTTCTTAACCTACTCCTTCGTAGCTCTACAGCTGCCTTAGCATATGTCCATCAGTCCAACCCCTCAATAGGAGCTTGGACTGCCTTAGACCCTGTAGAGCGTTCGAATGAGCGAGATGTATTGTTTTCATAACCAATTCCTCATCTCCTTATTGATTGCTTGTTTTGTAAAGCCCAAGGTCAGGCCCGGGCGCATATTCGTTAACTGCACCCATTATACACCGTTCGGAAATCCGAGCGTTGCCTTGTTAACTGCAGACGATATAGACAAACTTTTCAACTATATCGTCTGCAATTAACATCTTTTTTTATACCAAGTAAACAGTAGAAAGCATTGTCACTTTTATTTTCCAAAAAACAAAACAAAAAAAATACTGTTTAAAAAACATGAAGTACATTATTTTTTATATTTATTATCTCCTAGAAGAACATTCATTTCAACACATTTATTTAGGGCATGAGGTGCTTTTCTTTTCTTTTTGTCCAACATATTAATATTCCGACCAGCCTGTTGAGATCTTCTCCCTGAAAATTTACTTTTCCTTCGAGAAACTGAAGTTGGTTGAACGGAAATTTTTTTCCCTTTCCTTTGGCATCTTGTTTTTTGAGCTTTTGATGGCAGGCCTGAAAATATTGGGAAAATATCAATATAGAGGTAATTAAATAATTTGCAAACTTACCAGAATATTTAAAAGCTGTGTAAAGTCCTGACAACAACGATTCTGAGGACTGAGCATATTTGTTTCGGTTTTCTAAGAAAACTTTGACAGCTGGATAAAATGATGCAGTGTCGTCATCTAGATTTTTTAGTATTGCTTCAGAAAAATCTTTCCATTTTTCTTTCACCTCTAAAACTTCTTGGTCTGATGGAATACTTAATTGTACTGGTTGGTCGCTGTTAATTTTGCAGTTAATTTCGTTATTAATTTCTTGATATACATGGTCTGATGCTGTTTTGTTTTCAGGATTTTCTGGATTATAGGCATTTTTCACGTTTTTGATTAAAAGGGGTTCCATCAAATTTTCGTTGGCTTCTTTTCCTGCTGACTCAATAAAAAAGAGCTTTATAATTGCCGCCTGGTGTTTGCATATTTTACCAGTGTTACCTTCGTAACAAGTGCAAATGCAAGTCTGCATATCGACAAAATAAGTTTTATTTTTATCTTTACAACTCTGTACAGCATATTGCATATTTCCTATGTCGGCTACTTGGCTTGCAGTAACGTCTTTTTCATTTATCTCATATCTCTTTGATTTTTGCTTTTTAAGTCTATCTAAAATAACATCTAAGATCCTCTGTTTGATATAAGATTCAAAGCTGGTAGTTACAAAATCGGTTAGTTGACATAGATTAAATGCTTTTGTCCTTTCTAAAGTAATGTCTTTGAATAACCTAAACATTACCTCTACATAATTATTCGTATCGGTCCCACGTAATTTGTATTGCCGTCTGTAAAACAGACACCATGTTTCTATTCTATTCATCATGTTTTTCACATATTCTTTAAATTTGGGTTCATTACATGAAACGAAAAAAATATTTTTATGCATTTCTAAGTCCTCTTCAGTTGTAGACATTAATATATTTCTAAAAAGCTTGTAAAGGTCCTGAACATTTTCTTGATTTATTTTATTTTTTGCGCATTTTAACCATTTCCAGCATGATTTCATCATATGGAATGTGCAGAGTAATAGAGTTGATTGTGGCCAATTTTTCTTGAGAACATTTCTTTCACCCATATCATCATCTGTTATAATTACAGCAGGAGATATTTTTATCGGCATAATTTCGATTAGACCTTCTACACCTGCATTGAATACATCTATTTTTTGAGAACTACTTATAATACATCCCACAGGAATTCCACCAGCAGGAGAATGGGTCGCTAAGAAGTAAACCTTATGGTTCTGGACATCACAATTACTGGTCGCATCTACAAATAAAACTTCAGAAGCCTGCACTAAACAACGAGCTACGCGTTGCATAATAGGGGTACAAATTGACACCGAATAATGGGCTCCAACTCTACTGATTTTATAGTTCACATTTTGCATGTTAAAAGAAGTTTGCAAATTCTTTTCTAAGTGCTCAAGCATTTTTTTCCAGAACGTTCGCCAAACGATTTTTTAAAATCTTCATAGTTATCACCCAATTCTTCCATTTTTGATAAATAGAATGTGTGATATGCTGATGCAACACTATGACCTTTTTCAAATAATTCTAATATTGCGGTTTTAGTCTCATGTCCGATGGGTCTTTCTTTTAAGGCTACAGCGCTAAAAACAGTGTGATTATGATCATTTCTAAATGTTATAACACAAGGCCATTTTTCCGTAAGATCATCCTTTACATTTAGATTTAGTATTTTTTATGAATCTATTTATAATTACTGTAAGCGTAGCTGGACAATGTGTATTTCTGCTTTTTCGAGTATTAGAGGTTTTATTTTTTATTGTTGAAGATCTCGTACTAAAGTGGCAATGGTAAATACGTTTGAAAATGTTTTTCCTCCCTAGACATTTATTATTGAATGTTTTGGTTATTCGCCATGTTATTTTCGTTTTTGATTCTAATTCCGAAATTCAATCCTGAAATATAAGAGTATGGTAGAAATTTACGTAGAGGGTCCCCCTTTTAAACCTATAGGTATATGCAAAACTTTTCAAACCCCCTTTAACACCAGCTTACTTAACGTAAGCTAATAAGTTTAATATTATGAATAATTAAGAATATCCCTATAATTAACCTATTTACTAAATATTATTTAAATTGGTTAATTCGTTTATATATATTTTTTTTAATTTTCAAACCTCTTTATTAACACCCCTTTAACATACACCAATTACTTTAATAACGTGTGTGATTATAAAGGCCCTCTATTTAACCTAAATGCAAAAATTTTATTTGGATTAGATTAATCGTCTATTTTTTACGATTTTTTAAAATTATCAAACCCATTTAGCTTCCCCTTAATGTAAGCCAATGCGCGAAATGAAACGAGTAGACAACAACTATTCATTGTCGCGTATAAAAAATATTTTATTTTTTCACTACTAGCTTTTAAACTTAACTTTAATGATTGTTATTGAGGTAGAATAGTTAATTATCAATTAGCTACATAACACCAGCACAAAAACTATAACTGGGAGACCAAGTGAGATCGAAAAACCTAGGTTATGTTATGAACACCGTGTTTTTTTTACAGGAATAAATTATCTTAGCATATTATTGTAGTTTTAAACTAATATTTCGCCTACCTCTACTGCCTCTTTGTCTCCTAAAGTTGTCCTAATCGTAGTACTATCAGTTTTATGATAGTGAAAATCTGTTGGCAATGAATCCATGCTTCTGAAAATTTGACTATTAATTACTTATCACGGTCGCGTGGATACTATAATAACAAATGTTTTTCCTAACTTCGGTAGTTTAGTTCATAAATGACAGAATACCAATATTGCAGAATAAGTTAACTGCAGACGATATAATTGCGAAGTTTATCTATATCGTCTGCAGTTAACAAGGCAACGTTCGGATTTCCGAATGGTCTATAATGGGTGCAGTTAACGAATATGCGGCCCGGGCCGCTCATTGGAGCCACCGCCCCTTCCACAGCCAATGCTTTCGCCCTCTCATTATCTTCGAAACCAGAGTGGGCCGGAATCCATTCTAGCCACACTACGTTCTGCGTTGCTAAGTCACCAAGCCGTTCTCGATATTTAGCAGCGAGCCCTGAGTTGATGTAATATCCACTCACGGCCATGATTGCCGCATGACTGTCGGTGAATATGGTTAAGTGTCCATCCACATAATATCTGACTATGTTTATCTGCGCATATTCCAAGATAGCGTATACCTCACCTTGATATGCGGATACCCCCTTTCTCAAAGGAACACAAACTTGTGTCTTTGGTTTCCTGGAGTAAATTCCAGCCCTCGCCCCATCGCTGAAGCATGAGCCATATGTGGACCAGACGATCCCATGAGGTTGTGGATTTCCCTCTCTTTCCCAGAATTCCGAAATTTAACCCTATGGGGCTATAGAGGGTTACGAAGAACTACCTGCGCAGGCAAACATCTGCCACTCGAGCCAAAATTGGGACATCTCCCAAGAGTCTGAGCAGCTTCTTGACGTGCCTGTATCCTTCCTCGATTCCCACATATCCCAAATTTTTTAAGCGTAGAAGCGCCCTCCCGGCCCCCGCCCCTAGTCTCGATCACATGGTGAAGGGGCCGAAGTCCAAGAATCGCCTTAAATGCAGCAGTTGCTGTAGTCTTCATGCAGCAAATTGCCCCCAAAAGGGCCTACCCTTTGGAGGCGTACCAGTTGCGAACTAGCCTTGGTCAAGGTTACTCTCGGCCACCACCAGAGCCACGTATGTGAGCATTGGCAGCATGATCACTTTGTAGATCTTAGGGGTTAATCCCCATTTTGAACCAATGACTCACCTACAGGCCCAGTACAGTACGTGTTAGTCACCTTGCCTAGGCGACTATCATGGTGAGCCTTCCATATCATTGTGTTATCCAGGATCACCCCCAGATATTTCATTTGATCAACCACTGGAAGTGGCACTCCACCAAGGTGCAGAACCTCAGACCTTATACCTGTCTTCTTGTTAAAAGCAACTACTTTAGCTGTGACAGTATTAACTGCAAGTCCGTGATTGTTGCTCCACCCCTGTACCCTATTCAGGGCCCTTTGCATTAGGTACCTGAGGACGGTAATATGCCTTCCAACAACAAGGACAACGATATCGGCATACACAATTGCTAGAAAGCCCTCACAGTTTAATATAGATATTAGTTCGTCGATTACTAGGTTCCAAAATGTGGGCGTAAGGAGACCCCCTTGTGGACATCCCCTATCGACGATCATTTTTGACACACGGTGCTTCCACGGTGCTTTGCGTAGTATGACCCCAAGCCAGTGAGTTATCATAGGCTCTATTCCATGATTTATTGCAGCTTTACACTTTGATTCTACAGCTGTCGAAAACTCCCAGTATGTCCAAGAAAGCGCCCAAAGCGATCATAATTTTTCCATCTGGATCACCAGTTGGTGTAAGGCACCTTCTGTTGACTAGACACGCCGGAACGCATGCTGATTGTTGTGCAAAGGTTACCTATGCCCAACCTTTTTCCGCATATACCGATCAACCAACCTCTCCAGTGTTTCAGCACGAAATATGTTAGGCCGATAAGTCTAATAGATTTAGCCACGGTGTATGTAGGACGACCGATCTTGGGATAACTTTTACTTGTCTCCACTGAACAGAATCAGGGCCCGAAAGATATGTACTAAGATTGGACCAATAGCCTCCCAGTCCCGCTGAAGAAGAGCCCGAAATATTTGGTCCTCTCCGGAGATTTAAAGGTTCTAAACGTACGTATTGCCCAAGTATTCCGCGCTCATAGGTATTTCTAATGGTCGTTGTGTTCCGACACATCCCATGTCAGGACCCTCCTGCCCGACTGCGTTACAACCTCGTGGAAGTGAGAAGTGCTGCAAGGTATCCCCCGGAGTTTTCGATAAAACACCCTGTGCGATTTCCTAACAGCCAAGAGCACTGTCAGGAGACTTCGCTAAGACGCGACGCAGCCATGACATTTAAGGTACCGAGCCGATATCGTCGCAGAAGCCAAATATCTCTCCGAGCCAGCTTAACGGCGCTCTTATACTTATTTCGTTACTGGCGGTATTGTTCCCCATCCAGATCCGACTCTGTCTTCCTAGCCCTATTAAATAGACGTCGGGTTTGTTTCCGCAGCGAATCCAGAGAGTTATTCCACCACTTGTGGCCCTTACCCTCTTTTCCCGTTTTTTCTCCACAAGTCTCTTCATATGATGGGACAATAATCGAGCCCAGCTCCGCTAAGGCCCAATCAATCTCATTGTTATTACTGAGACTCTCAGAGAATCCGTCGAGCGTCCCCGTGAGGTCCAGTTTGTACCGTTCCCAGTTGGTGGTTCTAGGATCCCTATACTTTACTGATTGTTCTTCAACAACAGCATTGTCGCAAGCGTCACATCCAGGACTTCAGTCCCGAATCCTATTCCGGAAAGTCGGCTTCGTCCCTCGGTTGGGTAGCTGAAGAACAGTGGTGCCCAGGTAGTCCCCCTTCCTATCGACGCTCGTGTTGCCCCACATAGTGTGGTGCGCATTGGTATTACAGCCGATAAGGAGAGACAACTTCCTAGGCGTGGAATAGTCCACTGCCTTGCGAAGCTGCTCAGTTGGCGGTAATTCTGGTGAATCGTAGGGCAGGTAAGCAAAGCATACTACTAAACTATGTCTCGCACTGTTCCCGCCCGAGAAATCCACCCTCACCGCTACATAGATCCCTGAAAGAGAGAGTTCCCTTATCAGCATTTCATTTACACTATTATGTCTTGAAATGCACACGCTGGGGTTAGGTTCACTCACAGAATAGAAAAGACTACGGCCGGGTGTATCCAGACCTCGCACATGACCTCTATATACCCATGGCTCATGTATGAGGCAAATGCCTGTTTGAAGTCTTATCCGCTGCGCGATTACTCCCGCAGCAGACCGGAAATGCCGCAATTTTATCTGGGAAACCACTACAAACATACATCATAGATCTGATGAGGTACCTACTTTACACATTTACTCCGGGGTACTCTCCGTAGCTCCTGAGAAAATAAATCTTATCTTCCCGAGCCCATATCGGATTTCTCCCTGCGTTCGGTTGAGTACCTCAACCGTAATTGGATCGAATTCCAATACGCGATGTTTTGCCTCAAGGAGCCAGCATCCCATCGGGAGGCCCGAATCACCCACCCCTCAGTCCTCAGAGCCGGATTCTCCTGTGAGGACCTCTTGGGGAGACGACTCGATCGGCGCTGGTATCCAAACCATCGCCCTCTTTAGGCATTGGATGGCCGACTGCTCAATGATCTTCAGCGTCAGTCCCTCTAACTTGACCCCACCCAAGGAGAGTCTCCCATCAGGCGTACATATCCTCACATGCAGGTGCGTGAACTGCTCCCTAGTGAGAGAATTGTTCGGGTAGCCATCACAGATTATGCCCACCTTGAGGCTGCTCCTATTGCAGCTTCCTCATAGGATTTGTGCCCACCTGTTTGGGGGCTGTTCTGGCTTCTGTGACGGTGTCTCTCAGCCATCCGATGCCTTTGACGGCAACAGGCTTGATCCCGCCCCCTCGTGCGTGGACCTGCTCGGTCCCGCTTCTACCACCTCCTTGCAAGGAGCAGTTGAGCCACCTTTCGATGTTCCTTCTGCCGTCCTTGCGGCCTGTCGTCGCCTCCTCTACTCGGCACCGCAAATGGATTTATCGAACTCCCGGTCTAGATCCGCTGAGTTCAGTTTTGGAACAGGGTCGCCACACGTGAATGGTGGTATGTATGATCACACACTCCCAATCATGTTGGGAGTTCTCAGCGGTCTTTGGAGAGTTTAAGGAGGTGCAATGTCTCCGTCTTTCTCTTCAGTTTAACTTTACGCCAATTGGAAAAGGAGCAGACACCCTCGATCCCGAAACGCGGCTTGTGCCTAACAAGAGCATTTCAAAAACTGCTGCTAGTGTTTGGAGCCTCGACCTTTCAAGACGTCGTGGACGAAGATGTGCACAATTATTTTAACTGTAGTACAACACGAATACTAGATTTTTGGAAATATCTAAAAACGGGGAATTTCACCACTTTTATGAAAAACTGAGGTCTTGTCCAAGGATATTCAGATTTATTTCGCGGTTAGCAGAGTGCTAGCCAAAACATTTGACTATATTGTGAAAGCAATCACCCCTGAAATATGTCCCAAAGAAAGAACACTAAGGAAACTTCGGTATTAACATTCTCCAAATGTTCTTGAATAAGATAATATGTAGTCAATGCGCCCTGATACAAATTCATAAGAAAAATAATAGTTAATCATGATTGTGGTTTATAGAAATTGTTTTGAGGAAAGATTAAAACTTTACATTAATAATTAAGCAGGTAAGTTCACTGCAACTGGCCTACTTCCAATTAATTGAACATATCAAAAGCTAATCTAAGGGCAGATTGCTTAATTGAACTAAATTAGGAAATTCAGGAAATTACAAAAAAGATCTTAGGGAAAATATTAAAGGCGTCATACTTCAAACTTCGTTAAATTGGAAATATCTTATTTTCAAAAAGATCAAATTTTGACTTTGGAATACTAAATTGAACAGAAATAGGTAATGTCATAACTTTATTTACAGAATACTATGAACATACATTTTTAATCTTTAAATATATTTGATATATTTATATTAACTGTGTCTTGCTCTAATTTGGCTTTTTTAAATGCACTACTTAAGGTTACTGGTTCATCTTCAGTTCCCTTTTTTAGCTCCTTATCTCTTTTCAAGACTTCGATTGCTTCTTTGTATAGTTCTTCTTCGGTAGCACTGTTTCCTGTTTTCTCTTCCAATTTTTGATAAATGTCTACAAACCTCTGGGTTAATGATTTGTAGTTATTATTAAGTAAATTAATTGTTCCAACATGTTTATTATTCCTATGGAATATCCTGGAAGAAATTAGTTTCAATTATACAGCAGCGAGATAAAATGTTTTCTACTTGGAGCAAATCAGATATTTTACAAATATTCAATATAGAGAATACATACGCCCTAATTCTATCTTCTTTGTAGAATATTTTTTTCAATTTCATGTTTGGAATAGGACGATCGAAACTTGGTTCTTCTTTTGGCGGAAATGCTTCGTATACATCATACCATAGAGGACGATCTTCCCAGTTAAGAGCTTTAGACTTTATTAATCCTGTTGTTCTAAAAATAAATTGAGTTATTAAATATATATTTGAAATTTGCAACAATACCTGGTATATATTGTGCCAATTCTTTCTAAACGACTTCCGGCCATTATTTAGAAGATTCTATTTTCGTTTTTTATTAAAACTGGAATATTTTCTTCTTCTATTTTTATTTTTGATTTAAAGCTCTTCTTTTTTAGGTTTGCACGTGCTCAGATTAGCTTAAAACAAGCAGCTATCACAAATGGTTGCATATATTTCCGAAGGCTGTAAAATTGATCTTGACGGCTGTAAAATTGATCTTCTTTTTTAGGTTTGCACGTGCTCAGATTAGCTTAAAACAAGCAGCTATCACAAATGGTTGCATATATTTCCGATGGCTGTAAAATTGATCTTGACAGTTCTTTGCAAATTTATTTTTATATTCAGTTGTTTTCAATTTAAAAAATTTGGTTTCTAATCTCATAGGTAAATAGTAGTTAAGAAAATATTATGAAGTCCTCTTGATAGGAAAAATATTTAAACCACATGGATTATAAATTCACTATAAAGCTATGCAATAAATGACCCTCATTTGTAAGATTAACCTAAACTAGTATTAGAAATATTTGATAAAGTAAGTGAAGCAATATAAATACCTAAAATGATGTTGATCCTTTTTATAGAGTTCCTTTGGTATTGTAGAATGAGCCCTATATGTTTTCTTTACAGATAATAGAATAGACTGAGGCCAACAAGCGTTTAAAATGAAGAAGAATGGGTTCTTTAAAGAAATTAAATACTTTTCTTTTAGCAAAAAGAAAACGTCATCGTGTACTAAAAATCAATACTGCAATAAATACCAACATAAACGAATATTTATATTCAGAATATACTATAATTGTAAGAATTGTTGGAGAAAATCAGTTTCAACGTTAATTGAAATCTCATACATGGGTAAGCTCATACTAAGTAAAAAACCGGCGTAGGAAGAGTCTGAATTTGAGTTACAATGAAGATCCAAATTAATGTTTGTATTTTGTTAATCTTTGTTCAGGTAGTTGTGTCCACTTTGACACCAAAATCTGTGAAAAATAAGGACAAGAAATCGAAAACTACAACAACTGATAAACTTAAAGTAGGGCCACAAAATTACACTGTTTTCAACAAAAATCTGGTCAAAGAGTATCCTACGTCTAAAGATATAATTACCAATCACCAAGCATTTTTTAGAGAAGTAGATGAGTATAATTTTGATGGAATTGTTTTGGGCTATGTAACACCTTGGAATAATCATGGCTATGATATAGCAAAAATATTTGGCAACAAATTTACCCATATTAGCCCAGTTTGGCTCCAGTTGAAACGAAAGGGAAAACAAAAGTATGAAGTCACTGGAACACATGATGTAGATAAAGACTGGATGGTAACTGTACGTAATGCTGGAAGAGAGCGAAAACTTAAAATCGTACCAAGAGTGCTTCTCGAAGCTTGGACTGGACAAGATTACTCAAGTCTTTTGTCAGATACAAGTGAAATGAAAGAATGTGTTAAAACTCTCATTGATGCAGCTAAAAAATACAATTTTGATGGTTATGTTTTTGAATTTTGGATGCAGCTTTCACAAGTATTAAAATTTGATATCCTGGTTAATTTTGTAAGACAATTAAGTGATGCTTTGAGCATTGAGAGTTTGGAAACAATATTAGTAATACCTCCAAAAAGAGGAAAAGAAGAATTATTCACTGAAAAACATTTCGAAGCCTTGTACGATTATGTGACTGCTTTTTCATTAATGACTTATGATTTTTCAAATCCATCCCAACCTGGTCCAAATGCTCCCATTCCATGGGTTGAAGATTGTATAGTGTCCTTAACATCAGATCTTAAGAAGCGAAAAAAAATATTAACTGGTTTAAACTTCTATGGAAATGATTACACCTCTAATGGTGGAAATGCTATTGTATCACATGAATATATAGAAACATTAAATCTGTATAAAAGTAAATTGCAATATGATCCACAAATCGCAGAACACTTTTTTGAGTACAAGCAAGATGGAATAAAACATTTGGTTTTTTATCCTACACTATATTCTATTAACCGGAGGTTAGAACTTTGTAAATCTTTAAATACTGGAATATCTATATGGGAATTAGGACAAGGACTAGATTATTTTTATGACTTATTGTGATATTTTGAGACTGATTTCAAATACATTTTTTAGATTTTTATATTCTTTTGTTCTCACACAACAGCAAAATACGAGGCATGTTTTTTAAGTAAGTACTGTTTTGTGATTCCGCTGCCGCGGCACTACGGTAGGTGTTCCACGCATGCGCGATGGTTACCTACATCTCTTGTATATGCACTGACGCCATTACAGTCTGATTCTTCATTGTATACGTTGTTTACTGAGTGTTTAAGATGCCACCGACAATCGTGAGTCCCGCCGATTATGAAGTACGGGCTGTTATACGATTTCTTGTGCTAAAGGCGTGAAACCGATCGATATTCATCGTGAGATCTGTGAAGTTTACGGACAAAACATTATGAGTCATGGAATGGTAAGGAAATGGGTGAGAGCATTTAAAGATGGCAAGTTGAGTAAGGGTATCGTTTTGCTGCATGACAATGCCCGTCCACATGTGGCTAATCGGACCAAAGATCTTATCAAATCTTTTCAATGGGAAACTCTAGATCATCCTCCATACATCCCTGATGTGGCGCCCAGCGACTACCATTTGTTCCTGCACTTGAAGAAACACATGGGCGGTAAACGTCTCCAAGACGATAACGAAGTCAAAACATTTGTGATACAGAGGTTAACAAGTCAGGCGGCAGAATTTTATGAGGAGGGTATTCAAAAACTGGTGCCACGTTATGACAAGTGCCTCAATATCTACGGAAATTATGTAGAAAAGTAGATTAAGGTACAGGCTTTCATGTAAAAATAAAACTATTGCGATATCTTTGCACATCTTTTTTTAATTCCAAAACGGTACTTACTTAAAAAACATGCCTCGTACATACAGTCAAAGAAGTTCTGGGCATTTATCAATTGAAAAGCGAATTGAAGGGATTGTTGAAAAAAATGTCTTAATATATGGGCACAATTGTTCTCTATTGTAATGAAAAATTTATTATAATAAAAAATAATTGAGAATTTAATTTTAATGAAAATTTTCTGTAGTTTTTATAATTAATATTCAGTAAAATCATATAAGCAACGAATTTCATTTACAAATTATAGTATTAAAATAAAAACCGCAATAGATATACCAAGTTCAACTAGATAAAATTTTTTTATAAATTGTTTTTTTACAATACCTTGCATACAGCAGGAGAACTGACTGCAATAAAAATTCCACTGGACCATATCACGAGAATTACCGGAAACCAATTGTTCATTTACCGGCTATACATATTGAATTTAATTTTATATGTAATCATACCAAAATAACAAAATATTTTTTTATATACTAGATCTTATCATAATAGGAACACATAATTATTTTTTACGGATGGTAATTTCAATAGTTAATATTATTATTAAAACTTTTTATCTCCTCCCTTTGTAAATTTTTTATCTGACAACCACATGACAATCTTTTACAGTGACTTAGTTAACGATATTATTGAACACATACTATGTTGGTACTGTCTTCTTCTAATAACAGAAAAAGAGCGAAACTCAATACCAGTGTTTGTCGTATTGTTTTGATTAAGATGCATATGGTTGATGTTGTATCAGTCACATGATGGAAAAGACTCAGTGTTTCTACTATATCTATCTTTTTAACCAACCCTTTTTTCACTCTAAATAAAATTTAACTGTTCAACCATCCACCTATCTGTGAATAGAAGGTGTACCACCCTGAACTTGGTAAAGAAAAAGACGTTGAACTAAATTTCTAAATTGTTATAAAACTTCAAAAACAATAAGAAAATTAAGGTTTTTCACCATTTAAGGATTTTTTCCGTACACTACACTAATATTCTAGTTTTTTTTCTGTTTCTCTACTTTTCTTTTCCATCTTCAACTTGTATCTGCGCTCTTCGGATATTTGGTTCCCAAAGTCTTTTTATTCTAATCTCACATAGTTTCCGAGGTGTAACTTTATAAAATGTTCACTAAATATTTTTTACGTCTTTCATCCAATACCATTGGTTAACATTAATTAAAATTATAAAATTTATTTTTTACATGATTTGTTCTGTGACTATATTAATCAAAATTTTCCTTTTAATGTTTTCTCATGTGTTCCCAAGATGATTAATACCTAATCCTTATAAAAAATACAATTTAACATTAGCTATTTTTATCTATTTGAAAACAAATTTCCACACATCCCGGTAGGTGGATCGATCTGAAAATTCATTTCTAGTTACCAGGTAGAAGACGTACCGCGAATTGTGTTTGAGTCTCAGTGTCTTGCCAGGGGCTGGCATCTGATCTTCAAGTTTATCTAGTTGTCCAAACTTCTTTCGAAAGACGGTTGTTAAAACCATTTAACATCATGTGTTAATTATGAAACAAAATTCAAATTAAATATATTTCGCGCGCTCTCCTTGCAAAATTCCCGCTAATTCTCATCTTCGAAATTTTCCCCCACCTTTTATTTGTTGTTTCCTCGCTCTGCTTCTCTTCACTTCACTTGTGAAAAAGTCATTGTGTGAGTAGGTGGGTTGGTTTACCCGTCTAAAAAGGCAGCTATACTCCAAACGTCCAAAAGTTTAATGATAGTTAGTTATCGCATTTTTGATAAATGCATCTTGAAAAAGGTAAGATGTGTTTGACCTTAGTAATCAAGAAATTAATATAAATTCAAAATTTCAACGGACGGAAGCTCCATCTTTGTTCTTTGTTTCAAGTCAATGTTGCCAAATCTCGCCATAAGACAATTTCGAATTAAAATGTAAACACCTTTCAATAAATAGCCAACATTAATTGTGTAATAACTAAGTAGTGCCTTATCCTTTCTTATTATACCTACCTGCTTTATTGTATTGTCTCCTTGCTGGTGACTATTTTTAACTATTTGTTAAATAATTCATTCATTGAAATATATTTTATAGTAAACCGTTATAATTTATTGTTATTATTGATTCCTTATTTTCCCCTATTTAGGGGTGATCCTTCGATTAAACGCAATCACTAGTATGAATAGTTATGAACTGGCTACTGTTACGTCGACACACAGTCCTTTACTCTTTTCTTAATTTTCTTCCCGCAGTTTATTCATACAACGGTTGCCAACCTTCGTGCGTGTTTGTTACTGGTGGGACCTTCCCATGATTTCTGTAATTTTGGAGAAAATCCTTTTCTCCTTGTCGGGTTGTGTAACCATACTTTGTCCCCTTCTTTGAAACTGCCTTCTGTGGCCTGCGCATCATACCGTTTTTTCATTCTGACGCTGGCAACTTGAAGATTCGTTCGAACCAATTCGTGCACATCGTCCATCCTTCTTCTCAATTGGATCACGTAATCTCCTGCTAAATCTTCGCCAGGCCGACAGCCAAACTCCAGGTCACAAGGGAGCCTCATTTCGCGTCCAAACAGGATTTTTGCAGGTGTTTCACCCGTGGACTCATCGATGGCCGATCGATAAGCCAATGCAAATAGGGAAAGATACTGGTCCCAATCTCTGGTGGCTGGAAACTACTTTGGACAGGTATTTTCCAATGGTCCTGTTCATTCTTTTGACCATTCCATCTGATTGTGGATGCAACGCTGTTGTCCTGGTCTTCTTCATTCCCAGCTTGTCACAAATTTCCTGGAATACCTGGCTCTCGAAATTTCTTCCTTGATCGCTGTGGACTTCCAATGGCACACCATATCGGCTGATAAATTCTTTCCTCAGTAAATCCGCGATAGTTGTGGCCTCTTGATTCGGGATCGCATAAATTTCCACCCTCTTTGAGAGATAATCCATTACAACCATATTCTGTCGTCGGAAATGGTCCAGCGATGTCTAAAGCAATCCTTTCGAAAGGGCTTCCAACATTATATTGTTCATGGGTGCCTTTCTTTTGCGATGTGGTCCATTACTCGTAGCACAAGTCGTACATTTCTTACACCAGTTGGAGCTGTTCATCCAATAAAACCTTTCACGAACTCACTGAAGGGTTTTCTTCACTCCCCGATGACCTCCCGATGGACTGTCGTGTAACTTTCTCAGCACCTCTGCTACTCTCGTTCTCGGGATAACTATCTGTCTTCTTTTCTTGGAACCATCATCGTTTTCAAAGATTCTTTTCAACAGGCCTCCTTCCAAGACAAGGGAGTCCCACTGAGCCCAATATGCCTTGAGCGTCAGTGAAAATCTTGACACTTCTTGCCATGTAGGTTGCCGATATTCTTCCTTCCATAGCCGAATCATATTTCGGTGAGGATCATTTTCCTGATCTTCTCTGATCCTGGTGGGTGACCATTCTCCATTGACTACAGTAGTTCTTGAAACTGCAGCTTCTCTAGTTTCCGCGTTGTTGCAGTGGGAGCAGTCTGTTGGGAGTCGGCATTTCGGTGACTCACAGCAACTCGATGTTCGATGTTGAAATCGTACTCTTGAAGTCGTTCAATCTATCTAGCGATCTGGCTCTCAAGATTATTGAACTGCACTAACCACTTGAGTGCTGCGTGATCCTTCTGTCGCTTGCGTATCATACCATTTTTTCTTTCTGTCACTGGCAACATGAAGATTCGTACCCACCAATTCTTCTTCTCAATTGGATCACATTGCTAGATCTTCGCCAGGCCGGCAGCCAAACTCCAGGTCACAAGGAAACCTCATTTCACGTCCAAATAGAATTTTCGCAGGTGTTTCACCTGTGAACTAATTTACGGCCGATCGATAAGCCAACGCAAATAGGGAAAGGTACTGGTCCCAATCTCTCCGGTGGCTGGAAACTACTTTGGACAGGTATTTTCCAATGGTCCTGTTCGTTCTCTCGACCATTCCATCTGATTGTGGATGCAACGTTGTTGTCCTGGTCTTCTTCAGTCCCAGCTTGTCACAAATTTTCTGGAATACCTGGCTCTCGAAATTTCTTCCTTGATCGCTGTGGGCTTCCAAGGGCACTCCCCAGTACATCCGCGACAGTTGTTGCCTCTTGATTCGGGATCGAATAAATTTCCACCCACTTTGTGAAATAATCCATTACTACCAGGATGTATTTACCACCATTTTCTGTCGTCGGAAATGGTTCAGCGATGTCTAAAGCAATCCTTTCGAAAAGGTTTCCAATATTATATTGTTTCATAGGTGCCTTTCTCTTGCGATGTGGTCCATTACTCGTAGCACAAGTCGTACATTTCTTGTACCAGTCCTTCACATCGTCGGAGCTGTTCATCCAAAAAACCCTTCACGGACTCGCTTAAGGGTTTTTTTCACTCCCAGATGACCTCCCGATGACTGTCCTGTAACTTCTTCAGTACCTCAACTACTCTCGTTCTCGGGATAACTAGCTGTCTCCTCATCTCGGAACCATCATCGTTTTCAAGGACTCCTGTCAACAGCCCTTCTTCCAGGACAAGGGAGTCCCACTGAGTCCAATATGCCTTGAGTGTCGGTGAAAATGTTGACACTTCTTGCCAGGTAGGTCGCCGATTTTCTTCCTTACATTGCCGAATCTACTTTAGATGAGGATCATTCTCCTGATCTTCTCTGATCCTGGTGGGTGACCACTCTTCGTTGACTACTGTACTTCCCTAGATTCCGCCTTGTTGCAGTGGTAACAGCATGTCTGAACAGGGAGTCGGCATTTCGGTGACCCACACCAGCTCGATGATCGATGTTGAAATCGTACTCTTGAAGTCGTTCAATCCATCTAGCGATCTGGCCCTCGGGATTCTTGAACTGCATTAACCACATAAGTGATGTGTGGTCAGTACGGATTAAGAACTTCCTTCCATAGAGATACTGGTAAAAGTGTTCCACGGACTTGACTACCGCCAAAAGTTCTCTTCTTGTGACGCAGTAGTTTCGTTCTGGGTTGGAGAGGACTTTACTGAAATATCCCAGCACTCTTTCTCGCCATCCTTGAATCTGTGAGAGCACTCCTCCAATTCCTACGTTTCTTGCGTCAGTGTCAAGAATAAAGTCTTCCTCTGGTACTGGATATCCTAATATCGGCGCCGTGGTTAAATATTTCTTCAAGGTTTCAAAAGCCATTTGACAGTCTTCGCCCCATTGGAGAGCTCTTGTTTCTTCAGTGAGTCGAGTAAGGGCCACTTGCACCGTAGTTGTTAACTATGTTTTACGACCTAAATCAAGTTTTAAGTAAATGATTATCTTGCACCGCCATTTAAACCGAGTTTAATTACCTTAACTAGCTGTTAAATTAAATCTCCCAAATTCGAGTGATTATTCAACGTTTAAGGCTAAGCTTTGAATCTTAACTCTACATTTTATGTGTGTCTACGCCTACGCTGCCTATGGTATTTTTTTGTATAAAAATATGGATTATTTGGAATTGGAAGAAGAAATTTTCTTATATAATTTTTTAAATACTTTGGTAATTAACGATTTCGGCTTTCGTAGGCGTATTTATGAAAGGTCCAATTATTTTGATGACTTGGATGAATTGAGTTTTTTTAGAAGATTCTTATTGTTAAAAGGGACAGCTATCACTTCTGGAAATAATAGAAGATCAACTAGAATATCCCCATGATTTGTAAGTTTATCATAGAATCATTATTTTTTGGCTAGTAATAAGGAAAAAAGGGAAAAATAAAAGTACATGATTACTACTTCCTTATTTTTTAGAAACCATATACCGTATCAAGTTCAGGAATTTAGACCAACACAAAAAAAGGATCCCACTTTGTGTGAGATTCTTTTTATTTTTAATTCAAAGAGAACTTATTTAGCCATTTTTCGAATCCTTAGACATTTCGAGAGTTTAATTTTTATTATTAATCCTAAATTAATCGCACTGTTTATCTATACTATATAACAAAGAAATATTTAAGAAACTGTCTGGAGTTTAATTTTAGTTTACCTTTGACAACCTGTCCAGAGAAAAAATACACAAAAAATATTTAAACAAAATAACAAGCTTTTTGTTTTGTTAAACCTGTTTCTAGTTTATCCAAACCAGATAATAAAAAATTGTTAAGTAACAGTGGTCATAAAAAATAATTAATAATTAAAAAATATATATTAGGTATTTAATTAACACATTTCGGAATTTTAAATGGTCTTTTTGACTAAACCCTGTTTTCCCATGTACAGGGTCATGATTTATGTCATAGCTCCGCATACAGTTATAATAAATTATCGACAGTAGATTTTAGAATCCTAGAATTACTGCACAAATAAAATACTCGCACGAAAAACACTCATTTATTGGCCAAACAAGTATAATCTAGGTTAAGAATTATGCAAGTGAAGATAGTCACAGTACCAACTTATAGAAAAATTTCCAGAACTGTGGCTTAACTTTTAATCTAGTTTAAATAAATTACGGTTCAAGCCAAACAGCTAATTTAAGTTTTAATAAGTTAAACCTGGTTTTGTTAACAGAAGTTTTGCACTAGCACAGTGCAAGTGGCCCTAAGGGGCTTAGCAATATCTCCAAACTTCCTGATAGATCTTCTATAGTATGTACAAAGTCCAAGGAAGCTCCTAATTTGATGTTTGTCGGTTGGTTGCGGCCAGTGGCGTAGCTAAGATGAAGCTCCGGGGGGGATGAGCTACCGGGAGATCTGGGTATCGGAATTTTTTTTAAATTGCCCCTAAAACTGCATTTTAGCTTTCTTTTTCTTATAAAATTGTAGCATCAAGTTCCTAGATTTTAATACATTTCAATAAAGTATAGGTTTGCTGTGATTATGTATTAGATTTTTTTCATTGTTAGGGTACGGGGGGGGGGGGGGGGGTATCAGTCTAGCCTAGCAGTCTTCTCTTTGTCTTCTGGGTCCATTTCTACTTGCCAATTACCAGACTTCAAGTCCAATTGGAAACCATGTAGATTCATTACGTCCATTCCCAGAATGACGTCTTCTTCAATGTCAGCTATTACCGTATGCGTGAACTTTTATGCGCCAATTCCCAATTAGATTTGTGTCTCCCCGTGAACGTTGACATTCTCACCTTGTAACGAAGTTTTCGTTACTACAAGGTTATTTTGTGTAACTGAGTGTATTTTTATTTTGTATTTTCTGCCGCTGAGTATAATTGTTTTATATTACATATCACCCGTCACGTATTCGTTTCTTTGTTATATTTTCATTTGAGGGTTTATGTCACCGAGTATATATTTGAGTTAAATTATTTGATAGTTTATGTCACCGAGTATATATTCATTGTCATTATGTATCACTCATTGCATATTCGTTTCTTTGTTATATTTTCATTTGATAATTTATGTCACCGAGTATATATTTAATTCAAACTATTTTTTTTTAGTTTATGTTGCCGAGTATATATTTATTATATCATCCGCTAGGTATTATGACCTCTGTATAAAAATCACATTTTAGTTTATGTCGCCGAGTATATACCTATTATACCACTCGTTATGTATTTTGGCCTCTGTATAAATATCCCTTTATACTTTATGTCGCCGAGTATATGTTCAAAACATTTCAGCTAGAAGTTTTATAATTATTTTAAGTGTCAAAAGGGCAATATTGTTTACTCTCTAGCTTTTGGGTGAAATAGTTTTGTACATAAGAGATATAGTTATTTTAAGTTCCAATGATATTTTTATTTTACTGTCTAGTTTCCGTGGGAAATTAATTATTACAATTTAAATGTTTATTCCGGCTAAGACGACTAAAATTACAGATATTGATTTTACCCCGCCCTACCATAGGCAGTGAGTAGCGCGCCGGTCGGACTGATCGAGGGAAAGGGAAATATGGGAGAGATTAAAAATTAGTCGAGTCAGGTGTAGGTAGTCAGCTGTGCAGATTCCTAGACGACAGTCCAGTCACCGAAAGTACCGTGCCGCCGAACCATACGTTCTGGGTCTTTCTTTTCAAGTGCAAATCTAATGTATTGATTTTATTTATTTTCGTGCTCTAAGAATAAGTTGGCTTTCTCTTTAAATTTCCCGTGAATAGGTTTTCGTAATTAGGTGGTCCTTTCAATTGCAAATCTAATGTATGGATTTTTATTTATTTTCGTGCTGTAAGAATGAGTTGGTTTTCTCTTTAAATTTCCCGTGAATAGGTTCAGATTGAACTATTAAATTTTCCCGTGAGACGGTTTAGATTGAAATATCAGATAGCACCAGGCATACATATCCGTTCGGGCTTTCTAATATTTTAAATCGACAACCCCAATAATTTAATAATTTACAACCACGGTTTTTCTTGATCTTTTCTTTCAATTTTTCCGTGAGAAGGTTTAGATTGAAATATCAGATAGCACCAGGCATACATATCCGCTCGGGCTTTCTAATATTTTAAATCGACAACCCCAATAATTTAATAATTTACAACCCCGGTTTTTCTTGATCTTTTCTTTCAATTTTTCCGTGAGAAGGTTTAGATTGAAATATCAGATAGCACCAGGCATACATATCCGCTCGGGCTTTCTAATATTTTAAATCGACAACCCCAATAATTTAATAATTTACAACCCCGGTTTTTTTTTGATCTTTTCTTTCAATTTTTCCGTGAGACGGTTTAGATTGAAATATCAGATAGCACCAGGCATACATATCCGCTCGGGCTTTCTAATATTTTAAATCGACAACCCCAATAATTTAATAATTTACAACCCCGGTTTTTTTTGATCTTTTCTTTCAATTTTTCCGTGAGACGGTTTAGATTGAAATATCAGATAGCACCAGGCATACATATCCGCTCGGGCTTTCTAATATTTTAAATCGACAACCCCAATAATTTAATAATTTACAACCCCGGTTTTTCTTGATCTTTTCATTCAATTTTTCCGTGAGACGGTTTAGATTGAAATATCAGATAGCGCCAGGCATACATATCCGCTCGGGCTTTCTAATATTTTAAATCGACAACCCCAATAATTTAATAAGTAACAACCCCGGTTTTTCTTGATCTTTTCTTTCAATTTTTCCGTGAGACGGTTTAGATTGAAATATCAGATAGCACCAGGCATACATATCCGCTCGGGCTTTCTAATATTTTAAATCGACAACCCCAATAATTTAATAATTTACAACCCCGGTTTTTCTTGATCTTTTCTTTCAATTTTTCCGTGAGAAGGTTTAGATTGAAATATCAGATAGCGCCAGGCATACATATCCGCTCGGGCTTTCTAATATTTTAAATCGACAACCCCAATAATTTAATAAGTAACAACCCCGGTTTTTCTTGATCTTTTCTTTCAATTTTTCCGTGAGACGGTTTAGATTGAAATATCAGATAGCGCCAGGCATACATATCCGCTCGGGCTTTCTAATATTTTAAATCGACAACCCCAATAATTTAATAAGTAACAACCCCGGTTTTTTTTGATCTTTTCTTTCAATTTTTCCGTGAGACGGTTTAGATTGAAATATCAGATAGCACCAGGCATACATATCCGCTCGGGCTTTCTAATATTTTAAATCGACAACCCCAATAATTTAATAATTTACAACCCCGGTTTTTCTTGATCTTTTCTTTCAATTTTTCCGTGAGAAGGTTTAGATTGAAATATCAGATAGCGCCAGGCATACATATCCGCTCGGGCTTTCTAATATTTTAAATCGACAACCCCAATAATTTAATAAGTAACAACCCCGGTTTTTCTTGATCTTTTCTTTCAATTTTTCCGTGAGACGGTTTAGATTGAAATATCAGATAGCGCCAGGCATACATATCCGCTCGGGCTTTCTAATATTTTAAATCGACAACCCCAATACTTTAATAATTTACAACCCCGGTTTTCTTGATCTTTTCTTTCAATTTTTCCGTGAGACGGTTTAGATTGAAATATCAGATAGCGCCAGGCATACACATCCGCTCGGGCTTTCTAATATTTTAAATCGACAACCCCAATAATTTAATAATTTACAACCCCGGTTTTCTTGATCTTTTCTTTCAAATTTTCCGCGAGACGGTTTAGATTGAGATATCAGATAGCGCCAGGCATACATATCCGCTCGGGCTTTCTAATATTTTAAATCGACAACCCCAATAATTCAATAATTTACAACCCCGGTTTTTCTTGATCTTTTCTTTCAATTTTTCCGTGAGACGGTTTAGATTGAAATATCAGATAGCGCCAGGCATACATATCCGCTCGGGCTTTCTAATATTTTAAATCGACAACCCCAATAATTTAATAATTTACAACCCCGGTTTTTCTTGATCTTTTCTTTCAATTTTTCCGTGAGACGGTTTAGATTGAAATATCAGATAGCGCCAGGCATACATATCCGCTCGGGCTTTCTAATATTTTAAATCGACAACCCCAATAATTTAATAATTTACAACCCCGGTTTTTCTTGATCTTTTCTTTCAATTTTTCCGTGAGAAGGTTTAGATTGAAATATCAGATAGCGCCAGGCATACATATCCGCTCGGGCTTTCTAATATTTTAAATCGACAACCCCAACCATTTTTGTAACTCACCCCGTTATTCAAAAGGCTACTACACGTACCGAGTATACCAAGAATAATTTACGTTTAGGTATGTATCTTAAATTGACATGCAACCCGTGTAATTTATAAAAGCTTTGGTGAAACCTATTGTACGAAAAGACCACCGAATTCGGAAGATTTTATCGTTGCTTTTACCGTTTCTTTCTTGCATACACTGTTTCATATTTTACGAAACACTCTCGCTTATGTCCTGCCTGCTTCGTCGCTACTAACCGCCTATCAATTGTATATATAATCTGTTGATATATCTGTTTCGTGGAGACTAGAATATGGCCTCCCATTAACTGTAGAAATCTTCATTGTATATAGCGTCTCCGTTGACTGTATAATTAAAATATAACCTTAACGAGCTTTGTGTTTCATTTACCACCCATAGAATCAGTACCTGTCCATATTAGAGTAGATTTTTGGCTGCACGAATTTTGAGCTTCTCGTAGAGTGGATCAGGTACATAACTTTTATTTCAGGACTAGCGAGAACATTTGTTTTATATATTTAGCAACATCCCGAATTTTGACGACAATAGACCCCTGGAATTTACCGTACCTCCATCTGAGGCTACCTGGAACTCTCGACGAGGGAAGTCGAGGGGCCGTGGAGACAACCACGTTAAAAATCTGGCGCCCGAGAAAGTGTAAGGTTTCAAAGGTGTCAGGAGTGACGTTTCCGAGGCATTCCACGCGCAACGCAGCGCGCAGGCATCGCCTCTTGGGGAGGAAAACGCGTCACATCTTGGCGCCCGAGCAGGGACCTTAATTTGTTGTTTAGGTACGAACTATTTTATTATTTTTCAGGTTTTCCGTATTCTTGATTATTGAATAATATTTTTTTCCCGTATTACTGATTTATTGATTGAGCAGGGACCTGGAATTTTTGTTTGAATACGAACTGACTTATTCTTTTTCAGGTTTTCCGTACTCTCAGATTATTGAATAATATTTTTTTCCCCGATTTAGCAGGGACACTGGCTGTTTGTTAAAACCGGAACCGTTGTTTTTTTGGTTGTGAAATTTTATTGTTTCAGTGTGAAGATTTGGACAGGGGCCTTGACTGTTCGTTATAATAGGAACCGTCGTATTTTGTTGTGGAATTCTATTGTTTCAGTGTGAAGATTTGTATAAGGACCTTTAGATTGTCGTAGGAGTCCGATTGATAATTTGGTTTCCACGGCGTACCGTTATATACTGTTTTGACTGTTTTCCGTCTTATTGCTGAGTGTTTATTAAAACAAGGATTTTATATCTCGTTTCGAATTATCTTGTCGTTGCTGGCAAAGGTTGAGGAAGAGGCTTCGTTGCTGTAAGGAGAGACGAGAAGTTGCGACTACGAGGGATACAGAAAGAAGAGATAAAAGTAGATGTCAAGAGGAAGTACCGAGGAATTGGACATTGCTTTACCATTTGAACGTGAAGCTGCAGAGGAAACACTACCGTCGGCATATACCCAATTACACGTCGTAAATTCCGTAGAAGAAGCTTCAGACCGTCGCGTAAATTGGGTATATTTACTGAAAAACGAGGGTCTTACTGCTCAACTACAAAAGAGGAATTTATCGACTGCTGGAACCGTTCCTGACAAACGGAGAAGGCTCGTTAACTTTTTGAGACGAAGAAATATTTCTCCACCACCCGTTAGAAACCAAGGAGATCCGGTGGATTATCCGACCGATATGGCGACCCAACCGATAAATGTACACGATTGGAAGGTGTCTTTTGGTAACCGAGGAGATCCTGCCGCTTTCATAGAAAGAATCGAAGAAATCTGCACTGCAAAGAATGTTCAGAAAGACAACTTGCTACCGGTATTACCGGAATTATTATCAGATGAACCCGCATCTTGGTACCGCAACAACCGAAGTAGGTTCACAACCTGGGACGAATTCGAGGCTGAATTCAGAATTTTCTTCTATCCAATCAACTATGAAGTCGATTTGGAAGCCGAGATAGGAAGACGTCTTCAAAGACGAAATGAATCCGCTGCAACATACATGACCGAGCTGCAGACCCTGATGAGGAGACATGAGAAGCTAACTTCCGAACAACAGTTAGCATGGCTGTACCGAAATCTTTTACCCGAGTACCGGCTGCAGATCCGAAAAGTAGACTTCAAGGATTTTCCTACGTTCTGTCAAGTGGTTAGGGAATATGAGCTCCTGAGGAAGGAACTCCAAAACGCACCCAACCCCAGTGGACCGAACCGTGGACCGGCCCGTCCGCAGCCAGTGAGTACCCCTAGATATGGACAGTCCCACAATCCGCCGTTCGATCCAGTAAGAGAAGCCAACCCCGGTACCAGCCGTCCGTCACCGAACGAAACTCATCACGCTCCGACGCGTGATAATACTCAACGACCGTCTGGCTCGTCTTCACGCCCACCAACCTGTTTCCGCTGTGGTGAATCCGGACACTACCGAAGCAATTGCCAGAATCCTCAGAAGATATTCTGTTCCCGTTGCCATAAGGAGGGAGTATTTTCCCGAGATTGTTCCTGCAGGAGGCAGGAAAACTAATCCGAAGCTGTCCCGAGGAGAGGCCGACACAGCTTCCGCAGATATTTGCCTCTCATGCCGAAACGCCAGAAGAAATGACCGATTCCCGACCGCACATCGACGTTGAAATTGAAAACCGTAAGTTCAGAGCCCTATTGGATACTGGAGCTGCTAAATCATACATCGGTGATCAGATAGCTAGGACATTTTCCCAAAGAAAGCAAACAAAAGCCCGTCAAGCTGCGAGAGCCCGTTTGGCTAATGGAAATTTAGTCCCTATCACCGACACATACAAGCTAAAACTGAACATCCATGACGTCATTATGGAAGGGCCATTCGAACATTTTCCTGGTCTGATAACTGATATTGTGTTAGGACACGATGTCCTTCAAAAGTATAATTTCCGGTTGGAGCTAGGAAGCGGGAAAATATACATGGAAGACAAACTAGTGATGCACTCACCATCAACCAGTCCTGTTGAGATGTTGGAAGTAGTGAGCCCGCTCACTAAAGAATCCGATGCTGCTAAACCGACACTAAGTATGGACAATACCGACAAGTGTCTCTCAGAAGACCGTGTTTCTGAAGTCTCCGCGTCCTCCCCGGTGTTGTTAGGGGTTGACAAAGAGCAATCCGTTTCTGAAGTCTCTGCGTCTTCCCTGGTATTAGGGGTTGACAAAGAGCAGTCTGTTTCTGAAGTCTCTGCGTCTTCCCTGGAGTTAGGGGTTGACAAAGAGCAGCCTGTTTTTGAAGTCTCTGCGTCCTCCCTGGAGTTAGGGGTTGACAAAGAGCAGCCTGTTTTTGAAGTCTCTGCGTCCTCCCCGGTGTTGTTAGGGGTTGACAAGGAGCAATCCGTTTCTGAAGTTTCTGCGTCCTCCCCGGTGTTGTTAGGGGTTGACAAAGAGCAGTCTGTTTTTGAAGTCTCTGCGTCCTCCCCGGTGTTGTTAGGGGTTGACAAGGAGCAATCCGTTTCTGAAATCTCTGCGTCTTCCCTGGAGTTAGGGGTTGACAAAGAGCAGCCTATTTTTGAAGTCTCTGCGTCCTCCCTGGAGTTAGGGGTTGACAAAGAGCAGCCTGTTTTTGAAGTCTCTGCGTCTTCCCTGGTGTTAGGGGTTGACAAAGAGCAGTCTGTTTCTGAAGTCTCTGCGTCTTCCCTGGTGTTAGGGGTTGACAAAGAGCAGTCTGTTTCTGAAGTCTCTGCGTCTTCCCTGGAGTTAGGGGTTGACAAAGAGCAGCCTGTTTTTGAAGTCTCTGCGTCCTCCCTGGAGTTAGGGGTTGACAAAGAGCAGCCTGTTTTTGGAGTCTCTGCGTCCTCCCCGGTGTTGTTAGGGGTTGACAAGGAGCAATCCGTTTCTGAAGTCTCTGCGTCTTCCCTGGTGTTAGGGGTTGACAAAGAGCAGTCTGTTTCTGAAGTCTCTGCGTCTTCCCTGGTGTTAGGGGTCGACAAAGAGCGGTCTGTTTCTGAAGTCTCTGCGTCTTCCCTGGTGGTAGGGGTTGACAAAGAGCAATCTGTTTCTGAAGTCTCTGCGTCCTCCCCGTTGTTGTTAGGGGTTGACAAGGAGCAATCTGTTTCTGAAGTATCTACGTCTTCCCCGGTGTTGTTAGGGGTTGATAAGGAGCAAGCTATTTCCGAAGTCTCTGCACCCACCCTGAGTAGTTTAGGGGTTGTCAAGGAGCAATCTAATGCCGAAGTCTTTTTGTCGACTCTGAAGAGGGTTAGTGAACATAAAGAGGATAATAAACCTGGAAAATCTAAGTTTTCCCCGGAGGAGCTTGGAGATAACACGAATTATGGCTACATAGGATGCCCGTTAGAAGCAATCATTCCGATTGAAGAAATTAATTTGACTAAAAATCAAAAGGAGAAGTTGAATACATTCTTGAACCAGGAACTTCCGCTGTTTGAGAGGATTAGAGGTCCGACTACACTAATTGAGCACGAAATCCGTCTACTGCAGCCCCGGCCGATCAAACAAAGGTACCGACCCCAGAATCCAAAAATGCAGGAGGTGTGCAATACCGAGGTAGACGCAATGTTAGATGAAGGAGTGATAGAACCTTCTACCAGTCCGTGGAGCTCTCCAATTGTAATTGTGAAGAAGAAAGATGGAAAGAACCGTTTCTGCATCGACTTCCGCAAAGTTAACGAAGTTACAATGAAGGATGCTTACCCGCTACCATTCATTAATGCTATACTGGATAAGCTGCGAAAAGCCAAATATATTTCCAGTTTAGATTTAAAGAGTGGGTATTGGCAAGTTCCATTAACACCGGAGAGCAAACCCATTACCGCGTTCACCGTACCGGGACGTGGATTGTTCCAATTCACGGTCCTCCCATTTGGTTTACATTCCGCACCTGCCACTTTCCAGAGATTGGTTGACCGACTAATAGGTCCAGATTTAGATCCGTATGCCTTTGCTTATCTGGATGACATAATAGTTCTAGGGGAAACGTTCGAACAGCATTTGGGAAATCTGTCTGAGGTGTTCCGTCGATTACGAGGAGCACGGTTGAAATTGAATCCGGAGAAATGCCACTTCTGTTTACCGTCCATGAAATATTTAGGCCATGTAGTCACTGGAGATGGAATCCGTACCGATCCAGAAAAAGTCGAGAGCATAATTAAATTTGCAGCGCCGAGAAATATCCGAGAGTTACGAAGATTTTTGGGAGTCGCATCCTGGTATAGGAGATTTGTGCCATCGTTTTCACAAAAGGTGGCCCCGTTAACGAAATTACTCCGCAAATCCCAGCGATGGAAGTGGGCTGAAGAACAAGAAGCTGCCTTTGCTGAGATTAAAACATGTCTGTCAGAAGCTCCCGTTTTAAGTTGTCCCGATTTTTCCGTACCGTTCACCCTACAGACCGACGCCTCCGAGTATGGTTTGGGAATTGCCCTTACACAACAGAAGGATGGCCAGGAGCATGTGGTAGCATACGCAAGTCGCACACTAAGTCCTGCCGAGAAGAATTACTCCGTCACTGAGAAAGAATGTCTTGCCATTGTTTGGGGGATTGAGAAGATGCGTCCTTATCTAGAGGGCTACCATTTCACGGTTGTTACCGATCATCAATCTCTTAGATGGCTGCATTCCATAGTGAGTCCGTCCGGACGTTTAGCCCGATGGAGTATTTTTCTGCAGCAATATGATTTCGAGATACAGTACCGTAAAGGTGCTCTAAATCGCGTGGCTGACGCCTTGTCCAGAAATCCGCTACCAATGACCGCCGAGACCAATCCATCATCGATACTTTGTCTGACCGAGGTAACCGCCGAATGCTCATGGTACCGTAACAAGACGGAAGAAGTCCTGAAGGATCCAGACAAGTTCCCTGACTACTGCATCAAAGAAGGCCGTTTGTACCGTCATTTTTGGGATATAAATGACTTAAGAGAACCAGAGATGAGTGATCCATGGAAACTGTGCATAGCAAAGTCCGACCGAACCCGAGTTCTCGAAGAAAATCATGATGCTCCTCACGCTGGACATCTGGGAATCACCAAGACCATTACTCGTATCGCCAGATCATACTATTGGCCTGGAATGTTTCGAGACATCACCAAGTACGTTCGCCGGTGTTTGCAATGCCAGAAGTACAAACCATCCCAACAGAAGCCTCCTGGAAAAATGCAGCCATCTCCAAATCAACGACCGTGGGATACTGTTAGCTCCGACATCATTGGGCCATTGCCGAGGAGTAAGAAAGGGAACAGCTATATTGTAATTTTCCAGGACCGATTTACCAAGTGGGTACAATGCAGACTATTGAGAAGTGCAACTGCCAGTAGCATCGGTACCGCTTTTCACGAAGAGATACTGACCGTATTTGGATGTCCCCGTGCCGTGTTAACCGATAACGGGTCCCAGTATAATAGTACGTTGTTCAAGAATATGTTGAAGGAATTGGGAATCCGACACCGCTTCACACCCCCGTACACACCGCAAGCTAATCCAGTAGAGAGAGCAAATCGTACTTTGAAGACGATGATTGCGCAATATTGCGAACGAGATCACCGGGATTGGGATATACGTCTAGCCGACTTGAAGTTTGCGATGAACAACTCCAAACACGATTCGACTGGGTTTTCACCGGCCTTTTTGAATTTCGGACGAGACCCCGAAATTCCGAAATCCCTCAGGAGGGAAACCGAAGCCAATCAGGAGACAAATTCGAGAGAAGATGCCGTAACCGAAAATCCTAAGGAGGAAGATACAATACCGCACTGCACGAGACTGGATCAATTGCAAGAGTGTTTTGACCTCGTCCGTTTAAATCTGTCCAGAGCATTTACCAGTCAAAGCCATTATTATAATCTACGCCGTCGTGACTGGAAATGCAAGCTGGGGGAAAAGGTTATGAAAAGAGAGTATACTTTGTCTTCAGCCGTTGAACATGTCGCCGCAAAATTAGCTCCAAAATACTCTGGGCCCTACGAAGTGGTCCGAGTCGTCTCCCCGGTAGTGTATGACTTAAGAGACGAAACCGGCAAGCGACATAACCGAATCCACATTAAGGATTTGAAACCGTTGAATGATTAATTCCGCTTACAGGAGAGATGTTTCCGTCTGCGCCGATACACCAGAGCCCGAGGATTTAGGCCTTGCTCCAGCGTCTGTAGCAGAGGCTACAGACTCAAAAAGACCAGACCTTAGTAGGTAGCACCATAGAAGACAAGTTTGGACTATGGAAAGAAGATTGTAATAGAGTTAAGTAAATTGTAGTTGAGATAGGTTGTTTAAGAAAAAAATTTAAAGCACGCGAGCGATGCTCGCGTCCTTTAATTTTTTTTTTACCGAAGTAAGGGGGGGATGTAACGAAGTTTTCGTTACTACAAGGTTATTTTGTGTAACTGAGTGTATTTTTATTTTGTATTTTCTGCCGCTGAGTATAATTGTTTTATATTACATATCACCCGTCACGTATTCGTTTCTTTGTTATATTTTCATTTGAGGGTTTATGTCACCGAGTATATATTTGAGTTAAATTATTTGATAGTTTATGTCACCGAGTATATATTTAATTCAAACTATTTTTTTTTAGTTTATGTTGCCGAGTATATATTTATTATATCATCCGCTAGGTATTATGACCTCTGTATAAAAATCACATTTTAGTTTATGTCGCCGAGTATATACCTATTATACCACTCGTTATGTATTTTGGCCTCTGTATAAATATCCCTTTATAGTTTATGTCGCCGAGTATATGTTCAAAACATTTCAGCTAGAAGTTTTATAATTATTTTAAGTGTCAAAAGGGCAATATTGTTTACTCTCTAGCTTTTGGGTGAAATAGTTTTGTACATAAGAGATATAGTTATTTTAAGTTCCAATGATATTTTTATTTTACTGTCTAGTTTCCGTGGGAAATTAATTATTACAATTTAAATGTTTATTCCGGCTAAGACGACTAAAATTACAGATATTGATTTTACCCCGCCCTACCATAGGCAGTGAGTAGCGCGCCGGTCGGACTGATCGAGGGAAAGGGAAATATGGGAGAGATTAAAAATTAGTCGAGTCAGGTGTAGGTAGTCAGCTGTGCAGATTCCTAGACGACAGTCCAGTCACCGAAAGTACCGTGCCGCCGAACCATACGTTCTGGGTTTTTCTTTTGCTTGTTTTTAGTTGAAGTTTTTAATAATTTATTTCGAGTTTCTTTTGGTGTATAAGTACCACCAGAATTTGGTTGTTGGCAAAGGTAAGAAGTTTTTAATTATAACAATTCGAAATTAGGTGGTCTTTTCAAGTGCAAATCTAATGTATTGATTTTATTTATTTTCGTGCTCTAAGAATAAGTTGGCTTTCTCTTTAAATTTCCCGTGAATAGGTTTTCGTAATTAGGTGGTCCTTTCAATTGCAAATCTAATGTATGGATTTTTATTTATTTTCGTGCTGTAAGAATGAGTTGGTTTTCTCTTTAAATTTCCCGTGAATAGGTTCAGATTGAACTATTAAATTTTCCCGTGAGACGGTTTAGATTGAAATATCAGATAGCACCAGGCATACATATCCGCTCGGGCTTTCTAATATTTTAAATCGACAACCCCAATAATTTAATAATTTACAACCCCGGTTTTTCTTGATCTTTTCTTTCAATTTTTCCGTGAGAAGGTTTAGATTGAAATATCAGATAGCACCAGGCATACATATCCGCTCGGGCTTTCTAATATTTTAAATCGACAACCCCAATAATTTAATAATTTACAACCCCGGTTTTTCATGATCTTTTCTTTCAATTTTTCCGTGAGAAGGTTTAGATTGAAATATCAGATAGCACCAGGCATACATATCCGCTCGGGCTTTCTAATATTTTAAATCGACAACCCCAATAATTTAATAATTTACAACCCCGGTTTTTTTTGATCTTTTCTTTCAATTTTTCCGTGAGACGGTTTAGATTGAAATATCAGATAGCACCAGGAATACATATCCGCTCGGGCTTTCTAATATTTTAAATCGACAACCCCAATAATTTAATAATTTACAACCCCGGTTTTTTTTGATCTTTTCTTTCAATTTTTCCGTGAGACGGTTTAGATTGAAATATCAGATAGCACCAGGCATACATATCCGCTCGGGCTTTCTAATATTTTAAATCGACAACCCCAATAATTTAATAATTTACAACCCCGGTTTTTCTTGATCTTTTCATTCAATTTTTCCGTGAGACGGTTTAGATTGAAATATCAGATAGCACCAGGCATACATATCCGCTCGGGCTTTCTAATATTTTAAATCGACAACCCCAATAATTTAATAATTTACAACCCCGGTTTTTCTTGATCTTTTCTTTCAATTTTTCCGTGAGAAGGTTTAGATTGAAATATCAGATAGCGCCAGGCATACATATCCGCTCGGGCTTTCTAATATTTTAAATCGACAACCCCAATAATTTAATAAGTAACAACCCCGGTTTTTCTTGATCTTTTCTTTCAATTTTTCCGTGAGACGGTTTAGATTGAAATATCAGATAGCGCCAGGCATACATATCCGCTCGGGCTTTCTAATATTTTAAATCGACAACCCCAATACTTTAATAATTTACAACCCCGGTTTTCTTGATCTTTTCTTTCAATTTTTCCGTGAGACGGTTTAGATTGAAATATCAGATAGCGCCAGGCATACACATCCGCTCGGGCTTTCTAATATTTTAAATCGACAACCCCAATAATTTAATAATTTACAACCCCGGTTTTCTTGATCTTTTCTTTCAAATTTTCCGCGAGACGGTTTAGATTGAGATATCAGATAGCGCCAGGCATACATATCCGCTCGGGCTTTCTAATATTTTAAATCGACAACCCCAATAATTCAATAATTTACAACCCCGGTTTTTCTTGATCTTTTCTTTGAATTTTTCCGTGAGACGGTTTAGATTGAAATATCAGATAGCGCCAGGCATACATATCCGCTCGGGCTTTCTAATATTTTAAATCGACAACCCCAATAATTTAATAATTTACAACCCCGGTTTTTCTTGATCTTTTCTTTCAATTTTTCCGTGAGACGGTTTAGATTGAAATATCAGATAGCGCCAGGCATACATATCCGCTCGGGCTTTCTAATATTTTAAATCGACAACCCCAATAATTTAATAATTTACAACCCCGGTTTTTCTTGATCTTTTCTTTCAATTTTTCCGTGAGAAGGTTTAGATTGAAATATCAGATAGCGCCAGGCATACATATCCGCTCGGGCTTTCTAATATTTTAAATCGACAACCCCAACCATTTTTGTAACTCACCCCGTTATTCAAAAGGCTACTACACGTACCGAGTATACCAAGAATAATTTACGTTTAGGTATGTATCTTAAATTGACATGCAACCCGTGTAATTTATAAAAGCTTTGGTGAAACCTATTGCACGAAAAGACCACCGAATTCGGAAGATTTTATCGTTGCTTTTACCGTTTCTTTCTTGCATACACTGTTTCATATTTTACGAAACACTCTCGCTTATGTCCTGCCTGCTTCGTCGCTACTAACCGCCTATCAATTGTATATATAATCTGTTGATATATCTGTTTCGTGGAGACTAGAATATGGCCTCCCATTAACTGTAGAAATCTTCATTGTATATAGCGTCTCCGTTGACTGTATAATTAAAATATAACCTTAACGAGCTTTGTGTTTCATTTACCATCCATAGAATCAGTACCTGTCCATATTAGAGTAGATTTTTGGCTGCACGAATTTTGAGCTTCTCGTAGAGTGGATCAGGTACATAACTTTTATTTCAGGACTAGCGAGAACATTTGTTTTATATATTTAGCAACATCCCGAATTTTGACGACAATAGACCCCTGGAATTTACCGTACCTCCATCTGAGGCTACCTGGAACTCTCGACGAGGGAAGTCGAGGGGCCGTGGAGACAACCACGTTAAAAATCTGGCGCCCGAGAAAGTGTAAGGTTTCAAAGGTGTCAGGAGTGACGTTTCCGAGGCGTTCCACGCGCAACGCAGCGCGCAGGCATCGCCTCTTGGGGAGGAAAACGCGTCACAACCTATGGCACCCCGCAGCCACAATATCGTTGGTAAAAGCTTCTCCCTAGAGTTTATTATCTCTGGTCGTATAATGGTTCTAGTTGCTCCAGTGTCTATCAGCAGAGTATATCTCTCGTCATTCACTTCGCCATCTACATATACACTGTTGATGCGACATCTGAGAGAAGCTATCAGTATGAGAGGGTCTTTGGAACGATCATGGGTCGGAGCTGCCCCCTCGTAGCCGACCCGTTCTAGTTTTCCTGCGACTGCGGTTCTTCATTTGCAGGAGTTCTGGAGCGTTTACACGAACTGCGTACATGCCCTAGCTCACCACAATTCCAACATCTGATCTCTCTCAGCTTCTTATCTATAATATGTTTTATCAAACTGACGATCTGGTCAAATCTCTCCTCGTCGCCTTTGTTTTATCATCAAAACCTAACAGTTTTTCCGCTAAATTTGCGCCGAAATATATTCCTTGTATAGTAAATAGAGTTTTGTCAAAACTAGTATACAATTTAAAAGATTGCGATGGCAATGATTTGGGAAATTTCCATGTATCTGATTTAAAAAAAAAGGATTTTACCGATATTGAGTATAACTTACCCGACAGTGACCACGCGTACAAGGCTGACAATATACACTTTTAGCTTGTCATAAGTTTTTACACGTATCCGTATTGGAGTTACGTGGACGTAAAGAAGTTGTCCAGAAAACCCTTTTAGCAGATAAACGTATCGTTTCGTTCTGTTTTTAATTGTATCACCTCAAAACTTTTTTAGGTTGTCACTGGTTTGTATTTTTAAAGCTAAACATGAACTTTGTGGTTATAATCAAACGAAACCAATATCAAAGAAGACCTGTGAAATAGCACAGAATACGGATTTTGGTCGGGATACGGATACGTTTGCGTTTAGGAAGTATAGGACGTAACAATCAGTTCAACGCATCGTATCGGCTGAGCCGTAACGGGTTTACACATGCGCAGTTCGTTACGGATACGTGAGAGAATTAAGACATCCTAAAAGTACTTAACGATTCACAAACCTCCAGTGACAGTGAATAAATTATCCTTTCGCTAATACTATATTGTTGTATCGCATATTTTAAAATTACCTAATCCATTATCTACTCATGTAACTTAATATATTTTTCAGTTTACTCAACAAAAAAAACTATATTCAGTAATATGCAAATATTACTTTACCGTACTTTTTGCTCGATTTTTAGGTGTTAGCAAATTTTCAAATGGTTCCCGTTCCCGTGGAGGTCGCTGTTTCTAAAATACCAAAGGGGATTAACAATGCACCTTAATTCTTTATTTTTGAAATAATTGATTTTTTAAGCCAAGTCAAGAGAGCTCCCGTGTACATGGACCTATGCCGTTCAGAAGAAAAAAAATTAATGCGAACAGATTGCATTTATAAAACTTTTTATTAAAACATTGCAATAAAACTACATTGTCCTATTATAATAAAGAACCTTAACCTTTTTAAACAGAAATATACTATGACAAAAACACAATTGTAAAATAATTTTTAAAAATTGCGGTATCAAATAAATTCTTACATAATATACTAATCAAACACAAAACTGAGATTAAAATATATGTGCATATTATTATTTGAAAAATATACTTTCCCCAGTGACGGCTCGTCGTGTATTGTGAGATTGATGAAACAAATCAAATTTATTTTCTTATGTATGTTCCCAGAAAAAACCTGATATAATATAATTCAGAACAATTGCACAAATTAAAAACGTTTTAATTATCAGACTTGCAACTTTTGCCTCTCAAAATATTTGATACAATATTTATGTGTATATATTTTGTTTTTTATATTTATAAGAAAATAACCTTAACATGATCATAAGTGCAATATAATAGTACAGTTGTCAACATCATTATTCTGACCTGAAAGTATAACAGCCAATTTTTAGAGAGAACTGATGTTTTGTTATTGAATCGAGTAGTTTGGGATTTACATTTTCACATCATTCTAGAATTGAAAGATGTGTCTAAATAAATGTAAATTTTTGGTGTAATCTATATTGACCCAAACTGTTAAAGTCAGTGTGTTCATACTAATTCTCCCAAATATACAGCTAAAATGTCTGTGGTTTCGTTAAACTATAAAACATCAAGTTTCCAAATCTTTTCGGCTTCTTGATTTACACTTGAAGGTTGTTTGGACCATCGTCTGGAAACCATTTTACTCAAAACTAGTCTGCTCTTGAGCAAGTGGCCCAAATAATGGAACACTTGCTTTCATGAATCATATCCCACCTTTCAGAAGTAAAATTACTTTTTCTACAACTGCTATGAAAAGTAGCATATTTCTCATAGCTTACTTAATTTCAAAACCATATATTGCTCACACTGTGAGAAATATTATTTCTCACGGCACTTTGCCCACACTACATACATTTATATTGAGAATCCAGTAGGGGATCCTCGATGCCCGGCCAATTTCAGAAACTTATACTCGATGCACTGCCGTGTTCGGTGGGTGGTCCTCGATGCTTAGACTTTTTCTACAAAACTATGTACTTGTATTCTTTAAATTTGTGCAGTTGTAGAAAAAGTAATAGTGTGCAACATGTGGGAAAAGAACTTTTCTCACTCGTGTGTTTGCGGCACTCGCCCTTGGATCTTGCCACAAACTTCCACACTCGTGAGAAAAGTTGAACTTTTCCCACTTGTTGCACAATATACTATTTTTGCATTCCTTTCCATTTTCTTATGGCGCTCTGTTTAAAATCAAATTTTTCAAAAACATAGACTATTACGAGTATTGTCCTATACTTCTTTGCATTGTAAAATTTATTTATGATCTTACAAAAGCGCAGTTTCACAAAACAATAATATCTTGTACTGACCCATGATTAACGGTTAATTTCACAAACAAACATACCGTAAGAAAATCACGTAACTCCAATTTTTGGGCAATTGATCTTTTAATTCCATCTAACGGTGAAACATCAAACACAAGTACTCAGAAACATTGACATACTATACTGATGGACTGGCCCGCCTACCACACAATTGATGCCATCGCAGTGCGAGAGAGAAAGATCGAGAAGGATAGCGCTAGTTGTGGCAAAAATATTTTTCAATGTATGGTTACGGTATGGTTTTATATGTTACTGCCTGAAGGTTTGTTATGTATTTTAAATAATTTTGAGAAATATTTGAAAATGTGATCGTGTCCATCTTATACTTGTACTACAAGGTTGAAAAAGGCGAGAAAATAAAATTTCACATGCAGGTAAATAAACAATAAATTTTATATAAGTTAGGTTTATTAAGATGATTAAAATATTTTTCATGTTTTATAGATTTCCAAAAGATCGCAATTTAAGTAATGGTTACACGCTGTTAGAAGAGATAATTATAAGCCAAGTGATACAGCTGTTACTTGTGAAAAGCATTTTAGAGTTGATGACTAGGTATTAAATGTTCACGGAAATCGGGTATTAAAAAAGACAGCAATTCCATCACAGTTTGATTTTCCTGCTCATTTGATCAAAGTTATCAAAAAGAGAAAACCCGTAACAAGAATACTTAATGTAAACCAAGACGAAGGTACTTTTCTTGAAAAATTTGAATTGAAAATAATATTTTTAATATAAACATTCGAATACTTTTTATATTACAATTTTAATATACTTAAGTGTACATTTTTATGGGATGCTGTTGCAGGATGCAGTACTGATATAATTCCTGAAGTGGAATCTATGGAAGTCGATTTATATGTACCAGAAGTTAATAAGCCAGAAGATCCAGTAAACAATAACATATTATCCAATGAAATAAAAACATATTTGAGTGTGGAAAAAATAGTTGCAAGGTAAGAAGACCTACTGATTCTTAAGTAGTTGACCATTTAAAAGAATACCTTCAATTATGCATTTTTTCTATTTGTAGAAAAAATGAGATCCAATAGTCTTTGGAGATTTTGAGGAGAGTGATTTAGAATTTCCAGAAAAGAGAAAGAAATTTTTGAAAATTACCAACCCAACTGTTTGTAAATATAAAAAAATGAATAAATATTACACAAAAATCCATTTAGTTTATTTTGGACTATTTTTTGACCTACCCTGTTTGACTTGCAACCATTCTGAATGCATCTAATTTGATTATCGAACATGCACCAACTTTTAGCAATATTTGAATTTTTACTGAGCAATAAAAAGAATTCCACGTTGCACACTTATATGACCACACTGTATAAATAGACACGTAACAATATATTTTTATGAAAATGCATTGTCTTTTTCGTAATGTATAACAATAATAATTGTATATTTTCTTTTTATACGTAATAAAATGATTTTTTTAATGGTTGTTTAATTATTTTTTTGTGTTATTTGGGTTTAAAATAATATTAAAGATATTAATAAAACATAGTCTGTTATTTGTTTATAAAATTAAAATATACTTTGAAGCATTTAATGCAGTTACAACAACTTTTACTAATAAGAAAAAAAAATTATAAGCACCCATTATATGCTTTCTCCGTGTTTTCTGCCACACCTAGCTCCATCTCTTTCTAGGTTTTCTCTTTCTAGTATCTTCCGCATTTTATCCTACAGCGTTTATTACCGTAGGCCAGTCCACTAGTATAATATGTCAATGCTCAGAAACCTGCGTGACTGTCAAAACAATTTTTCCCTCCAAAAACCGGTCTTAAGCAAACCACGTATTTCCAAGTGTCAAATTTCTTTTAGGAAATTCGCCTTACTCCCAGTGTGCCGAACATCAGCATATTTGTGTTTCATATTGTGAAATACTGCTCGCAGGAATATGTCCAGTTGGAGAAGAAATGATCATATTGGATGAAAAAACTATTTAAACCGCAAAATAAGGTTGGTTGTCACAATATTGGTAATCGTTTAATTACAAATAAGACCAGAAGTTTAGTATATTGTCACTTTTTACCGGTTATGGATATACGCGGTTTGCCAATTTTTTGTTTTCGTTGTTTACGGATATACGCATTTATCCATTAGTTAAAAGTTAACGTTTGGCTATCCAGAATAGGACATCACACCAATTGAACTGTGAGTATTAGTGTAATGATCTTCATAAACAAACGTTGTAAATTATCATTGTATTTTACAGAAAATATGTACCTAGTTCAATTGTTTGTTCTAATCTCAATGTTATTTAATTTTACTAGTTTCTACCCGTCAGACATCAACAAAAAATTGTTTGTTTCTAATTGTAGGATGACATTTCGAACAAAACAGGTAATGGAAATGGTTGAGCAGCAATCAAGCAGTTCTTGCATAGGTCCTCTGTTGGATATTAAACAATTAGAGAAGATGGAATATTGTGTATAAATAGAAATACACAAATAATGACTGTTACTACTACAAATGAAACTCCTGTATACATTGAGGCTCAACCACTGGAAATATAAAAAACACATGTGAAGTTAACTCAAATATTTTTACCGATTCCGACCAGCTGGAACTGTCTGTTCCTACAAACTTAAATGATGCTGATATAATTACCAGTGAGTCAGAAAAACCCCAATTTCCAGAAACGGGACAGGACCAAGTTCCTTTAAATGACATCATAAATATTCCACCCGAAAATGACGACTGGGATGCTTCCTACGTTCCTAAGGAGGAACACGATTAATACAGATAATAGTTCTGTCAACGAAGAAGAAAGAAATGAGCCGCCACCCGATAGCTTTTAAATATGAAAAGAGAAAATGTCCAGAAAAATGGAATTATAATATAAATAAATGTAAGCGTTCGAAAGGTTTGCCATATCAAGGTAAAAGAAAATTGGAGAAGCTTGGAATTACCACATAAGCAAACCAGGTATCTATTATTTTGCATCAGAACTCATTTTTATGAATAATTCGAAAAAAATTATAGTTTAAGGACTGTTATTAAACGTTCTTACTTTTTCAGGTAAATTCTTGCATGATGCATGCAACTGCAGTCTTAGTAAAAAAATGTGTTATTGAGTGTCAAAAAATAACTGAAGAAAAACGATCAAAGATTTTCCAAATATTTTGGAATAACATGACTTGGAATGAGACAAAATTACAGGTACAGTGCTGGACGCAATGTGAGGAGAAGAGGGCAAAAATGAATCTAAAAGAAAATATTGTATAAAATACTTTTTGAAAGTGGACAAGGAAAGGATTAGTGTTTGCAAGTGGATGTTCTGCGGCACGTTTGGGATTAAAAGAAACAATGGTGTTAACTTGGATAAAAAAATTTCATACTGCTAAAGATGACAATTATATAGAATCCCAACTAGACCATCAGGTTAATAGGAAAAAAGAATTAAGAAAGGCACAATTCTCAGATTTAAATACGGGTGTTTTTACGTTTCTTCAGTCATTACCAAAAATGGAAAGCCATTATTGTAGGTCTTCTTCTTCAAAACAATACTTAGAACCACTTTGGCGTTCAAATTCGGAACTTTATAATTATTTTAAAAAGAAATACTGCGTCGAAAATAATTTAAAACCTGCATCTATATTCATATGAGGATATTTGAGGAGTTAAACTTGTCACTGTATACACCAAAAAGAGATCTATGTGACGTGTGAGAGGCATATAAAACTTATCCGATGAAAAGTATCACTTACATCAGACTTTAAAAGAAAAAGCGCGTCAAGACAAAAACAAATCTAGTAGTGACGCAAGAGTAAACGTTTATGCGATGGATTTACAGTGTGTATTGTTAAGTCCCAAATCCATAGTTTCGGCAATGTACTATAAAACAAAATTAATAGTACATAACTTTACTATTTACAATTTAAAAACCAAAGAAGGATTTTGCTTTCTTTAAAATGAAAGCGACGGTGGCTTGTCTTCAAATGAATATTCAAGCATAATTAAGGGAAAACACCCAATGGTTGACACATGAAGAAATTATTGGAATTATATGTTATATACTCCAATTTTAAGTAAAATAAAGAAGTAATACGTTGTAGGTGTTTTAAAACTACTATATTTTTATAATAGCTTAATAGAATATATGAAAACCACTTAATTTTGAAGATTTTTTGTATTATATGTTCGGTAGAAAAAAAAATCTGTAATTGACACACCCAAATTTAAATTTTCCAAAAGTTGACGTCCAGTATATCCAATAATTGGCACAAAATGCGATAAGAGTTCTTCAGTGCTCTATTTTGTTATAAAAGATATTTTAAAAGGGCGGTATGACTTTTAAGCAACTAGTGATCAATTATGTTTCATTATATTAATAATTTTTTGTAGAAACAAAACCAAAAATTATAAATCCTTAGCAAAGCTAATGTTTGACATTTTGTGAACCAATAAAATTGACACTATAAAATAAACTTTTTATTTGAATAAAAACATAATGGAAGGAAACGTTTCTGATTGAATTTAGCCATCTACAATCAGATCTTCATTAAATATATACTTAATACGATCCGCAGTGACAACCATTTGCGGAAAATTTAGTTTTTGTAAAATTTGGTTGGAAGAAATCACGCTTGCGTTGTTTTCATTTAATTTGAAAGATCTTTTGTCGCCTTCATATTGCGTCAGACCCACAACTTCCATTTCACTGTTGGGGTATAATGTCTATGAATCAAACAAATTTATATTTCCGTTGCTTCTTGCAATATAATATAATTTCCAACTATAAATTCGTGTTCTTGTCCAGGTAATACATCTTCGGACTCTTGTATAAACACACTTAGGTACGTCTTCCAAATTATCTACTGATTCCTCGCACTCTTCGTGATCTTAGGAATCAGTAGAACTTTCAGCCTCTTTTCCTTTTTGGTTTTAGATGCAGCCGAAGCTGCTTTAATCTTTTCCTTTTCAATTTTTAAAATTTTCTTCTTTCTTCTGCTCTATTCTTTTTAAGTTCCTCTTTTTTCATGGTATTCCTGCCATTTTTTCGATGAAACTGCTGCTGGAACTCTCTCTTTAATAAATTTCTTTTTCTTTTTAGGTTGATCAGGGAAAATATCAATTTTTTGAAAAAAGGCGGTAATAGAGCATTAAAAGAATTTGGTGATTGATCTTCTATATTAGTTTTTATTGATGTTTTGTTAGGACTTTTTTGAGATCTAATAAATGCAACATTTAAATTTTCCTGGTTGACAACTTCAATTGCGTGTATTTCTTGGCCGATATCATTAGCAGGTATTATTTCTTGATTGGAACCTCCAGTTGGTCGTATTTCTTGACTCATATCATTAGCAGTTATTATTTTTTGGTTAGCACCTCCAGCGCTTTCTATTTCTTGGCTAGTACCTCCACTGGTTTGTGTTTCTTGGCTAGTTTCTTGGGTATGATGTATTTTATTTTTTTCTTGAGTCGCTGCAATTTTCTCCTGTAATGACGCAATGTATCTTGTGATATTTTTACAAGTTTAAAAAGTGATAAATCAGTGAGGTCACCTTCCCATATATCACTGACACTCTTTTTAAAAGCAAGAATTGTGTAGGGGCCTATTCTTTTTTCTAAAAAATTCAATCCACTTTGTAACTCTTCCGGTTTTCGTTTATATCCGGCTATTTTTATTTCCGTTTGCTCATTTTTCTCTTCTCCACAAACTTGCTTCGGATCCCAAGGAAGCAAGCCACATTTTCTAAATCCATTTTTCAAAATTTCTGGTGTGACTCTTCTTTGCAATGCCCTTACAAACAGTGGGGAAAAATTAATTTTTTAATGTTGGATTTTCGTGGTTCTCTAATCTCCATTGAAGCGCTTCCTTTTTCCAGCAGGCTTTTAATGTTCTGAATACAGCTACATCCATTGGCTGAAGCTTTTGGGTTGAGTTTGGAAAGAGTGCAATCAGAACAATCCCATTCTCTGAGCAAAACTTGCTAACATGCAAAGTTAAATGCGACGTGTAACCATCTATGAATAGTATAACTGTTTATTTTAATTTTTTCCATTACCAGCCATGGATGGAAAATGAATTCATAAAAAGTTTCTGTGACCATCCATCCACTCTCAGATTTTCCAATACCCCAACTCTCTGGAACGCTTAATGCAAGTTCTTTTGGTATTCGTTCATATCGAAAAACTATCATAGGTGGAGCTACATCTCCAGCCGTATTAGCTGTAATCACAACAGTTAAACATGCTTTCTCATCGCTGTTCATAACTTGGTAAACATTTTCTCTCCTTTTTTGGCCAGCACTTTGTCACCTTTTGGGTTTAAAAAGAACTCAGCCTCATCTGCATTGAATACTCTCTCAGGTTCTTTCAAGATAGACTCAAGCTTTTCTTCTTTTAGATAGTCATCAACTCATTTAAACCATGAATATTGAACCTCTGTTACATATGCTTTGGTAATCGTCAGATTTTGTGGATTCCTAGTACTCATTTGTGGATTTCTTTTCAGAAAGCTTTTGTACCAGCTGTTTGCAGGTCTGTCATTTGTAAATGGATTTTCTCTAGGAAGTTCCTTGATAAGTCGTTGTACACTATCTAATAGCTGATCTTTCCTGATGGGAAAGCCACACCTTGACATCCGAATTATCCAAGAAACAAGTATTGATTCCTCTTCCTTACTTAAATAGAAGTTTCTTCCCATTTTACGTTCTTTTGTGGTCTTACTTTTTACTTTATCCATTAGGGTTGTTCGAGGAACTTTGTGATTCTTGGAAGCTGCAGCCATGGCTAATTTCATAGCTTCTTCTGAATAATTTAAGAAATGTCCTTTTAGGCTGCAGTTTTTTTGGTCAGACATTTTTATACCCTGTAAACAATTGACACAAACGGAACTAATAGTTGACATAGTCAGAACTAATAGTTAACAGGGGTGTCATCTATTGGATAGAAATCTAACAAAAGTTTGAAATTTATACTGAATAGATCTAAAATTATACGTAACAAACAGAGATGAAAATACATTTAAACGAATATGCTAAAAACGAATAGTTGACATAGGTGTCAATTATTGGATTTTTAGAATATTCATGATCCAATAATTGACATCTGCCAAAAACAACTAATGAACAAACAATAGACTGTAAACAAACTCACAGGATTAATATTTAACAATGTATAATATTATAATTTAAATAGCAACTCATTAACACTAAAAATTCACTAATTATTTTACTTCAAAATAATCTGATTTCTTACTACTTACCTTAAGAAATTTAAAAAACTACTCACATATAAAACGCGCTATCTAAACAAATTCGCCATACTGAAACGAAGCCATTAAGAAATTTACCCTTGTAAAGTCTACTAGCATGTTTACCTTGATTTCAGATGTTTTATTTAAAAGTGTCAACTATTGGATGGGTGTCAATTATTGAGGGTTTATGAAGAAGAAATTAAAAAGGGTCAGGGTAATTTAACTGAGATAATTTCTTCTAGCGATGATTGCACCGGACAAAATCGCAACTACATATTGGCTAATGCGATTGTCAATTTGGCGGCAAAGCACAATATCGTTCTCACACAGAAGTATTTATTTAAAGGTCATAATCAAATGGAGGTGGACTCGATGCATCCCACAATTGAACGAAAGATCAGAGACCACAAAACAAATCTTCCCACTGACTATGCGTATTACTTTCTAAAGGCCAGATCAAATCCATCTCCATATAACGTCAAGTACATCAGTCACACCTTCTTTAAACTTCACTTCACTTGGTCCAGGTAGAACAATGGGCGACCCAGTTGTCACTAATATAAGAGAATTGCGATATTTACCAAATTGCAAGATTCATTTTAAAATGAGACATACAAATCCATGGGGTACATTAAACCAACGGCTCAATAAAAAATAGCTTTCTCCACGTATGAAGATTTACCGCTTTTATTTACAGAACGCAGAAGAATTAAAAAGGAAAAATACGATCACCTACAAATTCTAAAATTAGGTCTTTTAGAAGATTACCACAAATTTTATGAAGAACTTCTACTAAATTAGTACTTTTGTAGGATTGTTAAACTATTTTTAAGTTGTTATTTGCCAATTCGTTTACTGCATATAATAGAGGAATAGAGAAAATAAAAATTGATTACTCACCTTCCATAGTTTCTAGCGGTATCTTCAGTGCTACCGAAGGACCATAATCAAATACAAGACATAATAATGGATATATAAAATAAAGCAGGAAAATAAATATATGCTGTCGAAGTTAACTATGATAACAAGTTTTATTGTTTACAAAAAAATTACAAAAGAAATCACTTTACATGAAATATGTAGAAAATCCGGCACTTCGTCCGGGCAGATTACAATTTTAAAGTATTACATAGTTGTCGAATACGTGTAGGGCCACTAGCGTCCGGCAACCATGTAAGGATACCGGTAAACGAAATATATTCCAATTGGTATCGCGGTGAAATAGAAAAATGCTACTTACAGTTTATGCAGATTTTCTCACAATAAATAAGTACTAAAATATGTAGTTAAGAGTTTACGCCCCATTTTATAAGAGCATGAATTAAACACTTATATGATGCTAACTTTCTTCTTTGAGGTTGTTGTCCTCTTCTATCCAATTTACCATTCTCTCTATCGCGTTTTTGGCCAAAGTTTTATATCTCTCCATTTTACGATTCTTTTTCTCCATTTCTTCTTTGTGGCTTACTTCCAATTGATGGACTATCTCTTCCAATTCTGAGCAGTGACTTTGAAGCATGGTTTGTTTATAGGCGCTGGAAGATTATTTCGTCTTGAATTGCTGGTTCTGACGTTTTCCGGTATCCATTTCTTTAGGCTCTTCGTATTGTATTTCATAATTTTTAGCTATTTTTCGAATTTGCGAAAAGTTGTTTTTCCAATCGGATATTGTTACATCTTTGCGAGAGCAGTTTTAATTAACACATTAACAGTTCAATATGTTTCTTATTACTACTCTCGAATAAAAAGCTCGCAAAGATGTAACAATATCCTATTGGAAAAACAAGTTTTCGCAAAATAGCTAAAAATTATGAAATACAATATGAAGAGCAAACTAAAGAATTGGATACCGGAAAACGGCAGAACCAGCAATTCAAGACGAAACAATCTTCCAGCGCCTATAAACAAACCATGCTTCAAAGTCACCGCTCAGAATTGGAAGAGAAAGTCCATCAATGGGAAGTAAGACACAAAGAAGAAATGGAGAAAAAGAATTGTAAAATGGAGAGATATAAAACTTTGGCCAAAAACGCGATAGAGAGAATGGTAAATTTGATAGAAGAGGACAACAACCTCAAAGAAGAAAGTTAGCATCATATAAGTGTTTAATTCATTCTGTTATAAAATGGGGCGTAAACTCTTAACTACATATTTTAGTACTAATTTATTGTGAGACGGAACAATCTTTCAGCGCCTATAAATTGTCAAAAATATCAAGTGACATTAAAAAAATAAATGTAAACTGACAGATATATATATAAAAACTTCAACTTGACAATTCAATTTTGAAAACGTGTCTAACATTTTTGAAGATTACTATTAATAAAACTTATTTACGAAACAGTTCGGGTGCTTTATTTTCAACGAACTCATATTTTCTTTATGGTGCCGAAACCAGGGACCTTTATTGTTTAGTAATCTTTTATCGGATCGAACTAAAACGATTATAATAGATTTAGTACTTCGAAAAACGTTACGCGCAGCATTAACGAAGCTAGTGAATAACGCGAACGACATTATTAATAACGAAAATGCAAATACTAGTGACGTGCCCACTTTAATAGCTCGCATTAAAGCACAGGACAGTTTAAATAATGTTAATGAACGATTGTATCCCACGTTTAGTGATGAATATACTGAAGCTGAGTGCACGAAGATTGTGGAATACGATGATATCGCTGTTGCAACAGTTGCGAAATTGGAACAACGTCTGAAACTGGAACAATTTTACCGCCACAAAACGATCAGAGAAGCTTGGAGCAACAGCCATCGGTAACGTTAATAATCAGGAAAACATGTCGGTAAGATTACCAAAACTAAATTTTATTAAATTTAACTGAGATATTGAGGCTTGACCGGCATTTTGGGAACAATTCCGGTTGGTCGTTCACGAGAATGGTTCTTTAAACGATGCTGCAAAATTTGCTTATCTTAAGTCTTATTTGTCTGATAAAGCCGCGGTAACTATTAACGGATTGACTTCTAGTCAGTCATCGTACAAAGACGCGATAGAACTTTTAAAAGAAGAATATGCTAATTCTGAACGTATAGTGGACAAATATATACAAAAACTTTTAATAGTTCCAGTAAAAAGTGAAAGAGACATTTCCGCGCTTCGTAAACTGTATAATACCGCGTCAAAGATTACCCGTTCACTGTCAACACTAGGTTTGGTACCTCAACAATACGGACTATTGGATAAATCTATCATTTTTAAGGCTCTACGTATAATTTGCGCGTTTTGTTCAACAAACAAAAAATTACAAGTGAATCGGTTAGTAGTGACTCTCTTTCGCAATCGGAAAAATCAGACAATACCGTAGATTATAATAAGCAAATTAGCAGTTTATTGCAATTTATTAAAATACAATTTGACTCAATCAAACAAGCTCATTGTGAAAAGGTAACGGACAATAAAAATTGCAAAGACAATAATAGCAAACGAACATTTTTAACTCAAAATAATAGTGCATCAGAAAACAATCAATTTACGGCCGGGAGTTAATTAACTGTAAATAATGGAAACTGCTTGTTTTGCAAATCAAAACGCACAAAACAAAAGATTACAAAACATCTATATATATCTCGCGAAAAAAGGATATTTTAAAAGAAAAAAAAATGTTGTTTTCGCTGTACCAGACCTAGGCATTCTTCAAAATTTGCAAATCGCGCCTATTTTGTGTAAAGTCCAAACGTCGACACGCGACCTCAACGCGCGATCCATCATTTGCCAGTAACAATATTCGAAAAGGAAATAGCAGCTCTTCTCAGTCTAGTCTCACCGAAAATCAAAATAATCGCATTGTTGACAACACCCCTAATAATGTGACAAAACGTGATAACTCTACTGCATTAATAGCAAACGGGGCACATAATAACGTTTATTTAATGACCGTAAAATGTTTAATAAGTGATTATACCGCAAATGACTTGGTGATTCGGTTAGTTATAGATGGAGGTAGCCAATTAAATTTCATAAAACAATCGCCTTCACTGGGGTTGCCTGTAGTCGGTACTCACAAAATTTCCATAAATAGTTTTGGAAATACTCGTAGCGCACCGACAACTTTGTGCAATCGGGTACAAGTAGGTCTCAAGAATCAGTTTAACGCAAAACTAATACTACTAAATACCAGTTAGCTGATGTTAACGTTACAAATAATCAGTTAATTAACGGTATAACTTTACTGGTTGGAGCTGATCATTATTGGAAAATTGTTACAGGTGACATAAAACGCATATCCAATGATTTAACTGCCGTAAACACAAAATTAGGGTGGACAATACATGGAATTTCAAGTATTGTAGAAAATTGTGATTTTTTTGTAAATTTTAATTGGGTATCAGCATTAAATGTACAGGTAGACTTTGAACAGGACAATGTAGATATTAAGAAATTTTGGACATTAGAGACATTAGGTACCGTCAAACGGGGTAACTTCGGCCATTTGGGGTCGCTTCGGACAACAGGTAGATGTTTTGAATATGCATTCACAGCGGCAACAGTGTAAAAGATAGCCCATATTAGTATGTTACCCAAATGTTTACAACTTAGTTGCCGTTAGATGATGGTGTGTTGCGGTCGCACGTCGTGATCAGTTTTCCGTTTCACGTAATTTTTGTTTTGGTAAGAATTTCTTAATTCAAAAGATACTGAAAAGTAAGTTGTTCCCACCTCATTTGCATATTTTAGTACAATTTTTATTTTATACTAGTAGGAAGGGTGAAGTTTTGAGAATATTTTAGCCAGGAGTTCGTTTGTTTATCTTTACACACATTTCATATACAGGGGTGATAACAAAATTATACGTTTTTAGGGGGCGACTTCGGACATGAGCCGAATTTATAAGAAAGTAGTAGGTGGTAGAAGCTACCAAAATTATAAACCAGAAAAACTAGAAAATGCCATCCGTGATGTGAAAACCTACAGGAAAACCATACGGCAATCTGCTGAATATTATGGTGTACCTAAATCGACTATTAGCGACAGAATTAAGAATGTTAATGTCAAAAAAGTCGGCGGCCAGACAATACTATCGTCAGAAGAAGAAGGAAGGCTGGTTGTGGCCATTAACCTGGCGGCAGAATGGGGATTTCCACTTTCTCCGTACGATGTCTGAATGATAGTCAAACAATATCTAGACAGGAGAGGGGTAAATATAAAAAAATTCCGAGATAACCTTCCGGGACACGATTGGGTAAATTCATTTTTATCCCGACACCGTAATCTTACGACAAGATTTTGTCAAAATATAAAGAGATGTAGAGCACAAGTAAGTGAAGGCACTTTAATGGAATATTTTCGTGAGCTCCGAACATCCCTGGAAAATGTTGACCCATCGCTAATAATTAACTATGACGAAACTAATTTTAGAGATGACCCGGGTAAAGTCAAGGTGATTTGTAAAAGAGGATCGAAACATTGCGATCGAATAATGGATTCGTCTAAATCTAGCGTAAGTGTAATGATGTCGGCTTCAGCAAGTGGCGACCTTCTTCCACTCTTCGTGGTGTATAAGGCTAAGCATCGGTATCAAGAATGGGAAAAAGATGGACCGAATGGATGTGGTTACAGTGTGAGCAGCTCAGGATGGTTCGATTCAACAACTTTTTTGGAATGGTTTCGCCAGATAGCTTTACCTTATTTCAGAAAAAGGATGGGCCGAAAATTTTAATTGGTGATAACTTGTCCAGTCACTTAACAGTAGAAGTTATTGAGGAATGTGCACGTCAGAATATAAAATTAATCCTACTTCCACCAAATGCCACCCACCTTTGCCAGCCGCTGGATGTTGCTTTTTGCGCCCCTTAAGAAAACATGGAGGAGAATTCTGACTGAGTGGAAGTCCAAAAGAAAAGGTCCATTTCAGAAGAAAGATTTTCCAAAACTTCTCAGGAAATCTTTAGAAGCAATGGAAGCAAATTCAAAGAAAAACGTGTTGTCCGGATTTCGCGCATCGGGTATTTGGCACAACAATCCACAGGAAGTTCTAAAACGACTGCCTCAAAGACTTATGACTGAAGATAATCCCCCAGGCGGTGAAATAGATAAATCGCTACTGGCATTTCTTAAAGAAAATAGAAACCCTGAATTGCAAACGAGTCAATGTTCCACCAGGAAGGCCAGTCATCCTTGCAGATATGAATGTTGAATTCGAAAACGAACCACCAGAAAATATTCCTTCCACGTCTGGAGTACAAAAACCTAGAAAGTGCCAGAACAATCCATCTGATTCCGATTTATTTGATGAACATTTTTTACCAGCTGACGCATCTGATTGGGAAGAAGAAATGACTTCCGAGAAACCAAGAGACCATTCTTCAAATGAAGATATTAAGATAAATGATTTTACCCTCGTTAAACTTCCCATAGAAAATTCTTTAAAAAGCAAATTCTTTGTTGCACAAATTTTAAACGTAGAAGGTGAAAATTACCTGGTAAAATTTCTTTGACAAAAAAAATTTGGGGCTGATGTTTTCTTTTCTTTTCCAAACGTGTCTGATGAGAGCATTATTGGAAAATTTGAAATTGTTCAAACGGTTTTTCCTTCACATTTTCGAAGAGGTTGTTATAAGTTTTCCAATTTTCCTGATGTTATAGAGAAGATTACAGTTGTATTTATGACATAAAAATTTACTTTTACCTGTTTAGTTTTCTTATATAAGAATTATTATGTTTGATTTTTAAAATAAATAAATCTTTTTTATGATAAAATGATGTTTCTCTTATAACAAATAATTTTCCTACTAGTGTAGACAGTTAAAAAAAGAAAATGTTTCTCCGAAGTAACCCCTGCAACCGTTAAACATCGGTTTTACGTAGTTTTATGTGGCCGTCCGAAGTCACCCCACTCGATAGGGTGACTTCGGACAGTTTTTCGCTGCCGTGAAAAGCAAACTCTAGTATAGACTCTAATTATATTGGTAGTATAGCACGTGTGAATAGTTTAGTGTCTAAGTTGCGCCGAACCGGTAAGCTAGCTGAGTATGACATTGCTGTACGTGAATACTTAATAAACAGGTGTGCAGAAATAATTTCGCCTAACGAAAACGAACAAAACCGCATTTATTACATGCCGCATTGTCCGGTTTATCACGAGGACAAGGAAACCACAAAGTTGCGGGTAATATTTGATGCATCTGCGCATGCGCCAGGTATTGAATCGCTAAATGAACTATTATACTCCGGTGACAACTTGGTGCCTGATTTGTTAAAGATATTGTTAAATTTTCGAATACGCTCTATCGGTTTAATCGCCGACATCGAAAAAGCCTTTTTACAAATATCACTTGTAGAAAAGGATCGCGATTCCCATCGCTTTTTATGGTTCGAAAACCCACTTAACGAAAACAATAACACACATTCGTCGCAACTCGCTACATATCGCATGAAACGTGTAACGTTTGGTGTTACATCGAGCCCATTTTTGCTGTCAGCTACTCTGGGCAAACATTTTTTATCACAGCCAGAAAAGCTTACGGATACCTCCAATATTCTATTAGAATCATTTTATATAGATGACCTGATAACTACTGCTAGTTCCTTTGAAGAAGCCAACGAAATTTATGAGCAATCCATTAATATACTTCAAGGGACTAACATGAATTTAAGGAAATGGTTATCTAACGATAAAGAAGTTATGAAAACGGTCATAAAAAATCCCAAAAAGAACGAAACAAAAAAGGGATTGGGTATTTTATGGCACACAGCTACAGATGAACAGTTGACGTAAAATCCGTAGCCAATAACAATAAAGCGTTAACAACAAAACGAACAATACTTCAAAATATTGCAAGGGTTTATGACCCATTACGTATATTAGGCCCATTTACAATTAGAATAAAAATTTTGTTGCAATATATTTGGAAACAAAAATTAGATTGGGACACTATTTTAAAAGTATCTCACAATCTGGTTTATATGGTGTTCGGAACTACCTACTATGGATGAACTACGAATCCCCAGAAGTACAACTTGAAATAAATCCAACGAAATCGAACTTCAAGTGTTTGCTGATGCTAGTCTCCAAGCTTACGGTACAGTGGCATACACGAAATGTCTAGAAACTAACGAAATAAATTTTCTATTGTCGAAAAATCGTGTAGCGCCTCTTAACCAAAAGGGTTACAAAGAATTAACCTAACCAAGTTAGAGCTTATTGCAGCATTATGTGCCGCTAGACTACAGGCATATATTTTAGAAAATTCCAAATTGAAAATGGTCCGATTCTAAAATAGCCTTGTATTGGATCCGTGGCAAATCACAGAAATGGAAACTGTACGTGCGCAACCGAGTGGAAGAAATACAAAAGCTAAGCAAGGGTGTTTGAAGACACTGCCCTCGAAAGGAAAATCCTTCGGATTTGCTAACGAGGAGTCTCAGCGAAGTTTTTGATTGAATCTAGTTTGTGGCAACACGGGCCCTCCTGGCTTAAAGAAGACTCAACAAATTGGCCAGAAGATGAAAGCTGCGACGTAACAACGTTAGAGGTCACCAATTTGTTTATAACTAACGTCAAGATACCAGAACCAAATGGCAAACTAATATTTCTGTTGAACAATTATAGCAAATTGGAGAAATTTTTTCGTATAACGGCTTATGTTAAACGATTTATTAATAATATTCGTAAGCCCGCAGAGAAAAATTTAGGAAACCTATCGGTCGATGAGTTAAACGGAGCTGAAAAATGTTGGCTAAAATATACGCAACGTGAAGAATTTTCAGAAGAAATCCAAAGCTTAAAAAATAAACGGCCAATAAACTATAAATCCTCTATTTTACTTCTAAATCCATTTTTGGACGCCTCTGGTATAATAAGACTAGGAAGCAGGGTAGAAGAATTCTCATTAGCATATGAAAGTATTTATCCAATAATACTATCGAAAAACTCTGAATTAACGGAAAAAATAATATGGAAAAGTCATGAAGAAGTAATGCATACAGGCGTAAACGCAACATTAGCTAAAACTAGAGAAAAATATTGGATAATTCGAGGAAGGCAGAAGGTAAAATCTATATTGGGAAAATGTTTAAAATGCAAACGACTTAAAGGTAAATCAGGAGCAGAACCTTTTGCGCCATTACCTAAGAGTAGGCTGACCGCTTCAAATCCATTTCAAGTAATTGGAATATATTTTGCGGGGCCGCTGTATGTCTATGAAGAAGACCAGCGAATAAAAACATATATTATGCTAATTCACCTGCGCTGTTGTGAGAGCAGTTCATTTGGAGTTAGTTCCTAACTTAACGACCGAAAGTTGTGTTCGAGGATTGACGAGGTTTATAGCTCGTCGAGGAGTTCCTGAGATTATATATTCGGATAACGCCAAAACGTTCCGTTGAACCGCTCAGGAACATCAAATATTTTTCACGATACTCGAGCAAAGCGAAGTTCAAGAATTTGCTCAAAAATATAGAATAAAATGGCATTTTATAATCGAAAGGGCAGCTTGGGTGGGAGGATTTTGAAAGCGCATGGTAAAAACAGTAAAGGATACTTTTAAAATTACTCTCGGTAAGGCTCTTATAAATAGTGATGAACTCCAGACAATTCTAATAGAAGTAGAATCAACGGTCAACTCAAGACCATTAACGTATATTGACGACGACACCAATTTATTGATTTTATCCCCAGCGCATTTCCTAGTGGGAGTAAAAAATGTTGGTTTTTCCCTAAATCTAAAATTGCCTGAAATCAACCGAAACGATATACTTAAACAATGGAAATCGAGGGAACAATTGGTTTCCAAGTGTTGGAAAAAATCATCGTCCTAATTCTAGGAGCTTAAGAATAGGTGACATTGTACTATTGCATCAAGAGCATACGCCCAGGCTACAGTGGAAGATAGTTAAAGTCATCGATGTGTTTGTAGGGCGCGATGGTCGACTGCGGGCTTGTGAAGTGCGATTGAGTGACGGGTCTAGACTTCGTAGACCAGTGCAACTTCTTTTTCCGTTAGAAGTTGAAGATTCTCCGCCGCGGGAGAATGTAAAAAATATCAAGTGACATTAAAAAAAAATGTTAAGTGACAGATATCAGTCTGTGCTCAGAATTGGAAGAGAAAGTTCATCAATTGGAAGTAACCCGCAAAGAAGAAATGGAGAAAATGAATCGTAAAATAGAAAGATGTAAAACTTTGGCCAAAAACGCGATAGAGGGTAAGTTTGATAGAAGAGAACAATAACCTCAAAGAAGAAGTCAGTAAACAAGATAGTTCGTCTAAAATAGCTGAATATCTGCGTTAGAGCGAGAAGATATTTTAGAAGAAAAACACACAACAGAAGTAGAAAACTTAAATAAGAGAATTTCACAATTGCAAAGGCAGCTCGGTCTTCTACAGGAATCCAAACCGAGCACATGTTCAAGTACTACTGAAAAGTCCCCCACGGAACGCCCTACCACTGTCATAAAACCAATAGCACGACCGTGAAAATAACAGAGGTCGCGGCAGTCGTGGAGGAGATCGTAATTAATTGCATTAAAAAACAACATAGAAAACACACAACATCGATCATGATATATTTTTACGACTGCTATTACTACGTTGTCCATTAGTGTTATTCTTATTATCGGCTTTTTAAAGAAAACAATTTTTATTGACACAACAAGTTAGTGGCCATTTTATAGAGTACCTAATACATGATATAACACGGCTTGTTCAGAACACGTCCGAACTATTATTTTATTTAAATGTATATAGGCTAGGCCTGTCCCTCAACAACTTGATTTTAGTTTAGAAAAGAAATGTCACTGTTGTAGTGTAAGTGTGTAGTCTGATTTGTTTGTATGTCTATGGCGCTTACGTCATCTGTCAGTCTAGCAAGGTCGATGGCCGTGTTTTATAAAGTCTTTTCCTGTTTAGTCTTGAATAAACTGTAAATACTCAAACATTGTTTTGTTATTTCTGTTAGCAAATACATAACAGTTAATTTGGCGACGAGTATTTATCGAGTCTCGCGGTCGTGTAGCCAAAGTGTCGAAAAAGTCCGTTATAAAAACAAGTTTGTAAGGCAAGTGTCATTTGTCCTTATTCTTTTTGCCGGGAAAATTGTTAAGCAAAATGGCTTTAATTGGATCAATTGAACAGTTTAGTCCCAAACAATCCGATATTGATTCATATTTGGAGCGTCTTGAACAGTTATTCCTAGTGAATGCAGTCGAAGAAGATAAAAAGGTGCCTATGCTTCTAACCTTAATGGGAGCAGAGGGGTACAGTGTGTTGAAAGACCTATTGTCACCCGATTTACCAAGAACAAGGTCGTACGAGCAGTTGAAAAGAGCACTAGTAAGTCACTATAGTCCTAAAAGATTGATAATAGCCGAACGATACAAGTTTTACAATACAGTGCAAGAGTCAGATGAGGATGTTAAGTCCTTTGTGGCTAAGTTAAAAAATATGTCACAACACTGTAATTTTGGAGCTTTTTTGTCTGAGATGCTAAGAGATAGAATTGTATGTGGTATCAAATCAATGAATGTCACAACGAAAGCTGCTTTCTGAGGATAATCTAACATTCGGGAGGGCATATGATATAGCTTTATCCATGAAGTTGGCAGAAGGTCAAGTAAAGTCAATGACTGAAGAAAATAGTGTTTTGTCTGTAACTGAGAATGTAAATAAGCTGTTACTGAAGAATAAAAAATGGTCTAGTAAGGAAAATGTAAAAAATGATGTCAAGGATTGGAAACCTTGTTTCCGTTGCAAGAGAAAACATGATCCTGCAAAGTGTCCTGCCAGAGAATGGGAGTGTTTTAAATGTCAAAAAAAGGGCCACACTAGTCGTGCCTGTAAAAAAGAAGATGTTCGTCTACTAGAAGAAAGTGATGGAAGTTTGTCGGAAAATGAAGAGAATGATTCATTAGTGCTTGGATTCTTGTCAGTCTTGAATGCAAGTAAAGAACAAGCAGAAAAGGTATTTATTAAAGTTGAGGGTAAAAACATATGTTTTGAAATAGATAGTGGGGCTTGTCGTTCTGTAATTCATATAAAATATTTATCAGATTTAAATTTGTATAAAGTTGAATACGATCTTAGGGTTTTGACTGGTCAAGGAGTTAAAATTCTGGGTGAAACTGATGTTTTTGTTAGACACAATAACAAAGTTGTTAGTTCGCCATTAGTAGTATTAGATACTAGTCATAAGTTTTCACCATTAGTAGGTCGCAATTGGTTAAGTGTGCTTAGTCCAGGTTGGAGAGAGAAGTTAAATTTTAATAATTCAAGTCAAATAGTAAATGTCAACTGTCAATCTAGTCCTGGTTCTCAGATTGAATCAGAAGGTCCTATAAATAAGTTAAACTACTCTCAGAGTGTTTCAAAAGTGATACTTGAAATGGTGTCACAGCTTAAAATTCAGTATAAAGAAGTTTTTAATGATCAATCGGATGCTTCAATTAATGATTTTACGATAGAATTAAAATTATGGGAGGGATCTCAACCTATTTTCCACCGTGCATATGATATGCCTTATGCTCTTAAAGAAAAAGTCAGTCTGAATTTTAAGTATGGAAAAGTCTGGTATCATAAAAAAAGTCAGTTTCAGTAATTGGCTAGTCCAATCGTGGTTGTGCCAAAAAAAGAGTCTGATGCAATTCGTATCTGTGTTGATTTTAAGAAAACGTTGAATAAAGTAGTAGACGCTGATCATTGCGTATTGCCATTGCCCGAGGATATTTATGCTTGCTAGATTACCTTCTAAAAATCATACAGAGGTCACAGATTTTTTGTATTCTTTCTGTTTAGTGGAAAAGATGCCATTGACATCTCTAGATATAGCAAAAGAAACAAATAAAGATTTGATTTTAACTAAAGTTAGGGATTTTACTTTATCTGGATGGCCTTCAGTCATAAACGATGAAAATTTAAAACCTTTTTTTAAGCGCAAAAATGAACTGTCTGTTGAACAAAACTACATTTTAATAGGTATTAAAGTTGTTATTCCAAAAAGTTTACAAAATGAAGTACTAATTTTGTTTCATGAAGAACATTGCGGTATTGTACATACAAAGATGCTTATTAGATCTTACTGTTGGTGGCCTGCATTAAATAATGATATAGAAAAATTTCTTTCGTCTTTTCAAATACAGCTTCTTTACTACCTTGGACTAATGCACCATACAATTTTTATAGAGTGTACATTGATTTCTTTTTTAAAGATAAATTTGTCTTTCTCATACTTGTTGACCAAAAATCCAAATGGATGGAGGTGAAATTGATGAGAAATGGCACAAATGCTTCTGAAACTATAAGTGTTTTAAAATAAATATTTTCAGTGTTTGGTCTGCCTGTCGAGTTAGTGTCAGATAATGGACCACCCTTTAACTCGTCTAACTTTATTTTATTTTGTCAAGCAAATGGCATTTCTCCAGTAAAGTCATCCCCATACCATCCGCAGAGCAATGGTATTGCCGAGCGCGGTGTGCAAACTATTAAAAAGGCCTAGAAAAAAGTTTGTTTTCACAAGCAGGTGGAGATATTTCAGAAAAAGATATATTGCGAAAATTGTCAAATTTGCTGTTTACTTACAGAAACACGCCTTCAACTCTTACTGGAATATCCCCAGCTGAGTGTATATTAAAACTCAAGCCAAGAACTAGATTCGACTTCCTAAAACCTTGCCACAAATCTGTGAACTTACAAAAAAATGTGATTTTAATTCAGAAACTAAAAGTAAATTTATACAAATTAAATGACAATGTTTTTGTTAAGAATAAATTAACAAAATTGTGGCAAAAGGGAAAAATTATGAAAACCTTAAGTTTCTGTACATATTTGGTAAGAGTTGAAAATGACATTAGGTTTGTTCATTCTGATAACATGCGCCCACAGTTAAAAGTTGGTGTCAATGAACCATTGTTACCAACTATAATCTCTCCCGATTCAAGTGAAATACCGAATAGTGTGAATAAAACCCCAAATGTGACCAATATAATCCCGAAAGTGTCTAGTGAAAATTCTTTGTCATCTAAAGTATATGAAAATATTGCTAGACAAACAAATTTAGATGTAAAAGAAGTTGAAATTTCGGAAGCTAATGTGTCAAGTCCTTTAAGGTTTAATAAAAATGTTAATAAAGATTTTTCAAATTAAATTTCAGCTTCCCCAATTCATCCCCCAGTTACTCGTTCTGGAAGGCTAGTTAAACGTCCTTCTAAATTGAATCTTTAATATTAAAGATTGGGGGAAATGTAGTGTAAGTGTGTAGTCTGATTTGTTTGTATGTCTATGGCGCTTACGTCATCTGTCAATCTAGCAAAGTCAGAGACAGGTGTCGCAAGGTCGATGGCCGTGTTTTATAAAGTCTTTTCCTGTTTCATGATTAGTCTTGAATAAACTCTAAATATTCAAACGTTGTTTTGTTATTTCTGTTAGCAAATACATAACAACTGTCAGTATCAATTAATTTTTCCACCTACACGGAGCGTTGCTTTGCCTAACAAAAAATTAGTAATTTCATTTTTAACGCGAATAATTACAGTAGGTAATTATTAATAAAATGAAAGTGTTTTTAAATGAAAATATCAATTGTAAGTAATTTCATTTTAGTTACATTAGTATTCGAGCTGACCTACCAATTTCCTGATTAAAGCGGCATTGTAACTTTGTAAATAATGTATAGTATTTTTGTCAGCTTTAAATAAATGGTCAATCATCCAAGTCAGAAGTTAGTCTTCACGAGCTAGCGTTTATTTTGAGAATTACAATCCATTATCAAAAGGTTATTGAAGAGAAAGTTTTAAGAAGTTCCCAAAAGTGTTTCAGAGTCAGACTGAACAAAAGGCCGGCTTTATCATATGGTCATTCGAGCCTGGATGCATTAGATAATTTCTGACAAAATAATTAATTTCTCATCGATCATTTAAACCGTACTATACGGTATTTTCTGACAAAAATAGTCCCTTCATTGTATTAAAAAATACAATGACTTTCCAAGTGGCGATTACGAATATTTTCTGGGTGAAAATATCTCGTTCCTGATCTCCATTGGACAATTTGGAGAATACTGCGTTCTGTTTACTTTTAAAATTTGTTTTTTATAGTTAAGTTTCTTACAGGTATATTTCTTATTTCAAGGTAGACAGCTCATTAGTAATTAGTAATATTGTTCTTTTTAAAGAAATTCCAGGCCCGTATGTTAAATAATTCGAGCTCAATGTCCATAAATTAAATAAAAATTTAATTTCTTTCATTTAGTTAGTAAATTAATTAATAAAAAAGTTGTGGTAAATATTCCAGGGCCGTACTAAATAATTTTGAAAGCCCATTTCTTCTATTCCATAGTGATTTATTTGTTTTAAATAATATCGCCTACAAACTGTTATTGACTGTTTAATGATATAATTTTTGGTGTTCTTATTTTATTTTTTGAATTTGTTTATGGCTTTGCGCCCCATTTTGGAACACTTTGATTTCGATTAGTTTCTTTTAAGATAGAAAAACTTTAGGTTTGTAGTACTTTACATAAGGTCGCTTCAACATTAGTGTCGCTGGTTCCCCATAACAAGCTTCGATTTCGCGTAGCGAAAACGAGCAAGAAGTGCATTTTCCACAGAGCCCTGCGTGGTTCTTACATTTGTAGAATAGTTGTATAATTTCTAGTTTTAATAGTTTGAGTTTGTCGTTTCAAAACACACAATACAAGCTTTTCTAAAAACTAGAAAAAATTCTTAATCCGCGAGCACACAAACTCAAAATTGGATAATCGCAAATATAGATTTTGAAACAGATGTTTTCCTTCTTAAAACTAACTTGGACACATTAGAGTGCGAGATAGTTAAATATAACGACGCTCAAAATGAAATTGATGATTTAGACGTTAATAAAAAAGATACGGAAGATAGAGATTCATATCAAGACAAATTTGATAAATCAATTGCTTATCTTAAACAAAGAATTTACAGTTTATCTGTACCTCCTACTCCAGCTCCGAATCCGAACCTTAATCAATCCGCTCCAATAACAAATGAGCAAAACTTAGGCGTAAAACTTCCCCAAATTTATATACCCCACTTTGCCGGTGATTACACTATTAGGGCCCCGTTTCATCAATTGTTTACAGCGAGAGATTCAAAATCAGATCCTCCTACTTTGAAGGAATTTTTTGATATTATCGAAGCTATGTGCAGCGCCCTAGAATCCTTAAGTACTCTTTCACACTCCGCTTTAAATGAAGTAAAAACCGAAAAAGATGCCTCAAAGGCAAATTCTAAAATGTCGTTACATGTAAAAAACGTGTCTCCTAGTTCACCTACGAGTAAACGACGAACTTGTTGGTTTTGCAAAGTTATTGATCACGATATCTACAAATTGCTCCAATTTTTCCAGACTTAGTACTGATGAAAAATATCAGTTTCTGAAGTCGCAATCCTTATGTTTTAATTGTTTGGGGGCAAAGCATTCACTGACAGAGTGTCTAAAGGTTGTTCCTTATGTGGCAAAAAACGCCACACACTCATTCACCGAACTTCTGTGCCAACTAATAGTTCTCCAAATCCCAATTATAGTCCGAGAGCGTTTTCTAGTCCACAATATAGTACCGGGGCCATTCCTAGGAATGTTCAAAATTCCAATTCTAACTAGAATCGGCGAGCACAGTCTCGTCAAACGCCAACTCCTAACGCTGCAGATGCAATACCGTTCCAAAATGCAGAGCCTGAAACTCAAGTTAATGTTTCTCCGCCCTAGGGGCCATCCTCTCTCTTTGTAGATCAAGGACGTGCCGAAGTTCTGTTGGCCACAGCGGTCGTACATGTTCTTTCCGATAACGGTAACCTTGTTAAGGCTAGACAACGGCAGCCAATGTACTTTCGCTTCTGAAAAATTCGTTGGAAGGATGCATCTCAAAACCTATGACAATAAAATCCAATTTTCCGACATTAAATGCACTCCTACAATTTCGAATAAAATGATAGACATTGTAATTTTCTCCAATACTAAGGAGGATTATAAACTCAAGGTTTCCTGTGCAGTACTTACTGTAATTACTTCTATATTGCCTAGAATTCCGTTGAACATTCCTCCAATGTTCAAACTGGCTGATCCAGATTTCCATGTCCCGTCCGATGTGGATATCCTCTTGGGCGCTGATGCTTATTACGCAATTTTACTTCCGCAGATCTATCGACTGGGTCCTAAACTTCCTACTCTCCAGCTGACAAGGTTTGGATGGGTAATTGGAGGAGGATTACCTGCACGTAAATACGTTGTCGATTGGAAGGTGCGACTAATAAGTAATAAATGTAACTGTTAATGTTAATAACTACATATTTGAGAACTAATTTATTGTGAAAAAATCTGCATAAACTGTAAATACCATTTTCTTATTTCATCGCGAAACCATTGGAATATATTTCGTTTACCGGTATCCTTACATGGTTGCTGGACGCTAGTGGGCGTTCTCGCATTCGACAACTATGTAATACATTAAAATTGTAATCTGCCCGGACGAAGTGCCGAATTTTCTACATCTTTCATGTAAAGTGATTTCTTTTGTAATTTTACAGCATATATTTATTTTCCTGCTTTATTTTATTTATCCATTATTATGCCTTGTATTTGGTTATCTCTCTGGCAATATTATTGTCATGTGTAACGAGGTCCGATACCCCAATATCGGTGGTCCTTCTATAGCACTGCTAGAAACTATGGAAGGAGAATAACGTAATCAGCGACTCTTCATCAATTTTCTTTTCTCTATTCCTGCATAGTTTTGCATTGTGTGCTTGTATTTATTTAAGTATGAAAAACGCAGATAACCATTTTTTAAGGACATTTTTATAAGAAAATACCGTAACTCCTTTTTATTTTATGAGAAATTGTTTTTTTATATTCTCACCCAAAATTCAATATTTTATGCAGTTTTTCTGTATTTGTGTCATTTTAAGATATTACGTTGCTAATGGAAAGGTTAGAAAGTGTTTAATGTTTAGTTACGTGCTTTTCTTACTGAGACGATGATATTCAAAACACAAATGACTATATTAATGTCGGCTGATAAGTTCCCGATTATCCGTAATTTTCTCACATTAACAGCATAAAAAGTTCAAGGAACCAACCCAATTAATCAAAGGCAATTTTGAACGTTTCAAGTTCTACAGTACTTATAACTTAGAGATACCTCACAATAAACTATTTTATCGCATGACTATAAGACAATAAAATCTAGTTGTCGTACACTGGTATCCCCATGTGTAAGCAATCCTTGATTCTAGGTACGAGCCGTCACTGGTTCCGTTAAAAATGCTGTCATGTCAGTTTCTGCCACCCTACAGAAAAATGTGTTTAACCAATTTGAATACAAGGGATATAAGATTAAGATAGTTTGTTATAAAGTTTTTATTTAAATATTATTCCTTTAAATTTTATTACCCTGGATTATAGGACTATCGTCACATGTAGGTGTTAATTTGAAGGTTACATTTTGCACATTAATGTTCTTAAGCAAGACCAACAAATAACCTTTATATTATTATGAACTTTTTATTTTAAGGCATTAAATTTGCATAAAATATCGATTGTTTATTTTCAATTATATATATATATATATATATATATATATATATATATATATATATATATATATATATCTTACTATCATTTCTGCATCCTTTCAAAACTCATACATTTTAGCGTCCACGAGAAAGAAGCCAAATAGAGAACTGGAAGTACGAATATATTGTTGCTCACGTCACCCCGATCCCGGCAATGGTCTCAATTTTCAATTATCTTTTAAATAACTATATACGTTATTTTTACATTTTACTATCATTTTTACGACCTTTTAATTGTGAGTTAATGTTGCGCCCCTTGTATAGTTTACTTTCAAACTGCTGTTAATTTTTCTATCAATGTGACGTCCTGCAGTGTTGCCATATTTACTGTATAACTGACAAGGACAGAATAACGGTGAACCTTGTCGAAAAAGTGAGATGTAAATAACATCATACTTTCTACAGATAATGATTCTTTTTTGGATACCTACTTTTACTGCGGAATAATTCTAAAATGCTTTTAGATATTTTTTAAGTTACTTTCTCAGGTATCTCGTTCCAAAAATTTCTATTACTTCATTAATATATTTAAGTTTTATTCACTGGCTATTTTAATATGTTATGCATTTTTTGTTTTACTTTTTTATTGACTTAAAAAGTTAGCTATTACAAGAAATTTCACTTGAAAACGCGAAGTATGTCTATATGTATGATATTATGTTCTTTTCAGGAAATGATGTAGCTTTCGAATCGCTCATGAAAACAGTGAGTGCTTTTATTAATCGTTACTCATAGCATAATGTCGTGTCTAATGATAATTTTTTCTGAGGTATCTTTTTCTTTATGGGGAGGCGTTTATAATAGTAAATAAATCCCATCTTCAACGTCGATTTATTAGTTATTATTAAACATCTTTTTGGTTGTGCTGAAAATCCATATAGCGTTCTTACAAGGAAGATGCAGAACGTGTTATAAAAGTCGAATACGATATGTGTAACGGTTTCGTCGAAATCATTCAGCCGGAAGAACAAGATCATTTCCGAAGTATATGTAATTAGATTTTTCGTAGGCTGATTATTAAAAGGATACTTAAACACGGGATACCTTTAAAATAGTTTAATAACTATTTTATGACGGCTTATTGCCTGGCAACAATCTTGTGTTATAGCTTGTAGAAAAACATTTAAGAGTCTGACACAATTCGTACCCAAAATATAATATTTTTAAATTTTACATTTTTTGGTGTACACCTTTTGCACTTACATCTTTAATTTTAACCATGTTTTATTTCGAAAAATATCTGGATACCTTTGCAACAAATCTTCACATTCTACTCTTTTAGGGGGCATGCAATTTCTAATGTAAGGAGCAAAAAATTTTTTGAAGAGACCTTTTTGTTCTGCAGTCCAAGGAATTTTTTGTCTCTTCTTTTTCGCGGAGAAAATATTGGGAGACATTTTTGTTTCATAGAATGAATTATCTATAGCTGGGGCAGATGCAAAAATGGCAGGAGCAACGAGGTTGTATGAATAATTTATATTGTCATCTGAATCAATGGGTTCAGAGTCTACTCTTTCAGAATTAGAATCTTCAAGTAAATCCTCTTCCAAATTAATTTCAATATCATCCAGAACTTGTCTCTTAAAATTACCAGCTTGTCAGCTTTCTATTGAAAGAAGCAGCTTAGAAATTTTAGCCGTTTGAAACACATCATCGGACAACCTGTACGAATTTTTATGGACATTTACAGTATGCCCCATAAATGATACCAACTGTTCAATATCCCCGTCATTCATACTAAAAATTTGAGTTAAAGTTGCCAGATGTTTTCTAATGCGGGTTGAAGTAAGAGCATCAGGATTTTTTGCCCCACACGCTTTGGCATATTGATGCATTACTTTGTAACCGCAAATTGCCGATTTTTTTTCTTTATGTGGAAGAGCAAATAAGAAAGGGTTGTCTTTAGGAACAACATTTACGGTTTATGGTTAGTTAGCTGATGTGTTATATAAAAGGCGGGAAGCGTTTGTACGAAATTTTTAAATTCATTAAATTGCTTATTTTTGATGCTTTTCAAAAATAGTTTAATATACTTCTTTTCAAAAACAAGTGAATAATAGGAATTTTGTATCATTACGGTATAAACAATTAAACCACGGCGGGTAACATGTGACAAGTAGGCTTTAAGAATAAAATTTAAAGTATGCTTTAACAACATGGTTATATAATATATATAAAAGATTTATTATTCTGTTTAAATATTTCAGAAATGTTTATTCAAGGATGGAAGCACTTATGGTGAGAAATTATTAGGTATAATAATATAAGTTTTACTGTATTTTTCTACAAATTATCATTATTAATAAAGTTTGCTGTCTTGTGCACAATTATTAAAACAAAAGCTAGTAGTAAACATAATAGTAGAACTATCTAGCATAACGTGTTTGCAGAAAATTTTATTATTGATAGGATTACATATAATAGTAGATTATGCAATTAGGGAGAAAGATGTATTTTCTAACCAGGGGGGCATTGAGGGTAAACAGCATTCTCCCTGAGTTGCATATATACTACTCTTTTCACGACTCATACAAGATATAGTGAAAGAAACGTTTCCAAAAATCCAATTTTATTGACATTTACTAATTTTAAAAATACCTACTGGTAGTCTTTGGCAATAAATTAGGAAACAAATTTTGATCATCGTGAAAATGCATAAATGAACGAGCTTGATTGAGTTGTTATGTGTTAAAATATGGATGTTGAAGAATTACAAATTGCTTGTGCGGTGGTCGATTTACTACAAGAAAATTAGAAAAAGTTCTAAGAAACAGCTTGATGCATAATAAACATTTTTGGAATAATATTTACCTAGACATTAATTTGCCACTTCTGTCACGATTTTGATATCAGAGAAGTTGATTTCTACTCTAGGTCTTAAAAAAAATTCATTATTTTACAAATGCCAAGATTTGAAAGTTTTATGAAGTGGGATATGATGTACGCATTCATCGACTGAAGCCGACAAAATTTAGAAGCTGCATCTGAATTATATTTGCAAAGGTACTCCCATAGTTTTCAACCTAATCCAACTATTTTCACAAGATTCGGAAACATTTAAAAACCTTTGCATATTTATTGCAAAATAAAGTTATATTGAGTGTTATGTGTTTTAACAAAATGGTAAATTCATATATTTGATACTGTAGCCGCCAGCCCCCTGTGTATATATTCAAAATAAAATAAAATATTTTTTCTACTTCCGCTACTAAAACCGCACTTTGAACACGGGTTTGACATGCACAAAACGACTCTTTAAACACTAGTGTTTAAAATGCGTAAAGTCACATCTCGTTTATCTTTTGTTTTTTTAAACGTCAAATCAAGTTTATCTTTTGTATGTTAAATTTCATATTCTGTGATAATTTTGTTATTCTGCGTCATTTGATTTGTCAGTCAGCTGTCAGCCATCGTCCGTCATGTAATGAATATAATTCAAATATAATATAATTTTTTCCTTCCCGCGGGTGAAGAAAAAGTATAGTAAGCACCTCGTGTTAAAAACGTCCTTAGTCACTCGTTTTACAAAGAACTCGTTCCGCTTCGCTCCACTCGTGCCTAGTAAAACTCGTGACTAAAGTAACCTTTTTGACACTTGGTACTTAATATACTATAAAACTCAGTACCAATTTCCACTGCACGGCCGAGAAACTATTGTTAATGGTGGAGTGAAGGTCGTGCCGGCAAAAAAAGTATAGCTGGAGATGTCAGCTTTTTACGAGAGATCATATGTGTTCGTCCGATGTCCGATTATCGCAGTCCATACGAACTGAATCATTTTCAGATACTATTAAACTATTTCAAAGCCCACTGATCAAATGTTTTCCGCCTTTGTTTATTTATTTATTCCATACAATTATACAAAATGCCTTTTATTCATTTGTTTTCGAAAAGAAATAACTATATATTCTTGAAAAGCTTAAGCAACTTAATAGAATTAAAGCCAACTGTATATAACTTAAGTTTATTGCGTATCCACCGTTGAATTTGTCTCAAAAAAAATTGGCCTGAGGTTATAGTATCCATCGAAAATGGGCCAACCTGTACAAATAATAGGACGCGACCCAAAACTTACTTACAAAGTTTTCCTTTTTTTTCATACTGCACGGTTAAGACGTTCATTAATGTTTATTTGACATTAAACTACCCATGCTATTATAGAAGTATTGGTAATTTGCGGTTTAGTTTTTCGTGCATACGCTTCCCGCCTTTTATATAACACATCAGCTAACTAACCATAAATCGTGAATAAAGTTCATACATATACTTAGCAGTCTTACGGGTTCAGGCTGATATTCAAACTTTTTACAAATCACCACTACTAATACGGACGTAACGTTCGCCTAAGTTGTAACTATACTATACTCCCGCAAACTAACGAAATGCATTTAGTTTAAAATGTATTGTTATCAATACCAGACACTACGTTGCCAAATCTACTGGACGTCAGAATGTTACGAAATTGTAATTTTATGTATATTAAAGTATATTCTGGTGCGCCACCAGCAGAAATTCGTTGAACTAAAACTATACCTTTTTCATACATTTCCTATCAACTTTGCGTCCATTTGACCTTGGTTAATACTTAAATATAGAAGTATCTGCAAAAGATGGCAGTTGGACACCCGTGGTTAACCATAGTATTTTAGGTGGTCTATATTTTCCATATGTTCTATGGGACAAATATTCATCAGAAATTGCCAAAAACGAAAGATGTAGTCTTGCGTCCGATATACGGACGTAAGTTTACAGAGGATGCAGGATTAAATGCAAAAGTCATTCTATCGGATGCAGAAATGATAGTAAGATGTATATATATATATATATATATATATATATATATATATATATATATATATATATATAAATTCACAGTATTTGTGATTTATATAGGGACTGCTATAAATGTAACCAAAATTGTCAGCATGGCGCGTTTTGGCATTGTTAACTTTTTTCAAAAATTCCTATTAATAATTATCTAAATGTTTTGTCAATTATTCTTGATCCTAATAAAAATTTTAATGTTAACTACAAATGAGCATTTAGTACATTTTGTCATTAAGTTTCAACTGTTAAAATGTATAGAAATTACTAAAATAAAACATTATTTTGTTATCTATTTAGATTTGATTTTAGACTAATTATTTTCAGTTTTCCAGCAAATTCGTACCTCTATATTACCTTTTATCTAAAGGATAAAAAGCAATCAATTCTAAATTTTCATGAAAATAGGTTTTGTCTGAAATAAGTCCCCATGTTGTACCCTATTTTCGCCTGAACAGTTAATTCCTCAAGTAATGCGCTTATGGTCAGAAGGTCGCACAGAAAACAACTGCAATATCTAGCTTCCGATTATATAAGTTCTTGTCGCATGTCAATATTGACATTTTAAATATTCGTTCTTTGCAGCATTGTATGAACACGTTTATGACCTACTACTCAATTTTATTTTTATATAATCTATTGCTGAATAATTTTGAGAGGAGCTGTACAACTCAAGATAATTAATAAATCATCATTTTTAATGTTGTACATTCATAAGACTTCTGTAACTTTAATTTTCAATACTAAATGTATAACAACCATTTTCTGTATTTAAATGTTTTCAATAATAACTCCTGGTATGCTTTTATGACACTAATATTAGTAATAGTATTATTATAAATAAGGTATTTTATTAAAATAGTTTGTCGTTGGTTTTTCTGTAGCATGATGTACTTATAACATGAATATGCCTTTTCTTTCATCACAATATCACAAAATCAAATTAAATGAGTTATTCAGAAACTTAATATTGCTATACGTAATAACTTGGAGGCACTGTTAGATCGCTTAATAGACAAAGTTCTTCTTCTGTAAATTTAAGTTTATGCGTTTCCCAATTGTTGTGATGAGTTCGTTTGAAATCTCCTAAAGTCTTACGGATTGTTGCCTGAAAATCAATGAACTTGGTTAATAAAGATAACATTAAAAGTATAATTAATATTTGACCAAATCTAGATTGCACACAGTATGGATGTCAAGGTTTCTATAAAGTCAATATTTTTTCGGTGGGGCCTAGAATTACTACAGCCAACGGTAGAGAATTATCAAATTTTACATGAAAACGAAAACACCAACTTTTGGCCAAGTTACTAATAGTCCCAGAGCTGGCTACATAAAACAGCATCGATAAGGTTCACGACGTTTGAGCTTGGAAACGGGGGGTCCGTAATTAGTACATCACCAAACGGCATTTCTGGCACTCTGTACAGGTCGGATATGAAAATGCCAGCCGGTTTTCCCGGGCGAAAAAATGGGCTGGAAAACCTTATATGGTACACGAGTGAAAACTCTTGGATCGTGGGGTCCGAACCTCAAATAAGAACGCTGTAATAACGCCAGAAGTTTTGGAGGTCGGAAAAGCCTCGCCAGAAGCGACCGAAAGTGCCGGAAAATTCATCTGAAAAACCTCACGTGGTATACGCGTCAAACTTTTTAACTTGACTTTTGGGGTCTTACCTAAGAGTGGTGTAATAACGCCAGAAGTTTTACAGGTCGGAAAACCTCCGAAAAAAATCGACGTACTTGTGAAAATGAAAATTTTTCGCTTTCGGCTCAAATGAAAATTGAAAATAACTGTTTGCGCTACCCAAAATTTAAAAAAAAATCATTAGGAAACGATGAAAACTCGGGTGAAAATTTTTAGGGTGGGTCGTACAGCGAGGGTCATTCTCTACCTGTGAAAGGCTACAGAAATTAAAAGTTTTCGCTCGTAGCCTTACTTTCTTTGCGAATCAATAACGGATTTTTTTTTCTAATCATAACATTTTGAATTTGCTATCTAGGAAATTTTATACAATTATATATTGTTTATACAGCTCAAATCGAATCCTTTTATTATATTGCATGCAAAAAATGTCGTAATGAATTAAAAATGAAATGGGCGCGTTAAATGAGCGAATACGTCAACGCATTTCTGAGAAGCGAGCTGAGATCATCTTACCCCAACTTCCTTCAAAGTTTCTTGGGGCACCATGAGCCGATAAACATTACTGAATAACTTTTCACAAAGATACAATTGTTCCCAGACATTTTAAAAAAAGTTCATGAAAATCGGTTAATAATTAGCGCTGTAAATGAATTTACAAAAAAAAATTAGAAGCCCATTTTCGCGGCGGCGAAGTTGGCGGTGGCGGCGCGAAACGGCCGACAATGAGTAAGCGGCATGAAATCACGCGCGCAAAAAAAGATTGTATTTCAGCGAGTTTTCATCGTTTCCTAATGATTTTTTTTTAATTTTGGGTAACGCAAACAGTTATTTTCAATGAAGCCAACAAAAATAATTTTCATATGAACCGAAAGCGAAAAATTTTCATTTTCACAAGTACGTCAATTTTCCTTATTTTTTTCGGAGGTTTCCCGACCTGCAAAACTTCTGGCGCTATTACACCGCTACTAGTTGAGAGTCCGGCCTCACTTTCCACAAAGCGTTATTACAGCGTTCTTATTTGAGGTTCGGACCCCACGATCCAAGAGTTTTCACTCGTGTACCATATGAGGTTTTCCAGCCCATTTTTTCGCCCGGGAAAACCGGCTGGCATTTTCATATCCGACCTGTACAGAGTGCCAGAAATGCCGTTTGGTGATGTACTAATTACGGACCCCCCGTTTCCAAGCTCAAACGTCGTGAACCTTATCGATGCTGTTTTATGTAGCCAGCTCTCCGTCTATAAGGGAATAACATCAACATACACCGATATGTATTCCTTATTAGGATATATCCCTATTATTCCAACCATTAGCACTTAAGGGGATTCTCGAATAATATCCGGAACTACTAAAATTTTCTGTAAATTTTTTGGGCTTAATTTTCACCCCATTCCGAAAATTGAAACACTTTTGAATTCAACAAAATAATACCTATGCCTTGATGGCGTTCGATTTTTATAATTCGAATTAGTTATAGCTAAAACCACAAACTTAAAAATATGAATTAAAAAAAAATTAAAATTAAAAAATTCAATCCCATCAAAGCATTATTTTTCGGAATTTAAAACTGTTCACTTTTTTAAAATCAGTTAAGCAATAAGCTCAAAAAATTGACAAAAAGTTTTATTATTTCCTCAAAAATTACAGAAACTGAAATATGGTATGCATGCATGTGTCTACTTCGTTACCGGCAGCGAGATGAGTTTTGTAGGAGAAAGGTGGATCGACTGCTGACGTCAAGAGACTATTTTTTTTACCAAATTAATATAGTTGGTCTATTTATTAATAATAATAATAATAATAATAATAAAGTTCATTCTGGAAAAAATATACATAGTATTGACAATACACATATAAGATAAAACAATATCATCCGAATAAACCAAATAACCACGGAAGTATAGATAAATACTTGTTTGTGGTACAAGAAACTTAGGAATAAAAACTATATCTACTAACAATATTTAAGAAAACAGTTGAAACATGTAATGGAGTATATGAATATAATTTTTTTTCTATTATTACTTTTTTTATATCTTCATTGAAGCCCTGTATTAGAGCTTTGAGATTTAAGTATTTATTCATATCAATTATTTTATTCATGAGCAAAGACAATAAACAGTATGTATAACAAGAATACTATTACGACAAAACTGGTAAAGCGGATACAACAATACAAATCACAACAGGTATTGAACAAACATACACTACAACTCGCTTAAGACCTGTACAGGCTGCGCGCGAGCGTTCTATTTTTTCAAGTTGTTGCTAGAAGTTATTTGTCCAATCGAGTATTCCTTCATTGTTTCTAACATTTATCTCATTTTTTTCTTTTTTTTTTTTGGTTACATACTTAAATCTACACATAAAATATCTCTCTCAATCAGGGAGTGAACAGTAGACCCCTCAACATGTGAGATAAATGATTTCATATATGATTTGAAAAGCCCTATTGAATTAATTTCTAATAAATAATTTTCTTCCAATGGTTTTGTTTTTTATAGCAATTTCTATATTTTCTTTAAGTTTGTATCGGGTGTTGTAATTGTGATCGATTGTTTGGTGTAGTGATGATTTATCTTTATAAATGTATATAACGACATTGTAAAAATATGTTTGTCCAATATCCAATAACGATGTTTCTGAGAATAGAGAGAATATTTGTGTTTCAGAATACGTGTCACAGGACCTTGTTCCAATCATGGTTCACCTCAACATTGGGGGTATCGACCGAGACATCGTCATTGCCTCTGCCTACTTCGCTGGAGACGGGCCGATGACACCGCCAGAAAAAGTACAAGAGCTAGTGAGACACTATATGGCAGACGGCTGCTAATCATAATTGGTTGTGATGCCAACGCACACTATACCGTGTGGGGAAGCACTAACAACAACGCCAAAGGTGAGTGTTTATTAGAATATCTCTTAGCAAATAACGTTGAGACCTTAAACGTGGGGACAACCCCCACTTTTGCCACGAGAGCAAGAGAAGAGGTCCTGAACGTAAGAATTGTTAATGTTGCTGCTATGAAAAATGTAAAAGATTGGAGGGTGATGAGCGAAACATTACTTTCCGACCATAGGATCATCGAATTTAGGATAAAGGGAGATACTACCTCGATTCCTACAATCCTAAAAATACTGATTGGTCTCTCTAGACCAATCTGAAGGACAATTTGGAACACGTCGAAGTAAATGGGGTAAATTACCCGCACTACGACCTAGAACAGAATCGAACAGATCAGTGAGGCAATAATGGAAGCTTTTCATTCCAGTTGCCCACTGTCAAAAGCTCGTTCAGAAAAGGATGCTCTTTGGTGGAATGAGAACCTGTCAAACCTCAGAAAAGAGGTCCGTCGGCTCTTTAATAGAGCCAAACGTGACGGTAATTGGCAGGGGTACATCGAGAAGCGTACTCAGTATAGTAACGAAATTAGGAAGGCCAAAAGGCTTAATTTTCAAGCCATTTGGGAAAATATCCCTTCTACTGACACAGCGGCCAGACTACAAAAGGTCATGGGAACTAACCCCACAATGTCGTTGAAAAAGTCAGACGGATCATACACGGAAGGTGAAGAGGAACGATCGATTCTTCTTCTTAGGACCCAGTTTCCAAGTAGTGAACCAGCAACAAGCACTGAAATAGCAATTAATTACACCAAAAAATCCCGCAAGGAAGATTGGGACATTGCTAAGAAAATACTTACCAGCCAACGGTTGGTACCTTTCAACCATATAAATCACCAGGAGTGGATGGAATATTTCCAGCACTCCTGCAGCAAGGGATAGAGGAGATTTTTCCTCATCTGCTGAAGATTACAAGAAGAAGTCTAGCAGTGAGTCTAATACCTAGAAAATGGAGAAGGGCAAGGGTAACCTTCATACCAAAAATAGGGAAAAAAATGGGACTGATCCCCAATCTTTTAGACCCATCTGCCTAAAATTGTTTCTAATCAAAACGATGGAGAAAGTGGTGGATAACTACATAAGAACAGAGAACCTGGAGAATATACCACTTCATAAATGTCAGTATGCCTACAGAGCGGGTCGATCAACTGGGGCGGCTCTGTATCAGCTGACCGAAGTCATCCAGAGAACTCTGAACAACAAAGAAATCGCAATGTGCGCATTCCTGGATATATCTGGGGCCTTTGACAACACAACTCATGTGTCTGTCAAAGAAGCACTAAAAAGGCGAGGAGTAAATGAAACAATTGTAAAATGGATGTATGAGTTGACGATGAGGATAGCTGAGACACAGGTGCGGAATCAAACCACCTCAGTTAGATCCACTCGGGGGACACCTCAAGGGGGAGTAATTTATCCTCTTCTATGGAACCTCGTAGTAGATGAGGTGCTCTATAGGCTAATGGAGCTTGGCTTCGAATGTATGGGCTATGCTGATGACATAATTCTAATAGTCAGAGGCAAGTTCGAAAAAACCTTGTGTGATTTATTACAAAAGGGCCTCAGAATCATTGAGCAATGGTACTTGTCAGTGGGGCTAACCATTAACTCAAACAAGTCCATAGTAATTCCATTTACCCGGAAAAGAACATTTCCAGCCATGAAACTCATATCCTTAAACGGGGAAATCATAGAATGGAAATCAGAAGTTAAATATCTAGGGATAACCCTAGACAGTAAACTTCTGTGGAACAAGCATGTTGAAATAGCAGTTATTTCAACATGCGAAGAGCAAAGAAGAATAACAAAGAATATATGCAGGGCAAAAAGAGAAAACGAATGGAGGACAAAATAAAAAGTATAGAAGAAAATTTTGTAAATAAAGAAATGAAGAGCAAAAAAGGAGAAATAATAATGGATGATACAAAGATGGGAAGAGTACTTCAAAGAAATATTAAATAAATAAACTGAGAACGAGCAGCGGGAGGAGCTTACAACCCAAAATAGACATAAATAATACAGAGACAAAAGAACGGCAAATCTCCTGGAGAAGATGAAATAGAGCCAGAGCTGATAAAATACGGCGGAGGCGCACTAAAGACGTAGATCTATATTGATATCGAATATATGGGAACAAGAGACAATGCCAGAAGCGTGGGAAACCTCAATAACGGTACCAATTTACAAGAAAGAGAAAAAGGATGAATGCAGAAACTATAGAGGGATAGCGCTACTGGACACAGTGTATACAATCATGGCCAAAACCATAGAAAAAAGGTTAAAATAATATGGAGAAAACTTGTTCGGAGACTATCAGTGCAGATTCAGATCTGGAAGATCAGTAATGGACCATATTTTCACTCTGAAGCAAATGCAAAGAATGGGGTACGAATACGATCTACCAATCTATGCCATTTTTATAGACTTCCAAAGGACGTATGACACAGTAAATAGAAAATCTTTATACAGTATTATGAATGATCTAAGAATCCCAAAAAAACTGATGTCTTACCAAAATGACACTCGTACAATAACTAAGATCAAGGTGAACATCAGAAAGCTTCGAGACCAATACAGGATTAAAACAAGGAGATCCGTTGTCCACCACATTGTTTAATATTGTATTAGAATAGATAATACACAAAACCGGCATGAATAGGGCAGAGACACTGAAAACTAAGACAACACAATTACTGGCATACGCGGACGATGTAGTACTGCTATCAACATCAGAAAACGAACTGAGAATATGCAGAGCGTTCATAGAAACAGCTGAGACAATGAACCTGCAAGTCAATGAAGACAAATCGAAGTTTATGAAAATGGCAACACCTCAAAAGAAAGGAGCAATGAGGAATTTTCCAATACAACTGAATGGACAAAAAATAATGAACTTCGAACAAGTCCAAAGCTATGTATATCTAGGTGTGGTTATCAAGGATGATGGCGACGAAGGAGGGAATTTAGAAACTAGGCTGATGAAAGGAAGTAAACAGGCAGGAGCATTAAACAAGATAATAAGTTCAAAGAAGAGCTCTAGAAAGACAAAGCTACATCTGTACAAATCAGTAATAAGACCAACAGTAATCTACGGAAGCGAAACATGGATACTTAACAAAGCAGAGGAATACAAATTATATAGATGGGAAAGGAAAATACTCAGGAGGATATTAGGGGTTAAAAAGAGGGAGATATGTGGCTAAAAAGAACGAATAATGAAATACAGAATTTATTTGGGGAAGCAGAACTGAGTAAAATAATAAGATCCAGAGGAATAGGTTGGCTGGGGCACGTACAGAGATATAGAACAAGTCGGAATAAGAAAGAGAGGCAGACCAAAGAAAAGATGGTATGCAAAAGCGATAGAAGACCTAAGGGAGAGTGGAATTTAGGACTGGAAAACGAAGGAAAAGGATAGGAAGGAAAGGAAGGAAATCACTTCCACGTTATGGGCCTAAAAGGCCTGCGTGTAGCATTTCATATGCAGATGATACAGTCTTACTGTTTAAGGCAAAGAACTGGCAAACTGTTGCAGATAAAGTTATTGGGGGTTTCAAAAAGGTCAAATATTGGCTTGAGTGTGGCAAATTAACTTTAAACACTGATAAAACATTCTACTTAGCATTTTCACTGAATGATGCAAACAGACCAAATTTTAATTGTATCAAAATGAATGACTCTGATATTATTTGGGAAATGAACACCATAAAATACCTGGGCATTAAAATTGACAAAGATTTGAAGTGGATCGAACATATTCAAGATTTAACGAATAAAATTAGGCGTTTGATACATAAATTTTATATAATTCGCAGAATTTTACCTCAAAAACTGCTTCTGCAAGTTTATAAGTCTTTAGTGGAGTCACTCTTGAGATATGGTAACATTGTTTGGGGAGGGCTATATCACAATCAAATTTATTTATTTCATCTGCACATACAAGTGTTAAGTCACTTAGGTGCATTATACACAACTGGTGTTATAGTGTGAATTGCACAGCTTTGTACTTTTTATACCATTTATAAGTATTATTACTATTATTATTGGAAATTAAGTATATTGTATTTTCTATAGCACAATAAATAAAAATAAAATTATCACCTTATATTTTTTTGAATCATGCAGAAAATAATATGTAATTCAGAATTCGTAACTTCTTGCATAGCTTTGTTTAATTTTTGTATATTGTGGAGAGAAGGATAAATAAAAATATTTATCTATGTAATTTTGAATATGTAATTTCTTGTAGAGTCAATGGGAAATCCTACCGCTCCAATAAAATTGAAGTACTATTGAAATACCTTTGAACCCGCATATACCATCTAACGAATTCAACAAGAAATCTTTTGCCCCACTCTATCAAATATAATACCGTACTGACCGTCTTAGAAAACATTGATTCGCTATCTATCTCTTTTGGTCGCGCACGGTATATGGAAGTAAGTAACTCCTTGTCTGACACCGAGCTTGCAGTGTGTTTCGAATAAAATTCGATCTTCCCCTTAAGTGATAAACTTCAAGAAACCACTTACATTACACAACTCAAGAGCGAACTGTGATAAATTTGGAGATGAAATTAATAATAAAGTAAAAGAAGCCACCACAATAATCAAAATTATGCAAGAAGCCTTCAAACAAGCTGCGCTTCATCTAGAACCTTAGGAACAAAAGTTTGATATACCAGTAGAAATAATTATCACAGATAAAAAAGCAGAAATATTAGAATCCCAAATTCTGATTGCTATAAAATAAATTATAATTTTCTTTCGATAACCAATTTGGATAATTTAAAATGACCACTCAAGGACATTATTATTTTTGTGACTAAGTTGGCAGACTGTCTTCTAGACTCCCTCGGAGTTTGAACATAATTTGTAGTGTAGTTTGTTTACAGTGTCCCATTTAGTAAATTCATATTAAGTTTTGCGATTTTTACAATGGGTACAAGACAACAAAGAAACTGTTTTGAATTTTACTACACAAATAGAATGGTGATACAATAAATTTGGATGAATAATACATATTTTTAGTTTCATTATCCAATTACTGGTACTTTTTCGACACAGTAGTATTTTCAATTACATATTTTTTAACGATTTAAAAAATGTTACTTACAGGAATGGGTTGTGGATCACTAAGATGTGGCCTAAGATGTTGAAAAATTTCTGGCAAATCATCAGGTACGTCGTAAGGATGGGATTCTATAAAGGCACATAATCCAAGAACTGCGGCATGCTTGGTTTTTATATTATTACTAGTTGAAGCTGTAGCATCTTTTTTCTTGGATTTAGTTTTGGCTTTTTGTTTAAACTGGGTCTGAAAATAAAAATATAGAATCATCATTGTAATTCAGTTGATAATTAATATAGCAGTTTAAGTATTATGTTTGGGGCCTAGGTGGCGAAATTTTTCTCTCTCTCAATTCGAAAATGTGATTTTGGGATCCTTGAAATTAGCTGGCGCGATCCATTTCTGATAGCGGGATTATTTGAACATTACATGGGTGCATTTATAAAACCACATACATCAAAATATTGTAGAATGTTGGCTCGCATTTTTGGTGAGATATTTCGGGGAGTGAGTCATGGCCACCTCCAACACTAGGCCGGAATGCTGAAATTTGGCAACAGTGTGCCGATCAAGTCAGATTTTTATCATAGCGAGACCTTAAAATCATTGGACATAATATTTATTTACGTTTATAGTACGCGTGTGTTTATAATTCGTGGTGTGTAACAGGTGATCTGTAGTATGTAATAGTGTGTATAATGTGTCTCTTTAAATTAAGTTTATGTTAACTTGGATCTCGTTATTTCGTAGACTGATAACGTCAACATAAGACTTCTGTTTGCAACTGTATGTGATAAGTTTTAGAGGTAAGATATTTAATAATCCTCTATTTGAAATTTAAAAGAAAAGTAGAACATAAGGAAATTTATTTATATTTGGCTGCCATACTTTCGATACACACTGTACTATATGTAAATTCACTAATTTTGAAAGATTCGGTATAAATATCAAATTTGACATTTTAATTTCTGATGACATTTGTGTAAAATATATCTAATGATAGATAGAGCAGATTATGATTTGGAGAAAATATTTGAAATTTCAAAATATAGAGGTCTCTGCTAGCAGCATTACAAGTATAATAAAAGAATTCAAAATCTCACTAGATTATTGAAAAACATAAATTAGTAATTTTTAAAAAAAAAACAAGAAAATCGGTAACCAACGGAAAGGAGATTTATTTATTTTGCAAAAGTTTAGTTAGTTGATTTTGAAACCCCGAAGGGGCAACATCAGAATTAGAGTTGTCTCAATTTTTGGTGTAGATAGTAGAAATTGTATATTAATACAACCAGATTAAAAATCCATTCCCTATAAAGCCAGTGCGTGCATAATTCAAACAAGAATTGCATCGTGTGTAGTGAATGTGGTTCGAGATTTCTAAATAAAAATTTAGAATGTATCCAGTATTCTAAAGTCATTTAGAATTGTACGAGTTATCCTGGTCTCAGTTGGTGAGTCCGCTCCAGTTTTTTTACAATAATTTCGCGAGAAATAATAAGGCCTCTTTTTAAATAAAATTTGACATAGATGCATCTATTAGATATTTGATTGCAAACAAAATTAACAATTCATATAACGAAATTAACATCAAAGAAGAAAAATTTTGAATTAGACAAGTTTTATTGAAGCTTGTATTTGACATTCATACACGTCAAGATTCAAATCAACGATTGGAACTTTTATTAAACGTTTTTTTTTTCATTAGATTAATTTATAGTATCTAGGTTGTTCTAATTTTTAGTTTCGTAGAAATTACGACTGTTGTTCCTTTATAATAATTTGGAGAATATTAATTTGATAATTTGTGATCTAGTGGTATAATATAGAATTTTACATTCCAACTCACTGTATTATTTTCATAATATATAATTTCAGAAAATTCAACAGTTTGCAGTAAATAAAACTGTCGATCAAATCAGTGACAGTTGATAATTTTCAGTGACAGAAGTATTGTAAATGTCATCAGATATTTGAAGTGCCTTTTATAATATTAAACATACAGTTACTAGAGATTCTAAGCAATAGCGAAACAATTAATTTGGAGATATGTTAAAAATAAATAAATTTTGAATAATTAATTTTTTGAACAGTTTGATCCCACCCTGAGAGAAGAGTAATAGATCGATTATATATAAATTCATCTTTAGAAACACTAAATTAATATTTATTAGAGCCGGGCATATTTTTTGACAACTACTGTCAAAATTGAAATTTCTTACATGCTTTTTTAAAGTTGCATGTACAATAATTGTCGCTGCGACAATTTTATAACAATTCTAATAATAATAAGTAATACTAAATAAAACGAAATAGAAATATATTACAAATTTAGCGGCCCAACGTGAGTCGAATTGAAATTTATCTTTACAGGAAGGTTTACATTAAAATTAAACAATTAAAATTCATCAAAGAATATTAGAAATATAACAAATTTGGCTCCCAACGCGGGGCAATTACAATTAAAGGAACATAAATATATAACAATATATATAAATAAAAAGATTTTAGCATCAGTACAATTTGTAAACATACTCTCTGATCTGTGGACTCATATAAAATATAACCCATAACATGGTAATTTTATCAAATAAAGTATGGATAAAAATTTTTCTAAAATTCAATGAAAATATATAAAGGTGACATGAATCAGGACTAATTTTTATATTATTGCCCAATTCGTGATTCTTGTTAAGCCATCCCATATTGGGCATAAATAAAGTATATAAATTAAGCCAATAAGGTTAATTACTTATGCACTTATAGGTAGCACTTCCATCAAATATTTTATTTTGTTTTAGATGCCTGCGAAATGTTCAGTACCAAGTTGTACTAGTAATTATGCTTCCTACCGCGAAGGATATATTACAGTATTTAAATTTCCACAAAATGATAATCTGAAGATCAAATCGTTGAGAAGTATCCCACGTGCAAACTGGGAACAAAGTCAAAGTTCGGTTGTGTGTATTACCTAAACATTTCACCAAAGACCAAATTTCAGTCACTGATGTGTACAAGGATAAGGATGGTGATCTGAAGACATTTACAAGAAAAAGACCTATATTAAAGGATAATGTAACACCACAAATATTTCTCGGTCTCCCAAAATATCTTTCAGTGGAGAAGAGTCCAGGTGCAAGAAGTAATCATGGAATACGAAGAAAAATGATGCTAGATAGACAACAGGAATAACAAGAAGAATTGTTGAAAACTGATGTGATGGTAAATTTTTCAATTTTTTGTGAACAGTTTAAATCTAAATTGAGTTTTCAATTACAGGCAGCTATCAGGTGGCAATTATTATGTAACATTAAGACAAATTTATGAATCTGAAAATAAAATTAGAATAAAAGGCATTTTTAATCTTCACCCTGCACAATATGGACAAATTGAATTCAATGTTAATATTCTTCCACTGTTAAATATTTGTAAAGAACACAAACAAGTAATCCACACATGAATTTGTAGATATTCTTAATGATAACAGTTTACTAATAACATCTCAGCAAGCATCAAATTCAGTAGTTCAAACTGTATAAATGTTGTGGTTAGTGATAAAACAAAAGACCATGAAGAAGATCAGAGTTATTTTGAAATTTTAAATAGAGGCGGATTAACTATTCCATCTGAATTTAGTAAGCAAATCACTACATTAGTTCATAATATACTTAAAGTTTTAATATCTGAGCAGTTTGAATCTAGATTTTTAAGGTGTAAAGCTCAAAAATTCATTTTATTTACATTAGCAAAGGAGTATGTTAACAAAAATAAAGATAAATTTCACTTTTGGGATTTCTGTTCATGCAATCAACCTCAAACCAATTTTCTTCTAGAAATGATGTTACCTATTTTAGTAAATATTTTTATAAATAACTATTCAACAATTCAAGATAAATTACAAGCTAGTAAGAAACATATAAATAATAATCATGAAACAAAATGCCAAAAAAAGAAAAATTCTTAAATTACAATAGTTTTATCCAGTTTAAATATTTAAAATACCGACTTTTTATATTACTTATTAAGAATTCTGTAGTACCTATATTATTGTATGTAGTTAAGTTATGTTAATAAAGGTATAAGAAATAAAATGTGAATAAATCATTATTTTAAGGTGGTGCCTGGTCAGCTTTAGGGTAATGTGGAGGCTGATTTTCTTTATATTTTATACGAGTATTCTTATTAATAAATTAACTTTTGCCGTTTTAGTTTATTTAGAAACGGGGAGTAGGTATTTTAATTGCTCTAAAGTCTGAGATAAATGCTAAAAAGATTGAAACTCAAAGGAATATAGTCAAGCAGATTTTTGTCATTCTTTGTATAAAAACCATAAGATAATAATTCGGGGAGTCTATATACCACCATCATCGACTGTTGAGATCTATGAACAACACACTTAGGATATTGATCATGTTTTTGATAATAACAAGGACTGTGAATTTATTCTGTTTGGGGATTATAATTTACCTGAGGCTGTTTGGTTTAATGATGATTTTGGTTTAAACGTAAACTGTCCAGCAAACTCGCCTGCGATCACATTACAAAACTCTTTTGGTTATTATGGTCTCCATCAAATAAATACCATAACTAATAGTCGAAATGTGTTACTCCACTTAAATTTTTCATCAATGAAAGATATTTGTATCTCTGAACCATTGGATTACTGTTACCAAACAGTGTACATCACACAGCAATGAGCTCGTTTCATGAATTTCAATCAAAAAGTCAGAAGATACATTGGGTCTGAACTAAGTAGTTGCGACTAATAACGCCACTCTACGATTTCCAATAAAAATGAAAAAAAAATGTTGAAATTTGAATTCTAGGAAATTTGGAAATATATATTTTATACCGCAGTGATGATGCTTTCAAAATAGAAAATATAATGTAAAATGTGTGTATAGTGAAAATTAAATGTTCTCCATGTAGGTTGAGTTGTTTGGAAAACATGTGATGTAACACAAATACACAAATTGCGTTACCGAATCGCTTATTCTTCTTCTGTTTAGGGGAGTTCGAGTGACTGCGATACCATGTCCACATCCGCTTGAGGAGGATTTGTCGAATTAGCTTCGGTGAAACATGGATCCATTTTAAAGATGTCTCTTAAAAGGTAATCAAACAGAAGCACATTTTCTACTATAAAATAATATAACAAATAACTAAAAAGTCGGCGAGGATGATATCTGTTTGAGGTTCGTTGTAGATATTGATGTCATTTGTCAAATTCTTCGAGTCGACCTTCACTTTGTATTAATCAACTTGGATAGTCAAGTAGGATTTGCCGACAGAACGTTCTTTCAGTCTGACAACAAGGGCTTCTGCCATTGGTCGACTTACAGCGGTTTATTTAAATCTAATACAATTTTTAAATCTAATTTTCGAAGATATTTATAACTTTTTGAGATAAATATCGTTATCATAGAAAAATATATGTTATTCTTAATCCTTCTGATATTAGTCATTGGTATCGATGTATAAAACACAAATTTTTGCTAGCGAACGTTTTACAATGAGTATTGGCTCCTACAAAATTTAGCCCGTTGTCAGAAAAGAGATCGATTTTTAACCCTCATAAAACAATAGTTAAGTCTGTAAATAAAACAACATCAGAATATATTTATATTAAGGACATTTTTTACATTATTGACTAACTTTGAAAGTAAATGAGGAACGAGTAATTCAAGACGAGGTATAGTAGGCCTTTTAATTGGACAAACTTTTGATTTTGCTGAAAGTAAACGGACTTCTCGTTCATCCTTTCCATTAATAGAGCCTAAATAGACACATCCGCCATATGCCCTTTCAGACGAATCACTAAACCCAAATAAACTTACTTAATTTTGAGAAATTTATAATACTTGTCTTGGAATTATTATATAATTTAATAAAGGTAACTCTTTTACAAAACTTAACCATGATTCCTTAAAATTTGAAAGAAATTCGTCGTCTCAATCGAGTTTTAAATTCCAAATTTTTCGAAGAAAAATTTTAGGTTTTATTAGACAAACGCTAACTAGACCAAGCGGGTCAAATATTTCAGCTATCGTGAACAAAATAATACTTTTAGAAACCCTAGTAGGATTTATATTTACTGTCATCGAGTATTTTAAAACATCTTCATCTGGATTCCAAGAAATGTCTAAAGCTTTAAATTCTTTATTTTCGTGGGGATGTATCACGTTTTCCTCAACTAATTTACTTAATCGCGAGATAAATTCTAATATAGAAAAATTGTTTGACGACCACTTTCTTAATTCAAATTCAGCTTGCATCAAATTATCTATAATTTCACGGTAAATATCAATAGCTTCTTCTTTTGAATCAACACTTACTAGAAGATCGTCCATATAAAAAGAATTTTCAATTATTTTACAAGTTCGAGGATTAGTGTTTTTATTATCTAAAGCAAGCTGCTTTAAACAACGTGTTGCGAGAAAAGGTGCACATGATGTGTGATAAGTCACTGTATTTAGTGTAACAACTTTTATTGATTCTCCAGGATTGTTGCGCCAAAGAATTTGTTGAAAACAAGAATCGACTGGATGTACAAGAATTTGCATAAAAATCATTTTAATATCGACACTGAGAACAACCTTTCGTAAACGCAGCCTTACTAAAATAGAGTAAAGATCTTGAATAGTGGGACCTACGAGTAAATGATCGTTTAAAGACGTCCCTGTATCTGACTTAACGGAAGCATCAAAAACAACTCGACACTTTGTTGTAACTGAATGTCTTAGAATTGCTGTATGAGGTAAAAAGCCATTTTAAAGACATATGATTTAATTTAAAGCATTCTTGTATGAATTGAACATAACTTTTCATTAAATTTGGGTTGTAATGAAAACGAGACTCTTATTTTTTTATTCTTTTCAAAACCACGGACTTTGAATTTCCTAAAACATCCCATTTATTTTCAGAAGACGGTAGTCGTACTATGAATCGACCATCTAAAGCTCTACTTGTAGTTTTATTTGGCCATTTTCAATGAGTCCGTAAAAGATATTTACTCCTAGCAATATATCAATTTCTTTTGGTACATTAAACCTTTCATCTGCAAGGGGAATGTTTTTTGACAGTGAGATTTGGACTTTTTGAAATCCGAATAACGGCAATACTATAAACGTTAATTGAGCTTTAAAATCAGTAAATCGAGATTTTATTTTAGCTTGGGTTTTATCGTGAACATTCATGAGAATGTTATTTATTCCTGCGAAAGGGCGCGTATCTCTTCAAAATCCAACATCAACTTTTCACGTAATTTGGGAGTCATTAAATTGGATTGACTTCCCGAATCTAAACAAGGTTACACATTGATGCAAATTCCCAAATTTATCTTCGATAAATAGAACAGCTGTCGACAAAAGAACTTGACTAGCATTAAAATTAACATATGGTAATTCTGAATCATTTGATAAATGAGACGACATACAAACATTTTCATTCAAATTTTTTTTATCACTAAATACTTTGACCAGCTGTCGCGCCTCGCCGTTTTACGTTAGTGTCAGCGTTTTCATCTGTCGTAAATGTGATTTCGTCGTGGTCGTGTACATCATGCGTTATGAGAGTCGGTGTAAGTCGATTTGCGACGTTGTCTTTGTTTACTGAATTTCTGTTGATTGTGAGTTTTAAAGGAACATATTTTTTTTTGAGGATTATCTATATGTAATGATGTGTTGTTTTTGTGAACATTTTTTGCAAACGTATGAGTTGCATTCAATTTTTAAATGACAATGACGTAAACAATTACTGCATAATTTATGTTGACGAATTACATTATATTTTTCGTTTATTGGTAAATTTATAAAATTCGAGCATTGATAAATAAAATGAGCCTCTTTACACATTGGACAAACTAAATTACCAGTGAGTGCAAAACATTGTTGAGATGATAGTTTATTGTTCCTAAATGAGAAGGTTTCTGTATTTTTTGGATTGAAATGTTTTATGTTTTGTGTATCTTGTTGCATCTTATGAGTTTTAGAGGTATCATATTGTAAGGCTTCAAGTGAAAAACATTTTTTTCCTAAAAATTCTGTTCTGTTAAAATTGATTTAATGTGGTAGTCCAAGAGCCCGCTTTGGCTAGGCGCACAACATTTCATAAAACCTGAAAGTTTGTCTGCGCACGTCACCAACACAGGTAAGAACGATGAGCGACTATGTAGTTTGGGTAGTGGTTACTTTGACAGGTAACTGGTAACAAAGGTGTAAAAAACAGCACCTTAAATACATTAAGATATAAAGTTCGGTTTTTTATATTTTCTTCAGAATATTTAAAATGACGTCATCCATTGCCGCACACTTAGTATGGTTTCAACCCCCTGCCGGACACCCTCAAGCTCTAAAAAATTGTGATTACACTTACGTTATAGTATAAAATCTGAATTTTATATATGTTACTTGGGAGGCTATGAGAAGAAGTTACCCCAGTAGCTGGACAGTTTTCATGGTTTTTTACCGCTTGCCAGAGGCCTTGAGAGTCCGCCGTAATTGCGAGCGTGAGGCAATATATGTTCAGGTGGTTTTGAGTGAGATGGTGAGTTTGCTCTATTGCGATCTTTTACTGCTTACTTTTTACTTACTCAGTATTATATCTTAAACTATTTTTTATACTTAACAAAAAATAAAAATACTAACTTAACAAAATAATTCCATAAAATTATTTATGACTAAAAAATACATGTAAAAAAAATTATCTAATAAAATTTTCATGTCTAAAATAAAAAAAAATATAAATTTTTAGAGTTTCGTTAATATTTTCGAGAAATTCAAGTTTTGACTGTGTGAGGTAATAATATTGTTTATAGTAAGAAATCCAATGAACAAATATTTTTATTATATTCATAGCCATCTTATAGAAAGTAAAAAATATTCTTAATATTATTACAGTCCTCTTGATTGATGTCAATATCACCTTCTTCGTCAGTTTCTGTAAAAATTTAACCGAGTTAATACAATATGAATAATAATAAAATCATGTACATAATTTGACATAATAATTACATACCTGATATAATTTCTAACGAATCACTGACAAAATTTGGTAGCTGATCCCCTTCAAACCATTTACAATGGTATATTGGTTATTTTCTTGTACCCAACCATTATTTTCTGGCTTATATATGGTTGGACATTTCAGGTGAGCATTGTTCCAAATACAACATATATAATTCGCTTGTAAAAATTGCTGTAACAGTTCGCTTTTACATGGTGGTAGATTGCTAGCGTCGAAATTCCGCAATTTTTTTCGGTCAAAAGCTTCGTTCACATCAGAGACCGTATATGAATCGATGAATATTTGAAGGCGCGCAGCATCAACATCAATTATATTACCGACATTGTATATGTTGCATATAAATTTCTGGACAAAATTAAAAACGTTTCGTTGTTCATCGTTGTATTCAATTAATTCATTGTTACCGAACTTCATGAAAGCTTTCTGGTACTCCTGATGTTTTATCAATATTTTGTAAGGTTTTAATTTTCCTTTCCTAAAAAATACAGGATTGTAATCACATCCTGTGATTGCATGAAACCCAGGTAAGCTCCGACAAATAGATTGTCCCAACTCTGCGTGTATTTTGGTTAGGTCAACATATCTTAAGTTATTTCCAGAACCTGTAAGGATCCAAACACATGAATCGTTTTTAAGATGATGCATGTTTCCAAGCATTATAGCAGCAATATCAATATCAACACTTCTGATTACTATATTTGCTTGATAGTTGATGTTACACGCATGATATACTATCTTAGTATCTGCTTCCTCATGTTCTGGGCAAGACAACTCTTCATCTACACTTGAAACAACGTGATTAGAACTATTAACAGTAAATGAATGACATTGTCTGAAATTTATGTTTATAATTTTATTTTGAATAAATGGCACCACTTCATCAGTAGCCCAATGTGAAATGAAGAAATCACCAAAAGCTTCTTTAAAATTCGAATTTTTCAATTCTTTCGCAAAATCATTTGGTCGAACTTGCTCAGGCCCAGTTATCGTAAACTCTAATTGTGCAGATTCAAATCGTTGTGAATATTCATAATCTTTGATCGACGGGGTAAAGTACTGATCAAAGATAACATCAATTCTCGATGTTTGTAATTGAGTGACCATTTGCAACATTTTTTTTGAAATATTTCCAACATTTTTCATTGTATGCAACAAGAAAAAACCATCAATGAATAGAACATCAATATGACGTGGTTGCTCATGCTGGACCTCTTTCTCTAAACTTTTCATCAAAGCAGATTTATCGGTTTTACAGATAGTTCCATCGAAATGGCACTGAAGTAATTGGGTAAGATAACATTTTTGAAATATCTACTTTATAATCCATGGAAATTCCCAGCATACGTCCAAATAAATCTCTTTGGATTTTAATTTCTTGAATTTTACCACCTACTTGAACTTTCTTTTTTTTTCTCATAATCTTTGGAGAAGTTGTCTATTGATGTTTTCGAATCGGTTAATATCTGATAAACACTCAGAAATGAATGCTTTACGGTGGTGATCTCCGTTTACTTCAATATTTAGAAGATACGCCTCTACCGTTGGTGATGCAGATTTCCCAGATGAAATATTAATCAATTGTTCTTTTGGTACTTCTGAGCTGAAGGGATTAATAAATCGATCGAACGTGGCAATGAAATTTCGTATTTTTTCGAATATTATGAAGATTCAAGTCTGCAGAAACATCTTGATGAGTTTGTAAGCCTAGTTCTAGATAAACTTGGCTTATTATTGTAGATCTCACATCATGATTCCGAGCCCACCGTTGACGGGCTGCAATTGAATTTGTAAAATGTATTACTCCTGTGAGCCTTCTAGCAGCGTCTGCGTTTATCGTTTGCTCTAACACTAGGTCAATAGGTTGTCTTGAAAACGGCTTGGTGGCCTTTTAATACCAAAGCAGCCTATTTTAAATCCTTCGTATAAATCAGGATGAGTTTCTGCAACTTTCAACAAATTATCATAATATTTTACGGTCCATCGTGCATAATTTTGTTGATTACATATAAAAAATATATTTGTGGTTTTGGGTAGCATCAATTTAAAAAGCTCCAAATTTCCAGTCCTAATGCTTCGTGATAGGTTCAGGTAATAAGGTTGATGTAAATTAAGTAAAACTGTGCAGTTTTACCATGTTCGCCATTGAGAGATTGTTGCTTGTAAATTCCGTAACTATTTATTAATTCTTTTAATTCTTCATTTTCTATGTGAAATGACGATATTTCGCTATTTTGAAGTCTTTTCACTTCTTCTATTACATCGTCCGTTAATGTTATATTATTATTTTGTAAGAGCAAGAACGATTTAAAAAATAGTATTTCCAACCCCAAAGCAACCATTGGGTGTTAAACCAGTTAAAGTGTTTTCCATCAAGAAATCCATTCACCGAACCATTTGCCAGTAAATTACTCTCAACCATTACATTTGTTAACCTACAGGCATTTATCACCTTACCTATTGCTTTAAAATAAGCCATCATTTTAAATGAAACGGTCCTAAATGTATGAATAAGTTATCAAAATAAGGTTTTTCCGTGGCTTGTATTTGGTATGCAACTTTGCAATGGCAAGATCATAATTATGTAACCTGTATGGAAGGTTGGTGTAAATCTTTTGCTTGGTTCTCTAGAACTATGGATGTACTGGTTGGAGATGCATTGATTGGGGTTAAATAAGAAATAATTTGTTGCGGACTGTCATTATTATCAATCCGGCTGTTGAAACCAACCCACATTGGTACATCAGGTAATTCCAAAGCATGACTGCCAACACTCTCAGTAACATTATGTACTATTGGAGTTGAATGATTATTTTTACGAGTATCTGACTCAAAAGCTTCAATATTTTCTTGAGATATTGATGATTGGAGTTCGACCGATTCAGAAATTGGAATCGATTGCAATAATGATGGAGATTCTACAGGTAGATTCTGAGAATGAGGTTTTTCTTGAGAAGTTGTAAATTAGATGGTTCGATGGTCAACTCAGGCATCAACGGCGTGGTTGGAGAGCGATTGTCTGTAGGTACACTGGCTGATGTTGTTTTTTCATTTTTTTGATAGAACCTACAGGTTCAGAAGTTAAATATTTTTTCATAACTCCTATGAATACTTTATAGCATTCCCGGTGATAACCACAGTCTGTATATTCATCGGGCAAAACAATGTCTTTATATTTTAGGTTATGTTTTTTTTTTGACATTCAAAATATTTTTACAATATTATTTTGCCGCTACTTTCTTTACAAACAAAATAAATTAATTTATTTTCCATGATAACACTTTACTTAAACTCGATTAAATTTATTTCACAAACTACACAAATAAATGATAAAACGTATACTGAACGTATAATAGTTCAACACGTAATACATTGTAAACGACAGATGGTGCAAGATCGCAATAGAGCAAACTCACCATCTCACTCAAACCCACCTGAACATATATTGCCTCGCGCTCGCACTTACGGCGGACTCTCAAGGCCTCTGGCAAGCGGTAAAAAACCATGAAAACTGTCTGGCTACTGGAGTAACTTCTTCTCATAGCCTCCCAAGTAACATATATAAAACTCAGCTCTTATACTATAACGTAAGTGTAATCACAATTTTTTAGAGTTTGGGGGTGTCCGGCAGGGGGTTGAAACCATACTAAGTGTCCGACAATGGATGACGTCATTTTAAATATCGTTCTAAAGAAAATATCAAAAAACCGAACTTTATATCTTGATGTATTTAAGGTGCTGTTTTTTTACACCTTTGTTACCTGTTACCTGTCAAAGTAACCACTACCCAAACTACATAGTCGCTCATCGTTCTTACCTGTGTTGATGACGTACGCAGACAAACTTTCAGGTTTTATGAAATGATGTGCGCCTAGCCAAAGCGGGCTCTTGATCTATGGGTAACTTGTTATAATCTTCTTTAACTTCCCATTCACGTTTGGTTCCGCAGTAAAGTTTGATTAAAATGTTAGGAGTTAATAAAGCGTCCCAACTGTCTGATGGTAAGCTTAACTTTTTTGAAGAAGCCAAATGTTTAAAAAGTCGATCTAATAATATTCTTAAATTTTTGGAAGATTCCTTTTAAATATATGGCAATTTAAAAAATGTGCTATTAACATGATGATTCAGAGGTTTATTTTCGTAACGTTTATGAAGTAAATCGAGGGAAATTTTATAATTACTAGTCGTAAATTCTAACGAGTCTATTAACATAAGCGCGTCATCTTTGCAACAAACTTTTAAATAAAAAAACTTGTCAATTTCACTTAAATCGCTTTGATTATGAACAATCGAGTAAAAAATATCTTTGAAACTGTTTCATAGTTATCGTGAAAACTGAGAAGACCCATGGCTGGCAATTTGGCAACAGCAGCTGTAGAAACGCCGAAATTCGAAGCACCTGCAGTTTGCGGTACCAGTACTGTGCTTGCTTGTTGAAGACAAGCTTTTGCAAAATTATTACTTCATAAAATTCATTTTCAAAGTCTAAACGTTTACTTTTTCTGCTTTATCTAAACATTCTAAGCTGGTTTATGTTCTATTAAATTCAAAAAAAAATCCTCTTGAACGCTCGTCAATCGGATTTCAACTTGAATTGAATTTTGATTATTACTTTTCTGCTCAACCTATCTATATGCGAGAAAAGTATTGGTTTACCCCAAAAAAAGTTGGAATTTTGAAATTTTTTTTTGAATTATTTTTACGTTTTCCATCAACAACAACACGAAAAAACGGTTTTTAGAAAAAAAATCCTGTGTGTATGTCGTCGTCGTCGGCCGCTTTTTCTTACATGTCTTGTTAGCACGATACAGCCTCCGGAGTGCAATAAGTCACCAATTTTATGATTGAATATTGTTAACGACATGTCACAGATGAACCCTATTGATTTTCAGCTCACCAGAGCCAGTACAACGGGTGCTATGATACTTGAAGTACGACATTTTGTCATTTTTTAAGAAATTTCAGTTTGTTAGCACAGTACAGCCTCCGGAGTTCAACAAATCACTAATTTTATGATTGAATATTATTCAAGACATCTCACAGATGAACCCTATTGATTTTCAGCTCACCAGAGCCAATACAACTGGTGCTACAGTACTTTAAGTACGATATTTTTGTCATTTTTGGAAAAGTTTCAGTTTGTTAGCACGATACAGCCTCCGGAGTATATACAAGTGACCAATTTTATGATTGGATATTATTCAGAGCATCTCAAAGATGAACACTACTGATATTCAGCTCACTGAAGCCAGTACAACGGGTACTTGTAGTACCAAATTTTTGTAATTTTAGGAGAATTTTCAGTTTGTTAACAGGATACAGCCTCCAGAGAGTATACAATTGATCAATTTTATGATTGAAAATTGTTCAAGGTGTCTCACAGATGTACCCTATTGATTTTCAGTTGACTAGAGAGAGTACAGCGGGTCCTATAAATCCAGATATACTACATTTTTGGAGAAATTTCGGTTTGTTTGCACGACACCTCCCCGGAAGTGTATACAAGTAACAATTTTATGATAGAATATTGTTCAGGGCCACAGATGCGGAAAAGTTAGTTTTAATCTTTAAAACCGTTTATTTATCTGTGTTTAAAAATACTTTAAATCGTTTCAACCTGTCAATAATAACTTCTCAAGCATGTTAAAGTTTTAAATCATCTTCCTCTGATTTTTTTGTCAGTGGCATTATTTAAATGAATCAAATCAATTGGCAACTTAATACACAAAAACCAGATATTTTTGGTTAATGAACAAAAAACCGCTGGTAAATCAGTTAAAAAGGTGAAAATGTCAAAGCAAATAGATATTTTGCGACAAAAACAAATTGAGGTTTGAAACGCTTTTAAAATGTGTGTGGCGTGTGTAGAATAACTTGGATGGACTCTTCTTTCTGATGATGCTTCACTGACTATGACCATGAAAATGTATCTCCATTTCTTGCCAATTCAATATCCGGGTCGTTTGGCCACCTCTTTTGTTATGATAATTTAGATTGCTTGCGAAGGACCACCACGTGCTCAGGGAAACCAGTAGACTGTAGTCTTGAATTTAAATGATTTGTTTCTTAACTTTTATTACAAAATTGCGCGACGGTGTGCTATATATAAATTATTTCGTTTTTGACAAAACCTCTATAAACTTCTCAAATCCAGATGTTTTAATTACTATATCTGAACAGGTATTGTTCAGGGCGTCTCACAAATGAACCCTATTGATTTTTAGATCACCGTAGTCAGTACAACGGGTCATGTAAATCCAGATATACTGCATTTTTGATCACTTTTGGAGAAATTTCAGTTTTTTAGCATGATACAACCTCTGGAGTGTATACAAGTGACCAATTTAAATGATTGGATATTGTTCATGGCGTGTCACAGATGAACCCTATGGACTTTCAGCCCACCAGCGCCAGTACAACGGGTCCTATAAATCCATATATACCACAGTTTTGGAGAAATTTCGGTATGTTAGCACGATACAGCCTCAATAGTGTGGGAAAGTTAGTTTTAATCTTTTTTTTTTTTTTTATCAATCGCATCAACCACGTAGGGTTATTAGCGAGTTAAAATGATGGAAGTTCACTTATTGTAGCTTGGTTATAGTCACTATATTTTGCTACTTAATTTGCAGTCTTTTAGGTAGTTTAAAAGTTTTTTAGTTTCTTGCTTTTCTTGTAATAGTTTTTTTAGTGATAGTGGTAGTTGATTCTTTTTCCGTTCCTTGTCGTATTTCGCACATTGGTTTATTTTTTCCTGCTAGTAAGTAGTCGTGTGTGATGCGCGTATGACCGATTCGAATACGAGAAAGGATCACTTGTTCTCTTCTATTTATGTTTTTACAGTTCCAACCGTGAGAATTTGTAGTGACTTCATATGATTTGTGTTGGTTATGTCTTGCTTCTTCCTGCCATTTATCGCAGATTTTGCTCTTGTAGAACGCTTTCAAATCAGTATGTACGGTAAAATCGCTCCTTTCTGATTGTTGATTGGTGAATGCATTTTTTGCTATTTGATCTACTCTCCCTTCTATTCCAGTATGGGATGGGACCCACATGAATTTAATATGTATGCTGCTGTTTCTGCAATTATGTAGCTCTTTCTTGATCAGTATGGCTATAGGGTGATTAGAGTACAGTTGACGAAGTGCTGTTAGTGAACTTTGAGAGTCAGATATTAAAAGGACATTTTTATGCTTGATTTTCTGGATTTTCTTGAGTGCTTCTAAGATGGCGAATAATTCAGCTGAATGAATAGATGTGAAGGGTGGGAGTATGTAGGATTTCGAAAAGTCCTCGGAGTAGAAGGCAGCTCCAATTTCATCTTGGTTTTTTGAAGCATCTGTGTATACCTTATAAATGCTACCGTATTTATTTAAGGCACTTAGGAATTCTTGTTTTATTCTGGCTGTTGGAGTCTCTGATTTATTAAGGTAGGCGAGGCTTAGGTCTAGGATAGGGAGTGTTATTGTCCATGGAGGAGGATAATTTATTGATGGGACGTCATAGATATTTGGGAAATGCGAATTTATTTTGTTTAAATATGTTTTGACTCTGTGATAGAAAGGAGGAGTAGTTGAACTGGATAAAAATTTGGCTTTAAAACGATCAGATAAGACGTTGTGGGCTACTGGATTTCTTTTGTTTGATATTACAGAGACAGCATAAGAGATGCTTAGATATTCTCTTCGGTAAGAAAGCGGTAACTCTCCAGTCTCCCAATGTAAGCTTTGGATAGGACTTGTACGATGGGCACCCAAACAGATGCGAAGAGCTGTGTTTTGTATAACTTCCACTGACTGAAGAAGGCTTTTGTTGGCAGAGTTATAGGCAATCGCTCCATAGTCAAGTTTTGATCTGATCAATGATTTATAGATGTGCAGTAAACTTGAGTAGTCTGCGCCCCAGTTTTTGAATGCTAGTGATCTGAGTAAATTAATTCCAGGTTGGCATTTTTTCTTCAATGTCAGAATGTGTGATTTCCATGTCAGCTTTTGGTCGAGTATCATTCCTAGAAAACTTATTTCTCTCACATATTCTATTTTCTGTCCATAAAGGTACAAGTTTTCAAGTTGTGGTTGAGTCCTTTTCGAGAAACATAAAGCTTTGGTTTTTGTCGTGTTGAAATGCAGTCCACTTGTTTTTGACCAATCCTCTATTGTAGCTATTGTTTGTTCGATGGTTTTATGTATTGTAGTCATATTTTTCCCTCTGCAATAGATAACCAGGTCATCTGCATATAGTCTGCATTTCACGGGTGATTTACAGTTTGCTATAATTGAATTTATTGCTATGAGAAATAATGTCGTGCTGAGATTTGACCCTTGTGGAATGCCATTTTCTTGGGTGTTCAGCTGTGAGTATACGCCATCTACTCGTACTTGGTACTGTCGTTGATCTAGAAAGTTCGATATATATTTCAATATGTTATCCCGTATTGACCAGTCGTAAAGAGTTTTGATTATTGAGTATTTCCAGACTGCATCGTAGGCTTTACGAATATCAAAAAATACTCCGATGCAGTGCTGCTTTATTGCAAAGGATTCATGGATCTCAGATTCTAGATCGATAAGATTGTCTAACGTGGAGCGATTTTTACGGAAACCACACTGTTCGGGTATGATTAGTTTTTCTGATTCTAGGTGCCATAAAAGTCTGTTATTAATTATCTTCTCAAGAACTTTTCCCATGCTACAGGTGAGTGAAATTGGTCTATATGTTTCTGGATCTGATTTCGCTTTACTTGGCTTAGGAATGGGAATTATAATGGAAACTGTCCATGCTCTGGGATATACTTTCTTTGTTAAGATTAGGTTATATATCTTTAGTAAATGTTCTTTGGTTTGTTTACTTAGATTTCTTAGAAAAATGAGTGGAATATTATCAGGACCTGGGCTGGAGTTTTTAGAGTTTTGGAGTGAATTTTCAAGTTCGTCAATGGTTATTGCATAGTTCAAACTGTTCGTTTGCTGGTTATTATTATTATAGTCAATTTCTTGCTGCTCTGCTTTGTTTTTATGATTCAAAAAATCTGGTGTGTAGTTTGAGTTGCTTGAGTTTTTTTGATATTCACTTGATAAGATGTTTGTTATTTCATTTCGGTTTTTATAAATAGTGTTATTTATCTCCAGAAAGTTTATTGTATTGGATTGTTTTGGTTTGGATATCCTTTTGACTTTTTCCCATATAGTGGACATTGGAGTTGAGCTGTTTATTGTTGAAACATACTCTTTCCATGATTCCCGTTTCGCTTTTTTTATTGTGTATCTGGCTTTGGCTCTCAATCGTTTGAATTCAATTGAATTTTGTTCCGTCTTGCTTCTTTTGAATCTGTTAAAAGCTTCTTTCGATTTCTTCACAGCCTCTTTGCACTCCAAGTTCCACCAGGGAACCGTTTGGTGTTTGTTATTGTGTTCGTACCGTCCAATATGTTTATCTGCTGATTGCGTTATTAATTCTGTGATAAAGTGTACTTCTTGATCAATATCCGCATCTTCCTTTAACTCGTGGAGATTTTCTTGTATAAATTCTTGGAATTCGTTCCAATTTGCTGATTTTATTTTCCATTTTGTTATTGGGTCCGGTGTATTTTCCGGTTCGCTGCTAATTATTATGGGATAGTGGTCACTATCATATAAATACGTTGATACATCCTAATTAAGTATTTGTGAGAGAGATGGGTGACATATTGTTAGGTCGATTGCTGAATCTTCACCAGTTCTTATGTCATGTCTGGTTTTTTGGCCGTCATTTAGGAGGTTAAGATTGTACTTTTCTAATAGATTTTCAATTTTTTTTCCAAAAGGTGTCTGCTTAGTAGAGCCCCAGATATAGTTGTGGGCATTAAAGTCTCCCACTATTATCTGAGGAGCTGGAATTTGGCTCAGCAGCTCAGTGAGTTCTTCTGTAGTAGGTTCCTGATTTGGGGGAATGTATATGTTACACAATGAAAAGGTCATTGTATCTTTCACTCTAACGGCGACTGCTTCAATAGTAGTTTTTAGATGAATTGATGTTGCATCTATTGTATTTCTAATATATGTTGCTACACCTCCACTGGCTATTCTTGCATTTTCTCGATTTTTAGAGAAACAATTATAATTTTTTAGATTATGGATTCTATTGTTTTTGAAATTGGTTTCTTGTAGGCATATTAGCATGGGCTTGTATTTTGAAATTATTAATTGCAAGTTTTCTAGGTGGGTATAGTACCCATTTATATTCCACTGAATTAAGGAAGTGAAGGTAAACAAGATTAATAGGTTTCAATAGAGGTATCTGTGTCCAGTTCTGTTTGGTATTCAGGGTTTATCTGTTTGAGAATTTTATTTTTAATTCGAGTGCATCTCATCTTCATTTTTTTATCCTTTAAATAGGGGTATATTGTGGTAAGTAGGTCTGTGACTTCCGTTATTTCTTCGGTGTACATTTTCACGATACTGAGAGGATCTGTACACCCTTCACAATTTTCAAAAAAATCTATAAGTTCTTCATAGGTTAGAGGATAATTGATATCTGTATTCTTGAAAAGCGCTTTAGTGTGACTTAACATTTCTCCTATTGATTTTTTTGGTTTTTTGTTTTCGGTTTGTTTTATTTTCTTTTCACTATTTGTTGGTTTTACAAATGTAGGTAGGTGTTCAGTTGTTGTTGGTGATGGGGAACGTTCTGTTGATGTTCTTTTATTTTGTGGTTTGGTTGTTTCGATTTCATTTCTGTTGACAGTCGGTGTGTTGTCTTTACTATTTTCGGTGTGTTTAACTACTTGGGTATTCATTGTTTGAGGTTCGGAAATTTGTTCTGAGTTTTGGTTATTTGATTGATCCTGTTGATATTGTGAAATGTTGTTTGTTTCTTCTTCAGTTTGATTGTCGGCTGGATTTTCTGGTGATGATTCTGTTGATGGGTTAAAGTGAGTTGAAGTGATTGCTCTATTTGGGCAGTTTTTTGTTGTATGAGTAGTTTGTTTACATTGTAAGCATTCTTGATTATCAATGGACAAAAATATCCTATATGAGGTTTGTTCATATGTGATTAAAAATGAATCGGGAAGGGACTGGTTATTGAATGGAGATATAAATATTTGTCTTCTAAAACTTAGGATATGTTGAAATGCTGGGTCTGAGATTCCTATTCGCAAGAAAGATAAGGGTGAAAGAGGATTGATCCCTAGATTTTTAAGTTCATATTCAAGGACTGAGTGGGGGATAGAGGGACAGACATTGGATAATATTAATCTTTGACTAGGAGTGACTAGTCGACGTGCCTGTAGTATTTGTTGGTTTATTTGGATTTCACCGTGATTGTTGATGAATGTGTTCACTAAATTTTCATTTGCCAAATAAATACATATTCTGTTGTTTGATAGCTTTGAGCAAAAAATTATGTTATTTGGTTGGATTGTTTGGCATAGTGCCTTTAGGTAGTCTTCTAGCCTAGTGTTTTCGATTGCGTCGAATAGTATAGCTTGATTTCTGGATGGGAAATTGTTTGTTCTGGTTTGTTGGTTTGCTACTGAGGAATATGTTTTGGGTTGTTGTGTTGTGTTATTAGTGGGTGTACACCCTATTTGAGATATGTTGTCATCCATTTTTAAGTATCATTTAGGTTTTCCTTAATACGGATCTGGCGAAGTATTTTCTGTTATTTATATCTGATATTTAATTCAGATTCACTTCTAGTTAATGTGTTGTTTTACTAATGTTTTAATAAAAAGTTAACCTGATATTCTTACTTGCTTGTTTTGGTTCACTTTGAAAATATTCACTAATTACTTTTTAACTACTTAATCGTTTCGGAGCGCACAACTGTACTGTACAAAGGTTTAACACCGAATGTTTTTTAATCTTTAAACCCGTTTATTTTTTGTTTAAATGTTCTTTTTGTAGACTGTTATTGTCCTTTCTCAATTCTTCCACTTCTAGTTTGTGTTCCTTATTTTCTTTTAGTAATCCAAGTCTCTCAACATCCTCATTAGAATCTTGCTCTCTTATCTCATATTATTTAATACATTTTTATGGTGTCCTCACTGTTTTCTTTCTTTTTTTTAATGATACCAAGCTTCTCCTCTTCCTAGCGATCCATTTCCATTTTACCATATTTTTGTCAGACCGTAAACAGAAATTATTTCACCTCGACGGTTCGGTGAACAAATTTCTTTTCAATCCTCAGATTCTATGATTTTTGTTTCATAACGGCGATACTGTAAATAAAAACTATCAAGATTTAATTTTTTTTCAATTGGTTGTGATAAAAGTATGTAAATAATAATTACATTTATCCTATCCAGCAGACATTTATAAAAAGTAATATTAAAAAACTTGGTTTATCAAACACTTTTATGATTGTACTTCTAGACACGTTGGAATAAACATTTACCAATTATGATTAGCATTGTTATATAAAATTACTAACTTCCATTTAATATGGGAATTTTAAATTTGAATTGTGATACATACCAATAATTCACTTGGTTCTGGAATGAACTGGCAGTGTAATAAACCACTTAAATCTTTAGCGGCTTGAACTCTAACTTCATGCCGAGGATCTTCCAATAATTCCAACACTATAGACTGTATCTGGAAAATAATTAAAATATTTTTAATCACAACTACATTATGCTTATCTTTAAAAGATAATAATATTAATTGAGTCTATTCACCACAAATATATTAATACAGTTCCTCTATTTAAAATGTAAAAGAAACATTAAAACAAGGAAAACTATTCATATTTGTATGCAATACTTTCGATACACACTGTATTATATGTATAATCAATAATTTTGAAAGATTCGGTATACAAATCAATTTTGACATTTTAATTTTCGGATGACGTTTATGTAAAATATATTTAATGATAGACAGATTATTTTACAATTTGGAGAATATATTTGAAATTTTAAAATACATATGTCTCTGCTATCAGAATTACAATGGTAATAAAAGAATTCAAATCTCTCTTTGTTATAGGGAAACATAAATTAGTATTTTTTTAAAAAAAAGGAATTTTTCGTAACCACAGGAAAAGAGATTTATTTATTTGAAAAAAGTTTAGTTAGTTGAATTTGAAACCCCCAAGAGACAACATCGAGATAAAAGTTGTCTCAAATTTTGTTGAGAATTTAATAAAAATTATAACTATACAATTAGATTATAAAGCCATACTTTGTAAAGCCAGTGCGTGCATAATTCATAGAAGAATTGCATCGTATCAAATGTAAGTGGTTCCAGTTTCTAAATCAGATATTTAATAAGTTTTGCAGAATTCTAAATACATTTAGAATACGTACGAGTTTTCCTGTCCTATTTGGTGAGTCCACTCCAGCTAAAAATTATTTCTCGAGAATTAACAGGCCTTTTATATACATTTCGAAAATAGATGCATCTATAGAATAATAATATTAGCTAAACCAAATTAACGTTATACATAAAAGATCTTACATCAAGTGAAAAATTTTGAATAGACAATTTGAAGACAAATTTGCGTTATTTGACATTGATATACGTCAAGGGTATATTAAAAGAGTTGAACTTTTGCATAAAAAATTTTACAATTAGTCGAGTTTTAGAATAGGTTGTAGTAATATTAAGTTTGGTAGAAATTATTATCTTTGTTTCGTTTACAATATTTTGGGAAATAATAAAACTTTTATAATTTGTTATCTGATTATATAATATATAATTTTGCTTCCAACTCACTGTGGTATTTATTCAGTATCTATTTTCAACGTATTTAACATTTTGCATGCTATAGTAATTTTGATTTAATCAGTGACATTTGCTTAATTTCCAGTGACAATTAATTTGTAAATGTCATAAAATAATTCAAGTGCCTTCTATTATAAAAAAAACAGTTACTCGAGATTCGGAATATAGAATAATATTTGATTTGAATAATACTTGAAAATTACAAAATTTGAATTATGATTTTAAAATTTTTTGATCCCACCCTGAGACTAGAGTGATTAAGTATATTGTGAATTAATTTATCTTTCTAAATCCAGAAATTAATATTTATCTTGGCCGGGCATTGTTTGACAACTACTGTCAAAAGTAAATTAGGTTACGTACGCTACTAAAGGTGTGTGTACAAGAGTGAAAACGTCGACAAGTAATAATTGTATATCGTTATATTCATATATCAACTATAATACAACTATAAATTAGATTGAATATATAATAATATGTACAAAAATCTTAATATATTGCCAAAAGGCAGACTTCAAATTTCTTGAATAATTCAAGAAATTGCTCTCCCACTCAACCAGTAAATTTACCAATAGTAATTGGAATATATTAATTTAAATTTCAACCCACAACATAAGATGCTTGAAAATCAGTCAACAAAATAAACATTAAAAAACAACTTTTGTACAAAACCAAACATTGGGACAAAATTCAAGTAACAGTGACATATTGATAAATTCATTCATTATTTTAAGGTTTAAGCTACCTTTTAGAAAATTACTTCTCATTTTATTCTTAAATCTGAACAATATTATAAGAAAAACAACATACAAATGCCCTAGGACTACCCATGTGCGGTTCTAGGTATTTTACACTATCTGACATGGGCAGCATTTGTTCCTTAAGAGGGGCCTCCTCACAGGTATATAAACCTAAAAACGTATACAATAATAGCTACTTATCTAGTCATTATTAGGTTCAAAATATTTACGATAGATGTCGCTAGTAGTATTGAATCGGCTTTTACTTATAGAACCTATTTTCTCTATCTGTCTTTTCTCTCTTGACGATTCAAACAAACGTATTTCTGGTTCAGCTGTTTCGATGTTTTGGTTTCAAATATTTCAACTCTTTTTGAGCACAGGCCACTAACCTTTTTGAGGTTGTATCCAAACAAAACCTGCTGCCATAAGAATTTCCATTTGAGTGTAGATTTTTGATTATTTAAGCGTTTCATAAGTGTTATTGAAAGGAATAAATTGTTAAAAAGTAAGTAATCGTATCTACCCGATATCGAAAATAATAGTTATGATAATGTAAATTATCCTTTGATTTTAAAAGCTATGTTTGAGGTTATGTTTAGTGGATTATTTGATTAATGTGAAAATATAAGATAAATAATACTGATCGTTTGTTCTATACTCTGTTCGCTCCCAAGAAAAACCGCTTGTAAACCAAACCCACGAGTGATCCATTCTAAATCGGCTGCGTATTGGACGACTCGCTTTGAAATATTAGCAGTAGGGGAATAGAAGTTTTTACAGGTTCGTACATGCTGACTGTGATAGTATTAAAATTAATTATTGTGTATAGTATATATTTACGAGTTAATTTACAGTTAGTTTTTTGAGTTGTTAGAATTGTATTCTTTGTTCTGATAATAATTATTAATATTTGCTTATTTGTAAAGTTAATTATTTAAAAACAAAACTATGTCGAGTACATACAGTGTCAGTGCTAACAAACAATATAATGTAGGGTTATCTCCCCCAATAAAAAGGTCTAGAAAATGTCATTTAGATGTTGGCACAAAACACATGATTTTAGATATTTTTAAAATTATTTCTCGCCAGAATCCTGATATAGCTGAATGACAAAATATGCAGAGTCACAGATTTGTCCGGAACTTTCCGATCAAGTGTGTATAAAGTAAAAAGAGAATATCAACAATCACATTCATTTCTGGAATCTCGTACTAATCAAAACCGAGTGAGGTCTATAGACGTTGTTGATAACGTAACAAGAAATGCTGTTAGATTGTTTGATTATGGAGAATCTTTTTTCCATTATGTGTAAATAATGTCATAGATACAATGCATATCTTGTAAGTAACGTATATTTTACATTTTATGCTAATAAATAAATAAATTATTGTGTGAATACTCAATGTGCCCCTGTCCAACCTTATTCACTTGCATAGGTCATTCAATATGCGCGTGATTTTATTTACATGCAGCTTTTCTTGAGAGCGAACAGACTTTACTATCATCAAAACATCTTTCAACATTCTCTTGAAATCCTTTTTTAATGATAATATAGGTTTGTTAGCGAAAAATGCTTAATTGAAGTGAAGTGTTCTTTCAAGTATACGAATGAAGAAAAACTAAAACCGCTCTCAAAAGACAAGAATTACATAATTCATTTTTATGAAAATATAATAGTGATAATTGAAAAATACAACTATTATCACCAGATACAAGGTGCATTACATATTGCATTAAAGGACAAGTGCTATTTAATATTATAGATACCAAGTGACATCATTGTGGGAATTGCTAGAAATCAAGAATGGTAGAAATATTTATATATTTAAAAACATTCTGAGTTCGGTCCTGATACCTATACCATACTGGTGTGTTGATATCAGCACCTATTATTTTAATAAGTTAGTAGGGAACAATTATTCAAATTTGTATTTGGTTTGTGTAAGTGTACCAACAACGTTATCAACTTTGAGGAAAACCAGTGAGTTATGTTTTTCTTCCCCATAATTTGATGATATATTCAAATCCATACAGAAACACAATCAGATAGGATATTTTTTAATTATCTTATCGCTTGGGCAACCGGTTTTAATAGCCGGACTGTTCAATAGCGAACATGACCGCATTTAAACAAATATCCATTAATATACCATCAACAACAATGAACGTAGAAACAATTGAGTCTTCTGACTACAGAAGTACTCAAACGATAACTAATCCCATCTCTCAACCTACCTACTCACAAGCAGCGTCTAAGAAATTTTACCCATCAAAAGCACTGGCCCTCATATTTCCATCTTTAGACGGTGTGAAATTAGAAGAATATGTATATGCACTAGGTCCTAAAGTTCAACCAAAAAATATAACGTTTGCATCAAGAATTTCAAACAACCGAATTTGCATATATTTATCAAGTAAATCTACTTTAGAAGAATATTTAACAAAAGATGGTAAAATATCTATAAATAACGAAATTATATCAGCAAGAAGATTGATTACCCCATCAAGTCGTATTTTACTATCAAATGTTTATCCCTCTATTCCCGATGAAACTCTTAAGGCAGAATTAAAAAATATGGGCTTCAATTTGGCTATCACCTGTAAGTTCCGTAAGAGCGGGTTTTTCTAAAACAGAATATGGCCATATCGGTAGTTTCCGACGTCAAGTATACTCGACTCCTCTACAAGACGATACAAATATCCCAGATTCATTCCTAGTCACCTATGAGAACACTTACCACCGTATCTTCTCGTCCATCGACGAAATGTCCTGCATTAAATGTAAACAGCCTGGTCACATAGCATCTCAATGCACAATAATCTCCACTACTCCAATAGAATCACATTCCCCAACTACTGTTATTCATAACACAAATTTATCAACATTGCCATCAGAATCTGAAACATTACCAAATTCTCAGGAAAATAGTACTGTATCACATCCAACATCCTCATCTAATCCAATTCAACAAATATCTGTACCATTCACTTCGAGTCTAGTTAAATGAAAATCCTCAGATCGACACTCACCAGAAATTGACAATAACACAGAACGTCAATTTGCAAAACCTGTTACCCAGCCTCCAAAAAAAAACAAATAAAAAAAAGCCCATACAAGAACTACTTAAGCCCACTAAGTCTGTTATCGATGATCCCGACTCTCGTTTTCCTCTTAACTTCGACCAACTCATTGATCTATTCGATAACTGCTATGGTACACCCAATCCCGAATTGATGGCTCAAAATTACACCAATGACTTGCCAGCGATGTGTAAAATGCTTGACGAAATATATCCACATCTTTCTGATCGCAGTATTAAAACCAGATGTACTAAAATTCGGAAAATATGTAAGCATGCTTGTAATCCTCAAACTACTGACACTGAAAGCGATTCATCGCAGGAAACTTACTGAAAATCAAATATTTTAATTCTATTTTTTTTCATTGCGTTCAATAATATAGTGCAGTGGAACACCAACGGCGTATACTCACATCTAGAAATGCTACAAATATTAATATCAGAGCAAAACCCATCGATATTATGTGTACAAGAAACACATTTCACAAATAATAAGATTTATACACCTAAAAACTTCAACGGCTTTTTTCTGAATAGACAAAATTGGGGACGAGCCAGCGGCGGCGTATCAATTTATGTTAAAAAAAGAGATAGAATCATGTTGAATTCCATTAGTAACTAATTTAAAAGCAAAATGCAGTTCACATACAAGGCATAACCAAATTAAATATATGTAACATATATCACCCTTCCAGTAAGGATATTAACATTTAGAGCATAACCAATCTTACTGGTCAGATTCCTCTTCCTAGACTAATTGTCGGAGATTTCAATGGCTATAATTTATATTGGGGTTCCCCTATAATGACCCATGTGGTAAAACAATATACGACACAATTGAACAAAATAACTTATCACTCCTAAACGATGGCCGTCCCACACGCTTCAACAGATATAATGGTAATTTGTCACACATTGATTTAAAATTTTCCGATTCCAACAGAGCACTTAACATTACTTGGAACGTACTTTCAGATCTTCACAGAAGCGACCATTTTCCAATAATTTTAACAAATAACCGATATAACCAGACATCACATCACCCTACTAGTAAATGGAAGTTAAAATCTGCAAACTGGGCATTGTATAAAAACCTTGTAGATAACCTTTTAAATCAAACTAACTTTAACGAAATCGACAATAGTGAATTATTGAATAAATTTATGTCCATCATCACAAAAGCCGCGGATATAGCGATAGGTAAATCATCTCTATCTCACAATCATGGTCCTACCGTACCATGGTGGAATAATGCATGTGAAAAAGCGATAAAATTGAGTAAACAAGCATTTAATAAGTATAAAAAACATAATACCATACAAAATCAACAATTCAAAAATCTCAAGAGCTAGAGCGCGGTACATAATAAAAAGATCTAAGAAAGACTCCTGGATAAACCTTGTATCTCGCATAAACATCTCTACGCCCCCCACAGAAATTTGGGATAGAATCAGACGAATATCTGGTATCTACTCCAATTTTAATATCAACATAGTGACAGAACGAGGACAATATCTAACGAGTACTCAGGAAATTTCCGATACATTAGCAAACACTTTTGAACGATTTTCCAGTAATAAGAATTATGAATGTAAATTTCTTGAGTATAAACATCTTACTGAAAAATTCAATCCCATTCGTACCGATTCCAACAATAATTCTCCCCTTAACACTTCCATTTCGTTGAATGAGTTCTACGATGCCCTGAAAAAGGTCAAAGATAGCCCCGGTCCAGATAATATTCCAACAGCATTCATAAGGAACCTTTCCAACCAAGCATCAATATTCTTATTAAATATTTTCAATTATTACTGGCTTCAACAACAATTCCCTGATACTTGGAAGGAAGCGGCAATAGTACCAATCTTAAAACCAAACTGCCCCAAAAATACTGCTAATTCCTATAGGCCTATCTCCCTTGCCTCTTGTGTCTGCAAATTATTAGAAAAAATAGTTAATAACCGACTCGTTTGATTCCTGGAATGCAACTCCTTACTAATCAGGGAACAAAACGATTTTAGAAAAGGACGCTCAGCAATTAATAATATAATTGACTTCACGAACCATTCCTTAACAAGCAAAAAGTTCTAGCCATATTTTTTGACATCAAACGTGCATATGATATAGCTTGGAAGCATAAAATTTTATTAAAATTAGACGATTGGGGAATAAATGGAAATATGCTTGCATTCATTAAAAACTTTTTACATAAACGATCCTTTCGTATAAAATTGAACGGGCATTTTTTGAATAACAAAGAACTAGAAAATGGCACCCCTCCAGGCTCGATAATAAGCGTAACACTTTTTTTAATCGCAATGAACGATATTTTAAATAATCTTGAACAGCCATTGAAGGGGAAATTATATGCAGTTGATTTAGTTTTATATATTAAGTGAAAAAACATAAACTACATGTCGTGCAGCAACATATTCGATATCTTGAAACCTGGTCTGAGTCTACAGAATTCCAATTCTGCACAGAGAAAACCAAATACATCATTTTTTCCAAAAATCCATTTTTCTTCAACCCTATACTCAAGTTATACAACAATAATTTGAATCTTTGTGATCATATAAATTATCTCGGTATGATTTTGGATTACAAACTGACTTGGACAACTCACATTAACGACCTGCTTTGCAAAACTCACTAAAGTTCTAATCTGCTCAAAATACTATCTAATAGAAATTGGAACGCTGATTCAATGTCTTTTATACGTATATATCGTTCACTAATCAGATCACGTCTTGATTATGGATGCGTAGCAAAAAAACAGTACTGAATCTTTTAAATCCAGTCCAGTATACTGCGATCAGAATTTGCCTGGGTGCATTTCGTTCAAGCCCCTCCGAAACCCTTCTCAATGAAGCATCCGAAACCCCCTCCACCTTCCACGGATTTACCTTAGTCTCTCTTATGCGATCAGTATATCTGCAAATCCCAATCTCCCAGTTTATAACAACACCTTCTCCAATCATTATTCGGCTGACTATAAAAAAAGGAAAAGAACAGATCCACCACTTTATGAAATAATTAACAGATCCCTCAACCTTCTAAATATATCTATTCCTCCAACGATTCCTCAATTAATTTCCTCCCCTCCTCCGTGGATAATAAAACTACTAATATGTGATAATCCTTGACAAGTTTTGATAAGAACGAAACAAACCATACCCTAAATAGAGGAAAATATCATGAGAAAATATCTTATTTCCAATAATATACCCATATCTACACTGATGCCTCTAAAATGGATACTGGAGTTGGAGCCGCACTTGAAACTCCAAATGCAATAATCAAATTTAGACTACCTCATATTACAACCATTCTAGTTGGAGAACTGTATGCGATATTTCAAGCTCTAGTCCATACCAATAGAGAAAATTTAAAACACTTGCTCATAATAACGGATTCATTGAACTCAATTGAAAGTTTGCGCCAGACATATCCATCAATTCCAATAATGATACTAATTAAGCAGAAACTATCCCAGCTATACAATTCAGGAGCAGTTATACAGTTTTTATGGGTGCCTTCAAACACAGGAATAGAGGGAAATGAGAGAGCCGATGCAGCAGCCAAAACTGCAATTCAGGATCCTAATGCCACCGAAGTCACGAGAGCTACGATGTCAGATATCAAAATACATATTAAGGCATTGGTTAACAACACTTGGCAACATCAGTGGTCCCAATCTCACGATAAACTTAGAGAAGTGAAAATAACACTTAAACCGTGGAGGAGCGTTCCAGAAAATAGGAAAGAACAAGTTATCTTGACCCGTCTTCGAATAGGTCACACCCGATTTTCCCATAAACATTTAATGTCAAAATCCGAACAACCCCGCTGTACAGTGTGTCAATGACCTTTAACAGTCAAACATGTATTAATAGACTGTCCCAAAGTTTTCACAGCAAATAGTGTCATTTAACATCCCACCTACTATGTACCATTTGCTCTGAGAAGAATTCAATATGGAAAACTTGGTTTTTGAACGTTTAATATTATAATCGTTTGTGTTCTTATACCTGTAATACCTGTAGTACTAGTTAATATTTATTATTGTAACATTTGGTAGCTCTAATGACCTAAAGGGTTGATGCATTTTATTTTTCTTAAATAAAGAAAAATAACAAAAAAACATTCTACCTTTCAAAATTTGTACCATTTACATAATAAAATGTTTTCATAATTATAATTTTTTTTGTATGTTTCATGCTAAGAAAATTAAATTGCGGAAAAGTTGCAAATTTACATGATTGAAAATCGGCCATTTAGTCTGAAAACTCAGAACATTGTGTCACAACTTTGCCTCAATCTAACCATATTTGTATCAGTTTCTGTTAAATTAAATTTGTAATAATGATTTTATTAATCTTTTTTGTAAAATATTTTTTATTTGTTTCTTTTCAATAAAAACACACCAATTTTTTGAATTCATTTGAATGATTAAGATGGGTCAGTGGAAAATCAGACATTCTGTACTATAATAAATATAAAAACTACCTGCTTACTTACTCTGTACTTCAAATTTGTAATACCACAATTATTCAAACATATTGCCTAAATGATTTGTTTTCAATAAAACACTTTTGCTATAATTTACTTGAATAATTGAGAAAAGTCAATGGAAAAACAGGCATATCCGTTTATTACAAACTGGTGGAAAATGCAAAAAGTATATATAACATTTCGATTCATAAGCTGGAAAATACGAAATGTCTATTTTATTCAATTAGTAAAATGCAATTGTTACTATTACCAATATAGTTTTCATCACTAACTAGGGAGGCCGACGTATATATGCAGATGCAATCTGTGGCTGTGTACAGGTCCCCGGAGGAACCAAAAGGCCCCGATATGAGGATCAATAAATATAAGGCACTTGTGGAATCACTAGCAACAGCTAAAAATATTTGTGGAGGAGTACATGTGGAGTAAATATAAACAGCATTTACGAAGCACAAATTTACTTATTCAGGATGAAAATTATTTTATTATAACCACCTACAAATACAATACATACTAACAACCTATAAATTTGGAATATTTTTATGGACACAAAGCACATGACAACGACATTTGACCGTCGTCATCTGTCACTGAAGTTCATCCATCCATCAAGACGGTGGAACGGTAGAACTAAAGTAAAAAGTTGTTCGTTTGCAAAATGTTTCATGCAACAAATCTCAAAAAATACAATGATTTGAGATTTGATATTTTCAGAATCGATTTCTATAGGCTTCCTTTTGGGGATGAGATTTTGGCGTTCAAGTTGGTGCCCATAAATTGTCAAAATCACACCATCACTTAATGACATATCTTTTTTATAACAATATAACACATAACCAAAATACCTGATCCCCAAGACATAGGTCCATGTTTTATTGTGTTAACATTTGAAGACTTAATTTCACAGCGTTCTTTAGATCTATTGTTTACAAAATGACCTAAATTTTGTTGCAAGTCACGGGTGCCAACTGTTTTGAGGTTCCTAAAATGTGAGGCCCCTCTTAAGACCCGTTTCACAAAGGACTGATGATCAGGACTGACCATCCATGCTATTCATTGTTTTATATGTGCCGTTCACATGTCCGCGTATCATCGGTCGACCGTTCAAAAACGCGCGAGCATCGGTCTAGCCCGTGGCGTTTGGGGATCATCGGTTGGAGTCGCAGCAATTTGATAAATAGATATTTTCACATGCAGGCTTATCATCAATTGTAGTTTCGATGCAGTGTTGAGAGCCAGTTTAATTTTACTGTTAATTTTTTTTTGTTGCAACGCAAAATGAGCAAAAACCATGTATCTGGGTAACATCTTCAGAAGAATACAAGAATCGTGGGTGAAGTTTAATTAACCTTTTTACGCTCATAGCGACAACGACGCGAAGCTGTGTACTTCTCAGATTCATGTTGACAACTGATAATATGCGTTATTATGAAAAAATTTTACTCAACCGATGATCGGCAGCGACCGATCATCAGCACTGATCATCAGTCTTTTGTGAAACGGACCTTATAGTTTGTGAAAATTATTTGAACGGATTTTGTTCATCGATTTATTATTTTCCACTTTCTTATTTAATTCGCTCTGAAGATATCTGGTAGCTTAGCCAGCATCCTTTTATATGGATATGTCCCCATACACTACCCTAGAAAACGCTTGCTTCAACTGGATAAATGGATAAATGGATAAATTTGTGTTGTTTCTTGTTACTTGAATACCATGAAATTAAGACATGTTAATTATTTCAGAAATGATGCTTAATCCCCATGATGCAATAGTTCTGAACACGTTTTATTAATTAGAAACGTTCATTATACCTTAGTTAGATGAAGTTATTCAGTAAAATGTCTGAAAATGAGAGTGATAGAAGAATGCAAATTGAAATTTTGTAATCAGCAGCTACGATAGCTGTACATGTCTATGTCAATAAAAATAACGAACCTGCTGGTTGTGAATAAGTTTTAGTTAAATTTCTCATCTACAGTAACAAAACACTTTCCACCTTGATGTGGAAATACAAAAGCGTCAAGCAATAGATATTGTTGATTTGCTGTTGCTAATATGAGGTCTTTCAGTGACGATAGAAAAAAATCAGTTTGCACCATTTTGTCAGTGCAGTTATTGTACTATACTGATAGGCAGATAATTTACATAAAAGCAGATATTATAGGTAAAAGTGATTAACTAACCTCTAAAACCCACTCCCTTCTTGAATTAATAGCAGCCATGTTGTAAAATGTATAAATAGGCAAAAATTCTGCTATTACTGCCCTGGCTGACCATGAAGGACATTTGGCAACTCTCTTAATGACGTCTATAGCATCCGGAATGTGTTTGGGAGAAGTACCAGTCTCTGACAATACCACCAATAAATTAGTTGACAGTGTTGCTAACTCCTCATCAACTTCGTTATTTTGAAATAATGCAGCTAAAGGTATTAGTTCGAGGAACTCCTTTCGTGCAAAGTAGTTCATTCGAACCATGTATGTCATAACGAATTTAGAAACTGAAAAAAATAATGAATAATATTTAGGGAAGTGGGGATGAAGTAGTCTGTATTTCTATACAGAATTATTTACTGCTGGTTAGTCGATTGTAGATGGTGCCATAAGTTTTCAAAATTGGGTTTCCTATGCTAAGTATAGAACAATTGTTTATATTTAATTTATATCAAGTGCATTTACTTAACTAGAACAGTTGAAGAGTGAATATACTAAAGGCACCAAGTACCAAAAAGTTTTATAGATATTTGCACTGCAAAGTGTCATTTTATTTTCAAGCTTTCGTAAAGTAAAACTAAGGTGCTATGTACTACATTTTTAAAGTTTACCTCTTTATAGGGTATAAATATGAAGGTCAGGCCAATCATGTAAAAGTGCATCTTTGTTTTTAGAAGTTTGGATAAGAAATTGCAGTGTTAGAACTAGTGCATACAACCTATTTATAATTGAACAACTGTTTTGTTGTGTATCATAAGTTTATAGGAATGTCATTTTTCGGTTTTTTAAAACCTGTTATCGAAGAAAACGCTCATCAAGGTGGCTGATGATTTGTTTCCTGCCCTGACCACTGACTCGATGGTGTGATCCAGTTCCCCTAAATTTTCTGAACATTCGACTCATGGTTGAACTACTCACTTCTAAAAAATTGGCCACATAACGCATACTTCTTCCGTCTAGAATCAAAGTTGTAGCTCTTACACATTCGTGGTTGATTAAATTATGTGCCATATTCATGATACCTTTAATTATACTACGCCTTACAAACTGTTCTATTTGCTGATCAATCCAAAAACACATCCAAAAATATCGAGAAATGTTTAGACCTCTTTCTAATCATCTTTAAAGAAAAAATGTGTAGCCTCCAGTTTAACCCACAGGGTGTTTAGAATATACCGTACATAAGTATTGTTTCATTCCACCCGGTATACTAAACTGTCAAATTATTTTTAGAAAAATTGAAAACGTTTGTCATAATTTCAATGAATTTCCTACGATGTGCCAAAAAAATTATGTTAATCGGTTGAAAATTAAAAGAGTTATTCTATATCAAACATAAGCAAAATTTTAAATAAGTAAAGAGACCCTGTTATTCTGGCCTAATTCATCAAGTTTTCTTCACCACTCCCGTTACAACTTTGAATCAATGACATGGGAGCTCAATGCTTTGATAGCTGCTTGACTATCAGAATGGATCGATATTTCACATTTCTGATAGTTTCTTTCTAGATTAATTTCCACCCATCTTTCGATCGCAAGTATTTCTGCCTGAAAGACTCTCAGGAAGGAGCCTAACGATAATGAGTATCTAGTGCCAAGCCCAAATACTCCAGCGCCTGCTGCGGTGGTGGTTTTTGAACCATACGTATACCATCTAATGGTGTTTTTTTTTAGAGTTTGGGTGGTGTATTCCCTTTCCCAGTCTCTCCTCTTATTTAGCATCATAGTGAAATTCTTTTCGATACTTACTTTCATGATCATTTCGTAACTGGGAAGATTCGCTGATGAGATGTATTTTGTTAGAGAGGATCAAGCTCTCCCTGATTTGTAATACTCTCATTGCCTGAACTTTTCTTAGATATTCTAAGAATTGCCTCTTGGGCAGACCTTTCTATCACCAGATGTAGAGGTGTGAGATCTGTAATGATCTCAAGTGCCCAAGTTCTCATAGCTCCAGTGATGCACAACAGGCAAGCCTTTGAACTTTGTCGAGGGTCTTCCTCGTGCTGTACTGACTTGCTTTTGTATGCCAAACTATTGTCCCATACATAATTGCTGGTGTCACAATCATGGCGTACATCCATCCAGTATTTTTGGGTTACAGTCCCAACTCTCACCAGCTAGATTTCTGCACGCCATCAAAGCTCTTATTGCTTTACTAGCAGTTATTTACACATGTTTATTCCACAGTAGCTGACTGTCTAGGGTTATCCCTAAATATTTAACTTTTCATTTCCATTCCATGATTTCCCCGTTTAAAGATAGGGGTTTCATGGCTGGAAGTGTTCTTTTCCGGGTAAATCGAATTACTATGGTCTTGTTTGGGTTAATGTTTAGCCCCACTAACAAGCACTATTGCACAATTATTCCGAGGCCCTTTTGTAATAAATCACACAAGGTGCTCTCGAACTTGCCTCTGACTATTAGAACTATGTCATCAGCATAGCCCATAAATTCGAAGCCAAGCTCCGTTAGCCTGTACAACAACTCATCTACTACGAGGCTCCATAGAAGGGGATATATCACTTCCTCTTGAGGTGTCCCGCAAGTGGCCTTAACTGAGGTGGTTTGATTCCCCACCTGTGTCTCAGCTATCCTCGTCGTCAACAACTCATACATCCTTTTACAATGGTTTCATTTACTCCTCGCCTTTTTAGTCCTTCTTTGACGGACACATGAGACCAGATCATCGTTGACGTGGGCACTCCCGAGCTCGATAACCTACTAGATGGTGATGAAGTAGATGGCATGCTTGTCAACACTGACAGCCCTCCACATAACTAAATTGATCAGGCTGAAAAAATACGGGAGAGCATGGACACGGAAGCTGAAGAGTATCTTCAACATAGGCCTTCCAAGAGGTTTAAGCAAAGTTAAAACCTGTTTTCACTGTTTCTTTTTCATTCTTTCTAGAAATTTCTCTTGATAGTATGAAAGTATGAACTTTTTACGATAGATTTATTTTCATTATAACAATTTTGTTTTTGAATAAAACTAACAATCTTTTGTTTTAATGAATAAATTCTTTAATATTCTTATTTTTATGATTTGACCCAATTGTATAGCTCGAAACTTGAAATACTAGCATTGATGAACTTTGAAGAGCCATATCTCGCAAACTGTTAGTTCTATAACAACCATTTTGGTCTTCAATTGTAGGTAGTTTAATGTACTTTTAAAACTGATTATAGTTGTTTCTTATGAAAAAGTAATGTTTCAGGGTCAAAATTAGCCAAACCTAAAAAAGTGCAAAATTCCGCCGATTTTTACGCTTTTTGGCGGTGATCTGTAAGGTCACCGAGGTCGAAAATTTGTATTTGGCATCTCGGTACTATCACATACAACACACAAAAAAGAAACCTACTACCCCATTTCATGCACAGTAAAATATATTAGGTTACTGGGTTATAGTAACAACAGCGTTTTTTCAGAACTACTACATGCAATCATAAATACAAACATATTAGAGATTTTTGAGAGTATTCAAAATCTACTTACCTACTTTAAATAACCTTATCAGAGATTCTTTTTCTTCATTTTTGGTATCAGATTCTAATGCGTTGTCTTTATTCTCTTCATCTATTTTTGCCAAAGACATTTCTAACAAACTTTTCAGTTTTGGGGACACCATTTCAAAGAACTTCCTACAAATAGGTATGTATGTTAATATTGACTGGGCATAATGTTTAATTAATATCGTAAATGAGTAAAGCATATTTTTATATTAATAAAAATGTTAATTTTTCACTTTCCAATGAACCATTAAAATATTTCCTATACTTTTTCGTGATTATAGTGTTATACTATAGACATCTGGTGAAATACTTTTAGAAGCTTACAAATGTATACAGTGTAATCCAAATATTCAAATGTGAACATGACAAATATCCCAGAAATGTGCAGATGTCCAGATATGGTATACATTTCTATGTTATGAATCTATTTTTTGGTCAATTTTAAAAGTTATTTAAGAATATTACACCAATAAGAGTGTGATATAGAAGAGCAAACTCCCAAATCAAAATATGACGATTAAATGAAACATGTTTAGATAAAATGTTAATGGAAAATCATCATTGACCATATTCTTTTAACAGTGTATAATTTGATTAAGCGTTTTTAATCCCATAAAATACCCTTAACAGTCGAAATATCAGTTCCATGTGCTCTGCCCATGGCATAATACAGTAATGTGTTTCGAGTAAATGTGTTAGGTAGTTGTGAGTTGATTGGTTAGTATTTTTTAACCATTTGTGTGGGAACAAAGCTAACGAAATATTTACTTTTATTCTAACACCCATTTTATATTGAATATCATTTCATACATTTATGTTTTACTTTTTTTGTGATGTAATCATTTTCTAGTTTGTCCAACTAAAGGATATGTTGAAATTCAAAATCATTTAAATAGAACCAACAATGAGTATACCTCAAGTAATTTATAAATTCTTTTAAAGTGGAATATTTAGAGTTAAATGTTATTAAAAACGTTACAATACTTCATTCTTGAGTAGCCATCTCCAGTTCCGTCATCAACACCATGTCCCGAATTGCTAAAAGACAAGGCCAACAGAGCTGATATTCGTTCTCGAATATTTTTGAATTGATGAGCTAGATGTGGTTGAAGGTACTCCAGAAGTCGACCAGATATTTCTGTGTTTCGCCATGATTGTTGACTTATGGCTACAAATAGTAGATGCAGACGGGTACAAGCTACCAAAATCGTTGGATCTTTTAGTGGATCCTAAAATTTAAAACCAAATTAAATGTCGTCTTTATAACAGTCCATTTATTGGACATGTCGGCTGTGATGACAGAAATTTATGAATAAAAAGGAAAAAAACGATTTTTCAAACTACAGACATTGAATTTTATTTCTCCAAAAATGTTCTGTTTCCTAATATGAGAGAATAATAAATCATTATTCAACTGTAAATCTTAGTGGTAGTGTGGAGTGGTAAGAGATTAAATCTAAAATCGATGTCATTAGAAAGCTTAAGAAATATGTACAAATAATAAACTTACCTGTAGAAAATACTCTATCAGCCAATGATGTCTGTTTGGATCTCGAGATTCCAGTCCCATGGTAATACACAAAGCCCAGTCAGTTTGTGTTTCAGTTGAAATATTAACTATTGCCCTCTCAAGTAAGGGCAGGAGTATAGACCAAAGATTATTTACTTTTTCGTACTCCCAATGTTTCGATCCTCGTATCATACCACTTATAATTTCTGCCGCACATCTCTGACTAGATTCTAGTTTATCTTCTACTAGTCTTTTTAAATGAGGTACAAAATAAGGTAACAATACGTCTTCAAACATTTTAAATAAGTTCTGAAAAAGAAAAAAAACGGATTGAGTTTTTTGAAGTTGTCATAATGGGTATAAAAAGGGTATCGGGAATAGGTCAATGAAACACAAAATATGAATTACTAATCCTGTATCACTTTCAAAGTAAAAGCCTTCTGAAAATATACACTGAAGCCAGTCATTTATACATTAAAACATTTTTGAATGTAATTTTAGGAATCTACTTCAGAAATCAAAGCGAATTATCTTGTGTCTTCTATCGACTGCCTGAGGTGCCTCAAAGTGGCAATTTGCCATATCAAGGGAATAAAACGGTTGTTTCATAATGGTCAGAAATCCGTTCATAATTTTTCAAGGTTTGTTACGGGTTCATTATATTTTTTTTTTGACTGAATAGGGGTTTAATTAAATAATACTCACAATTTATTATAAATTCTAATAAAGATCAGCTAATTATCTATTGAAATAACCTGTAGTCATTGTTTACATTATTTAATGTCGATTGACCTTGAACTAAAATTCTTCTTGAATACAAAATATAAATCTTACTCTAGTTCTGTGAGTACTATGGAATTGCTTGTCACCAAAAATTGCCTAGCTAAGGAAATTGTCAGGTTGTCTATCTCTCTTCCTTCTGTATTTTCTTTTTTTCTGGGCCGAATTTAGACCATGTGGTTTAATTAAAATTGAATTTTATTTCGGATCTAAGGAGCCATAGTACAAAGAAAGTTACATCAAAGAGAGAGTCCGATTGACATTCTGTGGATTTACGTACTTTTCTTTACACGGCCGCTGCCCGTATTCGGTAAGATACCTTGATTTCCGGAGATGCTCATCTAATCATATATATTCGCAATTTCAGGCCAATAGTGGAATGACCAGTTAAATAATTAGCTGCCAACTATTCACCAGCAACCTGTTCACTACATTAGTTCCAGTAACATCTAATACTGTCACGAATTATACCAACGTACAGCGTACAGCCTGCTGTAGAGATTTCCATTTTTTTCTTTTCTTAGTTCTGCGTATTGTGGCTGGGTCCTGCTCCCGTACCAGAATTATGGTCTGGCCAATTAGTTATTAGACTTATAAATCATTTAGGCCGTTTGTTTTCTACACCTGTAGCGATCGGTTGTCGAGTGCGAGTGTTGGAAAAAGTGGACAGTTTGCTGATGAGCAGATAAGTAAATTCTAGTTAATTTAAATTGTTTAGGTTAAATACATAGGTACTGTTAACTGATTATCAATATTATTATTTTTTGTTAAATGGACGTCAATACAGGCGGGGATGACCCGCCTGATAAAGATAAAAATACTAATAATATTATTAAACCTAATTATGATGAACAATAAGTATCAATCCACCGATAATGGACCATACTTTGTAATTATAGAACATACAGATGAAAATGTTGGCAGATTGTTTCCAATAAGAATTGGACACTATCTACTTGAAGAACATGAAATTCGTGAAAATATTACAGACATCAAATCAGTAGGAGTTAATCGCGTGAAAGTAATATGTAAAAATTATGAAACAGCAAATTATCTTGTAAATCACAAGGCCCTATCAGAAAATAATTTAGTCAGTTACATACCTAAATAATACACCCATAAAAAGGGTATCATAAAAATGGTAGACACAATCTTCTCAGAAGATTACATATTAAAAGGAATAGAATCTAATATTCAAGTAACTGAGGTCAGACGCATGAAACGTAAAATCATTGATAAAGATACAGGGTCAAGCACCTATGCCGATAGACAATTGGTTATTGTGACATTTTTGGGAAACAGAATTCCAGAAAGTGTCAAAATTAACATGGTAAATTTTCCAGTAGAGCCTTATTTTTATCCTGTTATCCAGTGTTACAAGTGTCTCCGATTCAGAGATACTAGTGCACAATGTAAAGGTAAAGCGAGATGCAAAATTTGTGCAACGGAAAACTGCAATGAAAATCCCTGTACAAAAAACATTAATTTATGTGTACATTGCAATAGTAATGAGCACGGTTCAGTATCTAGAAACTGCCCTTCATTTAAAAAACAAGCTAGTATAAATAAAGTTATGGCAGTTGAGAATATCACCTTCAAAGAGGCAGAATTCATTGTGGATAATCCCTCTTATGCCAAAATTAGCACCCATAATAGATTTGCAGTGTTCAACAATTCAAATAATTTTCCCCCTTACCAGAACCGAAAATCAATTTTCAATTACAAAAACCTACTCCTAGAAAACCTATCCTCCAATCTACCATACATAGTCAACCAAAAAAATCTAATGTTAGTCAATTTAAAAAACGCAAAATTATGTCACCAGAACAAACACCCATAGATACTCCTTCGTCATCAAAAATCTCCTCAGTCCTCCCCAATCCTTATCGGGATGAGTATATGTCATATAAAGATAAGATTTTAATCAAAATGGTAAAATTAGTCCAAAATGTGATCGAGAATAACGAAAGTTTTAATGAAACTAATGTTAAAGATTCGGTATCCCAAATTCTGGATAACAGTGATAAAAATATGGATATTCTAAATTCAACTAATTCAGATAGTGACGATAAGTCTGAATATTGAAATGGCTACTAAAAGTAATATAAACAAAATTAATATTCTACAATGGAATGCTAAATCCCTGAATGCTAGAAAGACGGAATTACAAAACTTAATTGAAGACCTTAATATAAATGTAATATTTTTATCAGAAACTTGGTTGAAGGAAAATGATATGGTTAATTTTAAAGGTTTTAATGTTGTTAAAAAATGTAGAAGAGATGGCTATGGCGGAGTAGCAATACTCATCGCAAATAGCATTGAATTTAAAAAAATAGAAATTAAAAAAACATTGAAGTGTGCGCGGTCCAAATTAATCGCGGTGAACTAAAAGTAGTTTCAGTGTACAAACCCCCTAATATTATAGCTAATGTCCAGGACTGGGATAATATTTTTAAACAATTCACACACAATACAATATTTTCCGGCGATTTTAATTGTCATAGTCGCTCATGGGGCTGTGCAGATAACACTGCACAAGGTAATCGATTAATGGAATCCTTAGATAACTACGATTTAACTGTCATAAATGACGGCAGCCCGACAAGAGTCACTGACCAAAATCCCTCAGCTGTAGATCTTACTATAATGTCACCTAATTTAATTGATAAAATGTTTTGGAAAGTACTACCTGATTCATGCGGTTCCGATCATTTTCCTATTACAATAAATTCTATTATTAAAAATAAAAGTAAGAAAATATTTCCTGTTACGAAATGGTGTGATTCGAGTGTAGATTGGGCTCTATTCGGTCAAACAATAGATGTTGCATTACATAACATTAATATTGGTGATATGCCTTCTCCAGAAATGTTTAAAACATTTTGGGATACTTTAAATAATACTGCTAATCAAACTATGATTATAAATAAACTTTCATTACCTTTAGCAATAGACCTTACTGGTGGGATAAAGATTGTACAAATATGGTAAATAAACGTAAAGAAGCTCTTAAAGTTTACAAATCTTGTTCCAATTGGGCAAATTATTTATATTACAGAAACATTGAATCTGCCTGTAAACGTCTTTGTAAAAAGAAACAACGAGATAGTTGGGTAGCATATCTTAATAAATTAAATAAAAGTACATCTATAACACAGATTTGGAACATTGTTAAATCAATCAGTAACAATTATGTTTCTCAAAAAAAGCAAATAGATGATGAAGTATTAACAAAAGTTTTAAATAATTATTCTCCCCCTAGTGTTGGCCGCAAACACATATAAATATTTATCCATAGAGCCTAACAATTTAAATAAACCCTTTAGTTTGTTGGAACTAGATTTGTCTCTGAAAAATACAAAAAACACTTCTCCTGGTTTAGATGGTTTCACCTATAAAATGTTATATAATCTACCTGAAAATTCAAAATTACTACTTTTAAATATTTTTAACGATTGGTGGTTAAAAGCTGAAATAATAAAAGAATTAAAGAAATGCGTGATTGTATTAATTCATAAAACAAGCAAAGATCCAGAACTACCTTCTTCTTACAGACCAATTTCTCTTATGCCGTGTGTATTAAAGAAATTCGAGATAATGATCAAGTCGAGATTAGAATATTACCTTGAAGCTGTCATTACTTCCTAAAACACAGTTTGGTTACAGGAGAGGTTAAGGTACACGCGATTCTTTGACGGAACTCATTACGGATATTCAACTGTCCAATTCAAAAAACGACTATCTCCTTTGCTTATTTTTAGATTTAAAAGGGGCCTATGACTCAGTGGACTTAGGAATTCTTTTTAATAAAATGACAGACTAAGGTATTGATAAAAGAACGGCCTATAATATTTATGAGATTTTTAATGGTAGAGAAATATATGTCAGAAACCATTTCAACGAATTGTATGGGCCCAAATTAGTACATGATGGTCTTCCACAAGGTTCGATACTCAGTCCATTCTTTTCAATATCTATACGTCAGCATTGCATAATAAATTAAATAATATTAATAATACCAAATATGAGCAATGCTTAAATGACTTTAGCAGTGTTATGCAAATATTAAAAGATTGGTTATTTGAAATGGGTTTCACAATGTCGCCTGAAAAATCCGCTGTTATGTGCTTTACAAGACACCGTCAACATACAAGCACACATATTCAGTTAATGGATTTAAAGATTACCTACAGTCACTGAATATAAATATTTAGGTATGGTTTTAGATCCAAAATTGCTCTGGACGAGACATATCGAATATTTAAAAAATCGTTGTGAAAAAGGGTTAAACATTCTTCGTTGTGTTACTAAAAAAACTTGGGGCGCTGTCCCTCAAACAGCATTACTATTTTATAGATCATTTATCAGAGCTATAATTGACTACGGCTGCATATTTTACGGATCGTCGTCAAACACAAACCTAAAAAAAGTCGATCGCATACAATTCAAAGCAATAAGACTTTGTATCGGAGCCATGAAATCGTCTCCTACTAATGCAATCCTGGCGGAAACGAATGAACTACCTTTACGTTTTAGGCGACAATTACTAGCCTACAAATATATTACCAAGTTGAGCACATATAATTCGTCCTAAATGATCAAAATTAGTAACTTAAACACGGAAATTTTAACCAACCGCTACTGGAGAATTTAAAATTCTCCGTTATTGACATCGGCCTTTCTTAAAATCAATTAATTTTGTCAATTCATTGTAACAATGGATAAATTGCCTGTATTCATGCATAACTATGAATCTATTTTTCCAAAGCTCACTATCATATTTCCGAACTATAATTAATTACCCTCCTATAATAAAACTTCATTACATTCTATAATCAGCAATTATAATATATACACAATAATTTATACAGATGGAAGCAAAAATCTGAAAGGAGTTGGTAGTGCATTCTACGTAGAAAACAGTAAAGATATTTTTAAATTTCAATTACCAAAGATTTGTAGCATTTTTACAGCTGAAGCCGTTGCCATACATAAAGCTTTGGAGTGGTGTGCGGAAAACAATGTTCAAAGTGCAATAATAGTATCGGATTCAAAGTCGGTATTAAAGAGCATAAAAAACATAACAACTAAATATTATGATAATTTTATTATATGCAGGATTAAAAATTTAATATATCAGCTAGAACTCAAAAAAGTTAAAATTATATTTATATGGGCAAAAGCACACACTGGTATTTATGAACATGAGAAAGTTGATGAAGCCGCAAAAGAAGCGAGAGTATGTAACAATTTTTTAAAAATTCCGTGTTATAGGGACCTTTACAGTCTATTCAAAGTCAATATTTACAGAGATTGGAATAACTATTACACAGAAATAGCAAAAAACTGAACCAGCTCATATTTTTCTATCTACAAAGAGCTGCCAAACAAAACTTCACATATATTTAATGATAAAGTCAATAAAAAATACTGCACAATCTTAACTCGATTGAAAATGAATCATGGGTGTTTTCCATCTCATTTATATAAAATAGGAATAATAGATTCTCCACTGTGTCCACATGATAACGAGGTCGCAGATCTAGATCACGTATTTTTCGGCTGCGCGGGTTTTTCTAGTAATGAGTTGGTGGATGGTCTTATAAAAGTAGGCGTTCAATTTCCTACATGTATTAAAGTGTTGCTCGCGACTGGAGATGGTTCTGTTTATGATCAAAAAATAATGTAAGTATTTAACTTTAACTTAATAGGTACTTAAAATGAATTTCTTCAATTTGTGTGTGGCTGAAGGACAAGCGTGTCCATTGCCAAAAAAAAATCATTTAGTCCATTAGTTTTGCTTTCAACAAAAATATTATTTAGAATCACCTTATATCTATAGCACTATGTACACTGTGCGTAGTACTACATGGGGCCATATTATCTGTAAATAAGCAACTAGACAAGTTGGGTAACCAAGCTGTGCGAGGAATATAAAGAACCCTAGAAATCATCTATTTCTGGCTCTCTACCCACTCTACCGGTCCGAATAGAACAACCCCACAATTTCGAGCTAGTCAAACCTATGAATTAATTTGTTGAAACCTTTTGTTTTCCTGGTAATAGTGGTGAAGTACTCTAACTGATACCCACGTAGCAGGTTGTCAAATATTAATATGTAATGGAAGACAATAACTGAATATACAGGGTGCGTCATTAGTGCGACAAAGTTCGATATATCCGTTATTATAAAAGATATGTAATAAAATTATGTACGAAAATTGTAGGAATCTGTAAACTTCACATTTTAAAATTATTTTCTCCCTATCACCAGGGTGAAACAAATATACCTTTTTTTTGAATGAGACACCCTATATATTATTTTGAGTTTCGGTTTGACTTTCAAAGCACAAGTCTCGATTTGAAAAACGAAGCGCTGTGAATTCGGTGAAAAAGTGGTAACAAAAACCATTATCAGAGTTAAACAAAAAAAACGGGTCTTTTGATAAATAAAACGTATTTATCAAAACTAGAAGAAATTAGGTGATACAAAAATAAATAAAAAGTATAAGTATAAATAAAATCAGACAATATGTTCAATATGCAAATGAATCCATCAACAACTCTCCAGTGGCGTACCCAATTAATTTTTAAAATACACAAAATCCACAGATGCAATGTATAACAACAAAATCCAACCAAATGACAACTCAGGCTCCATTCTATGGATTCAATAAACAAGAACAGCTAATGCAACATCCTTGCCAAATGTATCAACAACAAGTAACTCCAATTCAACCAAACATAAATAATTACCAAAACATAGCAAGTAGCTATCAAAACATAAGTCATGATTATCCTCCATTTAGCGCAACATCTAGCGACGAAGCTGAAATGCTTAGTGATGACGAGAAAACTCATCAACACATTCTTTGCAAGAAGCCAGGCCCAAAAATCGTCAAATCTCAAGTGAGACGCCATCCAAAATTCCAACTTCTAACAGACATCAATTACTTTCCAACGAAAACCCTCAAGAAAAAAATGAGACAGTAAAAGCAAACCCTGAAAATTCAGATAATACTCCTAAAGAACTAAAACCTCCTCTAATATATATTTACTCAGCCAGCGACTATAAAGCAATGCTCAAAGAATTAACAACTATAACTGATCAAAATACGTTCACTACTAAAGCTGTATCAAGTGGCACAATAAAAATTAACCCATTAACTATTGACACTTACAGAAAGCTGATCAGTCATATTCGTGAAGGCAAAATAATACACCACACATACCAGATTAAGCAAGAAAATGCCTACAGGCTGCACCCCTGTACCGTTAGAAGATATTACCACTGATCTAAAAAAAAAGGACATGTTGTTAGAAACATAATGAATATTAGACACAGGGTTAGTAAAGAACCGCTTCCATTGTTCTTTGTTGATATTGAGCCCAGTAACAACAATAATAGTATATTAAAGTCACTTGCTCCATTTCGAGCACTCCTGCTGCGCTGTCGTGCTCGAAAAATCGCGCTTGTTTGAAAGACCATTTATCCACGAATACTTTACGCTATTTTTTTTATTGGTGCAGTCGGAAATCATAAAATATTATTATTATATTATTACTACAAAAAAATGGAAGTCCGCCCTCGATGCCCAGCCAAGTTTCGTAAATGTACATCCTAAATAGTATTTATTTTTATTAAAAATATATGAAAAATTACCGGAATTGCAAAAAATAGCATATACACCCCTCGACTAAAGTGACATTAATCCCTTAGGTTAATAACACCCGCGGGATTAAATGGGTCACTTTAGTCGCTTGGTGTATAATATACTATTATTTGACGTTATGAGGTACTGCTGTCAGATCAATAATAAAAAAGTTGTCATTGATACTTACATTTCTCGAGTTGTTGTTGTTACCATGGTAACTTTAAAAAACGCGCGTGTTTAAAAGTTCGATTTAAACACGCTGAGGCGTGCTTTAAATATGTAAAATGAGGCACCAATAAAAAAAGAAATATATCATAGATAATATTCAATATTACAAAATAAAAATTGAACCATCAAGAAAGAAAAATAATATCGTGCAATGTACAAGATCCCAGGATTACAACCACTCTAAAACCTACTGCATGAAACCTTTTAATGTGTGAAGTGTAGCGGATCTCACGATACAAAAACATGTACTAAGAACAGAGATATTCCAGTCAAATGTGTTCTTTGTCAGGGCAACCACCCGGCAAACTATAGAGAATGCACAGTTTACCAAGATCTACTAAAAACAAGAAAGAAAACAAACAACCAAACCCATCATACTCAAAACCAATCACAATTCAGTTTCACAAGGAACACTCATAGTCAAAAACAACCTCAACCCCGAAACATTCAGACCTATGCACAAGTATTAAACAATAATGGATTCCCCCTCAAACTACAAGCAACAATTTAGATATAACAAACATATTGACAGACAGTTCAAAAATATGTTTAACTAGCTTATTAGCAAAAACAGCATGGTCCTTACTATGCTGACAACACTAGTGAAATAAGCTAAGCAAATAAAATGCAATATTTCAATACAGATTACAGCATGGAATGTTTTTTTTTATTTACAATACAATCAGCAATCAGAAAAAAATACATTTTTATAAGCTAATATTATGGTTGGGATTATGGCATGATGAGAATTTGTCCATTGACAAACCTCAGGTACTTCACATCAAGTCTATTGGCCAGTTTCTTTTGAGTCGTCTGTTGTCTTCTCTTGTCAGTAGGGGTTCTAAAGCTGGATTTTCGTGGTTTTCGATTTTAGTGTGGTGGTAGTTGCTTCTTTGTTGGATGACATTTTTCACAAGTTTTATTTTGAGGTCGTTATGTATTGTTTCATTGGAGACAAACCATGGGGCATCTAATATTGTTCTTAAAAATTTATATTGGCATCTTTGGATTATAGTTGTATTGGATTTGCTCGCACAACCCCATAGCTCAATTCCATAGGACCAGATTGGTATGATTATTGTCTTATAGATAAGTATTTTGTTATACACCACTAGTTTGGATCTTCTACCTATTAACCAATTTATTTGTCTAGTTGTTAAGTCTATTTGTTTTCTTTTCTTGGTTATATGTTGTTTCCATGTTAATTTACTGTCCAAGGTCACTCCTAGGTATTTCGTTTCTTGTTTTTTGGGTATTAGGACATTGTTGATGTGAACTTCAGGTGTTGGAGTTTTGCGTAGTGTAAAGGTAATGTGGCTGGATTTATTTTCATTTATCTTTATTCTCCATTTTTCAAACCAATTTTGGAGGCTGTTAAGATGTTCTTGTAGGATTATTACTGATCTTTCAGGGTTGTTGTTCACCGATAATATGGTTGTATCATCGGCAAATGTCCCAAGTGTAGTATGGAGCTTGGCAGATCCGATGTAAATAGAACATACAGCAGTTGCCCAAGAACGCTACCCTGTGGAACTCCTGCTTTTATTGGTTGAACTTCTGATCTTTCGTTTCCCATTTTTATTTCAAATTTTCGGACACTGAGATAGGATTTAAGTAAGGTACAGTAGGAGGGAAGGATTTGTTTGATTTTATAAAGTAGGCCTTTATGCCAGACGCGGTCAAAGGCTTGGCTGACGTCCAGGAATACCGCCGAGCAATAGCTTTTATTTTCGTAGGCTTTGTTGATGACATCTGTTATTCGATGTATCTGCTGGATTGTAGAGTGCCCCTGGCGAAATCCAAATTGATGGTGTGGGATCCACTCTTCAGGTCTTATGTTGTTGTTAATTCTGTGTAGTTTGAGTTTTTCAAAGATTTTTGAAAGGACTGATATCAGGCTTATTGGTCGGTAGGAGTTTACATCTGTGGGTTCTTTTCCTGGTTTGATTACTGCAATTATTTGCGATGTTTTCAGTTTTTCTGGCCAGCGTTGCATTCTTAATATTCCATTAAATATGTATGTTAATAACACTATTGCTTTTTGTGGAAATTCTTTAAGCAGTTTTGGTGTAATTTTGTCTCGTCCAGGTGCCTTTTTTAGTCCCAAGAATTTGATGACTTCTTTTATCTCCCTCGGAGTGACAAGTGTTATTGGTTGACTTTCTTCAGTAGGCGTTTCTAGGTTTTGTTCTATTTCCTGGTCTAGGTCGTCACTGTGAGGAGTAAGAGTATTACAGAAGTGTTGCGCAAAGAGATCTGCTTTCTCTTTTTCACTTTTTGCCCAGGATCCTATAGTTGGTGTTGTTTGTCTGATTGGTGGTACTGGGTCTTTGGGTTTTCTTGCATTTTTGATTGGTTTCCATTTTGATTGGTCGAATCGATTTAGGTTTTTTAGGTAGTCGGTAAATGGTTCTTCTCTGTATTTTTTGAGCTTAGCTTTTAATTTGTTTGTTAGTTGGTTAAATCTAGTTTTGTTGATCGGGTTGCGTGTACGGTGCCAAATAGATCTAGCTTTTCTTTTTTCTTTTAGAAGACGTTTGATTTCTAGTGGAATATTACCGACATGATGTTGTGGCTTTTGGGGTGGAGTGGATTGAAGAGCCGCTTCTTGTAGTAGTGATATCATCATTTTAACTGTTGAATCTAGGTCTTCCGGAGTTCTCAATCGTATATTTAGGTTTATGTTGTTTGTCAATACATTTCTGTAGTTTTCCCAGTTTGTTTTATTGTTGTGTAATTTTTTTTCTTTTTGTTTTGTAATAGGTGCTGAACTGATGGTAGCAATAGCTGGAGAATGATCTGATGATAAGTCGTAACTAGGAATTACGTCTGTATAAGTTGTCGAGAGTCCATTTGTTACAAAAAAGTCTAGAAGGTCTGGTATTTTTGCGGGGTCTGTTGGCCAATATGTTGGAGTACCTGTTGAAATGAAGGAGTATTTGCAGTCATGGATCAGATTAGCAAGTTCTCTACCTTTAGTTGTGGTTAACCGTGATCCCCATAATGTGTTTTTGCTGTTGTAATCTCCACCCGCTAAGAATTTTTGACCAAGAGTTCTGAAGCATGGAATGTGAATGGTTTAAGTAACCATGTGCAGGAAATCATACTATTTATAGAAATAAACAAAATAGATATATTGTTAATATCTGAAAGTCACTCCACAGACAGAACGGTTGTCAAAATCGCATATTATAATACTTATTTCTCAAAACATCCCGATGGAACTGCACATGCAGGAACAGCACTTATCATCAAATCATCACTTAAACATCATGTTCTAATACCATATGCAACTAATAAAATACAAGGTACAAGTGTTGAACTCAAAATTGACAACAATAACAATTGCTTCAGTGTATAGTCCACCTCGACACAATATAAGTCACGAAGAATATAATGAACTGTTCACTGAATTCAATACGAACTTTCTAATAGCAGGTGATTGGAATGCAAAGCAAACCACATGGGGTCTAGGCTAATCACGCCAAAAGGAAGAAACCTATTAAAAAGTATTCAACAAAATCAAATAAATATTTTGTCAATAGGTGAGCAAACCTACTGGCCAACCGACTTAAATAAAATCCCCGTCTTACTAGATTTCGCACTAACCAAAGGTATATCCGATGTTTACTGCAATATTGAATCCAATTCTGATTTGAGCTCGGATCACAGTCCCATCATCATAACTATGAGTACCAAACCAATTTGGAAAACAGCTCCACTGAGGTTATGTAACAACAAAACAGAATGGGTAAAATTCCAACAACAAGTTAAGGCAAACATTAAATTAGACTGACAGCTAAAAACTAAACACGAAATTGAGGAAGTAGTTCAGCACATACCAACTGTAATTCAAGAAGCTGCTTGGCAGGCCACACCAACTAACCACAAAACATTAAATTCTAAACATAACATTCCTTTCCATATAAAAGAACTTGTTATTGAAAAGCTTAGAGCACGGCAGAGATGGCAAAGTAGTAGAAAACACATCTTAATAATCTTACTCGAAACCTCAGTAGGGCTATTCGAGAAACGAGAAATAAATCCTTTCAGACATACTTATCAAATCTGTCCCATTCCTTATGGAAAGCAACGAAAAAATTGAAAAGACCTATGGTAGCTGTTCCCCCGATAAGAAAAAGTTATGGTACTTGGGCTCGATCTAATACTGAAAAGACCAATACATTCGTCGAATTCCTTACTACAGTACTTTCTACCCCCCATGAAATTGATATTGAAGAGGATGCTATAGAAGCATCTTTAGAAGCACCATGTCAATTGTCTCCTCCATTAAAAATATTTTCCCCTCTTGAAGTACACAAAGAAATAAAATACCTTAAGTCACACAAAGCTCCCGGATTCGACCTCATAGTTGCAAAAGTCTTAAAAAAGTTTCAAAGAAAAGCAGTAGTACTGTTGACTAAAATATTTAATAGTATGTTTAGATTATGCCATTTTCCTGGTCAGTGGAAACGCGCATACATACTAATGATTAATAAGCCTGGAAAACCAAAAACTGAAGAAAGTTCATACTGGCCAATAAGTCTTCATCCTATAATGTCCAAAATTTTTGAATGGCTAATTTTAAACAGGATTGAAGCTGTAATCCCTATTGAAGACCTTATTCCTATCAATTTGGGTTTAGAAAAGAGCACTCAATCATTCAGCAGTGCCGCACAATAGTAAATAAAAGCTTTGAAACTAAGAAAATGTGCACTGCAGTATTCCTCGACGTTCAACAAGCCTTCAATAGGGTATAGCACAAAGGTCTCCTCTACAAAATCAAGCAAAATCTCCCTGATCAACTATACCTCATTTTAAAATCCCATTTTGAAGACAGGGGCTTTCAAATAAATTATGAAGATGAACTCTCAACTTGCCATCAAATCAAATCTGGAGTACCTCAAGGTAGTGTCCTGGGACCCTTCTTATTTTTGCTATTTACAGCTGATATACCAATATCTCAAGAGACAGACTTAGCAACTTTCGCTAGTGATACAGCAATATTATCATCTGACACTGATCCCATAAGAGCTTCTAGCAAGTTACAGAACCATCAAAACATTTTACAGTCCTGGCGAAAAAAGTGGAAAATAAAAGTAAATGCAAATAACTCCTGCCAGATTACTTTCACTACAAGAATAAGTATCTGTCCTCAAGTTAACATTAACAATGCTCCCATACCTATAAAGAATGAAGTCAAATATCTTGGTCTTCGCCTGGATCAGAAATTGACGTGGTGCACACACACATTAAAACCAAAAGAAAACAATTGGATTTAAAAGTAAAAAATGTGAATTGGCTAATTAATAAAAAATCGCAGCTGTCACTAGAAAATAAAATTTTAATTTATGAACGTATATTAACACTAATTTGGGCATATGGCATTGAACTGTGGGGGTGTAGCAAGCCATCGAATGATTCTAAATGCACCATGGTATGTATCAAATCAAACTATTCATAACGATCCAAGAATTCCATATATCGGTCATGTCATCAGAACCCATTCAAATAAATATAGAAATAGATGTACAGAGAACGACAACGAACTAATCAACGTCCTATTCAACCCACCATTTGAGGATAGAAGATTGAAAAGAATCTGGCCAGAAGACTTATAAACCCAGAGAACCGTCACTGGGCAGTACCTGAGTCGTGCCTACTATCTATAAGAAATCATTTACTTATTACTCTATTTTTTGTAGTGGATTGTAAATTCGCAGGAAATAATAAAAAAAAGATTCAGATTGGGCTCACTTCCCCCATATTTACAATGTAGGGTTTCATGTAAGTATATAGGGTATTTCAGAAGTTATGCCCAATTGTATGTGAAAATAATTGCCTTGTATAGTCCAAACGAAACAATTTGACATCAATATTTTGCAGACATAACATTTCGATATTGGTCTAGTTTCATGACACTGTACCATTTTTTGGATATTACATCTGAATACAGGGCGAGCCAAGAGTCAAATACATGATTTTCTCTATTTTTTCAAATGAATCACCCTGTATTTCATTTCAAAAAGTGAAAAGACACCTTATAAGCTTTCATTTTTATCAGGCATTCCCTATACCTAAAATCATTAATTTCTGAGATATTGTCAATTTAATAGCAAAAAGTTGAAAAAATAATTTATTGAAAGAAGTAAGGTATAGAAAAATGACAGTAAGACAAATTCTTTCACAAAAATAACAAAACATCAGTCAAAAGTGAACTGTATATTGATAATGATTTTATACAAAATTTTCGAAAAGACCGTCCAAAACGTCAATACAACATTGCAGTCGATCTTCAAAAGATCAACTTGCATTTTTTAACATCTACATTAATACTCTGAAATGCTTCACGTATTTTTTCTGCGTGGTTGGCGTTATTAGGTAAACACGATTTGTTACACAACCCCACATGAAAAAGTCAATTTTAGTCAAGTCTGGCGATCGAAGTGGTCATGCTATGGGTCCTCGTCTTCCTACCCATCTGCCAGGAAAATGGGTATTCAGATGATTGTGAATTAAAGCAGTATGATGTACCGGAGCACCATCGTGTAAAATCCACATGATTGTAACTGATTTTCTAGAAAGTCTAAATAATCGAGACCATTCACTCTTCCATCGAAAAAATGTGGTCCAATTACGTGGTCTCCAATTATACCACCCCAAACATTCAGAGACCACCTAATACAAATGAAAGCTTATAAGGTGTCTTCTCACTTTTTGAAATGAAATACAGGGTGATTCATTTCAAAAGAATAGAGAAAATCATGTGTTCGGCTCTTGGCTCGCCCTGTATCCAGATGTTGTAATATCCAAAAAATGGCACTGTGTCATGAAACTAGACCAATATCAAAATGTTATGTCTGCAAAATATTGATGTCAAATTGTTTCATTTGAACTATACAAGACATTGAATGGTTTTCACATACAATTGGGCATAACTTCTGAAATACCTTATATACTTATATGAAACCGTACATTGTAAGTATGGGGGAGGCTGAGCCCAATTTGAATCCATAATAATATATAGGGTGTATCATTCAAAAAAAGGTATGTTTGTTTCATCCTGGTGATAGGAAACACCCAGTACACATGAAAATAATTTTAAAATGTGAAGTTTACAGATGTCTACAGTTTTCGTATATAACTTTATTCCATATCTTCTATGTTCGAGAGATGTGTGTCGGAAAAAAGTCGTCAAGTGAAATTAAAGAATTAAAATTATATTACAAAAATCCCAATGGCACAGTACCAATTGGACAGGCTTATTACAGTAACATTTTTGCATAAAACCCAAAATAAAAAATTAGATACAAAAGTAATAGAATATTTTGAGATGTACAAATAACCAAAGTAACATTTTGGCATCAAATCAAAAATAATGGCTCATTAACGAACTCGTCCAAGATTTTTGGCTAACCGATTTTTGTAGCGAGTTTGGTTTCGATCCGTCAAAAAATACGTCCTCTATCGTGCTTACAAATTCCGTTATAACACATACATATATATTATAATCTATTTATTGTTTTACAATTAATTAATTTTTTTTATTTTAGGTTCAATGAATGTTGTTCGGCTAGCTCAAATAAATTGTTGCGGCGATAATTTATAATTATTATTGTTTATTTACAGCTAAGGGTAAATATATCAAGTAGAGCATGAGTACTCCTTAATCTCTTTGAGTTCGGGCCTAAACCATTGTTTTCTGTCAATAAATATCTTGTTTTTTACAATTAATAATGAATTATTTGTTTTTATCTATGATGTTATCAAACCTATTCCTGTATTTAGAATTGACACTTGAAATGAACTGAATAACTATTTCCCGTTTCTGATATTGGGTATTGAAACGACAATGAAGAACACTGTAATTATATATTATCAAAATTGCAATAGAAATTGGGAAAGAACTACATACATCAATACAAACAAATTCGAAATAGTGGAACAAACAACTAAAATCTAATATGTCAAAAAATAGGTACCTTTGCGCAAATTTATATTGTTTAAAATGGCCAAATCAGAAAATTTTAAATTGGTTAACCAATAAAATTACGCTACACTAACCTTCACTGAACAATGTTTTCTGCTTGGCACCAACAATCTCCTATAACACAACGTTTGTATTATTGTGTCTACTGCCTTTACTCTCGCTGGACTCCAACTAGACACAACTCCTCCAGGTAAGTTTTGAATTTCTCTTTCTTGATATACTTTATACTATTTTATTTATCTTCTTTTCTTTCACAATCTGGTTACTTTCGTTTAAATATCTTTTTAAATAATGCTTTCAGGTATATTTTATTATTCTATAGCCTTTGATTTTTTATCTATTTTAATTAGTTATCTTCTGTTTCTTTACTTATCTTTCAAATCCTCTCAAATTACTTCTTTAACTTTATTTAACTTCTTTTTATACTCTTCTTTTAATTATATGAGGACTATACTTATATGTTCTTAAATTTTTCTTTGCATATGTCCTCCCTCAACAATATCACACCTGATCGCTTCAAAATCAACAAACTGTTTTTTCTTCCCGTTGTTATGGACAAAAACGAATCATCTAACTAGATTTTTTGTACAACTATTTACATATCTGAAGTTTTTTTATTTAATTTAATATATTTCTTAACTATATTAGAATATTTAATGTTCTTTTCATTTCCAAAACAATTTAATCTATTTATTTAAAACGCTACTTCTCTAAAACTATCCCTATTTATTGAAAAAACCTCTTATTGTGTAAAACTTTTCCATTCTGAATGAAGAAAATCTAGTCTGAAACTTTTCAAAATATATATAATTCTTTTCAATTTCTATTAGAATTTTGTCACGATTATTATTTCTCATAAACTTGACCTAAAAATTATATTTACAAAAATTCTTTATGTGTTATATTTCATTGTCCCTTCAGATATCAATCATAATTACATAGTTCTATGAGAACTAACTTCTGTCGCTGACATCAAATTCCTGTCGCGGGCATCAAGTTTCTGTCGCGGGCGTTTCATGCTTTGAAAGTAAATTTGACATTCCAATCTTGCTGACAGTTCTCTGTGTCATAATAATAATAAACATAAAAAATAATGATTTTGCTACTAATTCTTATTAAACATGATGTATTATAATAATCTAAATACATTTATTCATTCTTTTAGGGTTTTAGATACTTTTTATGACGTATATGCCACATTTACAAGTTATTATATTGTTTAAAGATGATTTATGGTCTGATATACAAGTATGAGTTGAGTTATTTTATGAAGCACTGATACAATGGTAAATGTTTTGAATATTATTTTAGCACCTCAATATTTACATTAAACAAACGATATGATAGGTATAAACTCAATATATAATTCACTTTAACCTCATTCATATGATGAAAAATAATTCCCGATGTTTTGGTGATTTCCAACCAAATTCACGCTTGAAAACTTCACACACCAACACCTTCGAACCCTTATAGACGTTGTGATGAGTTCAATATATAACTTTTGGAACGGGTGGTGATTTTGGCATCAGGGTACCCCAAAACGAAAAACTGCATTGAAATTTTTCTGAAGTCACGTCATGCTACTCTCTACAATAGCCCTATTTCATTCTGAAATAAGCCTAAAATTGAATAAAAACTAAGATTGTACATAGAATGAATCGAGTTCTCATCTCAGTCTTATAACATAATGTCGAAAAATGTGCCCTCAAATCAGGTATAAAAATATACAATAAGGGTGGTATAAGCACTTTACTGCAGATGCTGTCCAGACGCCATAAATATTTATGGCTCTGCATTTTTGTAGAATGATTTAGTATTATGGCAAATATATACTCTGAGTGTAACTAGCAAGTGTGAACATTCTATAATAACAGATATATCGAACTTTGTCACTCTAATGGCGCACCCTGTAGATAATATGGCGGAAGAGATTTACTTACCTTAAATGCAAAAAATCTATAAGCATTGAACTGATCCCGGCCTTTTCTCTCCTCTAAAGATAGATATTTGATGAGCTTTTCTAAATTTTCTTCATTTGTGTAAAATTCTAAAATATCTTTTTCTATTTCAGATAAATTATTCAGTCTTTTAGCAGCTGTTTCTTGTTTTGAAGAAGAATCGTATACTTCCAAAGATTTGGGCCAGCCATAGTAACCCGTATACTGATCATGAATATATCTGTCAACATAAATAACTAGTGAAAGAACATAACATTTTGCTCTTGTATACTCAATAACTTAGTGGTGATATTTTCATTTAAGTAGATATATATCTAAGAGACTGGACTAAGTCTCTGAACTTACCAATATTCAAAAACAAAGGAAACAAATAAATAATTACAGTGAGATAATTTTGCTGAGTACTGCCATGAAAATAAACAGTTTTAAAGATCAAAACTAACTTTTCCGCATCTGTGCGACGCCCTGAACAATATCCCATCATAAAATTGTCACTTGTATACATTTCGGATGCTGTATACGTACGAACAAACCGAAATTTTTCCAAAAATAACCAAAAATGTAGTATATCTGGATTTATGGGACCCGTTGTACACGCTCTAATGAGCTGAAAATCAATAAGGTTCATTTGTGACACACAGTGAAAAATATTCAATTATAATATTGGTCACTTGTATACACTCCGGAGGCTGTATCATGCTAACAACCCGAAATTTCTCCAAAAATTACCAAATATGTGGCACTTCCAGTGCCTTAGCACCCGTTGTACTAGCTCCAGTGAGCTTAAAATCAACAAGGTTCATCTATAAGACGCCCTGAACAACATTCAATAATGAAGTTGGTCACTTTTAGATACTCCGGAGGCTGTATCCTGCTAACAAACTGAAAATTCTCCAAAAATGACAAAAATCTGGTACTTCAAGTACCATAGCACCCGTTGCACTGGCTCTGGTGAGTTGTAAATCAATAGGGTTCATCTGTGAGACGTCCTGAACAATATTCAATCACAAAATTGGTGACTTGTTGCACTCCGGAGGCTGTATCGTGCTAACAAACTTTTCTCGAAAAATGACAAAAATATCGTATTTCAAGTACCATAACACCCGTTGTACTGGATCTGGTGAGCTGAAAATCAATAGAATTCACCTGCGAGATGTGCTGAACAATATTCGATCATAAAATTGGTGACTTGTTGCACTACGGGGGCCGTATCGTGCCAACAAGACCATGTTACGAAAAGTGGCCTACGACAACGACAACATACACACAGTATTTTTTTTTTAAAAACCGTTTTTTCGTGTTGTTCTTCCAAGTTTTTTTGGGGTAAACCAATACTTTTCTCGCATATTAGATAGGTTGGGCGGAAAAATAATATTTGAATAAATGATAAGCAAAAAGCTAAAAAAAAATAATAAAACATTCTCTGAATGTTTCTCAAAGCAGATATCGAAAATGCACGAACACATAAGACTATTTTTTCCATACAACAAATTACTGAGAAAACTCGGCTAAAACAAAAAAAATATACCTAGCATTTATATTTATTTATTTAATTTAATCACGGGCAAGCCCAATTCACATAAATACAATATGAAAATATAAAAAAATGCTACAATAACAAAAAAAGAAAAAATATGAAAAACTAGAATAAAATGCATTAAACTTATGTACAAAACAAAAGGAAAAACCTAAAGTATAGTATAAATCACAAGAAAAAAGGAAAAAAAAGTAAGAGGAGTAATAACACATCAAACCAGCAATAAAAGATGTACGTTCTAAAGTGAAAGATCCAGCTAATGTTTTTTGAACTTGAAAGTTGACACCACAAAAATTAAAATTCCACCAACAGAATTTGCTAATCTAACTCCCGATTTCACCAACTAATTCCTAAAGTTAGACAATAGCTAAACCAGATTTAGGAATTCCTAAATGACATATGCGTTCCGTCGTTACATAAGTGATATAAGAGTTGTAAGAAATATCTAACATTAGGACAGCTGACAACCCTCGTCTAAATCCCTAAAGTTTTTAGGTAATCCTTAACCTTAAAAGTTCGTTTGTAGTCGTTGGTGACAGGTTCAATATTTTTCTATTTATTTGTATTAGCGCACGGTGAAACGCATATTTCATTTAGAAATTCCAAAATCCGAATTAGGTACTACCTAACTTTAGGAACTGGTTGGTGAAATCGGGCATAAGTGCCCTAGGTAGAAAACTATTCATTGCATAGTTGTACCTATGAAATGCGACATAAAACGTTTGTACCTGCCTAGTAAGACGAGGAAGGACAACTAAATATATTTTAGAGAGATGCTTGAGACTATCACAAATACCATTTATTATGTTGAACCGCTGTATCAGATTCCTTTGCCTTCTGCGAACCTCCGGAGTAGGAATGTTTAAAAAACGTTCTAAGAAATCATAACGGAGGTATACGTACATCTTAAAGGTAATGTATCTTAAAAAATTGTGCTGAATAGCTTCAAGTTTCGCTTAATATGTAATATAATGAGGAGACCATACTGGTGAACAATAATCAAGATGAGACCAGTGAGCAATATAGAGATCTAATAGCAGTGATGTTAGTAAAATCAGAAGTGGTTCTCTTTATAAAACCCAACATCTTCATAGATTTTTTAACAATAGCGGTAACATGAGACTTATAATTAAGTGTGGAGTCCAATATAACACCCAAGTCTTTAGTTTGAGAAGCACATTTTAGAGTTTCATTATTAATATTGTAATCAAAACCTATTAGGTGGTGTATTCTATGAAAACACATTTGGATGCATTTAGATTCATACCATTAAGTGTACACCAATTTGATAGACTATCTAAATCAGATTGTAATATTAGAGCATCATCCCTGTCATTAATCACCCTAAAACATTTCTGGTCATCAGCAAATAACAAGGCTTTGCTACCTTGAAAACAGTTCATTATGTTATTAATAAATATGTTAAATAATAATGGTCCTAGATGAGACCCTTGGGGAACTCCGGAGGTTACTGGAAAAGTATGAGAATAGTAATGATTAACTCTGACCATTTGTAACCTTTTTGTAAGATAATCACTTAGCCATTGTAATACAAGACCGTAAACACCATAAATAAAAAGTCTATGTAGCAAGAGCTCATGATTAACCCGGTCGAAAGCCTTAAAGAAATCAGTGTACACAGAATCAATCTGCAGACCCCCCTCCGTACCATCAGACAAAAAGTCAACATATGTGTGTAAACCCAATTCTGCAGACCTTTTAGAAGTGAAGCCAAAATGTTGTGATGTCATAATACTCACACAGTGATAGATAATCTGTAATAATACTCTCAATGATTTTGGGAATTATGCTGAGGATTGATATAGGTCGATAGTTTGAGATGTCTGATTTTCTACCCAATTTATTCACTAGAGTGACGTATGAAGTTTTCCAATAATCTGGAAATTCGTCTGTAACAAGAGACTTATTAAATATATAGAGCGGACGACATAAAAGGAAGCTAAATTCCCTAAGAAGAATGGAAGGTATTCCGCCAGGGCCGGGACGTTTTTTAACATCAAGTTTAGATAACTTTGCATTGATGTTCGAAATTTCAATATCATAATTGGATACATTTGCCATTGAAGAAACCTGAACACCCTGCACAGCCAGAGGTTGATAAGAATAAACTGATGAGAAATATTTAGCAAATAGATTTGCAATATCATTCCCGTTACTAGCAGTAAGGTTCCCAAACGTCATTTCAGAAGGTATAGGTGTTATTCACCCTCCTACTATTTATAAACTTCCAGAAAAACTTAACATTATCTGTAACACAATTTTCAGTATATTTTACATAATTCTGTAGCACTCTCGCGATAAAAGTTTACACTGAGCCTTCAATCTATTAAATTCCATATAGTTTTCAGGACACCTAGTAATCTTGTAAATTTTGTGAGCCACTTCTTTCTCGCACAAATGCCACTTTAATTCCGGAATATACCAACATGGAAACCTCTTCTTGCAAACATTTTTCAGGGGAGCAAAGCAATTTATTATAGTGTACATTATATCGTAAAATATGGACACCATCTCAGAAAGAACCTCACGTAGAACATTATCCCAGTCAATCGATTCCAAGGAAAGCTTCTTAATTTGCACGATTAAAATCATAGTAATATTCTTCACCGGGAACCTTGTCTCTTTCAATCTTAAGTGGTAAGTTACATTCCAGTGGAGGATGATGTCTATCTTAGGGGATCAAAACATCCTCAGCTGTTTTTACTGTGAGCTCAATTGGGGATAAAATGAGATCAAACGTAACTCCCCTCTCATTAGTTACTGTATTGGACTGAAAAACATTGAAGAAAGCACATATATTTGATAGAGTATCTATAAAATCAGTTTCGGATGAAGATGCCAAGAGAGGGATGAGCTACTGAACAAAAATCGTCTATTTCCCATGATGCAGATGGAAGATTGAAATCGCCAAAAAGGAAGAAGCTGGCATTTGTATACTGTTCATTTATAGTTATTAGCTGGTTGTAATAGTCGTGATATAAAATAGGTTGACATCTAGGAGGAAGATATACAGAGCCCAAAATAAATTTGTTACTAGCTGGAACAAATACTTGTTCAATCATACTAGAGGATATTTTTTTCTTAACAGCAATCAGAACACCTCCACCTCTGCCATGAATACTGGATTGAGGCGAACGATCAGTTCTAAAGATATTATAGTTAGTGAATCCAAGTTCGGCGTCAGTAATATCAGAGGATAGCCAGGTTTCTGTGAAAATAATGATATCATAATAGCAATTTGAAACGTCTAGACTAAGGTTAACAAGTTTAGTCCGAAGATCCCTGACATTCTGGTAGTACAAAGAAAAGTCGCGCAAGTCAGTTGACTTTACTGGTTTTTTGGGTAATCTTAGGTATGTTGCAAAAGTACTTAATAGCTAAATTCTGATCACCAGACTGTTGACGAGACAAGAGATCGTTTCTTACAGAATGATACATCTTTTTCTGATTTGGAGTAAGATACAACTGAAAAAACACCTTATTTGTACGACCTAACCTTGTCTTATTGTTTAGAACTTCATGAATATCACGAGCAGACGGAAAAATGACCTTAAGAGGACGGTGACCATTTTTGTTTTTCTTTCCAAAGCGAATGATTTTGATATTATCCACATTCAAAGCAAAACCATTTCCAGTACTCTTTAAAACTTAACCTGATGAGTATCTTCGGAGGGTGTTGCTGGTTCAGGTTGATATCATTAAATTATTTGCTTTTCTTTGGCGTTCCTGAAGTTCATTCATGATATCACCAGGTGCTGAAAAGGTACTCCCATCTCCCTTCAATTTCTGAATTTCAGGTTTCAGTAATTCAACTTCAGACCTCTCAATATCTTAGGAACCCTTTTAAATCCTAACTGGCAATTAGTGCAGAAATAAACCATAGTTCTCTTCTGAATAACCACAGCACGAAGTTCGGACGGACTCAAGCCAGTACAGTAGGGTGCATAATGATATGACAGCTATCACATGCAACTGATTTATCACAAGTAGGTTCATCACATGTGGAACATTTGCCAGCCATCACACTAATTTTACCCATCAGGTATATGAATTAAAAATGTTAATATTTATTCCTGGACTAATGAACGTTTTACAAACCCATTAATTTCTTATCAGACAGTGTTTTTTGAAAGTTTTTAACGTAGATAAACGACCAAAGAAATGTTCGCAATTTTGTTGATATGACACCAATAACTATGCAAAAACTACATATGCACACAATACAGAAATTTTAAACTAAACACATGCCGAAAACACGAAATTTTTTGATGAATTTTAACTATTATAAATTGTAAAACTTGAGGACCATTTATTGAAACTTGTTTAATGATGTGTTGTCCCACTGGATCCCTGGCAATACCTAGTTAAAGCTTTAAACACCAGGAGAAAAGCTACGAAACATTTCAAAGAAGCGAAAAATTGTATCTATTATGGAGACGTTTGTTTAATTTATCATAAAAAAATTCCTTACCTTGGTTCATTCCAGTCTTTAGAATTTTTCGGAATATTCTCACTGCTATACATCAACCACTGATTTTCCTGACGTATACCGGGCCTAACTTTCCTGTTAATCACAGTTTGTTTGACAAATGAAAATGGATCTATTTCTATTTTTGTAAATTTTGATTTGTTTTGAACTAAAATGTAAACAAGAATTTTTAAAGAGGTTTTTCTAACTAACAAGGAATCGTCTATACAAGATTTTAGGAAAAATCTCACTATCCTTGGGTTATATTTGACATCTATGTGGACAAGATCCTTGATAAAATTGATAGCCATCTGATGGTAACGCCAATGTCTGAAAAGTTTGAAAAATAAAATTGAATATTGAATAGATAAGGTTTTTACTTGATGAAGATCCATACTGAACGATGAAATAAAACCATTTAATTTGTTTAAAACTTCATTATATTTGAACTAATTATACCTTCACTCGTTTGATAAAGCTACTGTGTTAGTGAAAAGCGTCGCACGTTTAAATTGAACATTAGTTCAAATATAATGAAATTTTGAACACAATAAATTGTTTTATTTCATCGTTCGATAAAATTAAATTGTTGGAACATATTTATCACCCAAATCTAGCTAAAGTAGATAAAAAAGGAAAATAATACATCTGCAATTAATATGTAATGGATACTACAAGTAGATTTAATGCCGAAACAAAGACCTAATGATTATCTGTTCATGTTTATATATTTATCTATTATAGTCATATACCAGTTAAAATTTTTTTCAACAGGTACTGATAATAGAGGGCATCAAAATTTCTTCAATTTTGAATTGCTTACTATTTTTTTTTATTTAACTGCAAATTTACAATCTACTACAATATAGAGTAATAAGTAAATAGGATAATGTGGGTTGGTGGCTTGAATCAGCTACCGTCCATTAACGGTTCTCTAGATTTTTACAGATCTTCGAGACAAATTCTTTTTAGTCTTCTTTCTTCTGATGGTAGGTTGAACAGGTTACTGATAAGTTGATTGCTATGATCTGTGCATCGCTTTCTGTATTTATTTGAGCGAGTTGTGATGATGTCTTTGATATATGGTATTCTTAGATCTCTGTGTATAGTGTCATTTGAAACATACCATGGAGCATTTATTAATAGATGGAGGGTTTTAGATTGGAAGGTCTGCAGGATCTTGGTGTTAGATGGTTTGCTGCAACCCCACAATTCAATGCCGTATGTCTATATAGGTGTTAGTATGGTTTTATAGATTAAGATTTTGCTTTCTGTAGATAGTTATATGTTGTACTGCCTCTTCAATTTCATGTTGATTTCTAAATTGCCAGTTTAATTTGATGTTTTCATTAATATGTTCCTGGAATTGGTTCCAATCAGTTTTCTTATTGCAGAGTCTGGGTTGGGGTTTTCTCCAAATCGGCTTGGTACTCAAAGTAATGACGATTGGGCTGTGGTCAGAGTTTAGATCGAAACTAGGTTCAATAACGCAGTAAATGTTAGATATGCTTTTCATTAGAGCGAAGTCTAGCAAATCCGGAATCTTGTTGGTGTCAGCTGGCCAATAGGTTGGTTCACCAGTGGACAGGATGTTCATTTGATGTTTTTGCACTATTTTCAGTAAGTTTCTGCCATTTGGTGTAATTAGCCTGGATCCCCAGATTATATGCTTAGCATTCCAGTCACCCGCTATTAAGTAATTCGTATCAAGTGTTATAAATAAGTCGTTATATTCATCCTGTGTTATGTTATGTCGTGGTGGGCTGTAAATAGCTACAAATGTCGTTGGTCTAGATAAGCTTTCAATTTCAACAGCTGTACATTGAATTTTATTCGTTGCATATGACTGAAGAACATGATGTTTTAGAGTTGATCTGATTATGATTGCGGTGCCTGCATGTGCAGTTCCATCAGGATGGTTAGTAAAGTAGACATTGTGGTATGGTATATTAATGACCGTTTTATTTGTAGAATGGCTTTCTGATATTAGCATTACATCAATTTTGTTCATGTTTAGGAATATGATGATCTCTTGTATATGGTTACTAATACCGTTTGCGTTCCATGATGCAAATCTAATTGATTTAGCCATTACTTTGTTATTTTATTTATAACTGTTGTTAGCATATTAAATATCATTCCGTTTTGATTAATTAGTTGGGAGAACATACCTTTGAATTCAGTTAGGAAGGTAGATAACAATTCAGATAAATTAGAGTTGTTATTGGTTGTTTGTGCAGGTGAATTATTGGTTGCTTGTGCATATGATTGCCTGTTTTGTGTAGTTTGTTGGTTATGAGTGTTTTTAGAGTGGTTTTGTTGTACTTGATTTTGTGTAGGAGGGTTTGGTACATGTGTTTTGTTTCTTGTTACAATTAGGTCTTGATATACTGTGCAGCCTTTATAATTTGTCAGATCATTTCCTTGACAAAGAGCACATTTGGCTGGAGTATTGTTAGGCTTTGAACATGTTTTCGTATCTTGAGGTCCACCACATTTGACACATTTGAAGGGACGCCTGCAGTACGTTTTTGAGTGGTTATAGTCTTGTACATTGAACAAGTGTGTTCTTCATTCGTGGAGGCTCTATTTTGATTTTACTGGACAGAAGGTATTCTACTTTGAAAATTTCTTTGTTGTTTTTATTTGGTTCCAAATCGACGAAAAAACATTGGAAGAGGTTCTTTGGTAACTCTATGTTTAATGTTAATTAGGTTTCTTACACAGTGGCTTTTATCTTCTAATTCTTTTTTAATGTCTTCTAAAGGTACAGAATGATGTAGTCCTCTTATTACTATTCTATAGGTTCTTTCCTGCTTTATCTGGTATGTGTGATGGATTATCTTTTCTTCACGTACATAGTGGATCAACTTTATATAGGTGTTGGGTGTTGTTGTGTTTGCTAGTGCCTTTGATGTAAAAGTATTTTGACCAGTTACAGCTGATAGAGCTTTTACCATTGCTTTGAAGTCTACAACAGAGTATATATATTGGTGGAGGTTTTGGATCGTCAGGAGTGTTATCGTTATCTCTAACATTTTCATCTGATGTTTTCCCATTTTCGTTGGTCTCTTCATTATGGAGAAGATGAAATCTGTTTGAGGTTTGAATTTGGGGTGCTCTGTCATTTGAGTTTTGACGATTTATTCGTTTTATTTTATTTGTCGCAACTTGCCAGGTATGTTTGGGTGTCACTTCTTCATCCTCTTCGCTCGAGCTCGGCAAATTTGTGTTTGTGGTAATTCTTGAATTTATTTGATTCGAGTTTGAGTTCGTCAGAGCTGTCATGACGTAGTTTGAGTTTTGACACGTTTGAGAAGGGTGCATTTGTTGCTCCTGGGTGCTGAAACCATAGAATGGAGTTTGATTTGGATAAGTTGATGTTTGTGGGGATATATATGAAAACTGGAGCGGCTGATTCATGGGTGTTTGAGACACTTGTATTCCTGCGTTATTTTGCATCATTTCTTGCGGTAAGGATGGAAAATGGCTATGTGAGTTAAGGTCCATCCCTGGTCCATTCCCCGTCGGGAACATTTTATTTTTGTTGACGGCTTAATGATTCTGTGTAAACGTTGTCGTTGTTATTTTTATCACAAGTTAGAACAAAGTAATTATCGTACAAAAACTGGTTTAGATAACGCAGCCGAGTTTTGCACGTCTTATCGCTTTGAACTCAACACAAGAATCAATGAAGATCTGGTGCAAAATTGAAGATACTAAAACAACCTTTACACTACCAGATAGATAATTCTGGATTCAACTTTGTGGTGGACACTTAAAACAGGTTATTCATAACGCTAATACATAAATGTTCTTTTATTATTATGAATGAATAAAATTTGACAGTTTCAGTAATTTAAATTAATAGCCATATTGTATTATAATTTACTTACAAAGTTCCTGATTCAAGAGAGTCCATTAAAGCATTTAAGGTCCCATCATAAGCAGCTCTTCTCTCTTCACTTCTTTTTTTTATATACTCTCTACCGTTTGCTTCTAATTTATCGAATTGATTCATATCACACACTGGTTCTTTATTAGCCAAATCATAAGTTAATTTTATAACACTTTCTGGTATTACTAAATTAATAGCGATTGTTGGAAAAAACTTATCGACAGTGTCCCCTGAAAAATAAAATAAGTCTAACATCCTAATTGCCACTGCCACAACAATATTTCAGATTATTTTGAATAAGCCCTGTGTTTAAAATAAATTGATAAAAATGTAATTGCTGCTAATGAAATTAATTCACAAAAATGTACTAACCTAACGCCATTATCAAATTAATAATAGACGGCTTCTCTGATGGCATTGACCTGATGATAAGAGGCCATAATTTTTCGATAAATTTCCAATCATGTCTGGCAACTATCGGAGATCCCTTAGGCCCTAACAATATGTACAAACAACCTTTGAATTTTTCATGGTTTTGTTCCGAATCCATTTGAAGAATTTCGATTATCTTTTCAGTTAGTACCGAATATGAATATGGGAAATAAGCAACTATAGAAAATAATTTTGCCTGTGCTGCTACTCTCACCTACGAAAAGAAAATTTTTAATTATTCACAGTATGTCTACATAAATAAATAATTTGTTCATAATAATTCATGTTAAATATTATTATTTTTACTTCACTGTATCTAGAGGTGCTCAGCTCGAAGAGATCCAACATCAACATCCGGTGTGTTTCCGTAAAAGAACAGTTCCTACTTTCGATTCGAAATTCTTGTTGCAACATCACCCTGTCGATTAACAAGTGACGCAAATGTAGTTTCTTTTGATGCAAACGATCTTCTAACAGTTTTTTTGTCATATGGAAGCTCTTCCAATGAAACTCGAAATCTTGACCACGTGTTTTGTTGAACAAAATTATATTGTAAATCTGCAAGAAATATCTATGTTGAGAAGAATCATTTAATTGTTTAGAGAATCGATTTAGAAGTTACTAAAGTTAGAAAAATCTCATTGATGAAAAATATTTTACCTACTAAACATACTATTTACCACCATTACACCAACACTGGTTACCTTCGGCCTCTGAAGACGATAACTTTGGTTATCGAAACGCGCGTCAGACAGTGTAATTGTGAGTGTTGGTGCAGTGGTGGTAAATATTGTGTTGTGTATGAATATCACTAACGGTTCCAGTAATTCCAATATTTTACCTAGTCTAGAGAGAACATATTAGAGGCGCATTTATATTTTTGTGGTGACTTTATAGCAATAAAAAACGATGAAATCAAATACAATTTTAGTGTATTGGCAATTAATCAAAAAGGAAAAAACAAATTATCAATATGGTTGCATCATTGACACCGGTTAAAAATATTTCGAAAAGCGACGAGAACGCGAAACTTGTTTGTTACGGTTGCGGTGTTTCAGGTGTCATTCAGTCCAAATGCACTACGTGTTAGGGTAAAACTAAAACAGACGTTAAATCTGTAGCTAGTATCGGTTTTACTTTCGTCGAGTAAACATGTTATAAAATAGCATTTATCGCGACGGAATATTACTGATAATAGTTTGCATAAAAACAAAAGGGACTAAAAATCGAATGTGATAGTGCTGTAAACTGAATTTATACTTTTTATACTGTGTACAAACAATACTTTAAATACAATCAAAAAATGATGCCAACTGGTAATGGGCCGGGTTTTTTGGGCTTTCCACAAGTTCAACCAACACAAAATAATGTACAAGGTCAAACATATATTCCGATGTTCCAAACACCAAATAATATACAGGGTCATGCAATATTCAACAATGACATACCTTCACAAATGATTTCTTCTCAACCAATGCAATCACTGTGTCCTTCACAATCAAACCAGTATTACATTCTGCCAAATCAAGAACAATATTTAAATATGCATCAATCATCTAGTAATCATTCAAATACTTAATACGCCATATTCAAGAATGACTTCTACCAGCGAAGGTGAAGATAACACTTATTCTGCTCAAGAAAATCCATGGCAAGTGGTCAAAGGAACGAAATGAAGGAAATACAGAAGTAGTAAAAACGCTGAAGAAAAAATTTCACTTAACAATAAGTACACGGTACCAAATTCACAAACAGATGGTTTCAATAATAACAATAATGATGGTGAAAACACTGAAATAAGTAAACCTCCTCCCATATTTGTATATGGAGTAATCAATTTACCAGAGATGAAAAAAAAAAAACTGAGCGATATAATTGAAGCCGAGGAATACACAATAAGAAGCATGGCAAATGACACTATAAAAATTTGCTGTCAAAATCCGAATACATATAGAAAACTGGCTAGTTACATGAGAGAAAGTAATATAATCCATCATATGTACCAACCCAAGGAAGAGAGATCCTATCGTGTCGTAATTAAATATTTGCACCATTCAATAGACTTGAAAGATATAAAGGATGAATTAATTAAAAAAGGCCACAATGTAAGAAATATAGTCAATGTTAAACATCGAATAACCAAGGAACCTCTTAACATGTTTTACGTCGATTTGGAACCTTCTGATAACAATAACGTTTACGAAATAACTAAGTGAACATTTCTCATGGTGACGGAAATATCCAAGATAAAGATATTCTGAAAACGAACGTCGATGTTTTCATTAAAGACATTAAAGAAACAATTATAATTTTCTCATAACGAACTCGATTAGGAGTAGATTTCCTGGAAAAAGCTAAGATTGTTTTAAACATCACCGATGATTTTTGGTATTTTTGTGAAGATCGAACGAAAGAGTTTCCGTTTGTTAAAGAATTGATTTTTGATGATTCACCTTTACAAATTTGCGAAGTAACCGAATACTTTTAACGTACAAACAAAGGAGAAATTTTGGACTCTTCTCAACGTGCTTAATGAGGTTCTTGCCTCCAGTGGAGATCATACGAATTTTGCTGAACACCATATAACCATGGACGATAATGACCCCATCGCTGTATCTCCTTATCCTTTAAATAATTTCAAGAAACAATTTCTAAAAACTGAGATAAATAATCTTTTAGCTTCTAATATTAACCCTCTCATGCGCCGTGTCCTCACATCAGGACATTTCAGTATTTCATTGTAAATTATCTAAATACTAGTGTTTTTAAATGAAACTCAAGGTCTCTAGTTAATTCCACAATATAATAAAAGTTATTGAAAATTCTAAAAAATTGACAATTGTTTCGATAAATCAATATCATCGTCAGAGTTTCATTTAAAAACACTAATATGAGCATATTCCACGAAGTAAGGGTCGAGACAGTCAATTTTATCTAAATACTTCTGTAAACTGCAATTTACCGTAGTAGATCAATCATAAAACTTTTAAAGATTATGCTATTGACCGCAAGATGGCATAACAAGTTATTCAACAATTTTTGGAGCTCCTTCAATTGTATTTAACCTATGTTTCTGATATTGTGTGTGTAAGGTCGGCAAATAAAACTCCGATGATTACTTATACTTTCTATAATTATGGAAATAAACCCGCTAAATAATAAAACAACAACATCTCACTTCAAAAAGGAAATTATTTTATTATAACGCAGCGAGAGGAGTTCAGCCAGCCCGGGTGAGTGTTGGAAGCTGAACTGAGTAGGTGACTGACGAAACTTGACGGGACGCGGAACTCGTTAAGGTGCGTTAAGAAATGAACATCAATAAATACGATATGGAAGAAATTAAAGGAATGTTCTCGCAGATAAAAGATAGTCTTCGGAATATGGGAGAAAAAATAGACAGAAATGCATGTGTTATAATGGAATTGAAACAGGAAAATCATAAGCTGAAAGAAATAATCGCCGAGCAAGAAGAAAGATTAGACTACGTAGAAAGGGAAATAAGGCGCAATAACATAGTAATTCAAGGAATTGAAGATAAGGAGAATGAGAGCCAACAAGAAATAAAGGAAACAGTCCAAAAAATAATGAGAAAAATAAAGGTAGAAGTAGACCCAGAAAAAGATCTGATAGAATTCGGCAGGATCGGAACTTTTGGAAGAAACAAAAGTAGACCAATTGTAGTTAAAATCAAAAATTGGAGTAAAAAATTAGAAATTATGAAACAAGGTAAAAAGCTAAAAGGTACCAATATTTGGATTAATGACGACTACTCGAAAAAAGTCCAAAGAGAAAGAAAAAATTTACTGCCTCAGGTAAAAATAGCCAGAGAACAAGGACACAACGCAGTACTTAAGTTTAATAAATTAATTATAAACAACAGAGTTTATGGAGCAGATGCATTTGGGGATCAAAGGCCAAAAGAAAATGATGATAAGAAACGTACAGCAACCGATCGTTCGCCGGAACATGGAGGAGGCAACAAAGAGAAGTCAAAAAACTAGTAGCTAAAGAAAATACGATATATACAATTGAAGACAATGCAATGAAATGGATAATGAGTAAGGGTAAAAATAAGAGAAGTAAACGCAAGAGTTTAGTGAGAATGGCAACATGGAATATATCAGGACAATGCTGACAATGGGAAAAATGGAGGAAATTGCAAAAGAGATGTTGGAATATAAAATAGAGATATTGGCACTTCAAGAAATACGCTGGAAAGGTGAAGGACAAATAAACAAAGGAGAATATATCTTGTTTTATGGAGGGGAAGACAGTCGAGGAAAGAACGGCACAGGATTTATGATAAGCAAAATAATAAGAAATAATATACTAGATTACACAGTTATAAGCGGTAGAATATCAAAATTAAGATTAAAAAACCACATGGCAAATATTGCAATAATTAATAGTTACGCACCGACGGAAGAAGCAAAAGATGAAGACAAAGATGAATTTTACGAGAAATTGGTAAAGGTATGTGAGGAAACCGCAAGACATGATACATTAATAATTATTGGAGATATGAATGCGAAAATAGGAAAAGAAGACTACTTAAATAATGTTGCAGGGAAGTACACTATACATGAAACATCTAACGATAATGGACGGCGACTATGCAATTTAGCTGAGGAGCTCAACATGTATATTAGCAGCACTAGTTTCAAGCATAAGAAAGAACATAAAATTACATGGATTATATCTGGGACTATTACTAACCAGATAGATCATGTTCTGATAGCAAAAAGAAGATCAAAGATGATACAGGATGTAAGATCATACAGAGGAACAAGTGTTGATACTGATCATCAATTAGTAATTGTCAAAATGCAAATGAGAATTGTAAATATAGTAAATAGGACAACAAAATGTAGGAAATGGAACGTGCAGAAATTGAAAAGTAGTAAAAATGAATATGGGGAAGAAGTAAAGAAGCAACTACAAAAGAGCAAAGAACAAGATAATATCGATGCACAATGGAAGGAAATAAAAAGAAGTATAATAACGGCAGCAGAGGAAGTGGTTGGTACAAAAGATACAAGACATAATAATAAATGGTTTGAACAAGAATGTAAAATAAAGATAAAAGAGAAAAAAGAAGCCAGACTAAAATGGCTGCGAACTAAGCAACAAAATTTTTATGATGAATACAGAAAAATAAGAAAAGAGAGCGCCAAGTTGATAAAAGCAAAAAGAATAAAATGGTTAAATGAAAGCATGGACATATTAGAGAATGATAATAAAAATAATGTTAAATTATATCAATATATAAAGAGACAAAGCAGAAAATCAACTACAATAAATATCAAGGAAAAAGAGTGGAGTCAATATTTCAAGAATTTATTAACGGAAGAAGATGGGGAGTATGAAGAAGATGATATGACTGATAATGATACAGGGATAGAATATGAAGAAAAACCGACCGAAGAGGAATGCAACGACATAATTAATAAATTGAAACACAACAAAGCAGGAGGGTCAGACGAAATAATAAATGAGCTGATAAAATATGGAGGAGATGATCTAAGACATAAAATATTTAAAATCATGGAAAGAATATGGGAATCAGAAACAATGCCAAAAGAATGGTCTACTGGTATGATTATACCAATAATGAAGAAAGGAAATCGTAATATGTGTAGCAATTATAGAGGAATTAGTTTACTCAATACCGTATATAAAATACTAACAACGATAATAAATGAAAGGCTAAAAAAGGTAATGGAATCAAATATAGGGGAGTATCAAAAAGGTTTTCGGAAAGGAAAATCAACAGTAGATGCCATACATACTATAAATCAAGTAATTGAAAAATGTTATGAACACAATGTTGGAGTCCAAATGCTATTTATTGACTTCAAGCAAGCTTTCGACAGCTTGAAACGGAAGACAATCATAAAGGATATGGAACAACTAAATGTACCGCAAAAGATCATACGGTTGGTGAAAATGACGATGAAAGATTCTAGGGCAAAAGTAATGACAAGGGAAGGTCCATCAGAGGAATTTGAGATAAATGCTGGAGTAAGGCATTGTTTAACATAGCAGTGGATGGCATAATCAAGACTTGTAATATCAATGGAAGCATAATTAATAAATCAAAACAAATAATGGCATATGCTGATGATTTAACAACCATAATAGCGAGAGACTGAAAGAGCCTTGAAGAAACATTAGAGAAAATTGTAAAGGAAGCGGGAAAAAGAGGATTAAAAATAAATCAGGAGAAAACAAAATATATGGAAATGAAAAGAAAGAAGGAAGTCTACCAACCAGAAGCAGTAAAGTTAAATCAATTCACTTTTGAAGTTGTTAACACCTTTAAGTATCTGGGAACAATTATTAGTAACAAAAACGACACAAAAATCGAGATAAGGCAAAGAATTCAAGCAGGGTATAGAGCATATAATAAATTTAAAAACATCATGCAGAGTAAGAGAATAAGCCGAGCAACAAAATTAAGAGTCTACAGGACGGCGATAAAACCGGTAGTTACATATGCGGCAGAAACTATGAGACTGACAAATGAGGACGAAGAGCAACTAAGGATATATGAAAGAAGAATAATTAGAAATATTTATGGACCGGTCAAATTAGGGTATAACGAGTACCGAAGACTTATGAATTATGAAATTAGAAATATATTAGAAAATGAGGACATAGTAAACACAATTAAATCAAAAAGGATTCGTTGGTACGGACATGTTAAAAGAATGAAGAAAGGACAGGAGGTGAGGAGAATTACAGAATGGAGACCGAATGAGGAAAGATTACCAGGAAGACCAAAAGTTAGATGGGAAGATCAGGTTGTGAAAGATATAAAAATTTTGGGAGCACAAGGCGGGGATAAACAGATGCAGGACAGAAAGGAGTGGAGAATAATTGTCGAAACTGCAAAAACCTCTAATAAATTGTAGATAAACAGCATGAAAAACGTGGGCTGACCCCCCACAAGATACAGGGTCAAAAGAGCTCAATCTGAGCGGCTACAACTCCAACTGGAGTGTATAGCCTTGCATATATATGTATATATATATATATATATATATATATATATATATATATATATATATATATATTTTGGTTACTTTCTTGGATTAAAGGTCAAATATACTTAAAAAACATTTAATAACGACGTACGTTTCGACTTATGAAGTCATCTTCTGGTTAATAAAATAATCTAAAATTATTACATGTATAAATTAAAATTCTGTCAATATTTATAAAATCAAATTACACGAAAACAATATAAATTATTACCTTTCTTTCATTATTTCAGATATCACATGAAAGACAAAACAATTTCTGAACAGGTACATATTTATCACGCATTGCTTGGACATTGAACTGAATACAAATTGGTCTCTCTATAGATTAGTTGTAATTTTTTTATCATAATTATATATATACTTTATAAAGTATAAAAAGGAAAAATATTAATTATGATAAAAAAATTACAACTAATCTATAGAGAGACCAATTTGTATTCAGTTCAATGTCCAAGCAATGCGTGATAAATATGTACCTGTTCAGAAATTGTTTTGTCTTTCATGTGATATCTGAAATAATGAAAGAAAGGTAATAATTTATATTGTTTTCGTGTAATTTGATTTTATAAATATTGACAGAATTTTAATTTATACATGTAATAATTTTAGATTATTTTATTAACCAGAAGATGACTTCATAAGTCGAAACGTACGTCGTTATTAAATGTTTTTTAAGTATATTTGACCTTTAATCCAAGAAAGTAACCAAAATATATCTTAAGTGGTCAAGAAAGTAAATAATTTAAATATATATATATATATATATATATATATATATATATATATATATATATATATATAATGGTCGGCTGGGCCGGTGCAACATAGTTTTCATCATTCGACATGCTTCAAAAATTGTGAGCTCGGTTTTCCGTAAAAATACAAGACTGTGTTTTAAAAACAACGTTCACAGTTTGCTCGTCTCCAAATAATTGTAAGGTTGGCAAATAAAACTCCGATGATTACTTATACTTTCTATAATTATGGAAATAAACCCGCTAAATAATAAAACAACAACATCTCACGAGTACAGAGCAAGAACTGACTGCTAACATAGATATATAGAGCTTACGGCTGTGTTCACCGGCGACACTACAGTGTGCATGCCTCTGAAAATATCAACTTCAACATCGTGGTTCCGTTTGATTAGGCCATTTAAAACGTAAGTAAAAATATTTAGAGTTGTCCCAATTAGTGTAGTTTTATGAACAAATAAATATTTTCTCGATTTCATATTTATTTGTCATAAATCTCGATTTTATTGGATGTCCTCAGATGAGGACATATACATGTGCAATTTTCTTATTTAGATATTTTCATGCATTTTTTTATTTCTATTACAGCTAATTAGGGATAAACAAGAGAATTCATTGTCGAGTGAACCTGGTTGCAGCCATCAATTAGCACAGGGAAGTTCTATGGCAAAACCAATGTCCAAAAATGAGCTGTATAGCCTCCTATATAGTTCCAGTGAAGATGAATATGAAAAAAATGAATCAGTAGAGTCTTTGCATGAAAAGGAGAAAGCTGTACACACGGCATTAAAGAGAACAATGAATATATGATGCGAATCGATTATAAGGAATTAAGGGATAAAAGGCGAAAATTAACCGAAGAGGAACTCGAGTCATTAATTTATAATGACTTGTCAGAAGATGAATTTGAGTTTTCAGAAAGTGAAGAAGAGTATTTGCCAGAATCAGAAGGAAGGAAGTTCAAGTGACAGTGAATCGGAGCACCTAGAAGAAGATAATATTGACGGGGGAGAAACAAAGCTAAATAAGCAAAAGACAAATAATGTCGCAAATATGCAAAAGGCAAATAAGCGGAGCAACAAAACCAAAAATACTTCTATATGGACTTTGACGAAAGACAATAGCTATTCTGGTGATATTTCAAAAGTATCCAAGGAGCATAAGACAAACATAAAATGTGTTACACCTTTGGAATACTTTTTGATTTGATTATTTTTTTCCAGAATATTTTTTACGAGAAATTGTGTTTCAAACCAACCTTCATGCTCATAGAAATAATAAAGTAAACTTCAATCTTAGTCTAAATGAAATGAAAATTTATTTCAGAATTACCATAATGATATTAATATCCACGGATACGTCATTATTGGTCATCAGAAGAAGGTTTGCGAATGACATTCATTTCAGAAGCAATGAGCCAAAAGAGGTACGAAGAAATTCGGTTATACCATTCAATGGGCGTTCAGATCTAAAGCAATACTTACCCAAAAAGTGGGGTTATAAGGTTTGGGTTCGTGCAGGTACATCAGGATATGCATATTGTTTTGAAGTCTTTCAAAGACAAGCTGGAGAACGGGAAGCTGTTTCAGAAGCAGGCGATTCAGGTGATGTTGTCTTGAGAATGTGCCAAGATATAAAGGACCAAAACTATAAAATATATGCCGATAATTTATTCTCCAGCATACCTCTGGTCAAACAGCTTACAAAAGATAAGATTTGGTATTTAGGCACAGTGATATTGAACAGACTTCAAGGAATAGATAAGGTGCTGACATTAGAGAAAACATTAAAGGTAGAAGGCCGAGGCAGTTATTCTGTTGCTACATCACAAGGGTTATGCGAAAACGAGAATTTTTGGATTCCGGGAGAACAGGGCCAATTCCCTGAATGAACTTAGGGACCAATTTTACAAGCTTGTATGGAGATAACCCCTAAAATACTCACCAATGTTCGTCGAGAATTTTATAACCGTTTGGGATATTGTTTAGTTCAAAACGGTGGCTTATTCGAACATTTGATTTAAATTCATTTAAGCTTAATTAAGAAACTTTTCATTTTATAATTTATCAGAATATTAAATTCATTTTGTAATATTTTTTTAGAATTAAATTTATTTTAATATCTATTTCGAAGGCATTTTTTAATTTGCACTGTGTGTGTTTCAAAGATTCGTTTCTCATTTAAAAACAAACAATAAACGAAAAAAAAATGACAAAAAATCCAAACACTGACTTCGAAGATCTCTTTCCACGTTGCCGAATCTCAAAAAAATTTAACCATTTTCATACTGAAAAGACTAAAACAATTATCAGCAGTACAATCATTTTTTCAACACTACATAGGATTAATCATTTTGATATGTTGTTACAACCTCTCGAATTATCATAACTAAAAGTTTCTTATAACTATTCCATGTTAAAACAAATGGGTATGTGCAATGGAATTACCAAACACGAAACGTGGCCCCTAACTCTGCTACTTAAAACTGGAATAACAAATAAAAGTTTTATTTGACTTCTTCACAAATATGTTTATATCCCGTTCAGAAACATTAGTCCGGTCAAATTGTCGCTTAAAATACGTTAAATAAATATTAAATTATGTAGTTTGGGATCGATATGGGGGTGTGTTCCGAGCATAAATTTCAATTTGCGGGGTTCTTCGAATGTCAGCTGAACCCCTTTCGCTAAAAACGCGTTTAATTCGATATATCGATAACGCTTAGTGTTAGGAAAAAATTGAGGAGACCTTTTCTCTTCTAAATTAAATGTACTAACTTTTTTATCCGAAACATTTTCTAAAATCAATATTTTTCAAGTTATTACTTCCGAAGGCAAAAATTTTCATTGTATCCCAATTTTTCATTTTTCGGAATTTCCTCCTCAATCGTCCACTTGTATGAAAGTTTCCCTATTATCAAAGTTGTAGATCTTTTAATTACGACCAACTTTTTTCTCTTCTACCAATGCCTTTGGAGTTATAGCTTACTTTATCGAGCAAAATCCGAACCAGTGTCGCGTGTCTACGGAAGCTCTGTGGTTTTAGCCTTTGTCCTAAGGAATCTATTCTTAGCCTAAGGGGTCAGGGAAAGGGAAGTGAAAGTGAGCATAAGCTGTATTGCTTGTGATTTTAATAAATTGCCAAGAGAACTATTGTTCGAATGTCGCTAATGGTTTTGACGCAATGGAAGAGAACAATGTATGTCCCGATACTGTCAGTGCCCCTAGTGATACAAACGAATCACGTCCATCCACATCGGGTGCTTAATTTTACGAATTTTACACAGTATTTTTTATCAATAAATGTGTAGAACAGTTTTAATTATTCCTTTGCTTCTTTTTTTTTAATTCTTATTCACATTATTATTCCATTGAATGCCATAAAAAATACCCATATTGAAGAAATACAATATTTAAATGATTGCAAAGAACACATTAATTCAATGTTTTTTCATTTCACATTTTGACTGGACTACAAGTAGTGATACACTGAATATACTTCTTTTCTTCTAACACATTGTCGCTTAAGAATATTCCTAGTACTGTACATGATTACATCTTTTATAACTTTATTCATTATCATCGTAATTTACTGTATTACTGCGTTTTTGTTATTTGTGCCTTTTCGATAATCCTACTGATCACAGTATTAGTTTGTTCTATTTGTTTTATGAAATTTTGAGAATGACTTTTAATAAATGTTGTGTTTTACAATGCGAGTCCATTAATGTAACGCATTTGTTCCCATATCCTCATAAAAATTTGGAATATTTAAAAAGATGGCTCCTGGCTATAAACAGTGCTGAATTAAATGCAATGGACCCCTTATTATTGTACCATACAAAAATAATTTGCCATAAACATTTTGAACATATCTACATTTTAACTAGACCTAACAGACTACACCCTAATGCTATCCCAACGTTATATTTGAATGGTAAGATCATTATTTAAGTTTAATATACATAAATGTTAATAGTTTATATTATTTTGTTTAGATGAGATTAATTTGGTACCAATTATGGAAGTTTCATCAGCTGTGCCATCATTTTCATCGTCATTAGGGAATGGTATGTATTAAATGTAATTGTGATGCTGACTTGTACTAAGGTTTTTCTCTTTGGTTTCAAGAAATAATTATGTGAAAGCTAATGGGCCAAATAACTCCGAAATGAGCGAAATGTATGTTGAAGCAAACACTGAAAGTCCTTCAGAAATAACCCAATTTAATATTACTTGTATAAGTTTAAAGTGGCAACATTTAAATCTAAATAAATCAGGGGTTCTCAACCTTTCAGGCTCTGCGCCCCTCTTCATACTTTGGTGTGAGGTCACGCCTTTCTTTACGGATTAGGTTAATTTACTTACATTATGTTTGAGTAAAATTACTTTGAACTTAGACTAGACATATCCTGGTAAGGAATATAAAATCATATTTGTTCAAATATAAATTTTAATTATACAAATCATCGAAAAAATTACAACAAAATATCAATAATGTTACCAGAAAAATGTTCGTTACTTTTCTAGTACTAGTGTGAGGGCTGGCACTGTTTCTCGTTAACTATTTTTTGTATGTTTGGTTGCAATTTTGACAAATAACCCTGCAGGTCAATTTCCACATCTAGTCTGGCTTGATATTTAGATTTTATATTAGCCAGGGCTGAAAATCCTGATTCGCATTTGATGAAAATTGTACAAGCAACTTGGCTACTTCCATTGCTACTTCTGGGTAAACAGGAAGATATAGTAGCCATAAATATTCGAGATCCATGTTTCGAAAATCCACTTTGGCTTTAGAATCACACAATAAATGTTCGGCTCCGAATTCTGCAGGTGGCGTTGCCAAAGAGCCATCTTCTCAGCAAAACTCTCAATTGAATCATACTTCTTCAAAGTAAATTTACTGTCTCGACCCTTACTCTGTGGAATCCACTGATATTACTTTTTTAAATGAAACTAACGGTTTCTAGATAATTCCACAATACATTGAAAAAATGTTAAAAATTCTAAGAAATTGATAATTGTTTCGATATTCTGACGATGATAGCAATATCGAAACAATCAATTGAAAATTTCTTGGAATTCTTAACATTTTTTCAATATATCGTGGAATTATCTAGAAACAGTTTCATTTAAAAAAGTAATGTTTCGAAAAAGTCTGACAAATATGCCACGTAAAAGATAAATTTGTCATCTGTAAATTTCTTGTACAGGTCTTCACTTGAATTCATCAAAAAGATTTCAACTTCTGATTTCAAGTTGAATAATCAAGTTGAGTTAATAGCTATAAAGAAATTTCAATGATTGTGTGTTTATGTCCAGTATCAAATTCAATTTTATGCTGTTGTAAATATACATGAAAAAACAACTGTTTTAAAAACAACAAACTCATTAAAAAAAAATTTAATTTGTTGACGCCTCCCCTGGAATTCTTCCACGACCCCCAGGTTGAGAACCGCTGAAATAGATAATTTCAGATTATCCTGCTGATATGCTTTTGTTTCCAGTGCAAATTTTGATAAAATCAGGGATTTCTAAACGGACAATTACTCTAAGAAAAAATAAATTGTATGCTGCAGAGAAACAATTACATACAAAATATCATTCAGAAAGAACTCGTAAAAAATCATTTAAATGTAGGCTTTTCGATGCGTAGAAATTTCAAAAACAAAATCATCTTGAAACTAATATGGAACATTTAAATCTCATGACAGCTATGTTAATTCGTTGTCAATTTTGAGAATAAAAAAATAAAAAAATGAGATGCTTTACAGTGGATTAAATTATATGAACTAAGAAAAGTTTGATTTATTTGTTTTCTTTATAATATTATGTATAGTCTTTGTTTTATATGTAGATTATAATATTTAGTTGTTGTCAAAATATTTCTATTCTTTGTTATATTTTTTGAATTATGGAGTACAAATAATGAAGTTTATTACAATTTAGGTCTTAACATTTTATATGTAGTATTTTAATCATTTTTGTATGCAAACTTATTTGGGAATATATATATTTTTTTCCATTTTTAGTTTTATTTTTGCCCTACTAATACATAATAACATGTTTCGTTGAGTTTTGAAAACAATTATCATATCATTGATTTGTTTAAATTTCTTTTTATTGTAATAATGTTACAACTAAAAAATTTCCAAATTTATATCTTTTGCACCTAGTTCTCACAATTTTATTGTTTTTGTGGTAATATACCTTAAAAATATGCAATTTTGAGTGCCATTTTAAACAAAAAAGATAAAACCGGAAATTTATTAGTTGTTATATAGCAGTACGAAGTACCGTAAAATAACATTTAAATTTCCCACCGTTAATAAAATTTGCCACCATTTTGTGACATGTCAAATTATAGTTAAGGTTTACAGCCCTAGATGGCGCCAATTTGGTTAAAATAAATAACATTGTCATGAACCATCTAAGCATAGGTGATCTGTGTCCCCATCACATTATCACCAAACTCTTCATTCTATTGTGAATTAGGATGATTCTAATATGGAACAGATTCTGAAATATCGAATTTTTAAGAACTATCAGTGTAAATTTACAATAAAACCTTCAAGCTGTCCTGTCACTGCAAATTCATATTTTATCTCTCTATGACATTAGATATAGAGTAACCTGTCAATTCATTGTCTCAAAAGCTGGTTAAATGAAGATCGAAGTATTGATATATTCAAAATGTTGGTTGTACCAAAAGTACATATGGAATAAATACTTTCAGAGTTGGATTGAATGCCACAGTGCATCATGGAGATCATTTCAAAATCAATAAAAGTTTTGTAAAGATGAACCTCCTTCATAAAATCGTTTCTGAGAATTTATAAATTTTGTTTAAAATAATTAACTGAATCTGATATAAATTTCATTATATCTTTCAAATGTCTATTATTTCACAAGTTGGTTTAGATACTTACATTGATAATGTTCTGAATGCTTTGTGTATCACCTTCATCCACTTCCATTAACCGTTTTTGCAATTTGTGTAAAATAGTAATAATAGCTTTTCGAACATTAGAACCATCAGGCATCGTCACTGTTCCACATCCACTAACTTTAAGGTTGAATGTCCATGGTTCAAGTACTGTTTCCACTCTGAAATTTCAAATGTTTATATCAATGTACATAAAAACAAAATAACTATCAATGATAAAAAGGACCTAGATCATCTAAACAGAATGTATAAATCAATTTTATAAATGTCTGTGCCTATTATAAAAATCATTTAAAATGTTAATTTCTCTACTCATACAGTAATAGTATATTATAAACCAAGGTGGTGTATATACATTTTTTTCCACTACTAGCCAAATTTAAGACAAAAATAAAAAAAATGTCTTATAAAAATCATGTAGGTATAATTTAATCACACAGCAATAGAATACCATTATTCCTATAGTTCATAATCACCAATATTAAATGCAACGAATTAACGAAACCAATTATACGATCACATCCAAAAATTTCACAAAACGTTTATGTTTTACTATGAACTTTGAACAATTACAGCGGTAGTGCGTTCACAACACTTGGGTACAAAGTGAACGTTCATAAAACATTTGCTTCACCATAGAGAAAGTAATATATTATTTGTCTATGTGGGTCAAGGTTTCTATCAACAGAAGATTTTCAAATTCCACTGGTGATAATGTTGAAGGTAAAAACATTCCTCGATCCTCGTTTTTCTAAAATTAACGGAAAATAAACAACACATTTCAATGTCAAATTTTGATAGTGTCGATCTACAAATCGTTCAAACTGATTTCTCCCTAGGCGTTTACTCCGTCGTCTGACTGACACTAACACTGTTTTCGCTCCTCACCTCACCCATATATTATGAACGCACTCCTTATGTCGTCAGAAATATTTGGTTGAGCGCGAATTTTAAACTAATGACAGTTTTATTGAAATAATTTTATCTTGTTAGGTAATTTCAAGCAGTAAATATGTTAAAGACAATCTCCTGGGTATACAAAATTATGTTGCACTAGTTTTTGTTAAGCTATTATCCCTGAATTCTCAAAACATTTGAATTTGTCCATTATTGACCTAGGTTAACAATAGAAAAAATTATTAACCACTAACAGAGAAATTCAACTTCTCAGTTGGCTAGATGACACAATAATTGTCAACTTCACAGCTAATAGTGGAAAAAATATGTTACAAGAATTTTACATGATTAAAAACAAGAAATCTTTGGTATAAATAGTTGCAGTAGGCAATAACTGTATATTAATGTGTTGGAATTTACACTAAGTCATTCCAACTGTTCTATGTATTGGAACCGGCGTAGATGTAGCTGGGTGTCTAACAGTAACGAACCTCTGCGCGCGCAATTTTATTTTAAAAAGTACTGCAGTAGCTTTCGCCCTACGCACACCTACTGTGAGAGTGTCTACACTTTTTAGACAGAAACTAGCCCTATGTAAGAGTTTCGAGCTTTACAGCTTTATTGTGAAGTTAGTGCGTTGTTGTTCAAGTTGTGTAACTAACTCAGTTATTTGCAGTGGTCTTTCCTAAAAAAGCCGGAAGTTTGGTTCTCTCTCTAACACGTTTAGATTGCCGTGTACGTTGCCCAAGAAGCCGGTATATCTTTCTCACTCTCTCTCTCTCTCTCTCTACATCAAATCACAATTACATCCATCGCATGTTATCAATTCTCTCTTCTCTCTATTGAAACATTTATCAAGTTTCTGATACATAGTTTTTATTTTTCTTTTCATGTAGTAATTATTTTATGGTAATCGCTAAGATTACAGTGTTGCCAAATATTGGCAAGAACAATTCATGGTGATAATATTTTCACATGTTTATTTATTTTGTTTTTATATGATCTTTCGAAGTTGTTTCATTAAAGATCAGTTGAAATTAAACTGACTATTTATTGACATCTCAGTAGTTTGTTTAACCTTTCGTGGTCAGCGGAGACAGGATAGTTCACTTGATGTCAATAACCACCTCCCCAAAAATTATACAGTCCACTGAAATTACTGCCCGCCTTCGCTCCCCGACATAATGTCTGTTACATGAATACAAATTTTAGATGATTAAATATAAAATTACTTTGAGAAAGATCAATAATGGTACTGGAACGTCAATTAACATGAATGAAGAAGTTTCTTTATAAATATTACCAAAATCAAGAAAAGGTATGTGCTAGAATTATGAGTAAGAGGCCAAATAATTTTAAATGCTAAAGAACTTAATATATTTCATGCACAAAATAAAAGAAAGGACAAAATATCTGGATAAAAATCTGCAGAATCGAATGTTCTATGGGCTGTACCAATCCGAGGGTAATATCAAATCTGGTAATGGATTGCCTTGAAGTGTGAACAGTGAAAAATATTTAACTCACAAGAATGGGCCAACCAAAAACAAAAATAATGCCATACACTGAGTTCCAGACAAGAGATGCTCGATTTAATAAGTGACTCACTAAGAGTACATCAAAACAAAGCATTGTTATACAACGAAAACAATGTCTACAGTGTTGAAAAAGAGTAGAGGCAGCCCCGCACTTACTACTGGATGATGGGGCATTGGAGCACAAAAGACAAGCACTGCTTGGGTAACCAAAACATTTTCCTAATACAATTGGGGAAGGCTGAGGTACTTAAATGCCCGTCAATAAAGAGGACACTTGTACTAATAAAATATGGATACACCATTCCAGAATTATTCAGACAGAGGTAGGTCCAAATATTGATACAAATAAAATTGTATATATGGTCAAAATGGAGACTTTTCAAATTACTTATTTATTTATTCATGGGCAAGCCCAATTCAGATAAAAGTATTACAGTGCTATATAATAGTACAATAAAGTGGATTAAAAATAAAGTGTATGAACTATACAATTTCTACATAGTAAGATAACATATAGATCTAATAAGAAAAATTCACAAAGGATAACAGTAACACTAAAACACAATACAGAAGCACAAGCTGCAAGTATCAAATAGCAAGGTCAAGCAAGTGGTTTTTGAAGCGGGAGACTGATGTATTAAAGATTATTAAACAAGTTAGCTAATCGGAGAGTTCTGGGGATAAAGCTGCTGTATGAGTAATTGAACCTGTGAAATGAAACATAAAAAGTTTGCTCCTGTATGAGTAATTGAATCTGTGAAATGAAACATAAAAGGTTTACACCTGTCTAGTTAAACGACTGGAGACAAGTTGAGATATTTTGGAGAGAAACTCAGGGCTGTTACACAGTCCATTGATAATTTTAAATAGAAGAATTAAGTCTCTTTGTTTTCTGCGTACTTCAAGAGAAGGTATGTTCAATATATATATTCTAATGCAACATAATCATAGTATACACACTCCTTGAAGGCAATATATCTCAGGAAAGTGTGCTGGATAGCATCAAGTTTCACCTTATAGGTAACGTTATGAGGGGACCAAACTGTGGAACAATAATCAAGATGCGGAATAATAGAGGGATTTAATAGGAGCGATGTTATTAAAATCACAGGTGATTCTCTTTATAAAGTCTAGCATCTTCATAGACTTCCGAATGACGGTGGCAATGTGAGATTTATAGCTGAGTCTAGAATCATACCTAGATCTTTAGTTTCAAAAGTAGATTGTAGGGTCAGATTAATTATACTATATTCGAAAGTGATTGGGTGATATGTTCGATGAAACCGAAGAATATGACATTTGGATGTATTCAAACACATTCCATTTACCGTACTCAATGTATCAGCCTCACAATTATTTTAAACCATTTTAAATCGTCAACAAATACCAAAGTTTTGCTGTTTTGGAAACAGTTAAGTAAATCGCTAATAAAAAGGTTAAATGTTAAATAAGAGTGGTCCCAAATGGGACCCTTGTGAAACACCAGTTGTAACTGTGATGGCATTAGAATAGTAATATTTAACCCTATTCTTTCAGTAAGATAGCTCTTTAGTCACTGCAATATAAGCCCAACAACAACGTATAAACCAAGAGCTCATGATTAACTCTGTCAAAAGCTTTGGAAAAATCAGTGAACACAGAGTCAACTTGTGAAGCCCTATCCAGAGCATCAGACAAAAATTCAACATATTTAATCAGACCCAATTCCGCTGACTTTTTAGATGTGAATCCGAATTGTTGGGTCCATATAATTGAGGAGCAGTAGTAAATAAGGTATTCAGAAATGACGCTCTCAAAAACTTTACCACTTATGCTCTGAATAGAACCTACATCAAACTTTAGACCGAATTGATATATTGGAGTGACATATGAGGTTTTCCAGTAATCCGGAAATTCGCCTGATAATAGAGACTTATTAAATATAAAGAAGAGTGAAAAATGTGATAAGAGGATACATTAACTACATATGTAATATGAGTAAGGATTGATTTGTATAGACATAAGAAAATTATTTAGCAAAATATTGGTAATATGAATCCCATTAAAATGAGTACGATCAGCAAGACTACAAATTTCCAAAAGGATTTAACATTATTAACAATAGAATGTTCAGTGCGTTGAATGTAATCTGCGTAACGCTGTCTTGTTAAAAATTTACATCCAGGTCTTAAATTACTAAATGCTGCACAGCTTTCTGGACATCTTGAGCTCTTATAAATCTTGTGCGCTACTTTATTCTCATAAAGCAATTTCGTCAGCTCAGGGGAGTACCAGCATGAAAATTTCCTGTCACAGATTTTTTAACCGGAACAAAGCGATCAATAAATAATGTCATAAAATATAAAAACCATATCAGAGAGCTCTTTTGCATGAAGTGCGCCATCCCAATCTATTGTTTCGAGGGACCGACAAATTGCTGCATAGTCAGCGTGAAGCAAGTTGTAGTAATACTTTTCACCAGATGAATATTCTTTTGCGATTTTTAGTGGTAGATTACATTCAAGCGGAGGATGATGGGAATCTTCTGGAATTAAAATTTTGACAGCCTTTAGGACCTCAACATCAGCTGGTGATAAAATGAGGTCAAGGGTAGCTCCTCTATCGTTTGTTATTTCATTGGACTGGAAAAGATTGAGGAAAGCACATATGTTGGATATAGTTTCAATAGAATAAATCTCAGATTGTGTTGCTGTAGGCCAAGGGGAAGCAACAGAACAATAATCATCTACTTCCCATCTTGTCGATGGAAGATTAAAATCATCAAACAGGAAGAGGTTTGCACTAGAATTTTGCTCGCTTATGGTGATTAGCTGATTAAAGAATGATTGATATAAAGTAGAAATAAATTTGGGTGGAAAATATAGATTTGTTATTAAAGAGCACAAACAACTTTTCGATCAAAGGATCAGACTGAATTAGATAAGAGGAAAATGTTTTCATAACTTTATGTATTTTCGTGGACCCTTACTTCGTGGAATATGCTCATATTAGTGTTTTTAAATGAAACTCAAGGTCTCTAGTTAATTCCACAATATAATACTAGTTATTGAAAATTCTAAAAAATTGACAATTGTTTCGATAAATCAATATCATCGTCGAGACAGTCAATTTCATTTATGTATTTTATTAGCAATAAACATTATTATTATTATTCTTATTATTATAGATATAAATTTGGGTAGAAAATATAGATTTGTTATTAAAGAGCACAAACAACTGTTCGATCAAAGCATCAGACTGAATTAGATAAGAGGAAAATGTTTTCTTAGTAGCAATTAATACATCCCCACCCCTGTTGCAAACACTGGATTCAATAGAGCGATCGGTTCTATATACATTATAGTTGAGAAGCCCAAGTTCGGCATCCGTAAATTCGGGTGTCAGCCAGGTTTCAGTGAAGATAATGATACTGTAAGAACAATTGCTAACATTCAAGCTGAGGTCAATCAGTTTAGTTCTAAGTCCTCTAACATTTTTGTAATAAAGCGAAGTGCTGCAAGATTTCTGTTTTTTAATAACGATTTTCAGTGTATTGTTGAAGTATTTAATAATCAAATTCTGCTCACCAGCCTGTTGACGCTTTATAAGTTCGCTTTTCCCCGAGTTGTATTGCTTTTTCTGATCAGATTTGAAAAATACTTTGTTTGTGTGACCTAATTTAACTTCATGTACCTCTCGAGCAGAAGAAAGAACAACTTTAATTGGACGATATCCGTTTTTGTTCTTCTTCCCAAAATAATTTTTTTTTGTATCATTGATGTTTGCCAGACCTTCATTAACTCCAGTTAACAGTGATTTAACTTGGTTTTTATCCTCGGATGTTGTTGATAATTCAGGTAGATTGAAGATCAATAAATTGTTTGCTCTTTTTTGGCATTCGTGAAGTTCATTTATGATGTCGTCAGTAACAGAAAAGTTACTCTTTTCATCCTTTAATTTTTTTAATTTCAGCTTTGAGCAAAGTAACTACTGACTTAAGGTTTTCAACTTCTCTCAAAATTTTGGACACACTTTTGAATGCCAGACGACAATTAGAACAAAAGTAGAACAAAGTTCTCTACTGAATAACAACAGCTCAAAGTTCAGATGCACTTAAGCCAGTACATTGTTCAGTCGGATGTAAGATGATATGACACTTGTTAACAACCACTTTACCAATTCCACTGGAGCGTTTAAAAATCAATTAAGCTCTTATCAGTTGAAACCTTTAGTAGGTTTCTTTTTAGTAACTTTTTGTACAAATGACGAATAACTGTTAGCCAAGATTGACAGTTGAGACACAAAAATTAAACGAACAACTAAACATGAATATGTTAGGTGATCACGGAGATAAAAAACGAAGTTTTATAATAAATTATAACCACTTTAACTTGTATAAATCTAGTAGCGTTCATATCACAATCATTTTTTTTCTCAATCTTAATTACGATTTGTTCAGTTATATTTTTCTACGATGAATAGTAAAGTGTGACCAAAATCATTTTATTTGTATGGAATGCACTTTTTCAAAAACACAATGAATTTCCCATTATTTTCTTTTTTACATAAAAATATCAGTTTCTATTTAAAATTAAAGTATTATTTAATAGTTTGAGGCATATTCATTACAAAAAAAAATAGTAAAATAAAGAAAACTTACAATGGGATGACGTCTTCTTCCCACATGGGCAGAAGTGGTTGACAGGATAAAATAGAAATAATAATTTTTAGGGACCGTTTAAGTTCACGTCTCGTTAAATTTTCTATTCCATTAGAATGCTTTTCTAACTTCTCCAATTCTGGTATCAAATATCTGGCTAACAAATTTTGGGCTGCTTCAACTTCTTTTGAACCTGGAACGTACCAGGATATTTTTAGGTCCTTTATTTCTTCCGCCTTACCCCATTCTCTAAAAGTAACACATCGCGATAATATGTATGATTTAAATGTAATTTCCAAACCTCACGACAATCTATCTTAAAAATAGCGACACAAATTTATTTAAATTGTAATTTATAACAATTATATGATGTAAGAAATGTACTGGGTGATTCAATAAGGGTTAATGGGGTGCCATAACTAATAGTCCTAGAGTTTTGAATAAAAATCATGTTGAGGAAAGTGATCAAGACAAATTGCTGGAAATAATTTCACAACTCTGTACCTAGGGGGCGTAATCACTATGGTTATATATAAAAAGGCATTTTTGGCGAAAATATCCATATAAACAATATTAAAAAGATATAACATTAAGAATCTCTCACTAAAATTTTACATCTTTTTGGTTTAACACTTTTTACTGCAAGACGTAAAATAACGGCCGGAGGAGAAGGTGAACTGACTAAAGTACCTATAGACTTTGTTTTGCTTAGCGGAATTTGGCAAACTATATCTCATTTAAAAAAGGGAAGATTGTTGATGCTAATTAAAAAAAGACCAAGTCATTTTTTGCTGCTTCTACTAGAGGGCGTGATTGCTATCGCCTAAGAAATATTTAGTAACGATTTTTTTATCTCAAAGTTCCGTGGTCAAGCAGGCCATGGACAAACAAAAAAAATAAGTATATTTTAAATTCATCCACATAATAATGAAAAAAAAATAACTTTATTAATTTGTATCTGTAGTTTCCCGTGAATTTTGTTTCTTTACATTTTATTCAGGTGTATGTATCTTAAGGTATTTTCGTTTTATTTTAAAATTATTTATTAATCACCCAAAAATTGAGTTATAAAAGCAGTGGCGTAACTATATCATCTGGGGCCCGTGGCAAATTCTTTTGATGGGGCCCTATCAGTAAAAATCGTCACGTTGTACTCAGTTTAATTTTAATAAACTTCGAGATGTTCAGCGTACTCAATTACACGTTGTATATGTCTCACTAATGGCCATAGGCCTCCTCTCTTAGGCTAGAGGGAATGGTCTGTAGTCCCCACGCTAGCCCAATGCGTATTGGAGACTTGACATTCATCTATAGAACATAATATCTCAATGCATTCATTATCTATCCGCTAGCTTTTCGGTGAAGGAACAGCAACGTGAGGAAACCTGCATACATTTACATTGAAATAAAAATAACAATTTAATTTCAATAAGATATTTATTAAGAAAAATATTATTAAGAAAGATATTTATTAAGAAAAATCTTTTTTTCGAGCTTTCTGTTCCGCAAAAGTGTCTATAACATCATCAAAGTTTAAAGATCTGGCCATAGAATTTTCAATAGACAGAATAGCCAAGTTACATAACCTGTCTTGTCCCATAGAGTTTCTTAAATAGGTTTTTATCAATTTTAGTTTTGAAAATGATCGTTCAGCACTCGCTGTAGTCACAGGAATTGTAAGAAATAACATTAATGCAGTGCATACTTCAGGAAAGCTGCAGGACATAAAATGATTTTTTATTATTAATAAATCAGCAAGGTCTCTAATACACGAAGATTTTTCTATTTCGTCTCTGAAAGTGGATCGAAAACTGAGAATTTCTCTGGCAAATGATTCAGATATGTCTTTTTTATATATCTCAACAAATTCTAGAGCTTTTTTAATAGATCAGTGTCATTTAAAACTTTTAAAGTAGAAGGCTGCAAAACACTGAAATTTGAAACAATTTCATTCATTGGAAGGAAACGCGATTTCAGTTGGTTTATAATGATGTCCAATACTCAATAAAATATGTTCACTTTGAACAAACTCTCCGGATCTTGGAGACGCTCATCTTCGCAAAGCTCATCAAAATGGAGTTTTACCTTCCTCAGACGAGTTTTAGAACATTCAGGGGTGATGAACCATTTTTCTGCTACACTATTTGCTTCCATTTTTAAACTTTAAAATTCATTTCGATACCTTTCCAATTCTTCTAGACAAATTTTCAAACGTTTTAAGGCATTTGAAAGATTGGTGGCTTTAGACTGAAGCGCTTTAGAGGCTGCAATGGAAAACCAATAACATTATAAAATTGTAATTTTCGATCTTCTTTTTGAGTGAAACAGCTTCATTTCTTTCATCTGATTTGCGATTTAACAGAATTGTTGGACTTCAACAAACCGAACTTTTAAAGCAAAAACGGCATCATAACGTCCTGCCCATCTAGTAGGGTTTAATGCTTTAAATGTTATTGAAGTTGAAGACTCCCTTTCTTTATTAGATATAAAACTTGATAAAATATTCCATCTTTTGATACTATGCCCAAAAAAATTATAAATTTGTTGAACTATTTCAAAAGAATTTTGCATAGCAATAACCTCTCTCACTGCATCATTGAGTACTAGATTTAAATTATGAGCAGCACAGTGAACATATACGGCATTTGGCTCGACATCTTTTATGAATTTTTGAACTCCACCATAAGTCCCTTTCATTGTGTTAGCATCATCATATCCTTGTCCTCGACACTTATTTAGAGGAATATTTTTGTCACTTATGGATTTAATAATTTGCTTGGACATTGCTGAGGCAGTTTGATAATTAACTTCATGAAATCCTAAAAAAATTTCTTTAATGACAAGTGCCTTTGGGATCCCATTATCATCTTTTTCGATCATACAATAACGGTAAAGTTCACACATTTGATCAATTTTTGAAATATCTTGAGTTGTATCGAATACGATAGAGTAGAATGGTGCGGCATTTATTTCATTTATGAGTGCATTTTCTACTTTTAGAACCCGGACAGAAATTAGCTCATTTTGTATTTTTTGGCTTAAGTATTTTATCTGGCCCTTTGGTTTACTTAACAACTCTCGTAAAATCGGGTCGTATTTTCCTAATAACTCAACAATACTCAAAAAGTTTCCTTTGAAGCTTGGACCACTGCTACCTGCATTTTCTCTGTGGCCACGAAATGCTAAATTACACGTTGATAGTGTCAGAGTAACATGAAGGAGCCTAGAAAGTACTTGGCGCAAACAAGATTTTTCTTTTTTGATTATAGACTCTTGCTCTTCATCGAGTGTTCCATGTAGCCGCTACTGTTGATACGTAAGACAGGAATCCAGGTGAATTTTTAATGTCTCGTGTCACTGTATGGCATCTACAATATGTTTCCAGTCGTCATAGCCCTCAATCCAAACATTTTGTACTTTTTTAGATGCTCGATTTGCGAATAACCAACACGGTTCACAATACGCCTTCTAAAGTATTAAAGAATAGGATAGCCATGTACGTTCATGTTTCACGCCAGACTTGGGAAACAATATAGTAATGTTTTTCTAGAAATTTCTAGAAAAGATCTATTGTCACTATCTTTTAAGAAAGGACTCTTAGGTTTACAATGTCCGTTTTCAATCACGAACCTTTTCACTTGATCAGTTAGCTCTTTATACCCTTATCAGTCACATATGGCGAAGATACAATATTGTTCATGCTAAAATATAATTCTATTTGATTTTTGCTAGTACCCTGTTGTGGTTGTTCTGGGTCTGGATAGTCACTGGTGTTGGGTGCTGCATCTGATAATTCTGGTATACTTTTAGTAAGATCCAATTCTTCACTTTTGGAGCACTGTTCACTCGACTTTTCATTATTTAAGTCATCATTTTTCAAGTACTGACTAATTTTAGGTATCTTTTTTTTCAGTCTCCCCCTTTCTCTCTCGTTTTTCGCTCCCACCTAAATATTTTCTGGAACTGGACATTTTAATATCTAACTTTCAAAATCAGTTTTACTTTGCCACCATTTTTATATTCAATAAAAGAACAAATACGAAAAATCAAAGATACAAATCACCAGTTGTCAAAAATAATCACACAAAGAATACACAGTCAGTAGCGCCCTCATAAAACAATATCAAATCCGGAATTCCCCTAGCATAGTGTTGCTAGCTCACCCCAGCATCCACGCCACGAAAAAAGTGAAAACAAAACGGGGAAATCCCCGATCGTCAATGCTTACCCGCGCTGCCAACGTACCGCGACAAAATATGTAGAAACCAATGGATGCGTTCTAAAATGAATAGAGATGTGCAATTACCGGTATTTTGATTGACAGTTTTTTGACGGTCATAAGTACGTAAAATTACTCGTCACGGGTAACGTGTACATCTCTAAAAATGAATCAACATCTTTTTGTTTAGGTTGGTTGAAATGCTTAACGATTAACTTGAAATTGTATTGTGGTCTTTAGTTGTCTCACTTTGGATTTTAAGCAGAACTTAAAAAAATATACTTTTCAAATAAAATAAAATACTCGGGTACAATGTAAAAAAATATTTTTGAGCTCGCGCCCTCTCGGGTCGAGGGCCCGTGGCATTCTGCCAGCCTTACCACCCTATTGTTAAGCCACTGATAAAAGTTTATTCACCAAGGTACTTTAGTCAGCAAAAGTGCGCCTTCTCCTCCAGCCGTTATTTTATGTCTTACACTAAAAAGTGTTTAACCAAAAAGATGTAAAATTTGTGAGATTTTTAATGCTATATTTTTTTAAATATTGTTTATATGGAAATTTTCGAGAAAAATGTCCTTTTATATGTAACCAAAGTTATTACGCCCAGTAGCGACAGAGTTGTTAACAATTATTTGCAGAAATTTTTTTTGGTCACTTTCCTTTACAAGATTTTTTTTTCAAAACTCCAAGACTATCAGTTCCTGAGATATCGTAACCATTGCTGAATCACCCGGCACACAAAAATGACTCCAAAAGTAGAAATTATATTTGATACACTAAACCACTAAAATGTATTTATTTCATCAATAGACTAAAACAAAACATCTCTCAATGAGCAAAACCTTGATTCTTTTAATTTCGACATTATGATATTATTATTGTTATATTTGAGTTGTATTGCTGCTTATGTTAAAAAATGTGCAATACAGACACAGTAGATGAAGTTGTCCTGTTAGAAGTTGATCGAAATGAGACATTTTAGTGAGTAGTTGAAGGAGGCGATTTTAAATTTTTAATGCATTAAAGAAATGCCAAGGAAATCAGGCAATGACTGTTAAGGAAGTTTTATCATAGATGTCAAGTAAAGTAGAAATATGTCGAGCCTCAGTTTTCAATGTATTGAGAGACTACAAATAATTAGGATCCAGCTAGTTATTTTCTTGTCTCCTATATTTGATATCTTCACATCCAGGTATTCATAAGTTATGGTATTCTTTTACATTACTCCCTTCTTCTTAGAGCATATATTCAATTTTCAGTTTGTCTTCAGTAAGAATAACTTGATTGTCAGCAAAGTGCAAGGTAAATAGGTTCTCTCTAACTATTTTAACGCCCATATTTCGACATTTACGGTGTCATTCTTATAAGCAGATTTTTGTATATTTTGAATAGTGTAGGAATAATTCAGCAGCCTTGTTTTAAACCTTTAGTGATACGAATCAGATCAGATATTTTTGTTCCTATTTTTATGCACTCTGACATATATGTGTTTCCATATTATAGGCCAATTTTTTTTCTATTGCAAGATCTATCGGTTCTGAATCCACACTGCTCTTTGATGTCCTTAAATGAGTTTTCTATCTGCTGTTTAATGAGTTTAACATATACTCTAAATGTCTAAATACAGTGGTTGTAACAATAATTTCTTGTCTTTACAAATACGAGGGCAGTTTGTCGGAAGAGTGACTTTTCAATGAAAGTTATTTTACTGTAAAAAAATATTTTATTTTTCAACGTAATCTCCTTTTAACTCTACACACTACACACACGCGTTTGTCTCTGCCATCACATCTTCATTTGTCCGAAATCGCTTTCCACCAATAAATTTTTTCAAGTTTTGAAACAGAAAGTAATCGGAGGGAGCCAGGTCAGGTGAATATGACGGATGAGGGAATAAATCGTAACGCAGTTCGGCTAATTTTTCTGCAACAATATCGGACGAATGGGAATCGTGATAGAACAAAACTCTTTTCTTCAACAAATGCAGTCGCTTTTTTTAAATTCGGCATCATATCGTGTCAGCAAATCAGCATAATATTGGCCAGTTATCGTTTTCCCTTTTTCTAAATAATTAATAAAGATTACACACTTGGAATTCCAAAACACTGTGGCCAAGACCTTATTGACCGAAAAAACGGTTTTTGCTTTCTTAGGAGCATGTTCCTCAGATGAAGTCCATTGTTTCGACTGGATTTTTGTTTATGAGGTATAATGATGAACCCAAGTTTCATCTACTGTGACAACGACGGAAAAACTCATTTGGATTACGTTTGAAGATATCCAAACATTCGTTTGAATTTTTAATGCGAACGAGCTTTTGATCAGTATTAAGCAATCGCGGCACCCACTTTGCAGATACATTTTTATATGTAACCTTTCGTGCAAAATATTGCATACCCATTCGGTTGAAATATTTATTTCATTAACTATCTCACGTACTTTTATTTGACGATCGCTAAGTACAAGGGCATGGATTTTATTAAGCATCTCTGGAGTAGCTACAGTAAATGATGGTCCTGGACGTTCAGCATCATCCGTGTTCATATGGCCACTTTTAAAAGAAGAGAACCACATACAAATCATTCCATGGAACGGAGCACTTTCAGGAATTATCTCAGCCTTCCTGAAGACACAGCAAGAAGCCGATTGATGTGGCAGACCTTGCAGTGTATCATATAAATAGAAAACTGTAGCTGACATACATTCATTCTTGTTTTATTCTTTATTAATTCTGTTAACTCATTCTTTTTAATTTTATATATTAAAAAAATTTATGAAAACTGATGTCAGTCTGGCCGTTCTGTCCGGCCGATTTCCTTCATTTTTTTTTAAATGAAAGGTATTTAGACACAGATATGTCATCAATCATTGAAATTTACCCAACTCCCACCTTACTCAAGTTATACTCAAACGTGATTCTTCGCTGTACATTTCTTATGGGACACATTCACTCAAGCAATTCGAATTCTCATAGCTCCTCTTCTAATTAATGGATCTTGATCGCTTCACTCTTAGAACACTCAGTGGATCAAGCTCTTTCTTTTGAGTTATTAACTGCTTAAATTCGTTGAGTTTGAGGAAAGTTATGCCTGCACAATCAACTTTACTATCAATTTTTTCAAGATTTTCCTTCACGCAAGCCTCTATAACTAGAGTTCTAATTAATGTAGGCTGTTAACACACGTCTAAGAGCACTCAGTGGACCAAGCCCTTTCTTTTCAGCTATTAACTGTTTAAATTCGTTGAGCTTGAGGAAAGTTATGTGTGCACAATCAACTTTACTTTCAATTTTTTTCAAATACTGCGGCCGACGCACAGCTAATGTTGTCTGGAAGGAAGTACTGTAAAATGATTTTATGTAATAATTACACCCTCTCATACATAGTCTATCCTAATGCTGTGAAGCAACACGGGTCCTCTAGTAGTTTTTATAATAAATATATTTTTGTAATTTTTCTCAAAGTAATAAATGTTAGTTTTTAAAAACGGACTTCGAAGTTCCAATTGGTTAATTGGCGCAGTCAGTAGGATACTCGGGAGTTTACGTATCGAACGTAAATTTTTCGTAAAACGATTAACCGGATATCCAACTTAACAACAGTGTATCGTTCGTGAAAGTATGTATTGGTGGCTTCTTCTATTTCAAGAAACCAACTGTCCATCGAGGAACCAGTCCAGGCTAATCAACGAGGCACCAGAATTTGGAACCTAAATTGTCCAAATCGTATCAAGAAAACTTCAGTGTACACATCAATCGCTACGCTGGGTGAGATGGTGAAAGGTATTTTCGTTCTGTAAATGTAACTTTTATGACTGACTTAATTGAATCAATCAATTGAATTATTACATATTGAATTGCCTGACTCTAACCTTGAAAATTCCGAAAATAAAATCGAAACTTCATATAATAATACTACTTCAAACCAATCGCAGTATTTGAATTTAAATAGTAATAATTTAGGTAGTAATATGGCCACAAGCTTTAAACCTGAATACTTGAATTGCGTTCCGTCATTCGATGGTAACCCAAATAATTTAAATAGATTTTTAGGCGGATGTGGAAGCCTTGTCATTACTTTTTATAATAGAGATAATCTACAAAGTTTTCATAATGTATACCCGCATCAATCAATTGTTAGTAAATTAACGGGAAATGCTAGAACTGTCGCAAATATTCAAAATGCGCAAACTCAAATGAGCTAAAGGGTGTTTTAGGACGAAACTTTGCTGATCAACGCGATGAAACATGATTAAAGAGAGATCAAGTTGTTATGAGACAATTTTCAAACGAAAAAGTTCAAGATTTTATGATAGGATCTTAAATATTATAAATCTACTCTGTAGTTATGTCGACATTCACGGTGAAACCCAAGCTTCAAAAACATTAAAGAAAAACTTGTATAATGATTTAGCTTTAAAACATTTCTTTGTGGGCTGAAAGAGCCATCAAGTACTACAATACGTTGTATGAGGCCAGTAAGTTTAATTGAGGCTCTGCAGTTTCTTGAAGAAGGAGAAAATACATGATATTTCCAAAACGTAACAACTAAAAACTTTCAAACGCCACATAACTCTAAAGATAGATTTAACCATCAAAATCCGAACAGGAATTTCAATAGTAACTACTTAAATAGATATAGTAATAATAATAACAATTTTAGTAATTACATTCCAAATCAAAATTTTAATAATACTAACAATCAGTTTCTTACCGGACCAATTCCGGTCCGGCATAGGCAGGATATGCCTGCACAAAGGTTTCTAACAAATTCACAAGTCCTGCTCCCGGAAATGCATTTAAACCAAACCCCAACAAAGCATTCCCAAAGCCAACTCCTATGAGTACTAACTCGCGCTTCACAGACAGAACTAATTATCAACAAAATAATAGAAGTAATAATAATAATTTATCTCAAGCTGGCCCATCAGGCTATAGGTTACTTCCGAACTATACTGCTCAAGAATTATTTAACACTGAAACTGAACAGATTGATAATTGTGATAATACAGAAAGTGAAATTTTTACAGAAAATGAATATTTTTATGACGATCAAGATACTTCAAATTTTCATATTCCCGCCAGTCGAGAAAAAATAACGTAAGCCCCTTGACTATTTGTCTCAACACAGTAGAGTGTTGCTTATATAGTATTCCCAGAGTACAATATTAAGCTACAAGTTGACTCTGGTTCTACAAAATCCTTTCTCAATCCAATTATTGCTCAAAATGTATTTCCAAATTTAATAAGACACGATCCTTTTATAGTCTTCACCGTTTTCCAAAAATCCAGTCACAAGCATAGTGTACAGATACCAGCTTCCAAAATTTTTAAGTTAAAAGAACAGCAACAATTAAAATTTTACTTCCATAATATTTTCGATGGATTAATTGAAATCGATAACCTAAAAAATTTAAAAGCTAATTTAGATTTTGAAAAGGGACTTGGTAACGCCAACTACTAAAGTTAAATTAAATTTTCAAAAAATAAACAACATTAATAATACACATATGATTAAAGTTGAACCTCGTGTTCAAAAGGTCATTGAAATCAAAACATCTGTAAAAAACGGAGAAATCATAATGCCTTATCAAAAAATACACAACTGTGAGATTCCTGAGAGCTTAATAATTGCGAGAAATGGACGTACTCTTACAACAATATTAAATAACACTACTAAACCCTTATCATTAGATTTCTCGGAACCTTTACAAGTTGAAAAATTTGATAAAAACTTTTTGCAAGAAGTCAACATTAATAATTTTGATGATTCTTCTAAACAACTGTTAGACTTATTACAGATCCGCACTAATAATGTAAATAACGAAGAGAGAAATTCAATCTTAGATTTATGTAAGGAATTTTCAGATATTTTTCATACCGATAATGTACCATTAAGTCTTAGTAGTAAGTCCATCGTAAAGAGGAGAATAACCAAATAGGAAAAATGTTAAGCCAAAATATTATAAGACCTAGTCATTTTGGGAAGTAATAAGAAATTATTTTAAATGGCCTTCGCTTAAATTTCGAAAATGTAACTCTAAATTAATTGATATTACCATCAAAACGGATATTCCTGAAACAATTAAAGCTTTCCACAAAAGAAAAACTAACCATCGCGGAATAGATGAAACATATAACCGTATTAAAAACATCTATTATTGGCCAAATTTGAAGGAATTTATACAAACATATATTAATAACTGCGAAATTTGCCAGAGATGCAAATATGAAAGAAATCCCATCAAAATTCAAATGAACTTTACCCCCACTGCAATAAAGCCTTTCGAGATTATCCATATTGACACTTATACCACCGAAGCAGAGAAGTTTTTAACAATTATTGATACTTTCTTCTCTCATCATGGAATACCTGATCAAATAAAGGCCCATGAAAGGAAAAAGACGGCTAATAAATTTGAAAATATTAATTGAAACTGAAAAACTAAGTTCCAAAGCTCACCAAGTTCTATATACTATAAATGAAAATCAAAATTATTCATGGGATATATCTAATTACGTAAAAATATTGGAATTTACTATAGATAAAGTAAATACAAAATGATTTGACATTATTCCGAAACCACAACACTTCAAGAGAGGACTAATCAATGGGCTAGACTCAATCTTTAAGTGTATTACAGGTAATTTAGATGCCTCAGATGGGGAAAGATATGAAAATTTAATAGATAACCTGCAGAAAAATTAGAATCTAAATTGAACTCACAAATTTCACTGTCTGTTAATACAATAAAAACTTTTAATGCCACTGTTCAAAATGAACAACTATTAGATACCAAAATAGAACAAATTAAATTAATAATCAACACAGTAGTTTATAGGGAAAATTCACTATTTATTAAATACGTGATAAATCAGATTTTGAACATGTATGAAGTTATTCTCTCAATTTTGCAAGATATAGAAAATTCTTTGACTTTTGCAAAATTAAACATCATTGCATCCCAGCATCATGAAAACTTCTGATCTCTTTTTAGCTTCAAAATCAATAGAAAATATAATTCCTAAGTCACAACTTCCCTTCGAAATTATTTTAGAAAATATACAATTATATGAATCTATAATAAAAATCGAATGTTACATCTATAAAAATAAAATAACTTATATTCTTAACGTATCTATAACGTATCCAGATATCTTGAATATTTACCATTTGTATTCACTACCTGTACCTTATAAAGGTCAGTTCAAGGCAATCATCCCTCAAGATAAATTCATGTTAAAAAGTCAGTTACATTTTACATTTCGAAATAACGATTGCATCAAAAATTCCCCAAAACTTATTATTGCACTAATAAAGAAACAGCCACATGAACTTCTTGCTTTGGACATGAAAAATACCTCACAATGTAAACAAATTACTTTAACTTTAACAAAGTCAAAATTTAACCAACTGGGAAGCACCAATAATTGGCTAGGTGTATTTCCAAATGAAGACACCTTCAAAGTCACTTGCAAGCAACAACAAGAAGTCGAAAAGTTGAAGGGAACATTTTTAATCGAAATCCCTGTAGGATGTCAGATTAAATCAACTGCACAAACGCTAGCCAAAGAAAAATCAATAGCCGATAGCCAACCAATACTTCTTCCCGATATCCAAATCACGAACGACACACTGCCAACTCTAAAACCAGAGGTGCCCTTAGGAGATATCAAGTTTGATCAGCTTTCAGATAACTTATACCAGCTCACAGAAAACTTCCCCTTGCAATGGACAACCGGAATTTCCCATACACCCAGTGTGTGGACTATAGTAGTTTACATCGCTATAGCAGGAACAATTGCAGCATATGTCTTCAATAAATTCAATCCCAGGAAGAAGACAGTGTCCCAAGCTCCAGTTGTTACATCACCATCCATTCAACTCTCTCTTTCCTCGTGAGTTGATACTTCGGCGGGAGAAATTATCTCAGCCTTCCTGAAAACACAGCAAGAAGCCGATTGAAGTTGCAGACCTTGCAGTTCTATCATATAAATAGAAAACTCTAGCTGACATACATTAAATCTTGTTTTATTCTTTATTCATTCTTTTTAATCTTATTTATAATAAATACGTTTTTGTAATTTTTGTCGAAGTAATAAATGTTAGTTTTTAAAAACGGACTTCGAAGTTCCCATTAGTTAATTCAGGATAATATAATTAAAAATAATGTTTAATTAGCACTCGAAATTCGTTTTTCTCCATATTTACCGAACAACGAAAACAGTTTTCTTTAAATGAGTATTAAAACTAATCTGTCAGATTTATGTACAATTTTGACAGATGACATCAGAAACATTATGCCAGTTACCTATGGCAAGATCTCTAAAATTAACCTCGATCATATCCCTTAATATTTTTTTCAGCACAAGAAAGACATCATTTGATGATGTTGACGATCCCCATAGCAGTACCCCATATTCAAAATAACATTGTATTAGACCGAAATATTGAATTCTAAGAACTATACTTTTCATCTTTTTCAAAGCAAAAAGCCTTCTTGACAGCTTATTACAAAGTTTATCAGTATGAGTTCTCCAATTTAGGGTATTATCGATGTGAAAACCTAGTAGTCTCCTTCTGCAGTTTCCGTTCTTGTAGTAAAATGCTTTATTAAGACACAGAACATTTGCATTGAAATATTGTTTACTTTTTAACTGCACCTCGGCTGACATTCCATCCACATATGTTGCGTTATCCACATATATAAAAGTTTCTGCTATGTCAATGAAAGAAGGTAAGTTATTCACGTATAAAATAAACGGCTAAGGATCCAAAACAGATCCCTGTGGAACCCCAAGTATAATCTCTCTCTAACGTTAGTATGTCTTCGTTTCCCCTTTTTTGTGCAGAACCTTTTATTATCTAAGAAAACTATTGAACATATTAGCTAGCGTCTAAATCAACATGTCTAGAGCATTTTAAGGATTTCCACAGGTATTGTCTCAGGGACTTTACCAATTTGTAGTTCAGATATCTCAATTCAGTTAAGGTAAGTAAGCTATGCCCTTCATCTTTATCTCCTTTTATGTCAAGACATTCAACTCTCTTCTTGTGAAGCAAGCTAATACAGTAGCCATTTTCGGGTTAGTTGACACTCTGAGTATGTAAATGTAAATTGTACCTATCTTGATTAGCAACTGATAAAATAATTAACCTCACTAATAAATTTAACCCAGCACAGTTAATGACCCAATGAAATATCCTGTATAAACTAAAAAACTAAACTGAATCTATGGATGTACCAACCTGATAGCCAAAAAGTCCTTAACTGGTGTTGAATAATCTGTTGAACAACTTCTAGCTTCAGTTGGTTGAATGTTTGTTAAGGAAGACATCATAAGTTCTAGCATTCTAGCCGATAATTGGCTTGCACTCTGACATGTCATATGTAGAGTTTTATCCAGAATTCTCGTTAATGGTTCCATATAGTTCAATAGTTCTGATCGTCCATCTACTAACTAAAAAAATATTTTAAATTTTAATCATTTCATACATAGTTTTCAGAATACTCTTTGTATTAGCCAGAGAATCCTGAAGGGTCGTGTCTCCTTAAAATAGGGAGAGAATGCTTTCTTACTATACAAATAAGAGGTGTTCCAAAATTAACGCAAGATTTCATGTTACCATCATCACGTATGCAGTAGTGTTGGTAAACATATTAAAAAATCGTTTGATTGCCGATAGTTTAATGTTAGTAAAAATCGAGAGAGCATGATAGAACAACGTGTTTTCATTGTTGAACAATACTTCAACAATAATGAAAATCTGATTGTCAGAGATGTACAACATTTGGACTGAATAGTGATTTAGCTTCACCAGCTTTAAAGAGAGAAGTTAAAAATTCAGGAAAAGTGGATTAATCAGTGATGCTGAACACACTGGTCGTCCAAAAACAAGCCGATAAAATGTCAAAAAAGAGTGTTGGCTAAAGTTCCGGTACATGAGTTTGGCGAAATGGATAAAAATTGCAAATGTTTTGATGTTTTCTATGTATACTCACTGACAATATGCAGAAAGAGTAAGATAGATACGATTATATCCTTAAATACCGAAAAATATTACACAGCAGAATAAAAGGAACAAAGATGAGGCGGATGAGATTGGGATATAATTCGATATAAAATTCACTTTACTTTTACTTACTTCTGACAACATTAACAAATTATATAGTAATTCGTCATCAATATGTTCTTCTTTCAGGATATTTGGATTTTCGTTCAAGAGCTCTTCTATTCTTTCACACAAGTACGGTAAAAATTGCTTTAAAGTTTCTTTTGGGTTTACTTTCGCAAAACAGTGGCATCCAATAGCTAACATCTTACCAGAAACATGAACTTCCATTACTTTGCTTGTAACAAAATTGTAAATTTTCTTTAAGGCACTCTGAAAAAATATTTGTAATTAGTAGACTCTGTATTTGTATAGCCATAAGTGCATAAGTGTTTCAACAGAAGGTACAGACATATTTGAAATGCGAGAGATGGTGATAAAATAATAACAGCTACTTTTAAAGTACATATTGGTGAAACATGTACAACCACAACTGATATTAAATATAATAATACTGTCCTGCATTGTTTAACAATATCTAGTTTTTCTTCCATTTTAATTGGATTGGATTTGGATTTTCATTGACAGAAATAAACTTTGTGAGCACATAACAATGCGCTCGATATGGTAGTTATACTCCTAGTTATGTAATCAAAGTGAAAATACTATCCTACAACTCTGCGAAGACATATATTTGCACCTTAACAACAATTTCCAGTTGTTCTGTTTTTTGACATAAGCAGAGCGTTCGATACAGTGAACCATAATTTACTGCTGGAAAAACTGTACCGAATTGGAATTAGAGGAGTTGCAAATGATTGGGTGACATCATACCTAAAAAACAGATCTCAGATAGTCGTTATTGACTTTGTGAAATCGCGACCTGCTTCTGTTTCAATGGGGGTTCCTCAGGGTTCAACTTTGGCTCCACTTTTCTTCATAATATTTATGAATGACATAGAATTCTCAAGTGTGGTTCAGCAGAAAACAATCATCTATGCAGATGATACTAGTAAAATAGTGACACAGAATAAGCTTCCGCTCTCTATAAAAACAGCAAACTCAGCTTCAGAGGAATTCGCCAGATGGTGTGAAAATAGTGGTGTAGCAATTAACATCAGTAAAACAGTCTTCATGGTCTTACAACAAAAAAACATTTCTTATGACTATTGCCCCCTAATAAGGGTTAAAAACAAATCTATAGAGCAAGTGAATATGTTGAAGTATCTAGGCCTGACTATAGATCAAAAATTAATATGGGAGGCACACATAGAAAACCTCGTTACAAAAATGAGCTGTATGTGTTTTGTAATAAAGCAAATATGTGGAACAGTCTCACTACATGTGCTTAAGCTGATCTACTATGGACTTGTACAATCCATCCTATCTTATGGACTACCTTTCTGGGGGAACTCAGTCCATACAATAAAAGTTTTTAAGCAACAAAAAAAGTTATAAGATGTCTAGCAGGACTACATTATAAAGAATCTTGTAAGAGCACATTCACTGAGTTAACCATATTGACTTTACCCAGCTTATACATTTACATAATAACCATAAATGTAAAAAAAATGAAACACACTGCACCAAAAATAATTTGATTCACAACTATAATACTAGAAGAGGTAATGAACTACGACTACCCTACTCTCGTCTGGCTCTGGGACAAGACTCTGCTAGTTATCAAGGTATCATCTGCTACACATGCACTCAAATTATTTGGACACACATGTAGCTTAGTAAGCTTCAAGTCAGCTTTATACAATCATCTCATCCAAAATGCGTTTTACTCTGTTGAGGAAATTCTATTATCATAATGACTTTCTGATTTATCTACATAAATAAATGGTGGTTCCAAAAAAAAGTTTATATTCCTTATGTATATATTTGAAATGAGTCTTTTCCAGTGTAAGCATTGTGTCTCCTGGAATACTTTATCTGTTTAATTGTATTTTGTACATATCCTTAGTGGTATCTTTGTAAGTACTCACGATATATTCTGTTTTTACTATTTGTTGGGTGTATATACCATAGAAAAATTAAATAATTAAATAAATATATAAAAAAACAATAATCAAATTTTACATATATTTTCAACTGTTTGTGTCTGTACATAGGTTAGTATCCTTGACTAGTCTGATAAAATTTTATAAATGTATGTAATGTAGTTGTAGAATTTTCAATGATGAATAAATTTCTTTCTTTCTTTCATGTGTCCGTATTTTATTTTAACTAATCATGACTAAATGGATTGTAACCCTAGGCCATTAAATTAAAAAAAAGTTCAAGCAGGCATTGGGTGTAAAAAAAGAAATTTGTGGAAAAATCGGAGTACCTATCTATTAGAGATTGACAGAAGAAAACAAAATAAAATTAATAATACTGTATGCATTAAAGAAAGATGAAAGAGCAGTCAGATATATTTTGGGAGCATGTATCAACAATTGTAGTAAATGTGAAAGGGAGAATACTTATTTTGGAACATCTAAATTGAAGAATAAGACGAAAAAGTAATTGGAACCTATCGGAAAATGTGAGAAATATTATAAGCGACAAAAGAATAATTGATTTCTGCACACAGGATAACTTGTTAGTAATGAACGTATTCTATTGGCAAAGAGATTGTCCTAATTGGCAAAGAGATTGTCCTAAATTTAAAAAGGTTCTTCAAAATAGACACGAAAGATTGATTACTGACTAAATAATAATAAGTTGGTAGAGTAAGAAGAACCGAGAATTGAGGAAAATGAAGTGCTTGAAACTACAAAAATGCTAAAGAAGGGCAAACCTGCAGGACACATTCAGGTTGCAGGAGAAATGTTGAAGAATATAGGAGTAAATGGACGAAAAATGCTAACGGATCTGCTCAGTAAAATAATGGCCAACAGAGGACTAGGTAAGTAAGCACCATTCTTCCAATTCACAAAAAACATGATATCCAAAATTTATGAAAACATTTAGAACAAAAGTTGAAAAAAAAGATTCCGAACCAGATTTAGATCAATCCCAGATTAGCTTGAGGAAAGTCAGATGCATGCAAGATTAAACAAATAACAGAAAAGATGGAATAATTACACAGACATTTTATTGATATTGAAAAAGCATGTATAATAATTCCCAGGAAATTGATAATAAAAAGCTTGGAAAAGAAAGCTGTGAATAAAAAGCTAGAGACAACGAGGTTGTTTAATGAAAGTAGATGTTATGTAAAAACGGATAATATGCAATCACACAATCATCTTAGAAGACTCAAAGCAACGGGAAGAGCTAAGTTAATATTATCATGGACAATGTAATCAATGAGATTGAAAATGAAAGTTGGGGGGATTGTTTGGCATAAATAAACCTCAAACTGATAAGGAACATGCAGTGTGCATGTGCATATGATTTGACAAATTCATGAAAAGAGTGCTCAAGAAAAATCTAGAGTAAAATGCCAACAGAAAGAAATATGAAGATAAATAAGGCACAAGTTACGATTGTTGGTGTTACAATCTTGTTTTTGAAACAGGAGTGATGCCATCAGCTACATAGTGGACAAAGAAGGGAATGATAATGTTGAGTTTATTAATGCTGGTTTGTTTATATAGAGTAAAATTTGCACCCCCCAATATTTTGAGTTATGTTCAGATTTGGAAAAAATGCCAAACAGGTCAAGCCTAGAGGGGGCTCAATTTTTATAGTAGTTCCAAACTTCTTTTTTTATCCCTCTAGCGCCCAGAACCATCCCTTGAAAACCGTATGGCAAGGGTTGCTAAGTAACACATCATTTTGAAGCTGCTTTAATTATCCATGCAACCCCGTTCTTTTTGAGTTATTTTTTCGTTTCTCATCAAGAACGACACGAAAAAACGGTTTTTAGGAAAAAATGCTGTGTGTATGTCGTTACAAGCCTTGTTAGCACGATACAGTCTCCGGAGTGCAATAAGTCACCAATTTTATTATTGAATATTGTTCAGGACATCTCACAGATCAACCCTATTCATTTTCAGCTCACCAGAGCCAGTACAACGGATGCTATGGTACTTGAAATACGACATTTTTGCCATTTTTTGAGAAATTTCAGTTTGTTAGCACAATACAGCCCCCAGAGTGCAACAAGTCACCAATTTTATGATATTATTCAGGGCATCTCAAAGATGAACCCTATTGATATTCAGCTCACTAAAGCCAGTACAAAGGGTGCTATGGTACTTGAAATACTAATTTTTTGTCATTTTTGGAGAATTTAGATACAGTAGTTCTAAAAAACATTTCTGGTGTTAATTAAACGGCATTCTGTCACGATTCTTTGTAGAGGGTCTTGAAGAGATTCAAATGGTGTAGCATAAACTTTGGACTTTAAGTAGCCCCACAAAAAATCCATAGGAGTTAAATCGGGCGATCTAACTGGCCATTCGATAGAACATCTAAGGCCTATCCATTGTCCGGGAAAACGAGCATCTAAAAAGTTACATCATAGTGTGGAGGCGCTCCATATTGAAAAAAAGTTGGTTTTCATGGAGATAACATCATCTTCCACTGTTTGGATTATTAAAGGATCAATAAGGTCTTCAAATAAGTCCAAGTGAATGTCACCAGTAAAATTCCCATCAATAAAAATTGGTCCGATAATGTGGTTGCCCAGAATGCCTGCCCAAACATTTAATTTTTGGGGCGTTTGTGTATGACCTTCTCTGAAAATGTGTGGGTTGGTATCACTCCAATAACGACACTAAAGTATGCCTGTTGACTTACCATTCAAAGTATCATTTAAATTAAAAGAAAAAAATAGCAGGATTGCATAGACAATTAAAGCAGCTTCAAAATGATGTATTACTTGACACCCCTTGCCATTTAAGGTTTTTCAAGTGGTGGTTTTGGGTGCCAGAGGGATGAAAAAAGAAGTTTGAAACTACAATAAAAATTCAGCATTTTTTAAAAATTTGAACAGAACTCGAAATTTTTGGACGTGCTAATTTTAGTTGGGACACCCTGTACAGTTTATCATCAAACTTACAATAAGTTGAAGAAAGTGTTAGTTCTACTGCTTGTATATATTCGTCTTGATGTATTTTTTGGTTTTAATTCCATTGCAATATTAAAGTGTAATATTTTCATATTTTTTAATAAATGTGATATTACTGCAAGTATCTAGTCTTATTTTATTTCTTGTATTGTTATTTAAATGATTCGTGCAAGTAGTTCTTTGTCGTTAGTAATATTTTGTGCAAAATTAGGTCCTAAACAAAGAACTTTACTCGCTTCACTCAATTTTAGTTAAATTTTCTATCCATTTAAATGTTGCTGTTTGTATGCTTATCTCTATAACACTAGAAGCGCCAAAAAGGGTTATTTTGACACTTTCCTGTTTTAATTTTTCTTCAAGTTTTCAACAGGGTGCACAAGGCTGTTGAGTATTTTTGACTTTTCCTGTACATGCTTCATAAATACAAATTTCAAAGATAAGCCAAATTTACTGTTTCACCTTAGGCGGGTATATTATACCTAGAAGAGCCAAGGTGTCATTATGACCCTATCAGTTTAATGTGCCATTATTCTTAGAAAAGTAGTAGAAAATGAAGTAGTTCTTAGAAGTTATAATCGATTGTAAAATATAATATCTGTAAAAACCCACTGCCCGTGTCGCATTCCATCTTTATCTATATCTGGCTTATCTCTGATGCTACGAAAGTCCAGATCTTTATAGTGGGAAACACTTTTCACTGTGCGGCAATTCATTTGGTCAATCAGTTAAGACAGTATTGTAGCAGTTCCCGTGCATTACATATTTTTGTTGTGTTAGTCATTATTTGTGCAAATCGAAGTATCACAATGTTGAAGAGAAAAATTCTCGCTGCACAAGAAATTCAGCATGAAGGGAATATGGCAATAATGGAATTAGACCTGGCCAATTCTGGTACAGAGAATTCTCATTCTGACTACTATGACTTCGAATGAAGATGATGTTTCAGAATCTTCAGATTTTGAGGAAGTTGTGGCGAGAAAAAAAATCGTAAAGGATCTCCTGCCGCAACGATAGGTAAGTAGAATTTTGTTTTACACTAGTTGTTCAATGACTCTAAGGTTTTTTTACTCCAACTGCTTTCAAAATTTTTATACGATGCCCACCTCACAGTACTTATTTGAAATCCTAAAACTGTAAGCTGTGATTACTCTTGTTCAAATAAATTGGTATAATTTTATTGTCACAGAAGAATCATCTCCATCTCACACGTCCGTAGATCAACATGCAGAGCGTGTTGGCATTCAGGAGACTACAAATAAAAACATCGAAAATACAAAAAACGTCGACCGAAGGAGCAACTGATACTTTTACTTCTGGAAACATTTTCTTTGGGAATGATAAATTTACTGCGTGGAAAGTTATTGACTGCAGAAGAACACAAATTCATAACATATCGAGGAGACTCCAGGGCCTACAACAAATGCTAATTTCTGACTCAATGTTGAAGCACATAAAGTTCTGCACTGAAACTGAGGCTCAACGAAGAGGGAAAGAAAAACTGGGCTATCCCATTGGAAGAATGAAGAATTTATTGCGTTGTTATAAATTCGTGGATCATATAAATGTGGAGAAATGGACTATGATCCTTTAAGGTTCTAAGAATGGGGAATTGGTTTCTTTGGAAATACAATGAGTCGTAACCAGATCCGAAATATCATGCGATAACTACGAATCGACGAAAAAATTAATACATCCTAATGCCTGAAAAGTAACAAATTTGCATTGATTTCATGTTTCATCTATATTGAACATATTTATTAAAAACTGCATCTTACGTTACAAATCCAACGAATTTGTTACAGTTGATGAGCAACATTTTCCAACAAAAACATGCTGACAATTTACGCAATACATTGCAAACGGATAAATTTGGTACAAAATTCTAGATGCTGGGAGTCGCTAAATCAAAGTATATTGGCAACACGTTTCCATGTTTTGGAAAAGATGACCATCGCCCAGAAAATGAAAGTCTGATCCAGAACGTTGTTTGGTATCTTATAGAACCATTTCTCAATAAGGGTAGCAATATCACTACTGATTTTTTTTAATTCGGTGCAATATTTCTTCATCTGAACAACTACCTGAAGATGAAAGTAATGCGGTTAGCCATGCTAATTCAATTTTTTTTATATTTGGCGCCATTTAAAACTGAACTGAACGGACTGCACCTTATTTCGTTTCAGGGCAAATAAAATTTAACTGAGGCCGCATTCGGACAGTGCCGCTTGTAAATCGAACACGAGAAACTGGATGAGTGCAAGTGTGAAAACCATAATCGAACACAACTCTTGAACTGAGTGCACACTCAGTTCAGCTGGGGCAGGTAAATCGAAAACGCTATATAACATTCATGATTTGGCACTTATAAATGCCTTCATTTTATACAAAGAAACTACCGGTAGAAAACTTAGTCGCCACATGTATTTACAGAAACTTGTCGAAGAACTTCGAAGAGCCTACTGCCAAAAGAAAAGACCTACAGAGTCTGGCGAAGAACAGTGTGTGAACGTTTCCAAAGTAAGGCATAAGTGCCAAATACTCAAAAAATGCAAGGGACACAAGACTGTCGACAAATGTAGAGTTTGCCTCAAATTTATTTGCTGAAAATGTACTCAAGAAACTATCAAATTTGTGACCTATGCTAAGAATTAGTTTTTTATAAAAATGTAAACAAATGTAATAAATTAAAGTTCTAAAAAAATGATGAGTAACTTTCTTAGCGACTGAGATCCGTACATGATTTAAATTAATAATACATATCCACACCACCCTCTTATTTTTCAATAAAAATTCGGAATATCGCTCATGGATTAAATTTTGGTAAAGTTAATACTAGTTTCTTGTACATTAGTATCACCTTGATAAGAGACTAGTTTTAGCATTGCTAAAATCACTTTCGTTGAAGAAACACCTCGTTTTCCTAAACTTAATTTTAATTTAAATTTGTTCATTGCTAAACCGTTTTAAAAAACCAGTTAAAATCGCGACATTCTTGTTATCAAAGTGTGTTCAGAAATATATAGACACTGCATTGACTTTCATTTCGTTTCGCAAAAGGCAGAAAAATTCAGACTAGAAGCATTAAGCTAGCGATTTTGCCAAAACATCATCTTTTGGTAAGTACTTTTTAAATGAAAGTCGTTGAATTACTTGCCAATTGCAAGATATTTTCTAATACAGTCCACTTACAAGTCGTTGAGCTTACAATAAAAAACAAATTGTCAAAATGACCCCTGACGGATATATGAAATAGTCGGCGCTTCTAGTTTTAATAGGATTTTGTTTTTATAGTGGTCGTACATATACGCAACGCCCTATACTCCAATCTAGATAGCAACCAGCATTACGTGGAGAATACTTCGGAGCCCCGCGCGTAGATGGCGTACGAAGACTACACTGAACAGAGATGTGATTGGACCCTATACCGTCCGGCGACAGTAGATGTAGAATCAAGCAAACTCATTTCAGCCAACGTGGACCCAGCGCCACGGCAAAGTGATTTAACGCTTCATAATAAAATATTGTTTCCATATTCTTTTTTCGTTTAGGATTTTAATTATTATTTTATTTAATTGTAAATGTATAGTGTTGAATAGTTATTTTAATAAATATTTTAACCTGTTTACATTTTAATATAAGATTAATAATTTTGTTATTCTCTTCGCATTTTTTAACAAGCTATTTAGTTCTTTCTAGATATTTTTCTCTGAATTTTTGTAAAATATTATTTGGAATTAGCTTACCTATTTTAATTTATGTTAATTTTTATAACTCTTTTTAGTACTGGATACAGTGATTGAAATTTTTATAATTTATATATATAAATATTTTTCTGATTTTATCCACATGAATTTGTGGCTTTTATTATAATATAGTGTTGCTATTACCTTGAAAATAGTAGGAGAACACTGGTTCAAAACAACTGCAATCACAGATCCCATTGCACTTTCTGAAATAGTTTCGACTCTATTCTTAATGTTTTCGTTATTTGTCATCTGTTCCAACCTTATGAAATCTAGGCTGTTCGATTCCATCCAAACACACAATTTATCAAAAAACTGTAAAACGAAATCTTCGAAATTTGCTGAAGCTTCACAAACAATGTGTTCCTCTTCTGTCAAATCGTGGTAAGTGCTTGCACCAGATGAATCAATTAACGGAATCATATTGACGAAATGAACTATGAAATTGAATGTTACATAAGATTTTCGTATATCATTTGGATCTATTCCTGGAAGAAGTTCCATTAATAGAGGAACGACGTGCGTTGGACCTTCTGGATAGTTGTTTCGACTACCTTGCACCATATACCTAAAGATAATTAATATAATATCCAAAATAACAATTGAATAATTGAAGTGATGTTTTTACACGTTTTTTAATATTTGAATAAAAGAAGCATACAAATACTGTATTGAATAATAATCTATATAAATAGTTTTAAATTATACTTCAAGGCAACAAGAGTAATTATGGTTTATCAAAATACATATTGTCAAATAAGTACAAGAATTGATCATTAATAAAAATTTGCTTAAACGATTGTCGAAATTCTTTTTGGCATATCTACCCACAACTCAATTCATATAATTTTAAATGATTGTATGGACATGAAACTTACATTACATTTAATTCTTTTCTTAAACATGTTGTCTACAATGTTTTAGTTTTTATTACGTTTTAATCAAGATTTTAATAATAAAATTGGTATCCGCGTTTAGATAAAATGAAATTGAATGTGTTAATACAAAAATTAGAGGACTCCAAGAAGTATTCAAGTAAATATTACACAAGTTAACTGTTGAAATATTAAAAATTAACTAATTAGTGATAAGTAACTTAGTTTACGATTATATTGGTAGTGTCTACTGTTCCAAAAAGAAGGTTTTCTTAGAAATTCTTAACAGGGAATATGGAAGGATACTTCAAATGCTGCAAAAAGAAAGAACAATCTAATAACATTTGTGTTGTTTGTTTTGATGTTTTTCATCCGTCTTGTCTAGAGAGAAAAAAGAAGTTTTATTTTATTGAAGGGTATAAAATATACTGCACGGATAAATGCAAAAAAAGAGCATTGATTAATCTTCAAACATTAATTATTTAAGAGAAGAATTATCAAAACTAAAACAAAACGTCAAAGAAAAGGACCAAGGATTGGAGGAAATGAAACAGGCAAAGGAAGAGAAAATTGAAGTGCTACAGACAATAGTAAATGAACTACATAAAGACAATTAAGTTAAAGATAAATATATTAAAACACTAAACAAAAATAAACGCGACTTTGAAGATGAAGTTTGTGAAATTGAAAGTAGGGATGCTCTAAAGTTGAAAGATCAGAAGGAAACAATTTTAAAAGTAAATAATAATATCACAGAATTTAAAGAGAAGATAAAAGTGTATGAAAAATATGACAAGAACATACTAGTATCAGATTTAGAAACTAGAATAAAAGAATTAGATCGCAGTACTCGCCAAATGGTTGAGTCTATAAGAAAGAATACTAGAACAGGAAAATTATAGACATTATAATGAATTATGCATCCTGAATAATAAAATCACGGTTTTGGAGAATCCCTTTTTAGTAAATAATAAACATGCAACTCAATTAGAATTCTCTAATCATGGAGGAGGGAGGTATCTGATAAGAAAAAAACAACCAGCAAAGTGAATATTATAAAAGGAACACAGTTGACGGCTCCAAAAACCGCAGAAATGGTGAAGTCTAATGATGATCATCACAAGGATGAAGTATCTCAACAAATTGGGGGTGATAAGAATGGAAGGGGCTGTGATGACCAAACGGACAATGCTTATGGATTGGAGAGCATGAAGCTATCAAAGCAGAACAGAAAGAAGATTTCTCTATATGGAGATCAGTTTGCAAAGGGGTTTTCAAACATTTTGAACACTTTGACCAAAGATAAATATGAATTATATGCTGATATCAACAAAAAATATTTTCTCTTATACAATTCAATTTGATAATGTAGATATAATAGTTGCAATGTTTGACACTATCAACATAAGTAATGATAGGAGTCTTAACTCGGTTTTAAAAAATCTCCTGAATCTAAGTAGAACTACAGGTTTCATAATTCTGGTAAGAGTTAGTTCTTTTGATGAAAAGATAAAGGACAAAATGCAATCAATATATTCAGGAAATAAAATAGAAATTGTTCTCTTGACATTTTGTTTGTTAATAGGTACAAAAATAGTAAGCTTGCTCTTGCTCATAAAGTAACTCGTTTAATAGAGTCAACTCTACCTGTAAATATTATTCTCAAAACAGTTGCCAAAAGTGATGATATTGCCAAATTTGATAATCACAGAACAGTAATTATAAATAGTAATGTAGGTGTAGCACCAAGTGTACATTTTTTAAGCGAGCCTCAGATAGATATAGAGCTGGGATAAGTTTAATTGGGGCAGTTAATCATATCAATTTAAAAATTTTTCATATCAACATAACAGTTTAAGATATAAATTAAATTACCTGGATGTTCTATTTGCTAATAACTCATATCCTGAAATTATTTTTATAAGTGAACACAACTTTCATGGGAGTGGCATTAAAAACTTTCAATTTATTAATGGTTATAATATAATTAGTCACTATTCCAAAAGTATAAACGATAGAGGCGGGGTTGTTATTTATGCCCACGAATCTTGTGGGCCCTTCAGTTGGGAAAGACTTTGAATGTTGTGTGGGGAGGGTTGTTATTAACAAGAAAAATTTGTTATGGTTTGTATATATCGATCACCATGTGGTAGCCGGGAAGATTTTATGTCAAATCTGGAAATACTTTGTTATGAACTCAAAACCAGGTCGGAATTCATTATCATGTGTGGGATTTTAACAACTTTCTGGTGCCTAGTACTCACCTAAGAGCAATGCTACAGCTACTAGATTCGTATAAGATTGTACCTCACATTGACAAACCAACACGGGTGGGTAGGTGCTTCGATAATATTATGAGTAACATTGATAATGATTTGTTGGCTGATGTTGTCTATGCGCCTTTCTCTGATCATTTGGGACAAATTCTGGAATTTACTTTGCCTAAAACTCCAGTTAAGACGCCAATATTTTCAATGAGTAGGTCCTTTGATGATATTAATAAACAGTCTTTTAAGAATCAAATATCGAATGAAAATTGAAATAATATAATCCATCATAATGATGTTAATATGTCCTATAATAGCTTAATTTCTATATTTAATTATTATTTTGAAGACAGCTTCCCTATGAGACGCAACTATATGTAAGATACTAAAAAATCATGGGTCACTGCAGAAGTGAGAAAATTCTCTCTTACATCATCTATGTCTCAACGATTTAAATAACAAGGAGTTACAGCTTTTGTACAGGACTAAAAAGCAGGATTACAAACATTTGGTGGAGAATTGTAAAAAAAATTTAACCGAGACATTATTGTAAATTCTGGTAATAAATCCAGAGCTGTCTGGAGAGTGATACAGCGGGATATTGGAGTTAGAAATTCTTCAGTGCCCTTAACAATGAATAATAATGAAGGTCAGGTCATCAAAAACCCTTTAGATATTGTTGAGATGTTTGTAGATCAGTTTACACCCGGTATTCAGATGATTTCTTGAGACCAACATATTCTGAAGAAGCGGTGATGATAATTAAGAATTTGGCAAATAAGTACTCCAGTGGGGTGGATGGCATTCCGGCAACTATAATTAGATATGTAGCTGAGGATGTTGCTGGGCGTCTGGTAGATCTTATAAATTTGACATTTGTGACTTGTCACTTCCCAAGCATGGGAAAATTACTCCTGTCCATAAGGGACGTCCAAAGTAAATTTTCGCGAACTATCGTCCTGTCTCTGTTTTGCCGGTGTTTGCAAGGGTGATTGAATGAGTTATTTACAATACTTTTAGAATTTTTAAAATCACAGAAGTTACTGGCTCGATGTCAATATGGCTTTCTGCCTGGAGAATCAATTGAAAAGGTTATATTTAACTCCCTGAAGTATCTGGTGGATAGGATCGACAAAGGGAAATTGGTTGCAGGTTACTTTGATCTCTCGAAAGCCTTTGATACACTGGACCATGACAGATTACTGGATAAGTTATAATATTATGGGGTTAGGAGACTTCCACTACAACTTTTCCGATCTTATCTGACTGGTAGAACACAACAGGTGGTACTTAAGTATGAGCTTGGCTATGAGATATGGGCTTTCTGCTCTACTTTTAAAAATATTTGAACGGGAGTTCCACAGGGTTCTGTTTTGGGACCTCTTTTATTCATAATATATGTGCATGATCTTTCGGAGGTTCTGTCCACACCTGCAGTATATCATGCTTGGTATCTGGTCCGGATATAAAGGCCATATCTGGGAGGTCAACTAGAGTGATTGATGACATGCTTAAGTAGTGCAATGAGAATGGTCTCATATTAAATAAACAAAAAACAGCTGCAATTCAGGTTTAGAACAGAATTAAACCTCATCACGATGTTTATATCAGGGTTGATAGTAAGGCATTACCTAAAAAGGCTATAATTACAGGTATGGCTGCTGATTGGGTAGGGTATAAAGATCAAAGAAACAAAGTTGTTAGTCTAATACGATCAAAGAAAAGGTTATATTTTGAAAACTTAATAGATAGAAATAAAGGAAATAGTAGAAAAATGTGGCAAGGTATCAAACGAGTAATGGGTAAAAGAGAGGGTGAGATAATACAAGCTGTATTAATGATATATTAGTGGAAGATGATAAATCATTAGCCGATTCATTTAATAATTATTTTGTACAAAGTATAGAACTTTTAATAGCTAATAGGGACAAACATCACGATTTGAATCAAAGAAATCATGTTATTATGGATAACCAAATAACTCCCTATACAACCTTCAAAAAGTTGCCCAACAAAAAGTAAAACATTTAATAATAAATTTGCAAAAAGATTATTCAACAGACGAGATTACCAAAACCATTATGCTGAAGGGCCTAGATACGATTAGTGATAAATTGGCAGATATAATAAATTTAAGTATAGAACAAAGTAAATTTCCTGACTTGTGGAAAACATCACTTATTGTACCTATTCAAAAGGTAACAAATACAAAAAAATGTGATGAATTTAGACCAGTTAACATGTTGCCTCTTTGTGAAAAAGTAATAGAATTATACATAAAGGAACTACTTATAGAACATATTAATAATAACAATATTTTAATAGACAATCAGTCTGGTTTTAGAGAGAAGCATTGTTGTAAGTCTGCACTACAACTGGTTGTCTCAAAATGGAAGGAATCTATAGATTCAAAAAAAGTTATATGTACTATCTTTCTTGATTTTAAAAGAGCGTTTGAGACAATAAACAGGGACTTGTTAATCATAAAACTAAAAAATATGGCATACTTGGAAATGCACAAGAATGGTTCAGCAGTTACTTGAAAAATCGTTACCAACAAGTAAAAGTAAATAGCTGTCACTTCAGTAAACTTCTTGTGAAGTATGGAGTCCCTCAAGGAACAGTATTAGGGGCCTCTCCTTTTTATTTTATATATTAATGATATTGTTAAGTTCTGTGATATTCCATTAGTTTAAAATTTATTTGATGACACCATACTTTCAGTGGAGGGTTAAAATGTGGAAGAGGTGATGAATAAAATGCAAAATATTATTAAATTATTAGAATCGTGCCTTATTGACAATGATTTGTATGTAAACACAAATAAAACAGTAGTGGTGTTATTTAATAGCAATAAACGTAATGTTGCATGTGATATTAAGTTAAAGTCCTTAAAGCTTGTTAGTGAATGTAAATACTTAGGTGTTATTATTGATAAAGATTTGAATTTTAAAAAACATGGCAGTATGTTCATAAGAAAATTAGTAAAAAAATTAATTATTTTAGAAGAATAAGTTCAAATCTGACTCTAATGTCAAGAGTTGAGTTGAGTATTGCCCAACAATTTTATATTATTTAAGCCAGTCTGAGAAGTCTAAATTACAAATTTTACAAAATAAAGCAATGAGGGTCATTTTAAGAGTAAATAGATACACTGGTATTAAAGACATGCTTGACCGTTTAGGCTTTATGAGTGTTAATCTGCGGATGATTTTACAAAACGTGATTTTTATTTTTAAAATAATTCATAATATGTTACCAAAATATATGTCCAACAAAATTAGTTTTGTTAGAGACATGCATACTTACAACACTAGAACATGTTGTAACATATATATACAAACTTCAAGAACTAGTTCAACACAAAATTCTCTATTTTACAAAGGTTTATTGCTATATGATCATTTGTCAATTCCTATAAAATCTTGTAGCTCCCTTGACACTTTCATAAGAGAAGCTTATAATTATGTAAAAACAAATTATTCATATCCAGTTATTTGACATGTAATTAGCGCATAAAGTATAATGATTTTATATTATTTTTCTAAATATTTTGAATGTAATAGCAAGATTGCTAAATAATCTATCTATCTATCTAGAACAGCGTTCTTTGAGAGCGGTGTTGAATTCAAAGCTGCAAAGGTGTATAATAAGCTGCCCGTTGAGATTAAAAATATTAATAGCATCTATTTGTTTAGAAAAAAATTGAAAAATTATTTTACTCAACATTGCTATTAGTCCGTTGAAGAGTATTTTAATATGTAGCATTGTATACTAGGTAATGTTTTAATATGTTGTGCTGAGCTTTTAACCATAAACTTTATGCTTGTATTAGGTGGATATATGTATTTATAATGACGAATTCAATATCATTTTTTTATGATTGAATGAATAAATATTATACTTCAAACTCAGACAGTACATAAAGAATTATATGCCATTTGACAGAGCAAATTTGACAAAAAATATAATTTTGCATCACGATAACGCCATCTCATGAGGTCTATTATTTCAGGCCAAACGCTCAACAAATCTCATCAAACAACATTGTGTTCCCTTGATATGACTCAAGACGATCTATTTCTTTCCAAAACTCAAATTACCACTTAGTCTTAGAGGCATACATTATCATTCAAAATAAGTTCCAAAACAGAATTAACCGTAAGTAATAAAATTGGTTTCTGAAAATTACTTTTGATAAATGGATTTTTTGTTGGCATGAGTGTATTATTTGAAAAAGGAGCCTACTTTGGAGGCGATACAATAAAATCGAATAAATAATACATATTTTCTGTTTCAGTGACCAATCTACAGTACTTTTTTGATATTATTTGTATAGCAAAATTATTGAGTAACGAAAAGATAAACATAAGATTAGTTGATCAGAAATCTGATATTAAAATTGAATTTCTGGAACGTTGGTGATATTCGTAGTGACCACACTAGTTACTACCACTACACCAACACTCACAATTATTACACTTTCTGACTCACGTGTTGTAACCAAGTTATCATCTTCCGAAGGTAAAGTCAATTTATCTTCGGTGTCTGTAGATGCTAGTGTTGGTGTAGTGATAGTGAATAGTGTGCTTAGCAATATAATACAATAAAATATCTCATTTTTCCAATCAAAAAATTTAACTTTACAAAAGCAAATTCTTACCTTCCGCATGCAATGACGGCTATCATAGAAGAAGTTAACTTATGAGGTTCTGTTAAACTATTCATAGAGGAGTACAACTTTTCCAGTGTCATTGGAATAATAATATTTGGCCTTAGACATGAAAGATATTGAAGTGTTATACTGGTGTCATGTAATCCCGCCCTATAAATTAAAATGCAATAATTAGTACCCTTTATAACCGGGCATTGAGCTATATGCAAGTATTGAATTATTATCAACTGAACTGCCTAACAAAATAAAGTGTGTTTAGTTACAGAGGACTTATCGTCGGTGAAATGTGTTAGTCTGCTAACTCCAGTTTACCCGATTTTACAGGAGCACATTAAAAATTATTAGATTTCGGGAAATATAGACGGTGTTAATTTTTTATGGAGTTAGCAGCCTTCCGTTATTCAATTATGATTTGTTTTGTACTGAAAATTATAAACACTTTAATTTTATACCAAAAGACTGTAATTTATAGAAAAATAACACTACATTACATAACTTAACTATGTACACGGTAGGTTGTCGTAAAAGTCGTGATAACCTTCTGAAAGAGTATGTTTGATTTATTGTAGGTCTTCATATTTACGGACTTTGATCGAAAGCCTACTCTTATACAAAGCTTGCAGTTCATCCCACTGCTTATTACTTATAACAGCCCTTCGTTGAGGCATAAGTGACGAATCATCACTAAACTTTTCTTTATAAAGTATTTCACCTTCTGGTATATATTTAATAGCTTGAATATCGGTTACTTTACTGTCTCCTTTGACTCTTCCTGGGCGAATACTCTTATTGGCCACAATATCATCGAATTTTTTGAAAAATTAATGGCTCAAATAGGTAACTTCGTAAGACTTAGGGTTTCTTCGAGCAATAATTTATGTATTCTACAGGTACATTCACTACTTTCTTGCATAGGCATCTTTCTATAGCAGAGTACATACTGTCCGCTTCCATTTGGGTATGACAGACTTCTAAATATTTTTGTATAATTGTTATGTTTTTTGTAATGGCCAAGTTCAAAAGCGAGTTTGCAAGGATAGCGTTGCGGTTTTGGTAGCAGTAACCATCACTATAGATAATTATTTGAGTATTTTTAGTACCCTTTTCGATAGTTGGCTATATTTTTTCTTGCAGTAAATAACCCAAATTGAAGCAAATTCTTCCCATCGTTATTTACTAAATCATAAAAACACACGTGATGGACCTGCAGCTTTGTGCTATAATATAATATAGAAACTTGTGACTTCAGCACCATGAGAACAGCTTGCATATCTGCCGTGAATACGAATCTTTGCTCCTTTTTGTCTTTATCTTTCTCCAACCGCGCCACTTTTTTCCTAACCATATGTAATACATAGTATTCTTCTGTAACTGTCCCAACTTTATATGATGCACATTTTTCGCATTCATCTTTATTGGGTCTAAAGCCATGTTTCTCAATTTAAAAGCTTCATTAAAACATATTCTTGATAGTGGTTTAATACTATGTGATTTGCACCAATCTGTCACATAGAAATTGTAAAGTGCATTCCTGCATGGCCATTCCGGCAATAAATATTTTTTGCTCGACGATGCCCTACAATAATGGGAATCCATGACTGGAAGGAATCTAAAAACTTAATCAACTTTTCTTTCTCAGCCTAAGTTGTTCCACACGATCATCAAGTTACTCGGAATCTTGCCAACCGTAAAATTATTTAGAGTGTTTAAAACATTGTTTTTACAGACCCGTACATTATTGCCATCAATCCTTAAGTAGTAGCAAAGTGATTAAGATCTTCTAGATTTATTTTCTTCTTTTTTAACTCGGTGTCGTTTTGTTGTAAAAATTGTTCCTGCGTTGTTGATGTGCACTTTCTTTTCGCCCCACGTAAGATCTATCCAGAAGTGATGAAATAGTTTTTTTCTATCATCTTCAGTTATTGTGGCACATTTCATTACACTACTTTTTTCTTTATTTTGACACCTACATCTCATCTTCATCTATCTAGGTTTTTGAGTTTTTTCGTAATTCTACTTTTCTTCGCTTTTCATGCGACCAAGATATGACTAACCTTTTTCCCTGCGACTTTTGGTTTTTTCAGCAAACCACTGTTGATAAAATCGCAATAAGTATTGTATGGGTTTGTGTACATGCTTAAGGGTTATATCAACTATGAGGAAAGACAAGGTCACACACTTCTCGCCTAGGAGTCAATCAAGGCATTATTCTAACAACACAGGTGGACCACAGATAGGAAGGTATATATATATACATAAGGGAACAAAACATAGGTATTAGCATCTAACAATGGACTTTCTAGATAAATATATTTGTCTTATTCATAAATTTGATTATTACGTCAAGGACCTTTTTGTTATTGGTGCCCAAGAGAAATGGCATGTTGATTGGGAATTCAGTCCCAAGTTCTCCTATTAGGATGTTGTTGTGAGTTTCGAATTTCTTGCATTTTAAGAAGATGTGGTCTAAGTCAGCCCTTTCAATACACTCTTCGCATAGATCAGATGTTATTACTTTGATTTTGTTGAGATGAGCGGGGTAAGATGCATGTCCAAATCGCATTCTTATTAAGGAGACCGTCTGTCTTCGGCTGTAAGGAGTGTTCCTGTACCAGCATTTTTTTGGTATGTATTTTTGTAACAGAGTATACTGTGAATTTTTGTTATTGCAATAGTTTTCCCAATGTATGGTCCATTTTTTATACAAATTGTTTTTGCATATGTTAATGCAATCCGATAGGCAATTATACTCAAAATATGCTTCTCCTGTGTCGATACTTTCTTTTGCTAAAATATCTACGTGCTCGTTTTGTTTTATGCCTATGTGAGCTTTAACCCAAGCCATTTGTATGTCGAATTTCCTTGAAGTGAGTTGTCCTAGGATGACTTGAATTTTGTAAATATACGGATGAGATACAAGGGAGCTTGGATTGTTTGGTTTATTTATACTGTGTAGGACGGATAGCGAGTCCGAAAATAACGTAATATTTTTATGTAACCAGTTTGCTTCATTGACTTGTAGTCCTCTTTTAAGCCTGTTATTTTTTTTTCGGTTAACTCAAGTCTGATGAGTCCGAGTCAGAGGTTTCTGAATAAGGTACCAGTAACTGGCACTTGCCTGAGTCACTCTCATACAAAATTTCTTCTAAATTTAAGAAATTGTGTTTTTACATTGGGACTGACTTGTCCAGTAATTTGTTCCTGGTAAAGATATGACATAATATTGACCTTGTGCAATTAAAGTAGTAGTAGGAGAACTATTTTCAGTTCAGACCTTCAGTTTGTTCTTCACAGCTCATCTGTTCCAGTGAGAAAGGTCCTTCTAAAGTGGTAGCTTCTGAAGAATCTTGAGACCTGCATGATTCATTAAATGTTGATACTAAGTCATCAGCAGAATAATCAACTTGTCCTTCTTTGTAAGGCTGATATTTTGTAGTGTCAGATGACTATATGTCTATAACCTCAAATTTGACGTTCTCAAGTACTGTAAAATCATATGAGGTTAACTGCGGACGGTCAACTACACTAGTATGTTGCACTTCTGATACTTCATGATTATCAAAGAGAAAAGTTCTTGCAGAATTAAGAGGTATATCATTATATTCAGGTACAATAAAACCCTGGAAGCCCAATTGGGGATTGTCAACAATACTATGTGCCACTTCATTATTTTCAAAAGATTCTCTTGTTTTGGCAGAATTGGAGAGGGGTATATTGTTATTATCTTCTGGAGCATCTCTACACATCGAGACACATAATTTTCTGCGTGACATCTGAAATGATTAATCTGATATCAGTTAACATTGATGAAACCTCATTTTATTAACTGATTTATAAAATAATACAATAATATGGATTTATTTCCAAGAAATAAGTTTTACTATTGTCGACAACAATATAAATATAATCCTAAAGCTAATAAGCAAAAAATAAACTGGTCCGAGTCTGAGCGGCACTATAAAGAAAAATTGGAAAATACACACAGTTTTTTTGTGATTATAAAGTGGTCTGGGATCTTAAGTCCTAAAACCAGTACAAATAACTCATTATGGGTTAAAAATGAATGGATGAAAAATAGAATGAAATTTTAAACATACCAATACCTTCTTCATACTATGGAATGGAGAGCTAAAGAGGTTATTTAAAAAAAGATAAAATGTCTAACTTCATAATTTGAAGCCAAACGCATAAATCATACATATAGAAAAGCTGGTAACTCCATATCACAATCAGAAGAATTGATCATATGCAGTTTTAATCGGTTTTAAATAAAAAATGTCTTATTTTATAATAAACATGTACAGTAAATACATACTTTCATCAAAATATACCAGTGCGAACGAAATATATTAACAAAAACATACACAAAAACTAAATAATGTGGGAGCAAACAAATACACGCGAATGCATCGGTAAATGCCGGAGATAGCACTATTTCGGCGTGTAATTTAATTCGTTTGGAGATAGCAGCTATTATTGAGGATGAATATTTTATTTCGTTCAATTTTTAAGAATGAGGCTGCTTTTCACACTTGTGGAGTTTTTTTTTCTCTTTCTAACACTACAAAAATTGCATTTTGATTCACGAGTTGACTCTCTTAGTAGAAGGACGTGTTTTATTTTCCTGTTCAATGACCTCCGTTTTTTAGCCGACCTGGTAATTAACGAGTGTTTATTTTGGTTTTTGTTTTTGTGAATTTAAATTGACAACAATCGTCCGGTAAGTGTGTAAACTTTATCCATCGAGCGAATATTGGTATATTCGCGGTACTTTATACCCCCCTGCCCTCATATCTGCGATTTTGGTAACCAGAATCGCAGTATGACTAATCGATCATATGCTGCTGCTACCCTCAGTAAAGCGCCCCCGTCTCCAACACCCTCTAAAGATCAAGCTATTGTGATGTAATCTATTCCCAACTCCGTCATCTTCGACTACATTAAAGCAATTGGCAGCATTGTTTCTCCCAAAAATATTCATTTTGCATCTCGTATTGCCCATAGCCGTATTTGCATATATTTATCCTCTACCGAACAAATTGAAAATATCGTAAAAACCACTTCCAACATTAGAATCAACTCTCAAATTATACCTATTCGTAGACTTATTTCTCCATCTAAAAGAATTTTAATCTCCAATGTTAGCCCCTCGATTCCTCACTCTCTGATTGAAAAAGCTCTCATCGACCTCGGATTAAAAAACATTACGCCCATCACTCATGTTAGATGCGGCACACCCGACGATGCGTATGCTCATGTTATGAGCTTCCGAAGGGTGACTTATATAATCCCGGACCGCGATGATTTTTCCCTCCAAACATCAATACTTATCACCCATGAAAACACCCCTCACCGAATTTTTATTTCGACTGATAAATTAGAATGCTTTCTTTGTAAGCAACCAAATCACACCGCTGAATCTGGCACCAATTTCACTACATTCTCCCTTTTCCAATTAAATGATGCATCCATTGAAGCCTCACATGATCTTCCCTCTCTTCTACTGACTGCACTGTAAATATTACCCAAACCTCCACCGATGACCTCCTTGATCCTCTTAACCCATCCCACGTACCATCACCAAAACCTGGTGAGAAAAGATCGCACTCTAATGATAGCAGCCTGGCTTCCCCAACTCTTTTACCACACGAAACCAGCAACTTTCTCCGCCCAAAAGCAATCTCCCCCTCTGCACCCAATTTATCGCAAACCCTTGAAAACCCTTCTAAAAAGAAAACCAAAAAATCCAAATCTGATGTACCTGAGAAACATGATTTAAGCTCTACAACTCGTTCTACTATTCACAAAATATGCTCTGATTTGTCTAGTCCTCTCTCACTTTCTGAAACCCAACTGACTGCTTTTCTTGAAAATACTCTTGGGATGTCTGATCCACTCACTGAAGCCAATAAATTCACTTCTGATATTCCCTCCTTACTCCAAGACCTGAAAACTTTCTACACTGCTTCTAGTGAACGCTCCTTAAAAAATCGCTTAACACATCTACAAAACAGAATTAAATCCTGATTCTCACACTTATTCCGGTGACCCGACAACTGACGACTACAACTCATCTGACTCCTCGATAATATCCCACGAAACCTTTTACCTTCCCTTATCCTCTTTAAGTATTCACTGTCTTACAATGGAATTGCGATGGATTTTATCCTCGCATAGAACGAATTCAAAAGCTCACTTCCCTCCACAAACCCGATTTTCTTTGTCTTCAAGAAACTAATTTTAAAATAAATCACAATCCTCTCTTAAAACACTTCGAAGGGTATCACTACATTAGAACTAACTGCATTAGAGCCAGCGGTGGTGTATCAATATTTGCCTCAAGCGATATTTATTCCGTCCCTCTTACTCTAACCACAAGCTTTGAAGCTATTGCTATTACCGCCTGGTGCCCAAATAAAATTTCAATATGTAGCTTATATGTTCCTCCTGACCACCAACTAGAAGAAGAGGAGCTTGTCGATTTGGTATATCAGCTTCCCCAACCTTTCATACTTGTTGGTGACTTCAATGCCCACAACACTATGTGGGGATCCAAACGTACATTTGGAAAAGGCAAAGTTGTTAAAATTTTTTTAAACATATCCGGTGTCTGTCTTTTAAATACTGCATCGAACACACATTTCAATATCTCCTCCAATACCTTCTCAGCTATAGACTTAAGCATCTGTGACCCTAAATCCGCCCCTTCTCTAACTTGGAATACACTGGACGATCTGCATGACAGCGACCACTTTCCCACTCTCATCTCCAGCCCATCTAACCAAGAACCAATTACCCACAGATATTGGAATTTAAAAACTGCCAATTGGCCAGAGTACACACTAGCCACTCATAATACACTCCTCTCATTACCTCCTTCAACGAATGCCAACAGTCACCTTCAAATGATAGTCGATGCTATTAAATCTGCAGCAGACCTGCACATAGGTAAAACTGTCTTATCCGCTACCCATAAAATTGTTCCCTGGTGGAACCCCGCCTGTGAAAATGCCGTGCGCCAATTCAGAACTGCTCTTAATAGACTGCGCCGAAATAGAACTCCTGCGAATCTTCTTTTACACAAGAAACTCAACGCAAAAGCTAAATACATTATAAAACAAAGCAAAAAGTTCTCCTGGCAAAACTATGTCTCCTCCCTGACAACCGACACTAATCCTAGTCAAGTCTGGAATAAAATTCGACAAATGCAAGGTAGCAAGACCAACCTCAAAATCCCCAGCCTTATCTATAACGACTTGCTTATAAGTGATAGCCAAGCTATTTCAAACACTTTCGCAGAATACTTTGAAGATAAATTCAAAAATAATATTTTGACGTCAACCCCTGATTCTTCTCTCTGTACCCCTTCCCTTATCAAGCAAATTGATCAGCAGGATGTAACCTCTGTCAATGCCCCTTTCACTTTTTATGAACTAAAATCCGCTTTATTCTCTTGTAAAAATACTGCTGCTGGTCCCGATGATATCCCATACATCTTCCTTAAAAAACTCTCCGATGTTTCTCTGTACATAGTGCTCAACTTATATAATATTATTTGGACTTCCCAACAATTCCCCGATAAATGGCACGAATCCACTCTCATTCCAATTAAAAAAGCAGAACAACCTTCTTTAATACCAAAGTCATTTCGTCCTATTTCCCTTACTTGCACCACTTGCAAACTTCTAGAGAGAATTATTAACAAAAGATTTTTATGGTTCCTTGAAAAATACCAAACTATTCCACGCGTCCAATCTGGTTTTCGACCTAATCGGTCAACCCGAGATAATCTTGCTCTCCTCCAAGCTAACATTTCTTCAGTACTTAACAGTCAACAGGAAGCTGTTGCCGCTATCTTTGACATCGAAGGTGCTTTTGATACTATTCCTAGAAAAGCGGTTTTAAATAAACACTCCCTCCTTAACCTCAAAGGAACATCGAACATTTCTTACTCTCCAGGCGCTTCAGAGTCTCTATTAATAGTAAACTTTCCGTCTCTCGTCTACAAACTGATGGTGTTCCCCAAGGTTCAATCTTAAGTCCCACATTGTTTATACTTTCTATAAACGACATATGCACCAATTTTCCAGCCCCTGTTCGATACGCACTGTATGCTGACGATTTAATTATTTATTGCCATGGAAAATACACCTTCACTTCCTGCCAACTCCTACAAAATGCTGTAAATCTACTACAAAACAAAATTGATAACTTGGGCTTATTCTTATCTCTAAATAAGTCTAAAATGATTAAATTTAGTAGAAAAGCTGCATCTTCTGCCCCACTTATCACTCTAAATAATTCCACCATAGCTGTTGTCAATTCCTGCAAAATCCTTGGAATTATTTGTGATTCACGGCTTAACTGGAAACAGCATATAAACGATGTGAAAGGCGTTTGCCTGAAACGCTTAAATATTATCAAAACTCTCTCGCACTTCGTCTGGGGCGCTGACGAGAACGTCTTTCTTAGAGTCTATAGAGCACTAATTCGTTCCAAAATGGACTATGGCTGCTTCATTTATATGACAGCTCCCACATCTTATTTAAACTTACTTAACTCAGTCCACAATACTGCTCTTCGACTTTGTCTCGGCGCTTTTCGCACCAGCCCTGTACAGTCGATACTGTGAGGCCGATGAACCTCCTCTCTTTCTTAGACGACAATCCCTACTCCTAGCATACGCCGCTTCTGTATCGTGCAACCCGTCTAATCCTGTTTTTGACATTTGTACCTCTGTAGCTAATTTATCTCCTCATGACTCTCCTCGCTCCATAAAACCTTTCCCCGGATTATAGCTCCCCTACTAAACGGCATAGACTTACGTTCAACTTTACCATTTCCATCCCCACTTAACACTCCTTGGAACAAGTACCTACCCGTATTTAACACCTCTCTCACCATTTATAATAAACACGAATCCCCCCCTGCGCTTATAAAGGAAGCATTCCTTGAAATTCCACACACAAATGCTTTTGATTTAGTCCTTTACACAGACGCTTCCAAAACACTAACCGGTGTCGGATGCGCCGTCACTACTACAAACGATATTATAAGCACCACTCGGTTGCCCACTTCATGCAGCATACATACTGGAGAGATGTTTAGTATCCTTCAGGCTTTCAAATATATTCCATCTTCATCTAAACACGTCGCTATCTGCACTGATTCCCTACCTCTATAAATTCTTTAAAATCTAAATTCACCGGCCATCCACTAGCTCAAAACGTACATGACTTACACCAATCCCTTCATGCTCGACATACTAAAGTTTCACTTATCTGGCTTCCATCTCACATTGGCCTTCATGGCAATGAAACTGCTGACCAACACGCCCTCGTTACCACTGCTACTACAATTCAACTAAGCCAAGATCTGAAATCCTTATTCAAGGCCTTAATCCACAAATCTTGACAAATTAATTGGACCAACAAGAATACAACCCTTCATGAAATTCAACCCATCCTTGGTCGCCTTTCACTTGCCGATTTTTCAAGACATGATGCAAGGATTGTGAGATAATTGCGAATTGGCCATACACGTTTGACTCATGGCCACTTAATGACCACCGATAATAGCCCAACATGCCACGCCTGCAACTGTGCTGTTACTGTTAAACATATATTGATAGACTGTCAACTCTACAACGACGTCAGGGTGAGAAACAGTGTGAATCCTACACTAAAAGAAATGTTAAGTTCTTCCAGTGAACTATCCAAAACTATACAGTTCCTTAAAGACATTAATACTTTTTATAAACTATGATATCATGTAATGTACCGTGCCAATGGCCATAGCTGTCGAGGCACTTGAACTTGAATTAAATAAAATGCATTTTGACCTGTAAGAGGAGTTAGCAGGTTAACACATTTCACCGACGTTATCGTAAATCTAAAAAGAGATTAAGCTTTCGTTCACTGATAAATACGTACCTGTTATAAAGGGCTTGTTCTATACATGGTTTCATTATATTCACAAATCTATCTACATCTTCATCTGTAAGTTTAAAATGATCAGGTACTTGGAACTCCCAAGAATGTGTCTTATATCGTTCACAATGAACCCTTTGTATGAAATAAAATGATAACATTCTTAATAATTCCCTTAATTTTGATGTCCACCTAAAAATAATTAGTGTGTTATTGGAATGATTTATTTTAGCTGAGAAATAAAAGTAATTGTTTTAAAAATAGAAATATTGATTATAACTGTCTGCAGTACCTTCCAGTATTAGCAGGGTAAAAATACGATTCTAAGCTTTGCATGAACTTTTCAAAATGGAAAAAAGCTACATTCTTGTCACCATTTAAAACGCACACTATCCACATAGCAATGGCAGAAATGTCAATTTTATGTGACCTGCCCATGTGTCTTTGTTTGAAGGCTACAGGCAATTGAAATGTTCTTTGAAACCTAACAAACATATTGGGGATGTAAGGTTGCCAGTCCACGCGACCTACTTGGAATCTTGCTACACCTGTCATTATCCACATCATACTCTAAAAATAATAATTATTGTTCAATATTGAATCAAATATACCAATCAGATTTTATTACATTTTCCCATGAGCTATCATCCTGGCATGTATCCCAGATCTTCATTAACTCTTCAAACCACAATTTGTAACTAATATCAGCTTCTTCAAATTTCATACTATTGGGTAGAAATAGTTCTAGATATCTAATTGTGGTAGCCATTTCACTTTGATTAAAAACACATAATCTTGGTCTAAATTCATCCAAAATATCCTGAGTGGCTGAAGCTGGAAAATATCTGAAACAGTCAAAAGTAATTAGAAATCTTTTCAAAAATTACATAACAAAGTTCAACAATACTTACACCTTACATAATCTAATAAGATGAAATATTGTCATCTCAAAATTAGATGCATATCTATACATTCCTATTCCAGTTTTACTCTTTTCTGTTATTTTTATACATAAGTCATATAGTGGTCTCCAATCTAATTGCAAATCTTCTCTGGTAAGCAAGTATTTCTTTCTAAAAATGAAAGATAATATATTTTATTATATAATCTTCAAAAGAAAAAACAAATCGACAATTTTTTCACTAAATCTGATTTTATAAAAATAATAACACTTAATTTTCTTATACCAAAAAACCTAAGTCCTCGACTGATTTAATAAGGTAAATGCACCAATAATTGACACTATTAGACAGCGATTTGCATTAAATACAGTATTGCCCGAAATAAACAGTACTGAACTTGTAATTATTTTATTGTTTTAAGAAATACATCATATTATCATCACATTACATGTTCTAAATGTGCTTCTAGCTCAAGACAAGGCTTCATACCGATGTTCCAAGGGAAGGCAGTAAATCGTGAAATGAATCTGCTTGGAAAATGTTCCTGAAGAAATTGACGTACGGCAAGTTGCCCCATCCTGTTGGGAACATTGGTCTCGAAATGCCAAATTACGTGGACGACAGAATTGACGTAGATCAGGGATAAAGTATGTTAAAATTTGTATGTACCTCTGTAGATTATAGACCAAGAGCTAGTGAACCCTCCGAATAACGGTATGTCTGTAGGCCTAGAAATTCTTATAGTGATGAATCATAGTATGCTAAGTACGGTAACCATCGCCTGGCGTGCATTAGCCCTGCACGTTATCAACACCTATACCCTTGAAAGTGTAAATAAAAATCAAAAAAAAACTTGCTTCAGTAAGCTTGAAATTTTTATATGATTTTGTTTATTCATTAAGAAGTTCAAAAAACATTTACAGACGTTTTGAATGAGCATTAAAATTGTTAAAATAGATTGAAAAAATTATGTAGCATTGAAAAATGATATAATTGATGTAAAAATATGCGAATTATTGGAAGAGGAAATATTGCAAAAAGCAGCATTGATTTTGAGAACATCGATTTTAAATATAAACAAGAATAATTTACCTGATGATATCACAACTACTCATTTAATAAATAGTGAATATCAAATACCCAAAGATGTATTCGATTTTTATAGCTTTTTCTTGGGTGGTTATAGTCCAGGGCATTTAGATCAAAATCACCCGAATAGCGGAAATTTTTCGGCACAGCAGATATCGAGATGCGGTTTTCTGCATTGTGTTCAGGAAGGTCCCAGAAAACGACTCGAGGAAGTCTGGTTCATGCATTTTTGAAAAATACCTTCTGGGCCGGAAAATGCATCATTACTTGCACCGTTATAGGAACGACTGCAAACTCGGAAATCGTTACTCGGGGGGTTTTCGGGGCTGCCGAACTCGATTCTGGCATTAGAATTGCCCGGCGGCGGCTATGTGGGGATGAATTGGGGGAGAAATGGCAGCATGCTTGAAAATCACTCCAAACTCGTTACCCGGGGGTTTTCGGGGCTGCCGGACTCGATTCTGGCATTGGAATTACCCGGGAGCGCTAGGGGGTGGCTCTACAGGGTTGTTCGGGGTCTGATTCGTGGGAGAAATTGCAGAGTCCATGGAGATGGCTCGCAAATCCTTACCCGGTGATGCCAAATTCATCTATACTATAATACAAATTATTTAATTAAGGCTTTTTTATTAAAAATTAAGGGGGTGTCCGTTTTTTGTGCCGGTGAGTGTATTATAAATAAATACGGTCATTGTAGCAGTTATCATATTGTCGAAGAATTAGAAACGGCAGCCACAACTACTTCGTTCAACCGCTCAAAAATGTGTCCAGAAGAAATTTGCAAAAGAAATGACAGGCACACCGGAGTACCATTCAATAACTTTGATCTATATGTCGAAACTGCAACTGGTAAAGATACTTTACATGATACGGTGGGTATTATAAACCAAAGAATTATTGAGAATGATGAAAGTATAGAGGATACTTCCCAACAAATTCAAAACCGTTCTGAAACTACTGACACCCTAGAAGTCATTTGGTCAAGTTTCAAATCTCCAATCAAAAAAAGGAAGCGAGCTTTTGATGTTATTATCTCTGAAATAGTACCATACTTCAAAAAACCAAAAATGACTGATCAGTTATTTCCATTATCAGACGATTTGAGAAAAGAAATGCTACCAGCTTCGTTACAACTAATTTATAAACAAAACTTTTTGTTGATGTTTTGTCATAGTTTACAAATTCAAAAAACGCCAATGTGGGTTGGGTTTTATCATAATTTAAATAAAGATTTACACAGCAACACAGAAAAAATTTGTTATTTGACACCAATCAATGAATCACCCATAAATACACCCGTTGTAGTTGATACGATGAAACAAAGCCAAAACATTGCAGCGGAAATTGAACAATCTCGTATAAATGTTACATATGACTTGGCCATTGCAAAAATAGGCCATGCAAGTATAGTCCACAGAAAAACCAGCTTATGATAATTTATTTATTCATTTAGGACCGTTTCACATAATGTTAGCATTATTCAGAGCCATTGGAAAATTTATTGATGACTGTGGATTAATGAACATCGCTGTTGAAAGCGAGATAATTGCGAATGGTTCTGTAGATGGCTTTTTAATGCGAAAACATTTTATCCGATGTAAGCGATTGCATCCATTAATGGCACTAGGATTAGAAATTTTATGTTTTCAATCATTTGTTGAAAAAGAAAATACAATATCGGATTAAAAAATGTAAATAATAACCTATCTGCATTTATTGATAATAATGAATCGTTTGGCAATATAATATAAGATGAGAAAATATCGACATTGATGACCCAATATGAGTCATACAAAGAAGAATGTAGAGCTAGAACGTTTGGAAAAACATCTAACACGGCAATTTTACACAGTTTACATAGATCTCGTTCATTATTATCAATTACTAAGTCGGAGCATAAAGACTGGCAACTTTGCTTTATATAAATATATTTTATCAAAAATAGCAAATTCGTTGTTACCAATCAACCCAATTATTCGCGATGGTTGGTAAAATATCATAACAATTTGTTAAAAGTACGGATTACACATCCATCTATTGCGAAATCCATGGAAGAAGGATACCTTGGGATCAAACGCACAAACAAATCTTTTCCCAGACAACCAATAGATTTGGTCCTTGAGCAAACCTCGACAAAAGTCCTGATGCAGGAAAAAGATTAACCAGTGTCATTCAGTTTACCAATTCTATTTCTGCTCGTCAGCGATGAGCTAGAAGTCACGATATAAGAACAACAATTATATATTATACAATGGACGTGACAGGTTTACAAAGGAAAAATGATGTGTCTGCTGAAGAATATGCTATTAAAAGAAATTCTGGACAACTATGGAAATTTATTAATACTTTTAAAAAAAATTAAATCCATTGCAATTAAATTTAGATGATCATTGTCTTTATAATATTGGTAATAGTACAGTAGCTTCGAGCGCAGTACAAGAGTAGATATTAAATTTTTTTAAAATCGGTGAAAATTTGAAAGAAACCTTTATTTCTGAATACTCAACAAACGGAGAATTCGAAGAAAAAATTTCACAGGTGAAAATAATGAATTTTGCTTCAGAAAAAAAAGAAAACAATTAAAGTTGGTAATAAAGTTCTTGAAATCCGTGCCCAACGTGATTTATTTGGTCGCCTATTAGCTCTATCAATGCAATATAATATCGATGTAGAGAAAACTTTATCATACCCCATTACAATCGTTCCGATGTCACTTTGCCATGAAGATGGAACTATTAATAAAACTGCGAAGTCAGCTATGATTGAAGCTTTACAAGTAAATACCCCAGATGACGATATGGAATATTGCAAAATGAATCTGAAGAAATGGATTAATATTTCACAATTACACATAAAAATAGGACCCCTTTTATGCCAAAGTTTACCTGGTTTTCACGCATTAACCGGATGTGACTTTAATCCGCGTTTTGTAAGAAGAGGAAAAAAGAATCCGTATCGATTATTACAAAAAAATAAACGGTTTTAAAGATTAAAACTAACTTTTCCGCATCTGTGGCCCTGAACAATATTCTATTATAAAATTGTTAATTGTTTACACTTCGGGGGATGTATCGTGCTAACAAACCGAAATTTCTCCAAAAATAACCAAAAATTTAGTATATCTCGATTTAAAGGACCCGCTGTACTCGCTCTAGTAAACTGAAAATCAATAGGGTACATATGTGAGACACTATGAACAATATTCAATCATGGTATACTCTCTGGAGGCTGTATTGTGCTAACAAACTGAAAATTCTCCAAAAATGACAAAAATTTGGTACCTCAAGTACCATAGCACCCGTTGTACTGGCTTTAGTGAGCTGAATATCAATAGGGTTCATCTTTGAGATGCCCTGAATAATATCATAAAATTGGTGACTTGTTGCACTCCGGAGGCTGTATCGTGCTAACAAACTGAAACTTCTCCAAAAATGACAAAAATATCGTACTCAAAGTACTGTAGCACCTGTTGTATTCGCGGTAGTGAGCTGAAAATCAATAGGGCTCATCTGTGAGATGTCCCGAATAATATTCAATCATAAAATTGGTGAATTGTTGAACTCCGAAGGCTGTATCGTGCTAACAAACTGAAAATTCTCCAAAAATGACAAAAATTTGGTACTTCAAGTACCACAGCACCCGTTGTACTGGATTTAGTGAGCTCAATATCAATAGGGTTCATCTTTAAGACGCTCTGAATAATATCTAATCATAAAATTCATCACTTGTATATACTCCAGAGGCTGTATCGTGCTAACAAACTGAAATTTCTCGAAAAACGACAAAATGTCGTACTTCAAGTACCATAGCACCCGTTGTACTGGCTCTGGTGAGCTGAAAATCAATAGGGTTCATCTGTGAAATGTCCTTAACAATATTCCATAATAAAATTGGTGACTTATTGCACTCCGGAGGCTGTATCGTGCTAACAAGACTTGCAAGGAAAAGTGGCCGACGACAACGACGACATACATACAGGATTTTTTTTCTAAAAACCGTTTATTCGTGTTGTTGTTGATGAAAAACGTAAAAATAACTCAAAATTTGTTTACAAAATTCCAACTTTTTTGGGGTAAACCAATACTTTTCTCGCATATAGGGCGGAAAAGTAATATTCAATTTCATAAGGCATTTGCAGCATTAAGAAATGCTGAAACAATAGTGAGTAAAGATGAGATATTTCCAATACTTGAAAAGGTTGTCTGTGAAATGTACGGGATGAAATCTGGAAATTTAAATGAAGCAAGGTATGAAAAGCTTCTCGCCACATATAAAACAAGTGGTACTGATGTGTTTATGAAGAAACTGATTGGTTATGACTCCTCAAATTTACCTCCATGCCAACGGGAGCTGCAACAACAATTATTGCGATCTTCATATATTACAAACGTTTGGTCACTTAAAAGTACCAACGGTTCTTGAACCTGAAGATAATGGTTGAACTTCATTGATGGAAGCTATGTTTTTAATTGGTTTGATGTTCCTTCTTCTATCTACGAAATATTATTACAACGGCCTACTGACACTGCTGAGAATGAGACAAGCGAAACTGAAGAACACATTAACGGTAATACACAAATTTTATAATTCATAAAAATATATGGAATTCTATATAATTGATCGAAAGATCCGAGATGTAATGTAATTATTAATGTATGAAAATTTTGTTTCTTTTTAGATGATCAAATCAGCAATGAAGAATCATATGATGACGAAGATTAATTTAGAAACTCATGTACATTTTATCATAACTAATAAAATCAATTTTACCCATTTTACATAATGTAATTTGCATGAATGACATACCTACGTTTTCAAGTTAGGTCTCTTCCTCGCACTCCCATAGCATCTTTCCCCTCACCTGTCAAAGACTTATGCTAGCCAGAACCGCCTGTCATTGTACCTACCTTCTTAAAATCGCTTAGTGAAACACATATATAAATTTCGACTTTACAGAATAAAGTTGGCATCTGTGTTCATTCAAAACGCCTGTCAATTTTTTTTTGAACTTCTCAATGAATAAACAAAATCATATAAAAATTTCAAGTTTACAGGAGCAAGTTTTTTTTTATTTTATTTACACTTTCAAGGGTATAGGGGTTGATCACGTGCAGGGCTGATGCGTACCAGGCGATGGATACCTTACTTAGCATATTATGACTCATCACTATAAGAATTTCTAGCCCTACAGGCATACCGTTATTAGGAGGGTTCTCTAGCTCTCCTACTATTAAGTTTGACTTGCTTACCATTATCTTCGATAAAGTACGGACCAATGATTCCGTGCCCCAAAACTGCACATCAGACACTCACTTTTGTAAAGAAACTTGAACCTCATCTGGTCTGGCAAAGCCCAGAAATCAATTTGTGCGACGATTTACATGGGCCGACAAATGAAGATGTGTTCGTCTGAAAACCATAAATTTTCCAAAAATTCAGGATTTTCATACCGTAACGCAATAATTCTGGCGCAATATTCCACTCTACTGCGATAATCCCGAGGAAGTAATTGTTGATGTACCTAAATTACATACGAAAATGCACCCAGCTTTTTCTGGATTCTTTGCAAGGAAGTTCTTTTTAAGCCAAGATGCAACGCTGTCCTTGTCTGGCTGGCTTACGGATTTTCTAAAATTCGCTCAAAAACACGTTCATGGTTATTGTTGTCCTGGGATGCCTCGAGTTTCCATTTCGTTGGCACAATACATTACTCGTATTTCTGAACTTTTCAATAATCTTATTATATATATTATATATAATTACAGCAGTATTTGGAGAACGTTTATTAAACCGTTGTGTGAAATGATAACACGCGTATTGCAGAATTGCACCATTATGTCGGCCGATTCCGTATAAGCGAAAATAATGCTCTACCAGAAACATTTTCTCCTCTGTACTTAACACCATTTTTAGCAATTAGACCCTACTAATTCATTGTTTAAGGTATACTTGATAGTTCTATACTAGTTAACTTGGGTATGACTGCGCGCACACAGAGACACCTATGTTTCAGTTTCAGTACTGTTCATTTCCGGCTATACTATAATTACTTTCATCATCAATACATTTTTTAAGTATGTAGTACATTTTTTCCTTGTAGCTTATAGTTTGTTAAGGGGATTCTCGAATAATATCTGGAACTACTAAAATTTTCTATAAATTTTGTGGGCTTAATTTTCAACCGATTCCAAAAATTGAAACATTTTTGGATTCAAAAAAATAATATCTATGCCTTCATGTCGTTCGATTTTTAAAATTCGAATTAGTTATAGTTAAAACCACAAACTTAAAAATATGAATTTAAAAAAAAAATTAAAATTAAAAAATTCAATCCCATCAAAGCATAGAGATTATTTTTCAGAATTTAAAACTGTTTACATTTTTAAAATCAGTTAAGTAATATGCCCAAAAAAATGACAAAAAGTTTTATTGTGTCCTCAAAAATTACAAAAACTTAAAACTGAAATATTGTATGCACGCACGTGTCTACTTCGTTATCGGCAGTGAGATGAGTCTGGTAGGGGAAACGCGGGTCGACAAGAAACTATCTTTTTTATCAAATCAATATAGTTGGTATATTTATTAATTATGGTAATACATTTATGTTAGTTATACGTGATGAAAAAATTCAAAATATCAAGTATGTAAACACGAAATTCACAGTTTAATATTGAGAAAGGTGGGGATTTATTGATTATTTGAAGCAAACGAAAATTTTTAAAAACGTGCAAATAGGTACTGGGAGAATTTATGTCTGCTAATATAATATACTTTACTTTGTTATGGAAATGGAGTTAGCCAGTATGTAGTTGGTCTTCGCTGTGCAGTTTAGTGGGTTACGTTTTGTGTATGAATACTTTGTTTTATTGTTACGGACTTTTCAAATAATAGTTGTAAGTTGTAAATTTGTAGGTACTTTTTTAGTTTTGTGTGTTTTGATTAAGTGTTCGTATATTATTTTTATTAGTTAAACCTATTATTTTTATTAGTTAAACCTATTATGACATTTAGTGTTAAATTGAGCCCTAAAACTCGAAAACTAGAACTAGGAGTCGGAATCTTTTGGCGTTGAGGTAAGAAAAATGGTTTTTATAATTCGCGTATAAAAGAGACTTCATTATAAATGTCACAATGAAATCTTTTTAAACACTTTTTTAGTAATTTTTTGTGTCATACAGTCTGGCGTAGCTCAAGCTAGCAAATTAATAGATTAAAAAATATACATATTTATAATTTTGATAAACGCTAACACAAGAATAAAATGAAAAAAATAAACGGTTTTAAATATTAAAACTAAATTTTCAAGACTTATACATTACGGAGCCTGTGTGTTTATATGTGAGACACCTTGAACAATATCCAATCATAAAATTGGTTACTTGTAAACACTCCGGAAGCTGTATCATGCTAACAAATCGAAATGTCTTAAAAAATTTGGTACTTCAAGAACCATAGCACCTGGCAACTGGCTCTGGTGAGCTGAAAATCAATAGGGTTCATATGTGAGACGCCCTGAACCATTCCCAATCATGAAATTGTTCACTTGATGCACTCCGGAGGTAGAATCATGCTAACAAAACACGTTACAAAAAGTGGCCGACGACAACATACACACAGGATTTCTTTCCAAAAACCCATTATTCGTGTTTATCTCACTGAAAAACGTGAAAATAAATCAAAAAAATTAAAAATTCCACCTTTTTTGGGGGTAAACCAATACTTTCCTCGTATCATAGATAGGTTTGGCAGAAAAGTAAAGTAATAGTGATTTTCAAGGAAATTGTGGGAATCGGTAAGGATGTTATATACCTAGAGCTAAATGAATATTTATCAATTTTAAAAGGATATTGAATAGAGCATCAACAACGAAATGCAAAGTATGCACATAAAAATATGAAAAAAAAAAGAATTAAATAAACGGTTTTAAAGATTAAAACTAACTTTTCCGCATCTGAACAATATTCTATCATAAAATTGTTACTTGTATACACTTCGGGGATGTATCGTGCTAACAAACCGAAATTTCTCCAAAAACAACCAAAAATTTAGTATATCTAGTTTGATAGGACCCGCTGTACTCGCTCTAGTCAACTGAAAATCAATAGGGTACATCTGTGAGACACCTTGAACAATACTTATTCATAAAGTTGATCAATCGTATACCCTCTGGAGGCTGTATCGTGCTAACAAACTGAAAATTCTCCAAAAATGACAAAAATTTGGTACTTCAAGTACCACAGCACCCGTTGTACTGGATTTAGTGAGCTCAATATCAATAGGGTTCATCTTTAAGACGCTCTGAATAATATCTAATCATAAAATTCATCACTTGTATATACTCCGGAGGCTGTATTGTGCTAACAAACTGAAATTTCTCGAAAAACGACAAAATGTCGTACTTCAAGTACCATAGCACCCGTTGTACTGGCTCTGGTGAGCTGAAAATCAATAGGGTTCATCTGTGAAATGTCCTTAACAATATTCCATAATAAAATTGGTGACTTATTGCACTCCGGAGGCTGTATCGTGCTAACAAGACTTGCAAGGAAAAGTGGCCGACGACATACACACAGGATTTTTTTTCTAAAAACCGTTTTTTCGTGTTGTTGTTGATGGATAACGTAAAAATAACTAAAAAAAAAATTTCAAATTTCCAACTTTTCTCGCATATTAGATAGGTTGGCGGAAAAGTAAAATAGTATAAGTGCCCTTTCAAATTCGTTTGAATTAGTGAATGAACTTATTTCATTGTTATAAAGTTAGAAGGTACAATTTGTGTGCGACTATTCTAGTTCAGAGTGTTTTATTCAACGAACGTAACATGGTATATTTTGTTTACAGGAATCTCAGAAATAAAGAAAATTGTATGGTTGAAACATGCATTCCTATTAATAAAAACTCTGTCAAACAGTAATGATGATCTACTTCTGGAATTCTTGACAGTAAAGTAGTCCAAGTAGATAAATCTCCAATTTTAACCAACTCTTCTGGAGATATTCAACTTCAAGATGAATACTCAGAGCCAATGACGGCAATACAAGGGAGTTAAATATTCTTGAGGGCAGAAGAATTGTCGATATTATAAGTATATTTAAACAAATTCAAAATGCCAATAACCACCAACCATTTGATTGTCCTTTTTCATATATGACATTCAATAAAGAAAAACAAAGAGGGCTTTCAAGTTGCTTTGTTTTTAAGTGTACTATGTGCAATATTGAAAAAGAAATGTTTTCTGAAGATTCACAAAAGCCTTTGAATGTTCATTCTGCTGCCGTCCTTGCTACAATGAGTACTGGTGGTGGACTTTCCGAGTTAACGGAACCATACTCAATTTTAAATATTCCGTCAATGTCTTTCTATCAGTATGCCAAACACCATGATATTGTATCTGCAATCATATTTCAAACCGCAAATACTGCTATGGAAGAAGCCAGTCAAGAAGAACTTTGTTTAGCCAAAGAATTAGAATGTGTTGGATAAAGAAGGAAACTGTCTTATTGCGGTAATAACTGATGGTCCTTGGTCGAAACGGTCATACAAAGTGAACTACAATGCTCTATCAGGAGTGGCTTGTATTTTTGGCGCTAAAACTGGAAAACTTCTCTATCTGGATTCACGAAATAAATACTGTCCAACATGTACTATAAAAAAGTGGATATTCCCCAACATAAATGCTTCAAAAATTGGAATGCATCTTCTACTTCCATGGAAACTAGCATTACCCTTGAAGGATTCCGACGGAGTGTTGAAATGCATAAACTAAAATATGTGAAGTTGATAGAAAACAGCAGTGTATATGAAAAATTATGTGTAGAACGGTCGTATGGATATCAGTTTGCAATTAGTAAAATTAAATGTACAAACCATCTGTTGCGGAACTACTGCACTCGGCTGAGGAAGGTTGCAAAAAAAAGAATAAGTTCCAAGAAATTGATAGTTGGCGTTCCACTGCGAAAATACCTAGAATCCAATATAATGAAAGTGCGAGTTGGAATAAAAACTGCCGTAAACCATCATCAAAAAGAGAACAAACTTATGGATGAGCAAATAAAATTATTGAAAGCAGACATAAGCAACTGATATAGGCAAGTCTTTGGTAATCATACTAAATGCAGTGCTTATTTTTGCAAAGTGCCCAAAGAAGACGAACAAAATTTAATTCCTGAAATGGAAAAATGTGGTCTTTTAGATGATATTTTGGTTTGTGGAAATCGGTTGCAGCAACATGTTCATAGTTTATTATTGAACATGAATAATAATGCCGCAGAGTCATATAACTCCATAATAGCAAAATTCATTGAGGTAAACGAATAAATTTTTCAGTAAATAATAGTTACGACACAAGGTGTAGAGCCGCTGCTCTACAATACAATTTGAAGGAGGAGTTTTATAATTTGTTTCATAAGCAATTAACAGGACAGGGCATTGGAACTCATGCTATGAAATTTTCTATAATTAAAACAAAAAAGAGGTTGTGTAACCTTAAGCGTAGACAGCTGTTTCCAAGAAAGAAAATTAAACTTTCATCAGCAACCGCTGATACTGATTACGGTATCCAGGAATTAAAGGTAGAGGATGAAGAAACGAAAACAAGAATTTTTAATCCATATGACGAAAACTACTGAAGAAATTGTGGAGTTGGAAATTAAAACAAGAGGACAATCCACAAATCCAATTTGGAAAGAAGAAAGGGCATATCGATTAACAGCGTCTCGATTTGGCGAAGTATGCAAACAACGAAACACAACAAACCCAAAAAAATTGGTTACGAATATCTTGAGTACATAGTTAGTTTAAAGGTAGCACAGCAACAAAATGGGGAAATTACCACGAGGACATAGTTAAAAGGCAGTTTGAAAACGAATTTCAAGTAACTATGAATGAATGTGGCTTATTTATTTTGGAAGAATACCCATATTTAACAGCTAGTCCCGATGGTATAACTGACCAAGGGGATATAATAGAAATTAAGTTCCTGATCTCTGCAAATAAATATACACCAAAAGAAGCTATTACGGAAAAAATACTCAAATATTTGGATATTGATGACAACGACGAAATTAAATAGTAATTACTATTATCAAATACAAGGCCAGCTTGCAATAGCCAAAGCTGAGTATTGTTATTTTATTGTTTGGATACTGCTGGATGATATGTCTGTCCAGACAATAGGAAGGGATTAACAATTCTGGCTAAACATGCTTTCTAAGTTGCAGACATTTTATCTGGACAATATGCTTCCCGATATTCTTAAAAAATAGGAGATATAATAAAACGACATTGTGTATCATGTTGTGTAACTAATTTTGTAATTTCGTTCATTTCTTCTTCTGACTGTTATTTAACATAACAAATTTCGTTTCTATTAACTAGCCAATATTTTATGTTTTAAACAGATTGTGTTAATTACATTTTGAAAAATGTCATGTAGAAATTGATTTTCACGTAGAAAATCATTTGGAAGTAACTTCCCGTGTCAATGTACAATTTCTTGCGTATTGTTTAATTAAGAATTCGTAACTTCTAATAAGCAGCCTGCATAATTTTTATATATCCTATATAAAATAATGTCACGCTATAATTTTTATAAATATTCTGCGGAAAATAATACCTATATAAATAAGAATTTGTATCTTGTTTTATCACCTTTGAATCATGCAGAAACTAATATGTAATTCAGAATTCGTAACTTCTTGCATCACTTTGTATAATTTTTGTATATTGTGGAGAGAAGGATAGATAAAGGTACTTATCTATGTAATTTTGAATATGTAATTTCTTGTATTAAGCTGTGTAATTCTTGTAGAGTCAATCGGAAATCCTACCGCTATTGAAAATACCTTAGTACGCGAATATACCATCTAACAAATTCAACAAGAAATTTTTGCCCCACTCTACCAAAGATAATACCGTACTGACCATCTTAGAAAACATCGATTTGCTCTCTATCTCTTTTGGTTGCGCACGGTATATGGAAGTAAGTACCTCCTTGTCTGACACCGAGCTTGCAGTGAGTTTCGAATAAAATTCGAGCTTCCCCTTAAGTTCATTCCCTTTGACTGACCAATCGATATTTTTTCCTAAACCAGTAATTGACATACCAATTATTGACACAAACTAAAAGAAACATTTTTTTATTAAACCAACAATTTTAATATATTAAATAAAAATAAACATATGAACTTAATCCAAGTTAATCTGTCACTGCTATTTGCTTAACAAATGTCGATATTTTTTGAAAATATATATTTAATCACCAACATTGTGTAGTTCCGGTTGAGATAACTTTTCTATGATATCCTCAAGTTTAATGGTTGAAATATCACTATCAACTAGTTTATAGGCATTCATGTAATTTGTAGATTTAAGGAATATAACTTGAAAATCGTTTTTAGAATATTTCTTCTGAAATATATCTATGAAAAGATGCGTTTCTCTTTCCTTCAAAGAATTTCACCAAAATAAAATCTCCTACTAGATTGGTATTTTGTTCTCTTCTTCATTTTCTAATTCGATACTGATATCATCAAGACTGTCTCCACTTTATATCAATTCTTCGTCTGAAGATGAATTATCAGAACTTTCGTACTTTGTATTCTTAGTCAGGTTTTGCATTTTTATACTTTTTTCTTCTCTTTTCAGTTTCCTCTCTTCTGTTCGTTTTAGCTTTTTATCTTGTTTTCTCTTTTTCTCATAATCTTTTTTCACGTGGTATTTATATATTTAATATTAGTTTTGCTCAAAACATTATTACTTCAAAGAAAAGCATAGAAGAGAAAACAGTTAGGACTCTTGACGAAATTAAATTCGAAAGCAAATTAAGTACAATAAAATGGAATAATGTCATTTCTGAAACCAATCCAGATCTGGCTTATCAAAAATTTATAGATACTTTTACAAACACATATAAAGAGTGTCACAATACAAAAACATGATCTATTCCAACATGATCTATTCCAGTACATAAAAAACTTAAGCCGTGGATCACTAATGGCATCATTCAATCGGTAAAACATAGAGACAAATTGGAAAAGTTAGTACTTAATAATAAAAATGATAATGATTTACTTCGGAAATACAGAAATTATAGAAACAATCTTAACAAGATTATGCAAATTACAAAACAGGACTATTATAAAAAACTAATCAATGATAATGCTAACGATATGAAAAAAATCAATAAAATAATATCTGATGCAACAAATGAAAATAAAAATAAAACTAATAATGATGTCAATATACTCAATCAAAATAACAAGCCATTCAATAATGATAAGGAAATGGCTAATTTTTGCAACAACTACTTTATTAACATAGAACTGAATATGGCCGAAAAAATAAAACAACCGACTTTAGGCATCATTATGAATTATCCAAATCTAATAAATTCCATGGCTTTAAAGTCTGTCACTAACACAGAAATTATTATGCATATTAATAGTTTAAAGAATAATAGTGTTCCAGGTATAGATGGTATTCCATCACGGATAATAAACAAATATCACAAATACCTGTTAGACCCTTTAGTTTGTATTATAAATAACATTTTTTTAACCGGTAAGGTCCCAATGTCTTTCAAAATATCTACGTTACACCTATTTTCAAAAAAGGTAGCAAAACTAATATTGCCAATTATCGACCCATAAGTGTTATTTCTAACTTTGCAAAAAATTTTGAAAAAAGTATAAAAAGTCGATTATTTGATTATCTAACCTTCAATAATATATTAAATAACAATCAGTTTGGTTTCATGAAAGGGGTCAGTACAACTGATGCTATGTACGAACTAATCAATAATGTAAAAAATGGACTTGACCGTAATGAAAAAGTGATTGCAGTTTTTCTGGACCTTGCAAGGGCGTTCGACACAGTACCTCATCTGCAGCTCATTGATGTCCTTGAGCACTATGGTATCAGAGGTGTTGTGCTGGATGTTTTTGAAAATTACCTGGGGCAAAGAAATCAAATGGTGAAAATCAGAAAAGAGTATAGTGACCCTTTGAACATTAAAATTGGAATACCACAGAGTACAGTCCTTGGTCCATTACTTTTTATTATATATATTAACTCCCTACTGAAATTGGAAATAAGTGGCGTCTCCATTTCGTATGCAGATGATACAGTCTTACTGTTTAAAGCAAAGAACTGGCAAACTGTTGCAGATAAAGTTATTGGGGGTTTCAAAAAGGTCAAATATTGGCTTGAGTGTGGCAAATTAACTTTAAACACTGATAAAACATTCTACTTAGCATTTTCACTGAATGATGCAAACAGACCAAATTTTAATTGTATCAAAATGAATGACTCTGATATTATTTGGGAAATTAACACCATAAAATACCTGGGCATTAAAATTGACAAAAATTTGAAGTGGACCGAACATATTCAAGATTTAACGAATAAAATTAGGCGTTTGATACATAAATTTTATATAATTCGCAGAATTTTACCTCAAAAACTGCTTCTACAAGTTTATAAGTCTTTAGTGGAGTCACTCTTGAGATATGGTAACATTGTTTGGGAAGGGCTATATAACAATGCACTAAAACAATTAAATGTCATACAGAATTATATTCTGCGTATAATCTTCTTTAAAGAAGATAGGCTCTATTCAACCAGTCTATTATATAATGAAAATATCTTGAATGTTCGATGTTTATTTTACGCAACTGTATATTTTATTTTAAATTAAAAACAAAAAATTTCTTAAATCAACAATACCAAACAAGACATAATACAAGTGATATGATCTTCGTACCATTTAGAAGATATGATGCTAACCAAAGGTTTGCTACCGTTTTGGCACCAAAAATTTTCAATTCTTTACCAAACACAATAAAATCAACAACCAAATATAAGATATTTGTCAGTCTGTGTAAGAAATACATATATGAAAATAGAGAGTACCTAGATGGACTGTTGTAGTATACGGTGGTGAATGATCTTTTTTCTTTTTTTTTTTCAATTCGGATATTATTTATTGTAAGGCAATTTAATGGTTATATTTTGTTTGAAATGTATTTATTTCAACTGCACATACAAGTAAATCACTTAGGTGCATTATACACAACTGGTGCTATAGTGTGAATTGCACAGCTTTGTACTTTTTATACCATTTATAAGTATTATTACTATTGTTATTGGAAATTAAGTATATTGTATTTTCTATAGCACAATAAATAAATAAATAAATACCACAGAACATGGTGGGGAACATGGTTCGAAGCAGTTTACTTTTACTTTGAACACTGTAATGAAATAGAATTAATGATGTCAAAATTTGATTATGATATTCCCGAAGCAATTCAAGAAGCAAAAAATATATAAAAAATCCAAAAATGAAACAGCAACTCACATATATCAATAGCAATTATGAATTAATAGCACAATTACCTTATTAGACAAGTGATAAATTTATGCGAGTCAGGTCAATTAATTTCTAAAAAAATGAAATTTGTTTTTGACAAGAATAAAGGTTTCTCGTTTTTATCTGATGTTGCTAAAGTTTTGAACGAAGAATTACAAAGTGAGCCAAATCGATGTAGACCGTTCATTTTCCATGTACAAATATAAGTGATAGAAGGAAGAGGTTCAAAACAGAAAATATAGATAAGCACTCAGTTGTAGCTATCAATGATAAAATTTTAATTGGCGACAATGTTTAATTACTAATTAACAATGATTTAGTTATGTTGTGCAAATATATGTGTTCAGTTAATTCACTTTGTATAATGCAATAAATAATAAAAACTTTTATTAATAATTATGGAGTTAAAAGCATTTGCCTATATTGCCTATATGTGAAGATTTCTGCCTTTTTCAATAAAAATATTTTCCTATATAAGCGCCTTTTTCTTCAATTGTTGTTGCCTATAATCCGAACTTTGTTTATGACATAATATTAAGATTCATCAGTAGTATCTTCACTCAGATGCATAATTACGGGTTCTATGGTGATTTCTGTTGAAATTATAGACAATAGAATATTTTATATATAAGGATCTGAATTGCTGTATGTTAATCATATAAAGATCGTAGTTAATAGTTATGTTTTTAGTTGTTTAGTTTTAGATATGTCAGTATATAATATATGTACGTCAATCCATAAAGTAATATATGTTTATTAAAATTAATCCACTTATAATTATTGAATCCAATTAGTTTTACCAATTTCAATGGAGTTATCAAAATTCCACATATTCTGCTCTTTTTCACTACATGTTTGATACATTTTATGCATGACTGTGAAGTCACATTGCTGACAGCACTATTAAGCAGATTTTTTACGTCATTTAATTTGAAAGTAACATTGTTCCTGGCTACTTAATTTTTTATTTGAACCCATACAAGTTCTATTGATAGTGTGGCAATTGAACTACAATGATTACGCCTCATTCTTGTGCCATTTCATCTACTACGTATTTGATATATGTATTTTTATGACACCATGCTAAGTTTATTAACTCTATTTTCAAAATTGGTTTACTGAATTTATTGTTTTTCTTAGTAAGCCAATCTGCAATCTGGGTATTTCCCCATTTGGTGGTTGTTAACTGTTCTACGTGCCGGCTGTAGTATGGAGCATTATCCATAACAATAGCAGATCCTGGTTCAATATGATAATCTTCAGTCTTTTAGAAGCATTTTCCCTTTCCAGATGGGGCTTTTTAGTCTGTTAATAAACCATCTATAAAAGCTTGATGTTTATTTTTTACATTTAAATCCTGCCATATTTTTGTCACAGTATGTCCTTCATTTAATCAGGTATCATCTTTATAATATATTTTTCTACCATATCTTTGAAACTGCTTTGGCAATAAAATCCAATGGCGTTGTTGCCAACAATGTCGCTTTAATCTGTGACGACAGTGATGATCTCCGTTTCAGACATTATCTTCCGTTAGAGAAATACAGTTGAATTAGTGGATCTTTACCACTGCGTCATTAATATCTGATAACATAACCGACAAACGTCAAATTATTTTGTTTTGTTCTTCACTATTAATAGAAAGAGATACCACTTAATAATTATGTCGGTTATGTTATCAGATCAGATATTAATGAGGCATGGGTAAATATCCAATAATTCAACTGTATATAAGCTACAACTATGCAGATAACTTCAAGTTGAATTATGCACACTGACAACATTTCATTTTGCCTTTACTTAGAAGATTAGTTTAAAAATAGATCAGTCAAATTATTGAAAATAGGTTTTTGTAAATTTCTAAGAGATTAAATAGATTTTGCACTAATTTGTTTATAAATTAATACTGAATATTTCGTCTTTGGTCGATATTAAAAAAACCAACAACTATAAAAATCAACTTTTTTACAGGTAAACATCTTATTTGATTGGCCTATAAAATCTCTTTATAACATCTACTCACTATCTACATTTTTGATACTGGGTTATAAGTAATCTAATTTTCAACTGTTAAGATAGAAAATCATCTGTTCTTTACTATGCTGAAAATGTAATTTATTCTTGTATTTACGTCAGAATGCCAATTGAATGGTTTATGTTATGGAAAAAAGTTACGAACATTTAATAAAATATTACCAGTAATTTTTTTAGATAGTAGTATTTATATTACCGATATGATACTTACTTCAATAATTGGATCAATGTGTTTGCCCATTTATTAATTCTAGTAGGTTCTAAGTCTGGAATGATAACTAATTCATAGAATAACTTAATTAATGTAATGTGATTCTCTTTAGAAAATTTCAACCCATAAATTTTTATATACCTAAAATTAATAAACATAATTAAATGGGATAATACATTTCTGTGAGAAGACTTTTATTATTGTCAACAATATATATATATATATAGTTAAATAAATTAAGCATTTTTATTGAAATTACTAATAGTATTTCTAATTTTAAATAAAGAGTTTTGAATGTCATGCTTGTTAATTATGAATAAGCAAATTTGAAGCTTGCAATTACATGAAAATTGAACATATGTCAACCATCACAATTGTCATGACAAGACAATAAGACAGGAAAATGCAAAATATTGCTAATTTGTAGAGACTTTTAATTTTGAAAATAATCTTACTTCATCAACCTAGATGTCCATAAGGCACAACCAGGTCTCATTTCTCTAGCAAGCAGAGATTTCACTAGATTGCTTTTAATATCTTCAAACAATTTTGCGGACTCTCCTTCCAGTTCTTCACCGTAGGGTAATAATTTATTATAAACATTTTCTTTTTGATATTTAGAATTTTTATTTAATGTTTCGCTTGAATAAGAATCTATTTCCATTATTTCTTCCATTGTTTAGAGTATTATTTTTTTCACTATTCCCACAACATAAGAACCTATCACGTTAAAAGTTTACAACCACACTAGATGTTTTTGTTCACCTTCACAATTAAAAATCTTAATGATAATTAAAAGACGTCTATTTTTGTGAGTCGATGAAAATTTTTCCTTTAGTCATCACCGTCAAGTCAACAATTAAAGCCCAGTGTCAAGACTGTCAGCTGTCAACTATCAAAAAATCCAATAACAAATATCGGCTGCGTACCGATTTTCATACTATACAGGATGTCCCAAAATTGACGCCAGTCCTTTTCGAATATGAAACGGAGAACTAATAAAAGAGATTAATGGGTCGATTCTGAGCATATCTGTAAGGTCTGTAAGCAAAAATCAGCAAAAGTTACAGGAAAGTCTATACTGGCCTGTTGGTTACACATTTTCTTATAGATTCGTAAATATTTACAGGCCAAGGAATTGTCACTATAAGTTGTACATGATCTTATTATTAGTCTGAAAATTGCACAAACTACTGGAGTGCGGTCAAAAAACAAAGCCTTAAGTGTAGGACTTATACTTCGGTATACAGTGAGCGTTCATAAAACAAGTAATATATACCTCACACTCTACACCACAGCATTCACAAACGCACCACGGGAATCGCCGAAAGTGCACTACTAGTTCCTCGCTCGTGATCTGTGAAATTATGACCCTAACATGCGCAATTCGTATTATACACATGCTCTTGTTTATAGAGGTTGGTTAAGGCGCTGTGGGTTAAGGTTAGCTATCAGTTTCCATCAGCAGAAGCTTTTCAAATTGCATTTGGTAATAATCATAGATAAATACTTTTAATACGGGGAAGAATGGAAGTCCGAAGCCACAAAGTCTTGTCGAGTGCTGCGCCATCTATTGTGGTGGAAGGTTACTATTCACCAACAGGGAAAAAATAAAGGAAGAGACCTGCATGATTAGTCACAGTTCACTAGCTACTACTAGATGGCAAGCCAAGCAAATACTGAATACAGTGACTATTTACTGTAATACTGAAGGTTTTTTAAATTATGCAAATAAAAGAGTCACACAAAGTTTAAACACTTTTTGAAACAACCTGTTATTTTATTTTGGCTTAAAAGTAGGATAGGTTGTTTCAAACAGATGTTTAAAGCTTTTATCCGTTTTTATTAATCAGGATAGTTTATTAAAAGACGAATGTCGACAAATAGTTTCAAAAATTTAATATAAAATTTTGTTTAGAAAATGCACAGGTGGTTTTCTTTATTTTCTTCTCAAACTTTTTTTTTTTTTTTTTTTTTTTTTTTTTTTTTTTTTTTTTTTTTTTTTTTTTTTTTTTTTTTTTTTTTTAAAAACCTTAATAGGCTTTTCTTGAAATTACAATCTGATCATTAATACGATCAATAAGCAATTTTAATCTAACTTAATTTACTAATTTCTACCTTATAACTAAAGGTCTTACTCATTAGTAGTTCCTTAGGCTCTAATACAAACAAACACTATCACTAGCGTGCAATTACCGCACTATGCTCTGCTTTACACTGTCACTAGTTAACTAACTCAAAGGGCTTTGTCCTCTTGAGTCTTCTCTTCTGGTTGGTGTTGTCGAGGAGCTGGATGGCCTCTACATTCACATGGTCTAAAAGCCGTTGTTCGTGGCTTTTGGCAAACTTAGTGATTGTCTGGCTGACAGTGTCCATCTCCAGGTCCCTGTGGAGGTCACTGTTTCGGGAGTACCAAGGCGCATTGACGATGTTCCTTAATACTTTGTTCTGGAATCGTTGTATGATCTGGATGTTACTTTCTCTGGTACAGCCCCAAAGTTGGATGCCGTAGGTCCAAACTGGTTTCAGAGTTTGCTTGTATAATAGCAATTTATTGTATACAGACAGAGTGGAGTTGCATCCCAATATCCAATGCATGTTTCTAAATTTGAGTCCTAATTCTTCTCTTTTCTTTTTGATATGTGGCTTCCAGCGTAACCCCGCATCTAATGTAATACCCAGATATTTTGCTGTATTGGCGTAAGGTATCTGAGCATTATTTAGTCTAATTGGTACATGTTGATTTCGTTTGTTGGTGAAGTTAATGTGCACTGACTTTGTTTCATTTAATCTGATCCTCCATCTTCTGGTCCATTCATAAATCTGATCTATGTTATTCTGCAGTTTATTTGCTGCTTCTTCATGGTTTTTGCCTACAGCTAAGATAGCTGAGTCGTCTGCAAATGTGGCTGTGGTATTATGTTCTAGGTTTGGAATGTCACTAGTGTACAGTAGGTAGAGGACTGGTCCTAGTACACTTCCTTGTGGTACTCCAGCATTTATTTCTCTCAGTTCAGAGTATGCTTCTTCTTGTTTTATTCTGAATACTCTTTCTGATATATATGAATCCAGAAGGTCAGAGTATTGTTTAGGTAGGTGACATCTGAGTTTGTGTTTGAGCCCCTCATGCCATACTTTATCAAAGGCCTGTGCTACATCTAGGAAGATTGCAGAACAGACTTTTCTTTCTTCCAATGCGTTTTCTATAATATTTGTTATTCTATGCACCTGGTCTATCGTTGAATGGCTCTCGCGAAATCCAAACTGGTGATCAGGTATCAATTTTCTTTCTTCTATTATTGGTTTTAGTCTCTTTATCAGAAGTTTTTCAAATAATTTAGAAACTACTGGTAGTAATGATATTGGCCGGTATGATGATACTTCTTCAGGTTTTTTGCCTGGTTTGGGTATCATAATCACCTCTGCAACTTTCCACATTCTGGGGACATATTTCAACCTGAAAGCTGCATTTATCAGGTGTGTCAGTTTTATTATAGCTTTTTTGGGCAGCTGCTTTAGGATTTCTCCTGTAATCAGGTCAAATCCTGGGGCTTTTTTCGGGTTAATGTTTTCTTTTATCTCTGCAGTTACCTCTTTTGGTGTAACAGGTCTTATCTCTAATTCTTCTTGGTCATAGTCCATTCTTGATAATTCTTCTCCTTCGTTAGGTTGAAAGGTATTTAGTAGCCTTCCACAAGGAATAATCTGTACTGCTGTCATTTGTTAGTTCACTGAGGTAAGTACTAATTGATTCATGTTTGATTTTTTGTATTTCTCTTTTTAAATTCTGTGCGGCATTGTTTAATCTAGTTTTGTCTACTGGTGCTCTAGATTGTTGCCATTTCCGTCTTAGTTTTCTTTTTTCTGTTATTAATTCTTTAATTTCTCTTGGGTAATTATTTCCCTTTGTTCTCGATGTAATGCTCGGGGTATTATTCCATGCAGTTTTCTGAATAACCTTGTTGAGTTTTTCTACTTCTTCATCTAACCTAACCTAACCTAATCAAACTTAAGATAAAAATAATTTATTGATAATAGCATGTACTAACAAATATTACACTTATGATACTATATAATGGATACACATTTTTCAAAAAGTTCAGATTTTTTAAAGGTTTCAGCAGCATACCTTTTTAACAACAACTGACGAGTTCTTCTAAACTGGGTAGCTCTTTTTTTAAATTGAGTGGCTATTTGATAGAGACGTCTGGCTTTTGGTGATAGGTCTTTAACCCTAGAGACATTCACCTCAGATCTTTCTAAATTAAAAAATAATATCATTAGCAATAAAAAATCATATGAATATGTAGTATACATTGCATTTAGATAAAATTTTTGTTCAAATGTTAAATTTTAAACCCTATTTTAGACAATATTCTAATAGAAGTATACAGTCAAAACTTGATGTAACTAAATAATATGAAATTATAAATGCATTTCTAAGTACATAATAATTATTCATTTTTTTTAATAAATCAAAATATTGACCTATACCTAATATCTACTATTTCTGTGAAAATTTCTTTGTTAAACACCTATATATTAATAAATCAATTAATTATCCACTCACTTCTTTTTGGAATAACTGTGGCATTCAAGTCTGCTGGTGTGACAGAAGTAGAATCTTGAACAGCATGTATAGCCTCATTAATAGCACAGGATTTTTGTTCTTTTTTAGCTCTCAGTTTTACAAACTGAGCATCTAAAGCTTCCTGTAATAAAGTCCTAGGACTCTCAGTTACAGATGCAGTGCCAATTTGTGGTACAGCTAAAGAGGTTGATGATTCAGCTTCAATGATTGAGGAAGGAGCATCATCAATTACTGTTTCTAAAGATTCTAGAAAATAAAAACAATTATTGAATAAATGTATCCTAGTTAGTTGTTAATTTTTTTTTCTTTAATTATTACAGATTTACCTGGTAATTTGACTGATGGGAAAACTCCTCTTTTCAGAACTTTATTTGGACCAAAATCTTTAGGTAAAAAGTGTAAGGCACACACTCTACAATTGTTGTAAATATTCTCAGATATCATTTTCTCCTTTCCACATAAATTTACCCATTTGTCAAAAATTACTTTATTTTTTAAAATTGACATCCAAACAGCTTGGTTTGGATATATTCACAGATGACGGTACGGTATTACAGCAATCAGTAAAATAAAGTTCGTTAGTAACCTTCCAAGCGAATAGATGGCGTTAAAAATGCAGTTTAGCAGTGGCTATAAAAGATCGCAGGGCATGGTAGTTAAAGGTGAAAACATTCCACGATCCCCGATTTTCTGCAACCAACGCAAAATAAACAACAAATTTCAATGTCAAAATCAAATTTTGACAGTGTCGACCTTCAAATCGGTAGGGCACGCTCTAATCGTACAAGTTGGTTTCTCCCTAGGCGTCTGACTGACACGTTACCCTGTAAAGGCGCAATTCCACTGGGGAAACATTTGGGCAACATGTAGCACGCGACAAAGACGCATCTACACTCAGTCTATTAATTGCAGCAACATGCAGCATGCGACAATGAGGCATGCCACATGTTGTCCGGTATTGCCCAGACACATGCGTCAGTTATCGTCAGATTCAGCATATCGAACAGTGTCGGCGTTTATCCGATGGTCATCGGTTCGGTGCGACTTGCCTCCTGCGACATGGAGTGGAATATTGAGAAAACTACTTTGTTTATTGAAGATTATCATAATTCTCCGGAATTGTTGAATAATAAAATTGCTGATTATAAAGATAACAGACTTAAAAATGATAAGTTAAAACAGTTGGCGATCAAAACCACTGTGCTGGAGGTGAAAAAGAAAATCAAGAATTTACGTCCCGCTTTCCATCGTGAAAGAAAAAAGCTACAACAGTCAAAGAAAAGTGGATCATCACCTACTCCTTGCAAGAAAGGAAAATTGTTCTGCGTTTGAGCTTTTGTATTTTTTACTAGACGTCGATGAACCTAAAACCAACAACGTCAACGGCCAGTGACGACGAAGAGGAATCTGTGGTGAGTTTTTTCTTGTACTAAAATATGGGAAATAGAATCTTTAATACATACTATTTTCAAGAAGAATTATATCTCAACTATCAAGTAATACAATTAAACCTAAGCATAAAGATCCTGCCAAGTCACACGTCCTTCATCTGATGTAAAAAATCTCATAAATTCTTTCCTAACTTCTTTGGCTTCACAAAAGTTAACCTTCGTGCTCTATTTTACAAATTCACTATGCTAGTGTCGCCTTGGGTAATTACCCTCCATGATCCTGGAATAATGTTTCCATCTAGTGTTTCATAGTCAAATGATTCTTGAGTAGAGTAGATGAGTCTCGATGTTTTAATTCTTCTCAAAAAGTTATGAAGATAAATGTATGCTGTTGTGATGATCTCAGCATTCTCTACCTGTAGCATAAGTGGTTTCCTAAAGGCGCGAAACACTGATGCTAGCAACTCAAAAACATTTTCTACTACTCTGCGTGAATGGTCGCATTCAGCAGAAAGAGCAAATAACGTTTACGCTACGTATCGGTAGCGGAGCTTTTGCTACTTCTGCTGGGGTGCGTTCGGTTATATTCTCCGGAGACTATCCGATTCTCCGTTAGCGTTCGGAAATCAGTTTAGATTACTATCTTATCCCGTTCGTAAAATAATTTTATTCTCTCGGAGACTCTCGAAGCTATCTATCAAATTTGATCGAGAAAAAGTTAGTCGACATGCGCACTAATGTCTTCCTCGTTAAAAACATCACGACGCGTAGACCTTTTTTTAATAGTAGTGGCGTAGACGCGTTCTTTACAAACTAAACATGAACAAAAATACATAGATACACATTATTATTTAAGTATAATAATGGAGACACAATTAGATATAGATGGAATTCGGTACAAAGTGGTAATGAATGTAGAAGAAATCACCAATTATATGAATGGTAATTTATTTTTCCTACGATCACTACCCAAAGTAGGCTTTTGCACACTCAAATCTAACCGCAAAGTTGATGTTTTCCGTGATATGTCATAATTTGACATTATATCCGCTCTAGAGCGTACTTTTCCGCTCGCATGTTTTCATTTACAATAAACTAAAGAAAGTTAGTAAATAATAGGTATATTAATAGTACATTATAGACTAAGCGACTAAAGTGATCCATTTAATCCCGCGGATGGGACCCATTTAATCCCCGAGGGAATCAATCCATATACATTTTTAATAAAAATGAATACTACTTAGGATGGCTGGGCATCGAGGATGCACTTTTATGAAATGAAACATGGCTGGGCATCGAGGACGGACTTTTATGAAATGAAGTGTTTTTTTTAATTATTTGTTTAAAAATAAGGTGATCGTAGAAAAAATCTTGTGTGCAATTCGAGCAGAAAGTGCGTTGCCGCTTTCGGCAACGCTACGCGTCGCGCGGGCAACTCTCTGCCTCAAGCGGCAAAGTATCACTTTCCGCTCTTAATACACAAATAGCTATTTTTATTACTTAACCTAAAAGTTAATATCTACCATAGTTGTGCCATAATGAAATGAGCAGGTAATATAAAAACATTATTTCTTTGTTTTACTTTGTTGGAAGATATAATATAAAAATACTTTTTAACACAAATTTTATTATTGTGAAGTTTAATAATTAATAGTTTTCTTTTATATAATTTTAAGTAATACCAATTTCAATTTTCTAACTTTTGTATGCTTACTTTTTAAGGTTTGGTTAAAAATATCAAATGAGTTAAGCGAATTCCAGACAACTGTAACTCAATGTGAAAGTCGGTTTAAATATTTGAAATCTAAGTATATTAAAAAAAAGGACAATATGAGCTGTAGAAGCACTGGGCAAGCTTCAATCAAATTCGATTACTTCGATGAATTTGAGGAATTATTTGGAAAAAAACCAAATGTTTCACCTGTCTCTGAGGCATCCACGTCAAAAAGAAAATATGAAGACAATGAAAATGCAGAAAACGATGAAACTAGAGATTTTAATGAAAGTCAAATTGTGGATACACCAAAAAAACTAAACTTCAAAAAGAAGTTTCAGCTTGGAATGACTCAATGAACAAAAAATTTGAGAAGAGGAGACCCGAGAACGACGCCACCAGGAATTATTGGGAGCTCTTGCAGAGAGAGCAATAACACATTTAAATCGTTAATGGAGAAGTTCCTTGAAAAACTATAAATTTTATTTTTGTTAATCTCATTATGTACCTATTCCTTTTTTTGCACCTATTTGGTTAAATATTTATTATTTTAGAATTAGTTTTTATTTTTCAGAATTTTTATTAATTGTTTAGCATTTTTATTTATTTTTTATTTTTGTACTCTGATTTTTTTTATTAATATAGTATTTAGTTCCAGTCTTGAGCTAATTATATGATTTTTATAAATAGTTTCATTGCCTGATTAGGGAATAGGGTAAATAAAATGATTAAATTTATTAAATGATTTAATGATTAACTTATACGAGTATGCATATACAATTTACTACCTAAATATTTAAAGATTTATTAAAGTATTTAAATAATTTGCCAAATTATTTCTTTTGGCTGTAGCATCAATATTGCAATGAATATCATTTTCACTATTGTCCTCATTATTTTGCCTCACTCTCAATTGTTCTTCTTCAATAAAATTATGAATATCTTCAAGATCAGTGTAATCTAAACATATATTATGTAACACTACACATGCAATTACTGCTGATGGTATCATCTTTACATTATTCATGTCTAGGAACTTAAGACGCCGAAATCTTCCAAAAAGAAGGGCAAAGGTTCTTTCAATAACCTGCCGGGTTTGTGAATGTTTAGTATTAAAGTCTCGTTCAATTTGTGTTAAACGATTTCTTTCGATGTATGGTGGAATACACCATAAATTTAATGGGTAGGCTTTATCTCCCAATATAAATTCCTCTTGTTGAAAATAATTATTGGTATTTTCCAAAATATTTTGAAAAATTGGAGAGTTTCTGAGTATTCTCGCATCTCCAACTGACCCTGGGAAACCAATATAAGCATCGGTAAAATAAAAACTAGGGTTGAAAATTTCCTGTAGGGTCATGGCATAATTGCACTTTCTAGTAATGTAGACTTCTGAATTATTTTTAGGGGCTTTTATATTGATGTTAAGTTCCATCAATGGCCCCAATAACATTTGGAATGCCAGCCATTCTACAAAATGCAATTTTTCTTCCTTCTTTTTTTTCTTCTTTAGGCCAATGAACAACATTGTGTGCAATTTTATTTAAAGCTTTGACCACACTACCAAATAAGTCGCTAACAAGGGACTTTCCAACATCGAAACGGTCGCCCACTGATCTGTAAAAAATATACGGGGTGCCCAATGGAAAGTACAAGATAAAAAATGGTCGGCTATTAGACAAAGTTTTTATTTTAAAACATTAGCGAAAGGCGCAATTTATGAATAATAAAGACTTTTTCCAATAGCCGACTCATTTTCCCTTACTAAAATACATATTAAATATAATTTACCTGAAAGAATCTGGTGTGGCCAAAATCAAAATTACTATTAATACCTGCTTCCTAACATCAGTTGTATTTCGGCCAATATTATGATTATGATATTTTTTAACATAGGGCCTAGGATATTTTCTAGAGCAATAAATGCTTCTCTTGTTAAACGAAAATGTTGACGAAACTGGGTGCGTGTAAAATTAGGTACTATTTCCTCAAAGTAATTTTTTATTCTGACAACTTTATTACGTTCCTTTAGAGAACCAGACACTATATGAAACAATTCCATTTCATCATTCTCGCTGTCATCACTATCTTCGCTCATTAATACCGAAATATTACAAAAGTTACTTATATGCTTCATCGATAACATTTGAATTAATGCAACTTTTTTTTCCATTTTAAATGCTAATTCGTTGGAGATAGTACAACTACTTATAATATGATATTATCTATATTATTAGTATCTAATGGTTTAGGTGTTTTGCAACTGAAACAGAAAACATTTGATCAAATGAAACGTTGCCAGATGAATTAATAGTTAACGATTCTACTCTAAATTTTGAAAAATGGGCGATTAGATATTTCTTGCTTTAAGAAATTTATTGAAACACATTAAACCACAACTAAAAGGAATTAAAATAAGTAAAATTATATAACTTGAAGTAGATATTAAATAAAATATGGCAACAGCGTAAACTACCAAAGAAAACTATCTAAAGTGTCCGGAAATTCCTCAACCGGAGAGTATCCTGTCAGATTACTATCCTATCCACGTTGTCTAAAACCGAACGCACCCCTGGATGAACCGCTAGGTGACGTCACTGACGTCTGTCATCAATTTTAAATAACAAACAAAGGTTAGCGATTCGTCTTATCTTTTTGTTAATTATAAACGTTTTATAGATCTTGTTTTAAAAAATGAATAACAATTTGGCAATTTTTTTATTATTGGATGAGCAAATCCAAAGAATTAATATGAATATTATGGGAGAAATTGTTTATGATTTAGCACAACCATTATATGATGATGATAATGAGAGGGGAATGGTACCAAAAAATGAAAATTTTTATGAAGTTACAATTCCATTGTACATGGGGGATTTATTTAAAGAACATTTTCGAATGTTCAAGGCAGCTTTTGAAGTAAGTACATATATAGCCAAAGTCAAAATAATTTGCAGTAAATATAGTACTGTTCAAATTTTAGACATTATTACAAGTTATTGGCAGGATAGAGGACAGTATTCAACATAAAATACCATTAGAAAAAAAACTCCTGTTTATGATTTGGGTTATATCTAAACCAGAAAGTTTTTTGGCAGCTGGAGATCAATTTGGGATGGCACGAAGTTCAGCCCATACTATATTTGTACAAATAGTGGCTAATGTGTGTAGTTTATTACACGATTATATATATTGGCCAGTAAATTTTAATATGATAAAACAGGTATAAATTGTTTACTTGAACCTTTATAAATATGTACAATATGTATGTTATAGGGATTTCACGCCATTAATGGAATACCTGGCACCGTAGGTGCAATAGATGGCTGTCATGTGGAAATAAAACAGCTGAACCATAATGCTAATGATTATTTTAATAGAAACAGTTACCATTCTATAATATTACAAGGTATGAATTAGATATTTAATAAAATAAAGTAAGATTAATTTCAAATATTTTAGGTACCTGTGATCATAAAATGTTTATAGATGTCTTTGTTGGGGTGCCTGGCCGTGTACATGATGCACGTGTATTCAGAAATAGTCCTGTATATAATGAAATCCATAATCTACCTCAAAATCTTCATATACTTGGAGATTCTGCATACCCATTATCTTTAAACGTAATGACTCCCTTTAGAGATAATGGTCATTTAGACGATGTCCAAAATAATTTTAATATTAGACACAGTTCAACAAGAGCTGTAATTGAACGAGCCTTTGGTCGCCTAAAAGGCAAATTCCGAAGATTGAAATACCTAGACATTTACAATCCCGATGTTGGTTGTGAAATAATAACAGCTGCATGTGTTCTGCATAACTTTATTATTTTGGAAGATGCGGAAGATGTAGAGGAATTTCAACCTGATGAAGGAATATTGGATGAGTATGATGGTGATCATCATATAAATAGAAATTTAGCAGTAGAAAAACGAAATAACATAGCTGAACAGTTGATGCTAGGAATGTAATTTATATTTTTTTGTACACGCTAAATAAACTACCTTTTAGAACATATATTTTTTCCAAAATAAATTTCAGCAATGATATATATTTACAATTAAAGTAACTAAACTAAAGTTATTATATTTTTACTAAAGTTTCTTATTAATCTAACTATGCTATACTATAAAATATAAGTAAGCAAATCATTCCTTTTGTAGCCAGTTTTGTAACATCTTATTCCGCTCATTTTGAATGAGATTCTGCTCGTGTTGAAGTTTATTGCTTTCTTCAATAGCTAGCCGAATAAGTTTTAGTTCTTCAACTCTTTTATCTTCCACTTCAACTAGCTGCTTTCTAAAAGTATATAAATGTTTGTTTCTACCTTTTTGATTTTCTTTTTCTTCTAAAAACATCTTTTTCCTTTTTAAGGAAATTGGTATATTTTGAGACGGAGTGGTGGGATTTTTCTGTTCAGGTAAGTTTGAACAGGAAAATGTTGACGGGGTATCAATATCAATTGCATAAGAGGGAAGATGAGGAACAGGGGTGACATCAGGTTTTGTCAATGAGGATATGGTGATTGGAAGATTTAAAGATTTATCTTTATTGTATATATCTTGAAAATCTTCAAAGTATTGCCAACAAATTCTGCCACGCCCAGTTGATTTTTTATTGTCCACAAGTGTGGTGTACGTTTTTTTTAAATTTCTCCACTTCCTGTCAAGATCCTGTTCAGTAATGACATATCCATTTTTAAAGAAGTTGTCTTTTATTGTACCCCAGACAGTCCGTTTTCTTAATTTTGGATTACGAAAATGTTCCTGTCTCTCTTTGTAACAGGAAATTAATAATTTCGTAGTTGGTTCCGTCCACTTAAATATATTTTCTTTTTCTTCCAAATCTTAAAAACATGAAAGTAAGACAAATTGACAAACCACAACAATAACATTTGTTTATGATACAATTTTACAACACTTACCAGCAGATTCGTTAGGTCCAGCGTTGTTTCTTGCTATTTCTTTATCCACAACAAATTCTCTAAAAAATCAGCATCTAAAAATAAATTAAGGTTATCTAAATAAGTTCCTTGTTACTGCAATATAAAATCTTCAATTGTCTTACCATCTTTTAATCTCTCGTGTATTTCTTCTGTGGCTTCCACTGTATACAATGCATATTCAAATTCATATTCACTCGAAATCATCTTTTTCCCGCTATATTTGCAACAAGCTACCATAAGTGAGCACCCTTTTTGTACGCTAGATAAAATAGCGACCGCTACGCTACCGTTCCTCAACTTGTTGACAGGTAGCAGTTGTGCCAGCAGAAAAATTCGTAACGGTTCCGTAACTGTCCTCTCACAGGAGCCTTTGTCATGGTGGCCGCTGAAAGGTTTCATGATGTGTTCCTGTAAAGGGAACGCATCATCCGTCAATATAACATAAGGTGATATCTTATTACTGCCAGGAAGTGACTGCGGGGGCGGTAATGCAAGCTTATTATTTGTCAACTTTTTATAAAATGTTGTTTCTCGTCAGATATCCTGCCTTGACAACCAATATTAGCGTATATTAGTATATTAAAGTATAAGAAGAGGTCTTTCAAACACGCGCGATTTTTCGAGCACGACGGCGCAGCCGAAGTACTCAAAATAGAGCAAGTGTTTGAAAGACCAGTTATCCACAAATACTTTACGCTATTTTTTTATTGGTGCACTTTGAGATCATAAAAAAATGGAAGTCCGTCCTCGATGCCCAGCCAAGTTTCATTTCATAAAAGTCCACCCTCGATGCCCAGCTAAGTTTCGTGAAAGTCCATCCTAAATAGTATTTATTTTTATTTGACGTTACGAGGTACTGCTGTCAGATCAATAATCAAAAAGTTTCTTTATTCATATTTAAAAGGATACAATGTATATATGAATATATAAATAAATTTTGCAGAAAAAACCAAATAAGACATTGGTTCACAATGAAAATATACAATTTAAAAACTAATAAAAAAAGTTGTCATTGATACTTACGTTTCTCGAGTTGTTGTTGTTACCATAGGGACTTTAAAAAACGCACGTGTTTGAAAGTTCGATTTAAACACGCTGAGGCGTGTTTTAAATAGGTAATATGAGGCAACAATAAAAAAATTATAGGTGGCATCTACAACTGCCATCAAAGTAATGCTGAAGGTTCCTCTGTAGTTGTAGAATAGACTGCCACTGTTTTTTGGGTTTTGCATGACGATGTGTTTTCCATCACAAGCTCCTACACAATGTGGGTAATTCAAAATCCCTTGCAATCTTTCTCCACTCATCTGCAGTGCACGGAATCTGGAAAAATCAAAATCTAATTGTTTAGTGATATAATTGATGAAAGATTACAAGAACGGTTGATTAGAATATATACGATTTAGAAAAACTAGTTCATTGAAATATTTTAAAGTAATGTATATATTTTTGTTGTTGCATAATGACGATGATATTTCGGTCGCAGGCACCCAAGACTCTCAAACAAGTTACACTGATACAGACGGTCGTGAAAGCCGTGAAGAGAGAAGAGACATTGTGATTTCCCCTAAAAAGAAAAAGACAGAGAAACAGAAGCGTTCTACTCCTTCGGATCGCGAAGAGGAAGCATATAATCTAAAAAGTACATGCCAAAGAGATGAGTGTTCAACGCATGTAGGTAATGAACTTCGAAATCTAAACCCTACAGCACGAAAAATCGCAAACCACTTGATCAACAATATACTGTTTGAAGCAAGTATGGGCAAATATGATGCCAAGACCAGTACTCACACTTCCACAACTTTTCAAAGCTGTGGAAGTAATTACAGTGAACCACGCTCCATGGTATCTGCTGGTTCGCACCAATCAACGTTTTATGTGCCCACATATAGCTATGTACAGAGATCTGACAACTTTAATGGGAACGATAATCAAAGAGAAGATGTTTCGGGTCCCAGAAATAGCTATATACAGCCATCTGACAACTTTATTGGAAACGATAAACAACGAGAAGATCTCGGAGTTCCTCGTTCCAAAATAACATGAAAGCTATTTTTTAAGAACAATAAAACATTTAACATTATAGTAATCATAATTTTACTTACCTTGACAAAATGATGTAAGATGTCGATCAGAGTTCTGCATACCTCTGGAATAATTCGTGAAATGCTTGGTTCAGGTATCCGGAACAAATATATAAGTGAAGGATAGCTATATCGCCGGTAGCCAAATATCTTAATGTTACTAACAACCTAATACGAGGTGGTATTGCTTCACGGAAGTTGGTGTCAGATTTTCTTACAATCGGTGAGATATTCCTCAATAAGTATTCAAAATCTTCTCGGCTCATTCGAGTAAAATTTCGAAACATAGCCTTATCGTCAGCAATCAATTTGTCGTAAAACTCATTCTGAGCGTTTTGACCAGCAATGTATAATTGTCTTCTCCACTACCTCGGCTTCCTTTTTCTATTCAATGCTATCACCAAATATGCAGCCGCCGCAACCGTTTGTATAGACATGATGCCGTAAACTGAAGTTGCCTGTTGCTTCTATTGAATTGATATAGATCCGTGCCACAAACATATGCTACAAAGCGCATGCGACAGTGAGCAACAAGTTGCTCGTGCAACATTGTTTAAATGTTTGCGGCATAGTCGCATATCTACACTAGACGACGTGTAGCATGCTACATGTTGCCCCAGTGGAATTGCGCCTTAAAAGTTCGCTCCTCACCTCGCCAATAGATTATGAACGCACTTCCGTTATTGTGATCAAGAATGTTTTTTTGGAGAATAAGGAATGGCCAACTAATCCATTTATTTGCGAATTATGAATTTTCTTTTCGAGATCCAGATTTAAAAAATTATTGTATAAACTTTATTCAATAAAAATACAATATACGATATACATATTTATTTAAGTACACAACGGGTGGGATAAATTTATACACACGGTAAGTCTACTTACGTAATTTATTTATACACTTAACAATTCACTTACACTGAATTTATGTACATACTTAATTTCTAATTTATATTAAGTACACTAATACACTGTTCACTTTTATATTCACTCGCTTACTGTTCTTCTCACGATATCATATTGTAGACTAACTCTCGCCGCAGGTAGGTAGTCTTTAGATATTAAACATTTTTCCTTCTGCCTTCTATTCAAGAAACTTCTCGATTGCGACTCCCAACAAACAATCGACCTTCCGGGGAATCTTTATAAAAATAATCGCAAAAAAGGATCCCTGTAAGAAATCGGTCCGCATTCGCCAAAATTTTAACTTTCATATATAGTATTAGACAGAGTCGGATTCAGGGACTACACCAGTGTGACCTTAAAAGGAAGTTTCTCCTGGAACTTCTGTGTAGTCGAGACTGGATGTTTAAATCGGTAACTGGACCCATGTCTGTACTTTCCGGTCGAATAGAAATAACATGGCACCGTCTTCAACGGATACCGATAACGAGAGGTATGGCTGCAAATTATTATGTGGACACCGGTATAGCGTTAGATCACCTCTATCATGTTCCTGATCACTCGCCAATCCAACGGGTTGCTCTCTATCCTGGGCATTGCTAGTTTCTCCACGTGGGATTCCAGTACAAGATCTCGAAGGCTTCGTGGCGCTTCCCACACATTCCGGTAGGTGGATTAATCTGGAAATTCGTTTCTAGTTACCAGGTAGAAGACGTAACGCGAATTGTGTTTGAGTCTCAGTGTCGTGTCAGAGGCTGGCTGGCATCTGATCTTCAAGTTTTTCTAATTGCCCAAACTTCTTTCGAAAGACGGTTGCCAACCCTCGTGCATATTTGTTACTAGCGGAGATGTTATGTGCCAGTGAATACTCCTCCCGTAGCGTGAACAAATCTTGTCTTTGTTCTATAGTGACTCCGTATCTAGCTTTCCCGGTACCTCCGTATGCGCCCAGAAATTCTTCGCTGGGTCAGATTCTTGTTATATATGGTTCACTCCTCCTTCCTCTTTGTCCTGGTCTCCTTCGAATGGCGCTAGTCGGTTTTGGTGGACTACTCTCGGTTTTCATTCATGTACATCATCCATCCTTCTTCTCAATCGGATCACATAATCTTCTCCTGCTAGATCTTCGCCAAGCCGACAGCCAAATTCCAGGTCACAAGGAAGCCTCATTTCACATTTAAACAGGATTTTGGCACCCGTGGACTCATTGATGGCGGATCGATGAGCCAATGCAAATAGGGAGATATATTGGTCCCAGTCTTTCTGGTGGCTGGAAACTACTTTGGAGAGGTATTTTCCAATGATCCTGTTCATTCTCTCGACCATTCCGTCTGACTATGGATGCAACGCTCTTGTCCTGGTCCTCTTCATTCCCAGCTTGTCACAAATTTCATGGATTACCTGGCTCTCGAAATGTCACAGTGACCAGGGAAGAAATTTCGAAAGCCATCTATTCCAGGAGATTTGTGACAAGCTGGGAATGAAGAAGACCGGGCCAACAGCATTACATCCACAGTCAGATGGAATGGTCGAGAGAATGAAGAACAGGACCATTGGAAAATACCTCACATTAACAAATAAAATAGATATGTTTGTTTTGATCTTTTCTTGTCCCAAACATTGAGTCACATTCTAAGCTCACTTGCGGACACTTCCACTGCTTTGCCATATTTACAAAGTCTCTTTAGTTGCAGGAAAAATGAAATTACAAGTTTAATTGAAAATGTGTTAAAAAGTTATGCAAATAAAAAAAGTCATACTAATTTATGCCTTTGAGTCGCTATTTTTAAAATTAATTAATAATAATTGAATTTTATTTAATAAAGGCATATTATTATATAAATTTTAAACAAGTATTTGTTGTATCCTTATATACCTTTATGATTATAACTAAAAGTGGCAACAGTGCTCAAAATTTCAGTACCTGTTTAACGTGTCAATAGTAATCTACTTAGTAGTTTTATCCTTGTTTAATTACCATATAAAGAGAGATGCAAATATCGTCAGACTGTGATCGACGATCATTTCGAATACGTCGTAGTATTGTAGTTAATGTCAAACGTGGTTTGTTTATACGAGCGCCATTACGACTAGAGAGTAAACATTTAGTTCTTTCGTTTTGATGTGTATTTCAAAACTTTTAGTGATAAAATAAACTTTTAAGTTAATTAATTTAATGTTTTTGGATTATCATGGTCCGCCGGTGCCAAGTTTGTCAGAAAAACAGCCGAAATTACCAAGGCCATGTAGCTACAATACCATCCCCACTTTTTGTAATTCATTCCTTATTTCCCTACTGGCGTTTAGAATTGTTGGCCGCAAAAATAAACGTGTTTATGAATGAATAGCCCTCTCTATGTTTATTATTACTCTAAGGAAAATACCTGTCCAGCCATCAGAGAGATTGGGACCAGTATATTTTCCTATTCACATTGGCTTATAGATCTGCCGTCAATGAGTCCACGGGTGAAACACCTGCGAAAATCCTGTTTGGACGTGAAATGAGGCTTCCTTGTGACCTGGAATTTGGCTGTCGGCCTGGAGAAGATCTAGCAGGAGAAGTCTACGTGATCCAATTGAGAATAAGACTGGACGATATTCATGAATTAGTTCGAACAAATCTTCAAGTTGCCAGCGACAGAATGAAAAGTCGGTACGACACGCAGGCCACAGAAGGCGGTTTTAAAGAAGGGGACAAAGTATGGTTACACAACCCGACGAGAAGAAAAGGATTTTCTCCAAAATTACAAAAATCCTGGGAAGGTCCATACTTAATCAAGAAAAGGATCAATGATGTTATATATCGCATAAACAAGATCCCCAACGGAAAACCAAAAGTAGTTCACCAAAACCGACTAGCGTCATTCGGAGGAGACCATGACCTAGAGAAAGAAGTAAACCATATTCGAGATGTGTCTGACCCTACCTTCGATGAATTTATGGGCGCGTATGGAAGTACCGGGAAAGCTAGATATGGAGTCACTTCAGAACGACAAGATTTCTTCACTCTCCCGGAAGATTATTCATTGGCATACAACATCCCCGCCCGTATCAAGAACGCACGAGGGATGATATCCGTCTTTCGAAAGAAGTTCGGGCAATTAGAAAAACTTGAAGACCAGATTCCAGCCCCTGGCAAGACACTGAAACATAATTCACGGCACGTCTTCTACGTGGTAACTAAAAATGAATTTCAAGATCGATCTACCTACCGCGATGTGTGAGAAGCATTTCGAAAGCTCCGAGACCATGTATTAGAATCCAGCGTGAAGAAACTGGCTATGCCTTAGATAGCGAGTAACCAGTTGGATTGGCGAGTCATCAGGAACATGGTATAGGTTATCTTCCAAGATACCGGTGTCCAGATATTAATTTGCAGCTACAACCCCCGTTATCAGTATCCGATGAAGACGGTGCCGTTATTTCCATAAGATCGGAAAGTGTAGAAATGGGGCCAGTTGCCGATTCAAACATCTAGTCTCTTCTACACAAAAGTTCCAGGAGGAACTTTCATTTAAGTCGGGGGAAATGTTACGAAATAGCACACTAGTGTAGACCCTGAATTCGACTCTGTCTAAGCCATGTATGAAAGTTAAAATTATGGCGGATGTTTACGATTGTGACTATGTAACATATGTTCTCCCCCGGCTTGAGACTCTTCCTCAGGTTATGGTATTCGACTCCAGTTAATGTATTTTTATAGCAATCACTGGGATGGGGTGAACAATCGATATTAAATTGGACGCCACCAGCTTTTTAAGCGATACTTTAATTAAACAAAAAAACTAAAAAGGTTAATAACTGGAAAACCTTATATTTACTTTAACTTAACAAAACGAAATACAAGAATATTTTAACGCGATGGTCCAAGTTAATATAAATTGCTGAAAATCAAATATCAAATGTTCAGCAAATTATATTTATTTATAACTCAATAGATTATTCACATTAACTGCATATCCAAAATACAAGACGAATACGAACGCCGTTATACAATAAAAATCTCCAATTCTAGATTTCCATGAATTGAATATAAGACAAAGAACTTATCTTGGTGAGGTTATGGAATTATTCAGCTCTCAGCTAGGTCCTAGTCGATGGAGATGGGGTCCTGAATCCATCCCGGCCGGTTTCCTGTTGTCTCTAGCGGTGTTGTCTATTCATAGGGCCTACCCAGGGGCTGCAGGGCAGCAAATATGTGAAACCACAACAATGTAAGGTACTAACTTATAAATTTTACTGATAGGAAGAGAGTTTTCCAATGTACGGTATCATTTGAATACACGAAATTTGGAAGAGAAACAAGTTTTTTAATTTCGAAACATTAGTACGACGAAATTAAAATACCATAGTCTGATAGAAATCGTAACATGTGATCGGCTTGTTACAACTATCTTATCTAGGCATTGTTTTTGTGACCAGTCTTATCTAGAAAATGCCAGAGAGCCAATTGTTTTTTGTGTAAGCCGCAATCTAAAATTATCTAGTAAAAAGGCACTAATATATAAAGGACAGACCAGCGAGAGGGAGAGTTAGTTGATAAAGTGATCTCGCGATAGAAATAGCGAACAGTAAAGTGTTGATATAAATTAATAATTAAGGTTGTGTGTACATAAATTAAATTTAAGTGAATAATTAAGTGTATATAAATTAAGTGTTAGTGAGTAGTTTAGTGTATAAATTAATTAAGTAAGAGAACCTACCGTGTGTATGAATTTATCCCACCCGTCAGGATAAACTGTTTTAAATAAATAAGAAAAACATTACAGTATTTATGATCCCTCTCTGGGTAAATATACACATATCAGTAAACATATTTTCTATGGAATGTGTACCATTGTTTATGTTATCCAATAACCATATACTAAAATTAATCGGAAGTTCCTTATATCCCACATGTAAACACATACAGAACCTAAAATTAGCAGTTTATTTATAAGCTAAATAACAATAACGTTAATAATAATATAAATAATGACTGATTAGAATTATTTGGAATCTAAACTCTTGTCAGAATTTTCCCAAGCTATTTGCATAGACCAAATGCTTAGAGGTCTCATGTATGCAACTGCTCTCATGTATTTTTCGGCGTAGAGAGCTTCTGGAGTATCGAAGGCTAATCCGAATTTATACACCATAGAATTATACATTCCACCGGCTGTTTGAAAACCTTCTTCTATCATACCCTAAAAACATAAATATTTTTTTTAAATCCCACACACGGGACAAAAAACATACATATTTCGACATTTAATTGATCCATACTAATGTCAACTATACGGGGAGGTCCGTTTCTTTGGAACTAATTTTTTTATAGTAATCTTACAAATACAACAGTCAAAACTACATATTTTTATTTGATTCAAATTTATGGAGACATGATTACAGCAACAAATATATCAACTTAATAGAGTACATATGCAACTTGGAAATGTGTCGACACTTCCAATACTGTTATCACTAACACTGTTAACCTTTGCATACTAATTTCTTATTATGCAATAATGTGTGGTGTTTTTAAATAATCCGTTGTTTTGATTTATAATTATAACACACCTCTGATATCATGGTTGAAGCAAGTGCATAAGTTACTCCCGTCCAGACTTCTAGACTTTGAACTGTACAATCATCCACTTTTCCATCTACAGTACCATTCACAGCACCCATAGTGCCATTACAAAACATTTGAACGTTATTTTGGAAAATACTGTTCAAGGCAATTTTCACATTTTCCTTAGGAAACACCTGAAACATATTATAGTAGTAATAACACTGGCATAAAAAATCAAATAAAAGTAGAAGTTAATAGAGCAAGCCTACGTATTTTGCTATTTTTCACCTGGATTCCGAATGTGTTTTCAGAGGTTTTCTATCACCCACATATTTCGAAGCTACAGCGATTTAAAATTTTTAGAAATAGCCCAATACAATGCCACATAAAATTTTTGTTTTAGTTAACTTTATCTCCTCTTTGTGAGTGTAGGGCAAAAAAGTGATTTTTTTAAATGACGTTATACTCAAGGTATTTATAAACTTCTGATAAATGTCTTGTTATTAAGATAAATATATTTAAAAGTATAGTAACCACGTTCTTCTTTTTGATTTAAATTTGAGTAAAAGGTTGAGTGGCTTATTAACTCTCAAATCAGAGGACCAATAAATATTCCATCTTTTGGGCATTCTTCTCAGACTCTGGGGAATTTATCTCTGACGTGCTTAATCCAAGAGATTTTTCGTCCATTGCTTCAATGAAACGCTTCATTGAACCAAGTGGGAGATATAACTTCTGTGGATCAACGACCAGTAAATTCTTGACTTTCATTTGTCCAGGCGTCAAAGAACTTTTTGGCATGCCAAACCTCTTTTGAAAATTGATTCAGCAGTTTTTAGTATATCTTAGCTGAAGACTAGTATGAGAGCCTTAGGTTATCTCATAAACATGCCAATTGTGCTTTTCATATTTAAGTTTTTCTAAAAGAAGTTTCATGGAATCGTAAGTTTCTTCCATATCTACATGCTGATGATAAAGAGGAAAATTCTTTACTGCTTAGAAATAGTTGTCAATTTTAAGAAATCAATACCCTCCATTTATTGGATCTGACCGAGAATATCAATTTCAGCCTGTACATAGTTGCATAAAGATAAGATCATTTTTGAAAGAAAAATAATCTATGAAATATTCGTCTTTTTTTATACACACACTTTAGTTCCAAATCGGCTCTGACAATCAACAAGAAATTTGTAATGAATTTTGTGTTGGATGGCTTGGTTTTGGAATGGAATTGTTGTTTTCGAGAATGGTGCCCTGGTGTAGGATAGTTTCCTCTTCAGGGCTAGGTTGGGGGTGTATTGGATGTTTTAGTGAGCGTTGACTGGGAAACTGAATCGGTGGTTAGTTGAGTTGGGGATTGAAAAAGTATCTAGAAAAGATTTTTGAAAAAGTGACTAGAAAATTTTTTTAAAGGTGTATGGAATTGAGAAAATTTGATCGGGCTATTCCCTAGAATGTAACTGGAGGAAGGTTTTATGTTAAGATATATCGGGAATTGATATTTGTTACCAGCGAAGCTTAAAAGTGTGCGGAGTGGTGTGACAAAAAGTGTCTGGGATAGGGGCGTTCTGGTGGAAGACAAACGCATCGCTGCCGATACATAAGATGAGCTATTGGGCTGGCTAGGTGTCGGAAATTATTTAGTGAAAAATGGGTGGTTTTTACTGAATTTGGGATGTCTCCGGTGTTTTAAGAGAAGAGATATTGAAGATTTGTGAATTTTATTGGTTTTTGGAATTTTTGGTGGAAAAGTGTATAGGGGACATTGTGAAAGGTGTGTAGAATTGGGCGATTTGTTGAGATTAGAATTAAATGTTGCGGTGACGTACCTTAGGTGGTTTGGGACATTTACGGTGGTCGGCGGCAATAATAATAATCTTAAATATAAGGCGGGTACAGCTGCGGCTGCATTGGTTCCCTGTCGACGATCGTCGGTCCATTTGGCTAGTGAATAAATTCACAGAGTTGCTGGAAAACCGCAGAAAAACCTGCAACACCGACCTGGGTGGTGTGGGGGTGGCCAAAGTATCGGGTCTGTCCAAAGTGTTGAACGATTTAATAGTTATGAAATTGAGAGTTTTTAGATATTTGAATGAGAAATGTTAAAATGGTTTAAAATATGAATGAAAGTTTTTGTGGGAATTTGTTAGTGGTATTGAATGAATAGAGATTTATTGTGTATGTAGTTTACAGATTATCGAATGGAAATTGGGGAGTCGTTTAGGTGGTCAATGTATTCGTCGAGGAGGTCGTTGTAAGCCGTGGCTAGCAAGCGTAGAGGAGGAAATGGGAGCTTCCTCTTAGGTTTTCTACCGAGGGGCCGTCTATTGGCGATCCACAGTGTGAGAAGGGTATTTTTAGAGAATTCATTGCCCGATTCGATAGTGCGACTAACGTATCGGGCTTGTAAATTATTGAGACTTGAAGGAATTGGCTGACAATCAACATAGTAAGACGTGTTTAAATAATCAAGTGCGATAAAATCCAAATTTGAGTAGTTTATAAAAAAAAAGAAATCTAAATAAGGGTATCATGAGTTGACATCAGGAGGGTGATCCACCTGATCCGGGTGAGAATGGGTTCGTTGTTTTGAAAAACGGGAACAATTGGCTATGGAATGTGATTTAGTTGGCGCTTCTGTTACTGAGATTCAGTTCGATAAAATAGAAAAAAATAAAAATTCTAATAATATACACTAAGTGAAGTTACTGTGAAAGCGTTTTTCGGTCGGTTACAACAAAATAAAGTTAATTTTGAAAACGATATTAATAAAAGAAACGAAACAATTAAGTCCGATAAAAAACGTCGTTCTTAACAAATCACCGATAAACAATCCGATTAAAAAATAATAGTATATTAAGTACCAAGTGTCAAAAAGGTTACTTTAGTCACGAGTTTTACTAGGAACGAGTGGAGCGAAGCGGAACGAGTTCCTTGAGAAACGAGTGACTGAAGTAACCTTTTTGACACGAGGTGCTTACTATACTTTTTCTTCGCCCGCGGGAACGAAAAAATTATATGAAATTTGAATTATATTCATTACATGACGGACGATGGCTGACAGCTGACTGCCAAATCAAATGACGCTGAATAACAAAATTATCACGGAACATGAAATTTAACATACAAAAGATACACTTTGATTTGACGTTTAAAAAACAAAAGATAAACGAGATGTGACTTTTCGCATTTTAAACACTAGTGTTTAAAGAGTCGTTTTGTGCATGTCAAACCCGTGTTCAAAGTGCGGTTTTAGTAGCGGAAGTAGAAAAACGGTTTTAAAGATTAAGGTTCATCTATTAGACGCCCTGAATAATATTCAATTATAAAATTGGTCACTTATATACACTCTGGAGGCTGTATCGTGCTAACAAACTGAAAATTCTCCAAAAATGACAAAAATTTGGTACTTCAAGTACCATAACACCCGTTGTACTGGCTTTAGTGTGCTTAATATCAATAGAGTTTATCTTTGAGACGTCCTGAATAATATCCAATCATAAAATTGGTCACTTGTATATACTCCGGAGACTGCATCGTGTTAACAAACTGAAATTTCTCCCAAAATGACAAAAATGTCGTATTTAAAGTACTATAGCACCTATTGTTCTGGCTCTGGTGAGCGGTAAATCAATAGGGTTCATGCGTGAGATGTCCTGGATAATATTCAATCATAAAATTGGTGACTTATTGGACTCCGGAGGCTGTATTGTGCTAACAAACTGAAACTTCTCAAAAAATGACAAAAATGTCGTACTTCAAGTACCATAGCACCCGTTGCACTGGCTCTGGTAAGCTGAAAATCAATAGGGTTCATCTGTAAGATGTCCTGAACAATATTCAATCATAAAATTAGTGACTTGTTGCACTCCGGAGGCTGCATCGTGCTAACAAGACATGTAACGAAAAGTGGCCGACGACAACGACGACGACATACACACAGGATTTTTTTCTGAAAACCGTTTTTTCGTGTTGTTCTTGATGGAAAACGTAAAAATAACTCAAATTTGTTTTCAAAATTCCAACTTTTTTTAGAGTAAACCAATACTTTTCTCGCATATTGGATAGGTTGGGCGGAAAAGTAATAAAGAATCCTAATTAACCCGGCATCCGACAGACACGTGGGGTGTCACGTACCTGGGCGCCCGAAACATGTGCGAAAAATATATAAATATTTTAATGTCGGACTGCTCCGTATCTATACCTTCCAGAAAGCCATTTATGTAAACCCCACGTGTCGGTAGTTGTTAGCGGAAGTTTAGAAGCTATAAGTAATATGTCATTTTTGGTTTATTAGGTTTTAGTTATTCTCAATATTACTACAATAATGCGTGACTGCGAAAAAGATCTGGCTCGCCTAATGTCACTTTGGAATGAATTAGAGGAGGATGAAGATATCGAACCAATAGACTCGGAATCAGAAAGTGAAGTAGATAATGTAAGTGTGAGCAGCCATTAACCTGATTTGGAACAGGTTGTTGAAGAAAATGAAGAAGGGATGGCGACAGAACAAGCAAGAGGTATAGTCAAAGATCAGGCAGAAGTGTTAGATAGGGAGGAATCAAGAGTTACCAAATACTTTTTAGGAAAAAACAAAATAAAATGGTCTAAAGAAGTTTCCAAGAGAAATTTACGTACGAGGGCCGAAAAAATCGTTACACACTTGCCGGGGGTTAGACCACATGCTCTTCGATGTTTTCAACTGTTTTTTGACGATAACACGATATGTGATATTGTTTAATACACGAACCAGAGGATTACAGAAAAAGCTCATCTGTGTATAAAATGAAAGCAGTTTTGTGACTTCTTTATTTGACACGGGCATTTAGAAATGGACGTCGTCATTTGTATGATTTTTGGAATAGTGATGGGACAGAAATGGATGTATTTCGTGTCACAATGAGTCAATGGCGATTCGAATTTATGGTGTCATGCTTACGCTTCGATAATAAAGAAAACCGGAAAGAAAGACTTAAATTGGATAAATTGGCCCACATTAGAGCTTTATTTGAAAAATTTGTCGATAACTGCAAATCTTGTTATACGCTGACACAATACTTGACCATCCATGAAAAACTGGAATCATTTCGTGGTCGGTGCTCTTTTAGGCAGTAAATGTAAAATAAACCAGCAAAATAAGGTTTGAAGGTACATGCTAAAACTTATTACCTTCTGACTATGGAAGTTTATGCGGGACGACAGCCTGAGGGTCCATATAAACTCAGCAATGAACCTCAGGAAATAGAGTAGGTGGCTTGGTAGCCCCAGTTTCAGGCACAAATCGAAATATAACATTCGATAATTGGTACACCAGACATACAAACTTACTACTGTAGGGACACTTCGTAAAAATAAACCTGATATACCCCCAGAGTTTTTGAGCGTGAAAACAGAGACATTTTTTCTAGTTTGTTTGGATTCCAGAAAAGATATACTTTAGTTTCATACTGTCCAAAGAAAGGAAAAGTTGTCTTGTTATTATGATAATTCAGTTTTCGATTCGGAGAAATAACTTCTACAATTCAACGAAAAGTAGAGTTGACATTTTGGATGAGATGTCTGCGCCTTACAATGTTTCTAGAAATAGTCGACGCTGGCCGCTGACTTTATTTTTTTCCATAATAAATTCGGCGCGAATTAATAGCCAAATCATTTATAGAGCCAATAGCAATGTCAACAACATGCTCAGGAGACGTTTTCTCAAAGAATTTGGGTTACAGTTAGTTGAAGATCATCAACGACAGATAATGGCAAATCCTAGACTAACACGTGATTTGAGAGGCACTATCCGCAACATCTTAGGCGAAAATCCTGAACCAGTTAAAAAAAATTAAGCCCAACTGTAAGGTAGTACATCGTACCAACCGAACGTGCCTGAGGGATCAATGATGACAGCGGAGAGGCGGGGACAGTGAAGAAAGGGGTTATGTGGACATATGTTGAAAAACTCAAAAAATAAAATATCTTTTAATTACAACTACGTATTTATAATACATTACAAACAAACATGGCGCAGTCAGTACATTCAGTTTGTTGGTCAAGCGAATAGACAATAAGTTGGACAATTTAAGAAATAAAACAAGAAAATGGGTGATAACAGGGGCGTTCCCACAATGGCAATGAACGGCAATTTAAGCGAAAATTGGAAATTATGGAGGTACAGATTCTAAAATTATCTAATTGCGAGTGAAATAAATAAAAAGGATGAAGCGATCCAGTGTGCACAAGTACTCCACTATATAGGAGAAGAAGGCTTCCGTATTTACACAACATTTTCATTTGCAGAGTCAGAAAAAAATAAATTAGAAATTCTTTTAAATAGATTCGAAAATCACTTTCTTCCGAAACAGAATTTGACCTACGAAAGATAATAAATTTTTTACATTCAGACAAAAATTAAACCAAACTTTTGAACAGTTTGTTACAGAACTTAAATTGTTAGCTATTAAATGTAAATTTGGTAGTTTACAAGATGACTTAACTAAAACTATGATTATTTGTGGTATCTGCAATAACGATATTCGTGAAAAACTTCTGCGAGAAAAGGATGATATTAAACTAGAAGAAATCATTCAGAAATGCATTATTTACGAAAGTACAAACAGTGAAGATATAGCGAGTGTTGACACAGTTGGAACATCAATAAATGCTATCAACAAGAAGTATGGAACGACTTCCAAGAAAATTAATGATTGTTCAAAATGTGGGTTTTCTCATTTGCTAAATAGATGTCCAGCATATCGACGCTTACAAGGCAACATGACGTAAACGCCTAGACGATAAACTCTCAATAAATGGAAAAAACTGTTCACTTCTCTATACTACATATTTTGGTTGCAATTTTTTTATGAGTTACTAAAGATAATCTATAGTTTCGTACAAATGTAAAATTAAAAGAGCAAAATATGCTATTTTCATTTTTCTTGCAAGTAATGTCGCATGTGTCAAACGTTTTGTTGGATGTGGAGGTTAAGTCAAAAGTCTAAGTTTAAAATTGTTAACCTCTCCCTATAGTTTATCATACAGTACTGGTGGTTGTGCCACCCTCGTTTGCTTCTATACGAATCTGTTCACGAAGTTTTGGCGCTTGCGCAGTTTTAAATCAAATTATCTCTGGAAATATTGCATATTTTACGGGGTTTATTTTGTTATATAAAAATTGGCGCTTAGTCCTTCAATATGATACATGGACCCGAGTTTGTGCAATAATGGCGCTTGAGTCATTTTGCCTTGTGAGCGTCGATATGTAAAAGAATGTAATTTTTGTCAAGCCAAGAATCATTTCGAAAGTAAATGTATGAAGAAAAAAACAAGAAACAAGGTAAATGAAATTTGTTCAGAAAATATTAATACAATTACGGAAGACAATAATGGTGAGTTCATGTTTATTGGAGCTATAAATAATGTGAATATGATAAATAATAATACTACCTCAGAGTAGTCGACAAAAATAGAAATAAATAACAAAAATGTTAAATTTAAAATTGATACGGGTGCAGATACGAATGTTTTGTCTTTAAGGACAATTAATTATATAGGTTTGTCGCATAAATTAATAAAAAATACTGATAGTAAATTAAAATCATACACACAAAACGAGTTGCCAGTCATTGGAAAATGCAGTCTACCTTGCTTTAAAAATGATTAATGTTATGAAGATGATTTTTTTGTGGTTAAAGATGATCTCCAAGCGATTTTAGGTCTCAAATCTAGTATTTCCTTAAATTTAATCAAAAGAATTAATTCTGTGTTGTCAAATAATAAAGTAATAGAGGCATATGATGATGTATTTGACGGAATAGGGTGTATTAATCAAAAGTGTTCAATCTAACTAGCAAAGAACAGTAAGCCAGTTATTCAACCAATTAGGAAAGTGCCACTTTCAAGAGAGGTTTAAAGACATTTTTGGTAGCATAGAAGGAGCAGACATTTATATAGATGACGTAATTGTGTGGGGAAAAGGCATAGAAGAGCTTGACGCGCGATTGAAAAGAGTTTTAGAAACTGCCAGGCAGAACAATGTAAAATTTAATAAAGAAAAATGCAAGCTGGGGCAATCTTCAATTAAATATATGGGTCATATTATTTCGGCAGCAGGTATAGCGCCAGACCCTAATAAAATAAAGTCAATCACAGAGCTACCAAGACCTCAGAATAAACAAGACATTCAAAGAATATTAGGTACGTTAACTTATGTTAGTAGATTTATTAAAAACTTTTCAGATAAAACTAAACCGTTACGGGAATTGATTAAAAAAGATTGTGAACAAGAACATGAAGCTTTTCTAAATTTAAAACAAATTTTGATAAATAAACCAGTTTTAGAATTTTTAGCCCAAATGAGAAAATTACTCTTATGCATATGCCTCTAAAGCCTTAACTGAAACGAAAATGAGGTACGCTCAAATTGAGAAGGAATTATATGCAATCTGCTTCGGAGTAGATAAATTTGATCAGTATGTGTATGGTCAACAGATTACTGTAGAAACTGACCATCAACCTTTAATTTCCATTTTTGTAAGCCCTTCTCGCCTACAAAGGATGATACTACAATTACAAAAATTTGACATTGAACTTAAATACAAACCTGGAAAACAACTAATCTTGGCTGATGCTCTTTGGCGTGCATATTTACCTTGCATCGCGAGTTCAGACTTGGATCAACATATTGACAGTCAAGTTGGTCTAGTTAGATTAGAACTAAATGCTACAGATAAAAGAATTCCAATTTCATACTGAGCAAGACCCTGTTTTGCAAGACTTAAATCAAGTTATATTAAATGGATGGCCAAATTCAAATTAAAAATTAAAAGAATCAGTTAAAATTTTTGCTCCACATAAATCAGAGTTAACCATTTCAGATAATCTAATCTTCAAAGGTAAATGTTTAATTGTTCCTAAAGCCTTACAGTCTGAAAAGCTTAACCAGATTCATTATAGTCACTTAGGCATAAAAAATGCTTTAAATTAGCCCAAGCGTCTTTATTTTGACCAAATATGGCTCAACATATTAAGGACAAACTTTCACTGTGTCATAAATGCTTAACTTACGCAAACTCTCAAGATAAAGAACCTTTGAAGTCACATAATATACCTTTGCTTCCTTGGAATAAGGTATCTTATGATATTTTTGATCTTAATGGTAAAACGTATCTTTTAATAGTAGATTACTATTCCAAATATATTGAGATTGAAGATCTAAGTAACAACATTACTAGTAGTTCCATAATTAAACATCTTAAAGCAATTTTTTCTCGTCATGGGATTCCACTTACTCTAGTGAATGATGGAGGTACCCAACTGAGATCAAAAGATTTTGAAATTTTTTGTAGAGTGGGAATTCGAACATGTAATTACGTCACCAACGAATGCACAATCTAATGGTATGGCGGAAAGAAATGATCAAACGGCTAAAAAAATGTTCAAAGAGATTTTGGATGATAAGAGATATTCAAAAGGCTTTACTTCATTATAGGTCCACACCTGTTTTTGATTATATATCACCAGCCTAAATGTCTAGAAAATTAAGAACCAATTTAATGCTAACTAAAAATCAATCTAAACCCAAGATTTGTACTACATATAATAAAAATGTTATTGAAAAAAACCAACAGCAACAACAAAAATATTATAATAAAGGGAAAAAATGTTACCTGAACTTAGTGTAAATGAAAAAAGACGTGTGGCACTCGGAGACTGCCGCGGTGAAGCTATTGCATAGAGTTTTACACTTTGACGTTCACAATTTCTTTTTCTTTTTAGCTCTTTTTTTAGCATTAGAAGTTTCAGTTTCACAGTCATCGTATCAGCATAAAATAATTAAAACTTATTGGGCAGTCCTTGTATAAGTATAAAAAATCAAACTTTATTGGACAGTCCTTGTATCAGCATAAAATAATCAAAACTTATTGGACAGTCCTCGTATAATCATAAAAGTATCAACATTTATTGGGCAGTCCTCGTATAAGTATGAAATAATCGAAATTTATTGAACACTCCTCGTATAAGTATAAAAGAATCAAAATATATTGGACATTCCTTGTTTAATCATATCAGTAATAAAATTTATTGAGCAGTCCTCGTATAAGTATAAAGGAATTAAAATTTATTGTCAGTCCTCGTATAAGCATAAAAGAATTAAAATTTATTGAGTCCTCGTATCATCATAAAATAATCAAAAATTATTGGACAGTCCTCGTACAAGTATATAGGTATTAAAACTTATTGGACAGTCCTCGTATTAGCATAAAATAATCATAAAAGTATTAAAATTTATAGGCAGTCCTCGTATAAGTATAAAAGAATTACAATTTATTGTCAGTCCTCGTATAAGCTAAAAGAATTAAAATTTATTGACAGTCCTCGTATCATCATAAAATAATCAAAAATTATTGGACAGTCCTCGTACAAGTATATAGGTATTAAATCTTATTGGACAGTCCTCGTATCAGCATAAAATATTCATAAAAGTATTAAAATTTATTGGGCAGTCCTCGTATAAGTATAAAAGAATCAAAATTTATTGGACAGTCCTCGTATCATCATAAAATAATCAAGACTTGTTGGACATTCTTCGTATAGTCATAAAAGTATCAATATTTATTGGGCAGTCCTCGTACAAGTATAAAAGAATTAACATTTATTGGACAGTCCTCGTATCATCATAAAATAATCAAAATTTATTGGACAGTCCTTGTATAGTCATAAAAGTACCAACATTTATTGGGCAGTCCTCGTATAAGTATAAAAAAATTAAAATTTATTGGACAGTCCTCGTATAAGCATATGGGTATTAAAATTTACTGGACAGTCCTCGTATCGTGTCAGGTTATTTTCGTTACGGAATTTCTGGATTCGGTCACCACGCTCAAGGCCCGCGATAGAAGCTAATGCAATAGCTTAAAAGTTTATGTTCAAAGAGAACCAAAAGGCAACTGGTTTTCTGGTATAGTTATACAAAAAATTAGAAACAGAGATTATAAAGTGCAAATGTTCAATGGTTCTGTATTAATTCGTAATCGTAAGTATATTAAAAAATTAAATGTAAATGAATCAGTAAGCAACGATAACCAATGTTCATAGGCAACACAAGAGATAATAGTCCTAAGAATTACGATTTATTGCAACAGGAAGTAAGATATTTTATAGAATTAGAAAATGTAATAGATAACAGTGATGTTATAGAGGTAGAAGGTGCAAATGAGAATATGACAGATAATAACAGTGAAAACAATGAAACTGATAGTGAATATTCAAGTGCATCTAGTAATGATTAAGAAGTAATTGAAATAATCATTACAAACGAAAGTGAGACTGATGATTCAGATTTGGAAAGACGGATTTATAAAAAAAAGTGTCACTAGTTCAGGTAGACTTTTCAAACCACCTTCCAGATTTGAATGAGCAGTTAAGAGTTTTTAAGAATTGTTTTCTTTTCTTTTTCATGTATGTATTTGTTTTTATTTTTTAATGGTAAACGTTGTTCCTAAAAAGGGAGATGTAAGGTAGTACATCGTACCAACCGAACGTGCCTGAGGGATCAATTATGACAGCAGAGAGGCGGGGACAGTGAAGAAAGGGGTTGTGTAGACACATGTTGAAAAACTTAAAAAATAAAATCTCTTTTAATTATAACTATGTATTTATAATAAATTACAAACAAACATCTACATCATGATAATTCAGTTTCCGATTCGGAGAAAAAACTTCCAGAAATAAAGAATTTTACAATTCAACGAAAGGTGGAGTTGACATTGTGGATGAGATGTCTGCGTCTTACAATGTTTCTAGAAATAGTCTTTCTCAAAGAATTTGGGTTACAGTTAGTTGAAGATCATCAAAGGCAGAGAATGGCAAACCCTAGACTAACACGTGATTTGAGAGGCACTACCGCAACATCTTAGTAGAAAATCCTGAACCAGTTAAAAAAAATTAAGCCCAACCAACAAGGAAGGTGTTCTCAATGTCCACGCGTCAAAGATGGGGAAACTCGATAAGTATGTCAGGCCTGTGAGACTTTCATCTGCCTCGACAATTCAATAACCAATTGCCAAACGTATTCCGGAAAGGCCATATTCAGCGAATAATATTTTTTTTAGTTTTGAATGAAAGTTTATTCTGTTTTTTTTTTACTTAAAAGTGTAAAGCTTATTATGTTGTTAGCATAGAAAACTTATTTTGTTTCATAAATATTTTTTTTAATAAATAATTATATGTAGGGGAGGAAGGGGCACTTTCGGCCATTTAATATATTTTGATTTGAAAGAAGTACTGACATCATATATTTTTTACCTAATTAAATTAAAGCGATTATCTGATCACTTTTAGAGTTATGGTGGCGGACATTTCTCTTAAATTGTAATATTTAATTTATTCAGCATGGGGTAGATTCGGCCGGTACTTGGGGACTTTCGGCATATTTAAAGTTAAGCAGATTCTGAAAACATTGTGCATCATAAACACGATAAATTCAGAAAAATGTAAAGTTTAATAACTTTTAACAAATAAAATACAAAACTTAAAATCTCGAAAACAGAACCCAAAAAAAAATTTAAATTATGCAAAAAAAATATTTTACATTTAGTTCTTCAAAATTGTAGTACAATGTGACGGTTGTATCTCGTCTTGACGTCGAATATTATTTCAAAATTCCTATTATATTCTCCTTATTGCATATTTCTACGTCCTCCACTTGGGAAAGGAAAATTTATTAGTTGTTCCCCTTCTCCGAAAATATTTTACCTCAAATGAGTCACTTGAAACAGTTTTTTTGCACATGGCCTACTTAACGCAAAACAGTATTTTTTAATACGAATTTAACCAAAATATAGTCATTTAACATTACACTACCAGCATCATCTTTAAAAGCTTCCAGGCTAAGATTACTCTCTATTTCACTACAATATTCAATATCTTCTACATCGGATTCACTGATGGAAGTATCAAAAATCTTCTTTTTAACTTGCTTAATTTTTTTAAGTTCAGTTTCATTATTTTTGTCTTCGTTACACCTTTCCTCACTTGTTTTTCAGATTTTTGTGCTTGTCTTTCAGATTCTTTCGCTTGTTTTGTCTTCTAGTCTTCTTCTATACTAGTTTTCTCCGGAGTCTGTGTAGATCCTAGATTTTCCTTGGTTGGCCCTAGGCCGTCTAATAATAATTTTAGGTTTCTGTGCTTTTGGGAAAGGCCTTACAGCCTCGGGAGTAATGACGTTAGTTTTTATCACATGTGCTTCTGTTCTGTTTTTGTATTTATTGTTTCTCTGACAGCTTGTATTGTATACGGCTTATCTATATGATGATCATTTGCTCACTGATTAATTACTAAATGTGCAGGTTCATTATAGACGTAGGTGGCATCAAAATCGGTGTCACTAAACCCTGATGAATTAAGAGGCCAAATCCCTGGTTTCATAAATGAATTTGTTATGTTACTTGGGGAAAATGTGTCCAAAATCTGACGTTTCGTAGAAAAAATGATTCTGGTAGCGCATTTCTTTTTTTCTTCAGTGTCACTTTCATATCCCCATCATCTTCTTTCTTCAAATATGTTCCCAATCCTTAAACCTGGCAAACCAATAAAATCTCCTGAAAGACACCGACCAATCTCATTGAGCTCATGCATCATGAAGACCTTTGAAAAATAGACTAGAGCACTGGATTCAGACGAGCAAAGTATTTCCTAAAGAACAATATGGTTTCAGACGCGGTCGATTTACTCAAGAAGCTACAGCTCTTGTCACCTCCGAAATTCAATCAGCCTTTTCCCGTAACTGCTCTATTTTTGGATTTAAAAGGAGCTTATGACACAGTGAATTTAAAAATCCTCGTCAACAAAATGAAAAGAGGTAGTTAAACTCTTAAAAGACCATGCGGTGAAATCTCTGAGGAAAAGCTGGGCCTCAACTCAGTTTGCGATGGTTTGCCAGCCGGCTGTTTACGCGAGGAAGGCGGCGATGCTTGGTAAGTTCAGAGTAGGCTGGGGCACAGTGCGCATCCGGGAGAAAGTATTGCCAAGCAGATGCTTCAAGTGCTGGAATTTTGGCCACAAAGCTCTTGTTTGCAGGAAGAGAGTGGACCGCAGCAAGACCTGTTTTAGACGCGGACAAGAACGGCACAACGTGCAAGGAGCCTCCCAACTGAATAATCTGCAAGGAGAAAGGTCTAAAGAGTGACTGTAGCCATACAGCCGGGGATCGAAATGCCCCATCTTCCAAAATGCCAGGAGAGATGTCCAGGGTGCGGAAAATGAGAGTACTACAACTTAATCACATGCGGTAGATTGCCTTTCGAACAGCTACCAACTATTCCCACTTCATGGTTAGTCAGGGCCAAAATAAGAGGGATGCACCTGTATAGTTGCTATGCTCCACCGAGTGTTCCGATTTACGCGTTCTAGAACTTCCTGGGCACTCTCGCAGAGGATGTGAGAGACATGACTCTGTCGTAATCGCCGGAGACTTCAATGCCTGGTCCATTGAATGGGGCAGCCGTGAGACGGATAGAAAAGGTAAACCCCTACAAGAGGCTTTCTCGACACTAAACCTCATTCTCATGAATGAGGGAACTGTGAGCACCTATCGAAAAGTCGCTTCAAACTCCATTGACCACTCATTAGCAGTGTCCTAACTAAAGGGGGCTGCGAATGGAATGTCGATGAGGAGATCACAAATAGCGATCATCAAGCTATAATCTGGGAAATCAACACCAGTTCCAGAAGCGGGTGGCGCCAGGGAACCACAAGAAGGCAGCCGGTGGCTGGAACAGCAAATGCTTTGATGCGGAGACTTTCAGGTTAATGATGAGCGGATCACCAGCGCCCCGGACAACAAATGCTGAGGGCATCACAGAAGAGCCTGGTGGCAGCCAGCGATGAGTCGACGCCAAGGAGTCGCCCGAACAACGGCCGAGCATCAGTCCACTGGTGGAACCCAATCATCACCCAGCACCGGCGAGCGTGCCATAAGGCAAGAAGACAACACCAGCGTGTTCGTAAGCGAAACAGGGCCCCGACAGATGAACTCAGACGGACCTACGAAGAGAAAGGGCGTCTTCTCAGAAACGCCATCAACTCGAGTAAACGAGAATGTTGGAAGGAACTCTGCGCAGAAGTAGACCAGGACCCGTGGGGCAGACCGTATACGACGGTCATGCATATGGTTAAGAGTCTACCCGCAACAACGCCAACCTGTCCCGACATGCTGCACAGAATAGTAGATAATTTGTTCCCGGAGAAACCAGAACTCCCCGACTATCACCTAGAGGATGGATAAGTGGAAATTCCTGGAGTGACTATGGAAGAGCTTACGAGGGCCTGCACTAGATTGCAGAATGGCAAGGCACCAGGGCCAAGCGGCATACTCAACATCACATTGAAGAGTGCAATTGCCGCCAGGCCAGACATGTTCATAAGCATGTACGACGCCTGCTTGCGGCAAGGCGTATTTCCGACCCGATGGAAGCAGCAAAGGTTGGTTCTTCTCTCAAAAGGGAAGAGACCAGCATCCTATCGTCCGCTTTGCATGCTGGATTCGGACGGGAAGAACTTGGAGCGGATAGTGGCCGATAGATTGGAGCAATACATCGATCCTCAATTTTCCGAATTCCAATTCGGTTTCATGAAGGAGATATGGGCTATCGACACGCTGGAACTCGTCACGAACATCGCAAAGGAAGCCATCTCAGGAAACATATGGAAAGGCGGTTCCCAAAAGTATTGCCTCATCGTCACCCTGGACATCAGGAACGCGTTTAAGTCGGCCCGCTGGGATCGAGTATTGGAGGCTCTTGAGAACATGGGTGTGCTTTACTACCTACGGAGGATGGTCAGATCATACTTCAGTGATCGTCTACTGCACTACGACATGGAGCAGGGACCAACGAAATATAGGGTCACGGTAGAGGTACTTCAGGGCTGTCCAGGGGCCACTCATGTGGAACGTCATGTACGACGGCTTTCTCCATCTGGAATTTCCGGTGAACACAACACTCGTGGCTTTCGCGGACGACGTGGCGGTTGTCCTGGTAGCGAAACATCTAGACGAATTGGAAGCCGCATTCTCCACCACCATCCGGAGGATAAGACAGTGGATGGCATCGGCAGACCTGTCTTTAGCGGAACATAAGACACAGGCACTCCTTGTGAGTGACCGGAAGAAAATGGAGACAATCACCATTAGAGTAGGCGATCACGACATCCGGTATCTAGGAGTGGTCTTGGATGCCAGACTCAACTACAAGGAGCACATCTCCAGCGTCAGCAGGAAGGCATCAGTAGTACAGGGCGCGCTTTCGCGGATAATGCCCAATATCGGAGGTCCCAGGCAAATCCGGAGGCGACTACTAACAACTATGGTTACCTACGTCCTGCTATGCGGAGCACCAGTGTGAGCGAAATCTCTAGAGCTAACAACATATCGCAAGACAATGTCATTAGTCCAGCGACTCTCAGCGATAAGTGTGGCGTCAGCATACAGAACGGTCAATGTCGTGGCATCATACCCGCCCCTCGACATCCTGGCAGGAGAACGGCACCGCCAACATCGTAGGAAGAAGGAAGCGCGACGAAAGGTCCTCTGTGAAGAGGAGAGACCCGAGAGTCTTCGCCTCTGGCAAGAGAGATGGGACAGTTCGACGAAAGATCGATGGACACATCGGCTGATCCCAGATGTCACCAAATGGGTCACTCGCCTGCACGGGGAGGTCCGGTATTACGTCACCCAACCATTGACTGGGCATGGATGCTTTCGGGTATACTTGCACAGATTCAAGAGAACTGACTCCCCAAACTGTCAACATTGCTGCGATGTGATCGAAGATGCAGAACGCGCGTTCTTCCAATGCTCCTTCTACGAGGGGACGCGGGTAAAACTGGAGTGCATGCTGAAGAGCCAATCGGCTTGGAACAGAGTTGCAGAGTATGCGGAATCCATCATCAAGGATCTTCGCACCACGTACAAAGAATAGGCCGCGAGGCGTAATAACATCAGGACAGCAGTAACATCAAATAAGTACGCCCCGGCGAAGTAGTATTTACAAAGAGTGTCGCCGGGGAGCCATCGTTCCGAGAGCAAGGTTAGAGGTGCGGGTTAGGTTTTAGTGAGGTCAAAATTCCACATAACTCGTCTGGCGAGTACCTTTTGAAGGTTTCCCCCGTACATCGTTAATCTAAACAAAAAACACACACTTTAGTTCTTTAAGTAACCTGGTACATAGAATTTTGCTTATTAGTTTGATAAATTCAAATCCTGTACCAAATCAATGATATACATATCCTTGCAAAAGCAAATGTGGTTCGCGAGATGCGACCAAAAAAGTTGAATAGACGGATAGTACTACTGCTTGTCACATCAATTGTTACAGCTTTATTTTCGTATTTTTATTATATTTAAATATATAGCTTTACAGTTCTCTGCTGTGAGTGATAAATCTTAGAGCTTGATAGTATATTTTGATTTTGCAGTAAATGTTGGTCAAACAGAAGAAGCTGTCTGTTAGATGATTCTTAGTATCTCTCTTCACAACATTGGTATCCCAAATTTCATTTGTCTCAATCCTTTTGACCAATTTGTCAGACAACTGATGCACAATAAACAAAAGATATGTGCTTGGTAAATTGACATGTTTGTGCTTAATTCTCCAAAAATGTAACAAAATAAGTCGGAGCTATGCTTTCAAGACAAATTGAGCAGCAATACACTGCTGAATTCAAAACTACATACACACCGAATTGAATAATATTAGAAAAACTTGAAAATTGTAAAATGTACACTAAACAAATTACATTACATCCGTTTCTGTTCGAAGATGTGGAATTTGGACTAAATTGAAAACAAAAATTAAGAACAGCAATGCCCAAAGAAACAAAGACGTATAAAATAGAAACAAAACAAGGCCTAGAAATAACCGAATAGGGTTATTTGTTGACAGATCAAAGGCGCATTGAGTTCCAAGTTAAATATACACATATGTGTAAAACATTTCAAACATATATGAATTTTTTATGGTGGGTGATAGAAATATATTAAAAAATATCCGAAAAAAACGTATAAAAAACTATAAAACCTTATATAACACTTGTTTGTAAGAAAATATTTGTTCACCAATATGATATATTGTAATATAAAATGTCGTCCATATGTATGGAATAAATTCAATTTTAGCGTTATTGTATACTATGTGAAAAAAACCTGAAACAGGTCGATTTTTATTCTTAAATTGACAATTTACAGTATGAAAATATTATCCCCCTCCAGCACCCCCTCGAAAGTTTTAAATAAAAAAGGGGGTCGTGTGGCACCTTGTTGGAAAGGGATTTTAGTCCTCTGTTCAGCAATATAACGTTTTTTTTTTAAATTTGGTGCAATGATAACTGAGAAAATTAATTTTTAAGATGTAAAATTTTGATGTTTCTATCACAAAACTTTACGTAGAATGAAGATAATAGTGTCGCATAATATTTAGAATGTATTTTTCAATGTACTTTACAATTAAATTCTTCTTCTTCTTCTACTGCTTGGAGATCTGTCGCTCTGTTACTTCTGAAGCTGCCTCTGCATCTTTTCCTGGGAGGTGGATTGCCAACTATCTTTCCACCTTTTAGGTGGTCTCCCGGGAGGTCTTGAGCCGGGCGGGTTGTTTTCTAGGACTATTCTCGGAAGTCTGTTCTCGTCCATCCGTCTTACATGGTTGTACCACTGCCTCTTACGTTGTCTTCCCCATCTCACAATATCCTGTATCCCGCACTGCTCTCTGACATCTGTGTTTCTTACTGTGTCTCTTCTTGTTTTCCCCACTATTGTTCTCAGTGTTTTCATCTCGGCCACCCTTAGCATTTGTTTCTTCTTGTTGGTGTCCTCGCGGACTTCCGTGCTGTACGTCATGATGGGTCGGATACAAGTCTTGTAGATTTTAATTTTGCTATCCTTGCGCATGTACGGGTTGGACCAGACTATATACCGTAGGCATCCTGATAGTGCGGATGCTTTGTTAATCTGGCTTCTTAGGTATTTAACTGGGTCGTGGGTACTTGATATATCTATGCCCAGATATCTGAATTGCATCACCTGTTCTATGGGATTGTCCTCCACCACCAGCTTACATCTGAGCGGATCCTTCGCGATTGTCATACATTTGGTTTTGCTGATAGAAATGTTCATATTGAGTTGGCGGCATACCAGAAAGAACTGGAAAAGTTGTCTCTGTAGGTCGTTTTCTGATTCGGCGATGATTGCTGCATCATCAGCGTAGCACACCATACCAACTCTTTTGTTGCCCAGTCTGTATCCGAGGTTGAGGCATGTTACTTTGTTTATAATTTTACCCATGAGGAGATTAAACAAAAAGGGACTTAGACTGTCACCCTGTCTAATTCCTCCCAGTGTTAGGATATTTTCAGTGAATTGATCTCCTACCTTGACCTTTGTTACGTTATTGTTATTTAGGTTATGGATTATCTTCGTTATGTTTGCTGGTGCCTTATTTTCCATTAATATCTGTAAAATGTCCACCAATCGGACCCTATCAAACGCCTTTGTTAGGTCAATGAAGCAGATATACGCTGGCATATTATACTCTGTGGCCTTTTATTTGCTTTATTATGAACACTGAGTCTGTTATTGACCGTCCTTTTGTGAAGCCCTATTGTTCTTTAGCGTTCTTAATTTGTGTCTCCAGTTTGTCCTTGAGAATACTCGTGAAAAGTTTCATTACCATATTCAAGAGAGTTATTCCTCTATAGTTTTCTGGGAAGGAGTTTAGTCCTTTCTTGAATACAGGTATGGTGATGCTGTTATTTCGTCTGGCGTTTCCGTTTTATTTAAGATTTTGTTAAATAGTTGCGATAGTTTCCTTGCAAGTTCGGGGCCTCCATATTTTAAAAGCTCGTTGGAGATGCCGTCCGGTCCGGGTGATTTTCTGTTTTTCAATTTCTTGAGTTTTGCTTCCACCTCTTCATCAGTGATCGTACCACTTATATCTGTTTCGTATTTGTATATAATCGGCATTTCCTCAGCATAGTAAAGCTCTTTATAATGCTGTTGCCATGTCTCTATTGGTACGCCTTTGGTCTGCACAAACTCGTTAACTTGTTTTTTTCTGTTCCGAAGCATTTTCCACACTTTCCTTTGGGCGCCATACAGGTCGTGGTCCATGTTGCTAGTAAAATTGGCCCAATGTTCTCTTTTGATTGATCTTATTCTTGCGTTTACTCTGTTTCTTACTTGGACATATTCTGCGTGAGTTTCTTCCGACGGTGCGCTTTTGTATGTTAAGTAACATTTCCTTTTTGATTCAGAGAGTTCTTTTGCCTCTTGACAAAACCATGGTTTGGTGTGGTTTGTCGCATTTACATTAATTTTACGCTTTCCAATCGCTTCCTCCGCTGCTGCTTTGATGCATTTTGCAATACAATTGAATTAAATGTTCAAAATGACCACCATTCACTTCTTGACAATAACCGAGGCGATTTTGGAATTCTCGTACAACATTTTGTATGACCTCAGGGATTATTTTGTTAATTTCTTCCGTTATCCTAATTTTTAAATCAACAATATTGTCTGGTCTAATAAAATATACTTTGAATTTTAAATAACCCCATAAGAAGTAGTAATCGAGAGGAGTCAAATCGGGGGATCTAGCCGGCCACTCGATCGTTCCCCGTCTTCCAATCCACCTATTGGGAAAAACCTCGTTTAAATAATTTCTAACTGTAAGTGCAAAATGCAGTGGAGCTTCGTCTTGTTGGTAGTAAATAGATCGATCTATCTCATTTGGATGATTAACATCAGGAAAAAGTATTTATAATGTAGGCACTAAAAAGTTAATCAAAAAATCTAGATAAACCTCACCATTAACTGTGCCCTCAAAAAAATAAGGGCCAATAATTTTATTGTTAATGATACCAGCCCAAATGTTCACTTTTTTAGGATATTGAGGGTGAGCCTCACACATCCAGTGGGGATTTTCTCTACTCCAACATCTACAGTTCTGTTTGTTAACCGTTCCGTTTAAATGAAACGTCGCTTCATCAGAAAAAACTATTTTATGAACTGCAAATCTGTGTTCATTCTGTCCATCATCAATTCACAAAATTCTTGCCTTCTATCAGGATCGTCTTCATTTAACTCCTGAACCAACTGAACTTTGTAAGAGTGGCATTTTTCTTTATGCAAAACTCTCAAAATAGATGACGTGCTTACATTATTGTCGGCGGCCAGTTCTCGAGTTGTCTTATGCGGATTTTTCTCAATCTCAGAAGTACGTCTAACTTTTTTTCATCAGTAAATTGAATATTTCTACCGGGTTTTTCAATATGTTTTACATGTCCCGCTTCACAAACCTCTTTTTGAGTTGCGCCATAATTAAATTTAATACGCGCACAAGTATTATACTGACGTCTTTTAGTAACTTTAAATACCTAGATGACAGCAGCCTACTAGATTCATATCAATTGTTTAATTGGCTTTTTTACTAATTTTTTATTATCTTCAAAGGTTTTTTCCTGATGTTTAGCAGAACAGATAGGAAAATACCTTATTATTTCTAAAGTATGTATATTTTAATAGACCAGATAATATTGCTGAGTTAAAAGTTAGGATAACGGAAGAAATTAACAAAATAACCCCCGAGGTCATACAAAATGTGGTACGAGAATTCCAAAATCGCCTCGGTTATTGTCAAGAAGTGAATGGTGGTCATTTTGAACATTTAATTTAATTGTAAAGTACATTGAAAAATATATTCTAAATATTATGCGACATTATTATCTTCACTCTACGTAAAGTTTTGTGATAGAGCCATCAAAATATTACATCTTAAAAATTAGTTTCCTCAGTTATGATTGCACCGAATTTAAAAAAAAAAAACTTTATATTGCTGAACAGAGGACTGAAATCCCTTTCCAACAAGGTGCCACATGATCCCCTTTCTTATATAAAATTTTCGAGGGGGTGCTGGAGGAGGATAATATTTTCATACTTTAAATTGTCAATTTAAGAATAAAAATCGACCTGTTTCAGGTTTTTTTCACATAGTACATAATAACGCTAAAATTGAATTTATTCCATACATATGGACTGCATTGTACGGTATCCGCCAAAATAAACAGTACCGAAACAGAGAGTGCTGTAGAGTTGTTTATGTAATATGGATTTGTCATATTTGACTTAATTGTCATTAGTTGATATATTAATAGTATGCTGCAGTTAAATTTGATTTAAAAATGGTTCTAACAACGGAAGAAAAAGTTTTTTTGGTAGAGCATTATTTTCGTTCATACGGAAAAGGTCGTAATGATGGTCCAAGCTTAGAACAGGTGTCAATAAAATATCAACAAAAATTTAATAAAGCAGCTCTTAGTAAAAGTGTGATGTTAGCTGTTGTTGAAAAATTTCGTCGCACTGGTAGTGTATTGTGTCAACGTAAAGGTTCTTCAGGTCGTCGAAAAACAGTATGCACTAACGAAAATGAAGGACGTGTTTTTATCCGAGTTGTGCAATCACCTCAAAGAAGTCTTGTAAGAACTGCACGTAAACTCAACATTAGTGAAACGTCTTTACGTCGCATGTTCAAATCAATTGGTGGTTATCCATACCGTATTCAAGTTGGACAACGACTAAATGCTGCGGACAAACGTGCAAGAAAAATTTACTGTGGTCGCATGTTGAGTTTAATTTACGAAGATCCCGAATTTTTGAAAAACATGGGTTTCAGACGAGAGTCACGTTCATCTTAGCGGCTATATTAATCGACAAACAACCAGATTCCTTGGATTTGAACGCCCTGATGTCATTGTAGAGAAACCACTCCACAGTCTTCGAGTTACCGTTTGGTGCGCGGTATCTGGCCATGGAATGATTGGTCCTTATTTCGTTGAAGATGATAATCAGAATCCATTTACTGTCAACCAAGAGCGTTATAGAGAGAAATTATTATACCTTTTGAGAGATCTAAATAACTTTTGCCGTTCACGAAATCTACAGTTTCGCACACAATGGTTCCAACAAGATGGTGCAACGAGCCATACAGCTGTGCGCACCTTAGACTTACTCCGTCAGCATTTCGATAATAGAATAATTTCTCGGGGAACAGACTTCGAATATCCTTCTCATTCACCTGATCTGACGCCACCTGACGCATACATTTGGGGCATAATGAAGGACAAAATATTTCACACGGAAAATCCGCCGGCGAATATTGCCGAACTACGGGAAAGAATACATAATATTTTTCGGCAGTTACATCAACCACTTTTTATAAATATGTTTATTGACTTACAAAATCGATATGAAGCTTGTTTGCGTCGAAATGGTGAACATTTTGAACACTTACATTACAGAACTTAAAAATTAATTTTTATTTTTGGTACTGTTTATTTTGGCGGATACTGTATATAGGAATTTCCAAAGTTTCATAATAGCAAGGGCTGATTTAGTCATATAATATAGCTCCAATATAATAATAAATATATTTACTTCATAATCATTTATTCCCGAACACCTTAAATACCAATGACCACATAACTGGTCGGCCATTATAGATTTACACTGTTCTTTTGAGCAATCGAAGTTATAATAACAACCATTCCATAATTTTTGTTGAAAAGCTGGTTTCGCCTTGTTTAAAATATTTTCAAAAACTTTTTTATTGTTTCCCTTTCCTAGTTGATCTGCCATTGTAACCATTGCATGTAAAGCAGCCAACCACAAGCCTCCACAATAAGCACTAAAAATTAAAGTAAATAGTTCAATAGTATTTTTTTAAATGTATTAATCTTATTTGAATATGGCTATGCATAAAATTGAAAGTTTACCTTACTCCAGTCATGTTCCACGAATCATACGTTTGGTCTGGAATACCACCATTTTCAATCAAACCATCATCATCAATTTCATTTTCAATCCAAATTTGTATAATTGAAATGCAAGTATCATACATATCGTTTAGGTAATCTATATCGGGTGTTTCATATGAAGAATAAGCATCACGGAATGTTTGCAAAATAAATTTCGAATTGAGATCCCTCCATTTACTCACATCATGGACAGGGTAAGCATTGATGAGTGTTAGTGGCTCTTCACCTTAAATTTATTCATACTGTTCATAAAAGTTCATTTCATAAGAAAAATAAAGATATATATTCTATACACAGAAAACTGTAGAAATATATTTATTACGGGAGTATTTATGTTTTAGTTTTAGACATAAATAATAAAAAAAATTTGAAGAATTTTTTTAAAGAAACGGCTGGCTTTGATTGTCCCTCCGTCGCGAGTTTCAGCGACCAAACGGTAATAGATAGAAACAACGCCATTCGATTCAGCATGGTCCAAAACTCTCCCGTTTTAAGGAATTTGACCTCTGACTTTTCAATCACGTGATCTCTGTATCTCCATAACTATAAGTCATAGAAATATAAAAATTATATATTCTTAATCAGCGCGCAAAATATAGTCTAATTTTTGTATATAATTTGTGTGAAACGCGTTTGTGTGTGTGTGTGTGTGTGTGTTGGTAGCAATGGCATCAGCTCTCGCTATTTGCCACATACTTTCTGATACGGATAAATACATTAATTATATATCAATATTAGTTGTTTTGCCAATTTCACAATTAAATCGAATATATTCTTATTTCCTGTATCTAACAGATATGTGATACAAGTTGGTAGTTCTATATTATATTGATGTAGATCTCGTAAGAAAAGGTCTGATGCCTGTTTGTTATTTTTACAACCAAAAAATAAATGATTTGTATCTGCGATCTCATCATTATCACAATAACTGCAATATGGTGATCTCACCACACCAATTTTATAAAGATGAGCCAGGAATCGGCCATGGTTCAATTTTAATCGAGATATAATGCAAGTGTAAGCTTTGCTGACATAAGGGAAAGTGTAATGTGAGATATTATTAGGTAACGACTGATGGATTTTAAAGTAATGATTGTTAGATTTTGATGCCGCTTTCGTATAGACCGTTTTCCATTCATTCCGAAGGAGTTTCTTACATTCGTTAGTAACATCGTGGAATGGTACTAAAGGTACATTGACATTGTCAATTCTACAAGCTTTTTTTAGCTTCGTTATCTACCCTTTCATTGCCTATAACGCCAATGCCATTGTCCAGATAAAATATATTTTCACATTTTTGGTATAGAGATGAAAAAGTAGTTTTTTTTATACTGAAAATTATTTCATTTTTATATTGTATTAATGGTGAGCTATTCAAAGCCTCTAGAACAGACTTGGAGTCACTAATTAAGACTGCACCTGGCACTGTTCCCTCCAGGCACCAAATGAGCGCTTTTTCAATTGCCGTTGCTTCTGCAGTGAATACTGAGCAAACGTTTTTGTTCCGGAAATGTTTGACTATATTATTATTAGCGACAAAAAACGCGGAATCTGTTCCGTATTCATCCTTAGAACCGTCCGTATAAATAATCGTATTTTTGTTATGAGTCTGTAGTATGGATTTCAAGATTGTGTTATTGAGGGTAGGATAGTCGGTATAAGAGGGATAAATGATGCAAGGTTTGAAAACAATAGCTTCATATTGACACATATAGATAGGATAATTTGGACTAGTTTTGATTTTCACTATTTTATTTGTATCAATAAAAGCGCTCGCTAACGGAGGGGAACTTCTTTTTGCCCAAAAAGGATTAACTAGATCTTGCACACTCAAGGTAGCTGTTTTTTGCGCTAACAACGCGTTAAATGATCGATATTTTATTACTTGTTTGTTTGCTAAATATTTCCGTCTTAGATTTAATGGCGGTTCTTGAGCTTCCGTCAGAATTAAATGACATGGTGACGATTTCATAACTCCCAATTAGATGCGGATAGCCTTATATTGTACTCTGTCGAGAATTAGCAAATTACTATGTGAAGCGGAACCCTATAGAGTGCACCCATAGTCTATGTGTGAGCGTATGTAAGATCTGTAGAAGATGTGAGATATATTTGGATCAGCACCACACTTAGTTTTTGTGACAGTGCGAAGAATGTTTAAACCTTTCTCACATCTTTATTTTATGTGTTTGATATGATTAGACCAAAGTAATTTGTTATCATGGATAATTGCAAGATATTTATAATTATCGACGACTGGAAGCAGTAAACAACATATTTTAGATGTTTCAGACACTCCCCGTAAGTACTATGAGATACGTAAATACAAATATCATCAGCGTATTGAATAATTTTAATCCTTTCGTCAAAAATGTCATGCAATTCTGCCGTGTATATATTAAAAAGTAGGGGGTCAAAATAGACCCTTGCGGAATACCCGTATTGACTAATCTTGGACCATGTAATACATTGTTATGACCTCTTAAGAAAATTTTTCAATCTTTGAAAAGTTCTACAATGTTAGCGCATACCTTAGAATTGATACCAATTTTTCCCATTTTAGAAGCTAGTGTGTTCAAATTCACCACATCATATGCCCCTTTCATATCAATGAATAAACCAAGCAGATATTCATTTTTTGAGAATGTAATTTGGACATCGAAAACAAGTTGAGTCAGAGCGTTTATTGTACCACGTCCTCTGCAAAATCCATACTGCGAATTTGGGGCCAATGCATTGCTTTCTACGTAATGTTCTAGTCTTAATTTGACCATTCTTTTGAATGTTTTTGTTGCGCAGGACATCAATGAAATAGGGCGAAATGATGAATACGAATCGGGTCCCTTAAATGGTTTTAGGATAAGACATATTATTATTTCTTTTAATTTTTCTTAATTTGGTCGAATAGGTGCTGAGTACTCTTGTTTAACCGACCAAGCATTAAATATATCTAATAACAAAAATTTGGCAGAGGTAGGCATATTATATAACATGCTGTACGTGAAGTGATCAGTGCCCGGAGCAGAGAGAGAGAGAGAAGTTCGTGAGTGATTTACGATGGGTTGGGGTTTTCTTGGTTGGCTGGTCTTTCTTGTTGGTGCCCTGGTGTAGGATAGGTTTCCTCTTCAGGGCTGGGTTGGGGGGGGGGTGTTGGGTGGTTTTGTGCGCGTTGATCGAGAAATTGGGTTGGGGTTTAGAAGTGTCTAGAAAAAAAAATTTTTTTTTAAGAAGTGACTAGGAAACTTTTGATAAAAAGTGTATAGGATTGAGGAGCAGTGCTCTTACTACTTTTTAAAGCTAGTTCTAACTACCATTTGAAAAGGCATAGACAAGTTATTTATTTATTTATTTATTTATTTATTTACGGGCAAGCCCATTTTAGGTATAAATTACAATTCTAAAATTATAATTAAAATAAAATGAAAAGATATGGAATATTTACATGTCATACAATAAAGAATAAGTGAAAAGAGGTTAAAAATTTAAAAAGACAAAAGACAACAAACAATAAACTTCAATAAAGCATTAACATCAGAACATTAAAGCTCGGCACTCAGTAACTGAGTTTTAAAGTGATGAAAGGGGGTGCTAAACATCTCAAGATCATTATGAGTATTGGCTAATCTTAACATTCTTGGAATACAGCTATTGAAAATATTGTTTAAACGATAAAAAGGTACATAAAATGTTTGTTGCTGTCGGGTTGATCGGGTTTGAACATGAAGATTAATTTTTGCTAGAAGTTCAGCACAACTACATCTGCCATTGATAATGTTGAAAAGTAATGTCAGGTCTCTCTGTTTCCTCCTAGTTTACAAAGAGGGGATGTTCAGAAAATGCTCTAACAATTCATAATCGCAAAAGATACCCAATTTATAGGCCATGTATCTAAGAAAATTGTGTTGGACATTTTCAATGTTCCTGCTGAGTGTTATGTAATGAGGAGACCAGACAGAAGAACAATAATCAAGATGGGGTCGGACAAGTGAACAATAAAGGACTTTAATTGCAGATGTGTCATTAAAATCGTGGGTTAGCCTTTTGATAAAACCTAACATTTTCATGGATTTATGGATAGCTGTAGGTATGTGTTGATTGAAGCTTAAGGTGGGATCTAGAATAACTCCAAGGTCCTTGATTCGATTAACAGACTCCAAGACATGACCATTTAAGGTATAATCGAAAGTAGTAGAAGGTACATGAGATCGATAAAAGCGCATGACATGGCACTTAATAGCATTCAAGTCCATGCCATTTAAGGAGCACCAGTTTGATAGATTATCAAGATCAGACTGAAGCCTGAGAGCATCAAAATATGTTTGAATAGTTAGGAAAAGTTTTAAATCATCTGCAAATAGTAGTGCTTTGCCATACCTAAAACAATGAATAATGTCATTGATAAATAAGTTGAATAATAAGGGACCAAGGTGTGACCCCTGAGGAACACCTGAGGTTACTTGAAATAAGTTAGAATAGTGGTGGTTTACTCTAACCATTTGAGTCCTGTTCGTAAGATAGCTACTAATCCATTGTAGTAACACCCCACCTACACCATATTTATCAAGCTTTTGAAGTAAGAGTAAGTTATCGGATTTTGACTGAAAATTGAAAGATGGGAAACTAAAGATGTTCGGAACGAAGGGTGGCGCTAGATGATCCAAACATTCATCAATTATTTCTGGAGTGATAACAGTTTTCTTTCTAGAATTTTTTTTATTACTAATAGGTTTCATTTTGCTCCATATTTGAGTCAAAGATGTTCTTTTATTTAAACTAGTTAAGTACTCAACCCAACACTGTTTTTGTTTGCATTTAAAAAGCTTTGTAGCTTTGGCCGCTGCGTTTTTATAAGTTAAATAATTGTCTAAATTACCTAAGTTTTTATATGCCAACAAAGCTCTTTTCCGTTCGTTAGTGCATTGATCATCCCACCAATAAGATCTTGGGGTGGTTGGTTTGAATCCTTTTTTGATAGGGATTGATTCATTAGCAGCATTGGAAACCATTTCAAAGAATATATGTATTTTATCATCATTTGAAATTGAATTTGTGTCCGAATGGTTCAGGTTCTGCTCTAAAACACGTTGAAACAATTTCCAATCTGCCCGAAAATCGTTCCATCTCGTGGATGGAGTAATTGCGCAAGGTACAGAGTTTGTTTGAATTTCCATAATAATTGGGTAGTGGTCGGACCCCATAGCATCTTGTGTAACTTCCCAGTTGATTTTATTGCACATTTATGGTGATGTTACAGATATATCTACTGCAGATGGATGTTGGTGTGGGAGAGTAACTCTAGTTGGAGATCCTTCATTTAATAAAACCATGTCTAGGTCATCTATTGCCTCAGATAATATTACACCCTGACGATCGTCAGGGTGAGGACTCCATAAACTAAAGTGAGCGTTTGCGTCACCGCAAATGATTGTTGAGTACGAAAACTGCGAGAATAGATTCACCAAATCCCGTTGATTGATAATTACATTAGGTGGCTTGTAAAATGAAACAAAATTTAAGTTTGCATCGCATATTTCTACAGCACAAACCTCTAATTTGCTATTGAAATTTTGACTGACAACAATTTCCTTAAAATTCAAGTATTTTGCTACAAAAATACAAACACCTCCATAACCGTCGTCACGGCATCTTAATACAGAGCTAAATCCTTTTAAAGTAACATTATTTGTTGGCTTTAACCATAACTCAGATAAAATAATAATATCAATTTTTTCACTCAAAAAATTTTGAAGACTACTTTTTTTGTTTTGTATCGATTTCGCATTCCATTGAAATACTTTTAAGTTGCCCTTAGTATAGTTCATCTTCACTAAAATCAATAAATTCCATTCTATTACTCTCATCTTTATTACTAAAAATTGAGTTGAGATGATATTTAATTTTATTTTTATCAACTGGATCCTGTTGTTTTATTAAGTTACAAATAAAAGTAGAAATTTGAGAAATTATTATATGTTGGTAGACTATGAAATCATTTCTAGAGAAGGGGAGAGGGTAGGGAACTGGATTTGGTGGTTTTTTCACTAACGGATATGGTGGTTGAGATTGAATCTTTAAGGACAATTGTGAAGTCGACGGAATAATTTTGGAATAATGTGATGGTTTTGGTGTTTCAGGTGGAGAAATATGTTTTCTTTTTCTTATTTGTCTATGATTACTTTGTTGTTGATTTTGAATGCTTTTAGGTTTACTTAATAGGAAGGTACTATTTGAATTGTGTGATGGCAGTTCAGGAAAATTATCTGTATTTTTTAATATGTCAAATCTATTATTTGTCGCAACTTTCGCATAAGATGGATTATCTACTAAAAATTCTGCCTCTTTAAACGATGCGTCATGAAAAGCCATAGTTTTTTGATATTGCGTTGCTTGGTATATATCGGACAATCTTTTGAAACAGAAATGTGTTCGAGACTATTGCAGTGGATACACATTCTTGGCTCTATACAATTAACATCGGGTTCATGTTCTTTAGTAAAATTTTTACACCGACGCTTACCTTTGCATTGAGCAGCAGTATGACCATATCTCAAACAATTAAAGCATTGCACCAAAGGTGATATATAGGGTTCTACGATAAAGTTACAAAGATTTAATTTTACTGTATCTGGAATTCTATTTCCTAAAAATGTAATAATTACCATTTGCCTGTTGTTTCTGAATTAACTACCCGACGTTTCATACGTTTTAGTTCTACCACTGGTACACTTGAATCAATTTCACTTTATATAAAAAAAATTCGTCGAAAAAAGTATCGACTGCTCTAATAATGTCCTTTTTGTGTATAAATGCAATAATATTGTTTTTCTTAATTATTTCATGTTGTATAAGAGAATTATTCACTAACGTGTGTGACTGAAATTCCACTTTTACTCTTTTAAGACCTATTGATTTTATATGTACAATATCTTTTTTGAATTGTGGTGATTCCTGCAAAAAATATCCTATCTTGATCGGAAATAGCCTACCTAAGTTCTTATGAAGATGTTCTAAATAAACAAAATACGGCCCGATATCGGATGATCTATAGCGATTTGTTATGTCATATGTTGGGGCCTGACCCTCCTGTTGGTCTACTTTGGACGACACCTCTGTGTCGCCCTTTCCTTCTAACATTTATATAGATTTTAATAAGGTTTATAACAAAATATAACAATTATCTAGAAAAGTAATTAACAAAATGTACTTATCGTTCAGGTAAAAAACTGCACACATATTTAATCGCACCAACATTTAATCGAACATACTCGAACCAGTGTCAGAGAAATACTCTATATTTCTTAGGAAATAGGTATTTTTTTAATCTGCTTATTTACAGCAACAAACAATAAATTAGTTTTCCTTAGAGACAATAATAAAACAGTGATTGTTTACGTTACCAGGATTTCCAGCATCATGAGGTACAGAATTTCGATATTTCCTTTCGATCTTATGTCCACTATACAACTCGCCGATATATTCTTTAATTTCAAGTGCAATAAAATCCTTCAAATCATATTGTATGCACTTCTGTAAAAAGGGCCAATTTTTGTGTAGAGCATGAGAAGCATAAAAATGAACGTCGTACGAATTGTACATAATATATTCTTGTCCTTCTAAGTACGCAAAACGACCATACGTAATTCTAGAATAAAAAAGTATCAAATGATACAAATATAGAGCACATATTTCCGAAGTGTATTTTTTTTTAAATATTACAAGTAAACACAATCACCTATGGTAATTACAAGCTGAAATGACCACTTCACAGCGAGTACTGAAGTCGATTTGAAAATAAAATTCATGAATTATTCGTTGGCATAAATGTATTATTTCGAAATACAGCCATACAATTGACCGAATCCCGGTGATTTTTTTTTACATTTTAGTATAACTACAAACGACTTTAAACCGTGAGTACTTCCACGTAGTTTTATACATACCTTGGGTCATTTCTAGAATACATTTTTGCTTCTTCATCATCCACTAAAAGCCACAAAGTTCCGCCATCGCTTATAAAGTAAGTTTCATTAAACAAAGCTCCTTTATACCAATCTGGCAATTTGCTAAAAATATTTTAATGAAAGTATATCACATTATGCCATTTTATAGTCATTTGTTCCGCAAATGCCATTATTATATTCCTAAAATGATTCAAATTCTCATAAAAAGTAATCTAAAGGTGAAAGATCTGGAGATCTCAATTGTAACTCTTCTTCCAATTCCCCTCTCGAAAAACCAATTTCGGGTAATTCCCAACTACAATACAAAAAATGTGATGATGCATCATCCTATTTGATTTTGTTAATTACCAAATATTTTTTATCAATATTGTAATTATTTCCTGTTCGGTAAATATACTAGTAGAGTTCAGAAGTTGATAAACCAATAAAACTGTAGAGTAAGAAACTTCAAAAAAAATGGCCACTAATACTATTATTTCGGTAAACATACCTGAAGCTGGAAAATTTAATGAAAGTGAGGAGTAAAATTATTTAAGGGGATCCAACAAAACTACAAATAATTTGTGAAAGTCGTAATTAGTATTAACAACGACTTTTTTAATAACAGCAAAGTATAGCTTTTATTACTTTTCTTTTATATGTCCCCAAACTTTTCACAATAATATAGACAGCAACATGCTATATAAATAAAAATGTTATTCAAAGAAACGGACTACCCTGTATGATAGGGTGGGCCGAAAAAATGATTTTTGGAAATCTGACTTTCCATAGTTAAAAAAAGTTGTGTGATGTACCAAAAAGCTTGCTCATTTATTTTCAAATCTTTTAAACCATATTTATGTAATGTAATGTAATAATGTGGTCAACAGTAGAGGAGTTCTCCTTGATCTCATCTTGTCACCCGTGGAATTAGTGATTTGTGGTGCTGTTGATGTACTAATTTCACCTGATTCTCATCATCCTCCACTAGAAACAACGTTGAGTTTGCAATTTGGAAATAACACGACCCCTGATAAAATTGAATATTATCGTGATTTTCGTAATGCTAATTTTGCGGATATCAATCATTGTCTGAAAACGATAGAATGGGATCACCTCTTTCAAAGCTTAGAACTTTCCGAGACTTACGCGAACTTGTGTTCAGAAGTTTCCTTGTTGGTATTCTCTAGAACTTAAAAATTTGCGTGAAAAAAGGTAGCTCATAAGATTTATAAAACGGATAGGACTCGCGAATGTTATGCAAAGTTCAGTGAGCTTAGATCTAGATGTATGCATCTGTCAAATGAGTGTTATGCTAGGTATGTATGTTTTACTGAGCATTCTATTCAGAATAATGTGAAGGCTTTTTGGAAATTCGTAAGAAGTAAACGTGAAATTAATAATATACCTGACTCAATGACACTAGATAATTCAGTTGCTTCCTGTGGTACTGACATTGCAAAATTATTTCCTGAACATTTTTCATCTGTGTACACTAATCATATTCTAAGTCATAGTGGTAATCAGATCCAACCTATGTTGTGCATATCAATATATCACATTCCTATTTCCAGAATTTATGAGAAAATTTCAATTTTGAACATTAATAAAGGACCGGGACCAGATGGTATTTCACCCATTTTTCTGAGAGAATTCAGTTTCATTCTTTCTTGACCCCTATATCATATTTTCAATAAATCTTTGCATTTAAGTGTGTTTCCTGACCCTTGGAAACTCTCTTACGTTACGTCAATTTATATATCAATTCTTAGTACCATACCTAAAGTATTTTAGAGAATAATTGCAGATTATCTTACCTATGATTCCTCGAGTATGTCAAACTTTCAGCAATTTGGTTTTTCCTCGGGCAAGTCGTCTGAGCTTAGTTTGTTAACTTATGTTGACTTTATCTCTGAGTCACTTGAGAGAGGAGAACAAGTGGATTCCGTGTATACTGATTTTTCCAATGCTTTTGACAGGGTAAACCCTGGTCTTCTACTTCAAAAGCTTGCTCTGCTTGGTGTTGGAGGTTCGGTCTTGCAGTGGCTTCGCAGTTGTTTAACCAATAGAGCTCAACAGGTTCGGATAACTCTTCTATTCCCGCAAATTTTCTGTGACATCAGGTGTTCCCCAAGGTTCACACTTAGAAGGGTCCATTACTCTTCAATATCTTTATCAACGATATTGTCACTTGTTTTCGTCGTACTAATGCACTACTATTTGCGGATGATTTGAAGTGTTTTAGGATTATTAAAAGCCATGAGGATGTTGGAATTTTGCAGTCGGATTGGGACAACCTGCCCGAATGGTGCACTCTTAACGGCATGGATCTTAATGCCGGAAAGTGTCACGTGATTCGCTTTTGTCGAACTCAACACTTAACCACTTTCAATTATAACATAAATGGTCAATTGCTCGATACAGTCAACCAGATAAGATATTTGGGAGTGGTTCTTGACAGTGCACTGTCAAAAATTTTTTTCAAAACATTAAAAAAAAAGGTGGGATAACTGATCAAACTGCAGAAAAAGAGGAACTAGAAGACCATTTATAACAACAGCAGAGCAAGACGAAGCATTAACTGATTACTTAATGGAAAATCCATTTCATATGGTAAGACATGCAAAAGTTGCAGTAAACTTTAATGATTCAGTAACAACAGCATTAAGAAGAATTCGAAAAACTAATTTAAAGAATTGTGCAGCCGCCCGGAAATACAAACTAAATGAAGAACATAAACAAGGTAGATTAATATTTATGTTTTAAATGATACATTAAATTATTGGACAGGGTAGTTTTTTCGATGAAAAAGTATTCCAATCACATAATGACGGCCATATTATAGTTTATAGACCGCCTCGAAGTAGGTTTAATAAAAATTATATTTCATCTAATGATAAGTCTGGACGATTTTCTGTAAATGTTTGGGCTTGGATGTATAGAGAAGATTTAGGAATGTGCTTTAGAATCGGAGGAAGATTAAATGCGAGCTGTTATTTATATCTCGTAAGTTCATTTACATTAATTTAGTTATTATATTTCTTTTATTTTCATTTTATTAAAACAAAATTTAGCTATTTAAAGTTCAAGTAATGAAGGGATAGCAACGAAAGCTTAAGACTGTCAATTTATAATTATTTCAGTAGTTTATTTTAATACGAACTACTTGTATCTAATATAGGCAACCAGATAACCAAGCGCGGGCACATTATTTGAAAATTTAAAAAGTTAAGTAGGCTTTGAAACAATTCCACGACACGATACTATAAAAAATAGGCATTTCATGATAGTAGGTACATGATCGAAAGTAAAACCTTGTTAAATCTCAGAGTTGCACATAAGTTTTAGTTTAGTTTATTATCTATCCCACGCATATTAAATACCTTCGTAAATAATTATGGAATCTGAAAATGAATTGGATTGCACTCCACCAAAAATCATAGAGAAAGAAGCCAAAAGTTCTTTCTCTGAAAATGTGATCCTAGCATACAATGATGAATTATCTAAGAGCGTACGACCAAATCCACTATGGTCTCTGTACCCTATGCTGCGCACTACTTTATACATTAATCATAAAATCATAACGTAGATATCTCAAAATATCTTAAGGTCAAAGCTTTTTAAAAAGACAAAATGACGGTTATAAACCAAAAAAATCAATGATCTTGACAACCGAGCGGATAAATCAGTTTATTACAATAGCTCCTGATGATCAATTTCTATTTAAGGTGAGATTACAGCAAATTATATTACTAATAGAATTATGTTAACTTACAGGTTGCTTTAATTTTCGGTATATCAGGAGCTTGTCGCAAGCAAGAGTTAATGTAGTTAATGTAGACGACATTGAAGATCTATGTACAGCAGCAATAGTTAAGATTAAAAGTACAAAAAATAAAATAGAAAGAAAATTCAATTTTACGAATGAATTTTATGAAAAATATAAAAAATATGTTAAATTAAGACAAACATGCACCAAGCAAGTGGTGGGTATCAACAAAATATGGTCTGTACCCACCTTAGTAGCAACTTGAGAATGCAGGAGGAGATATTACCATTCTCAAGAGACACGGAGGATGTAAATCCTCTGCTGTTGCTGAGGGGTATACAGATGATTCTCACACCAACAGAATTAACACCGCCACTAAAATTGTCAGCGCTGTACGTAGAATTTCGGAAAACCCTGTTGCTTAATCAGCCATATTAGAAAACATAAATTTAAAACTCTCAACTTATTCGATGAGTACAATAATTACAAGCAACGTCCAAGAAAATATTGAAACGAATCTTTCGACAACACCGTTACAATTTACAAATTATAACAATAACCAATTCACTTTTAATAGTTATGGTTCCAAATCATTCAATTTGTTCCCCAGTTGTATCTAATAAGTACTTATTTATTGTCATTTTTTTCAAATAAACATTAATTATCGTTATTTCTTTATTTCACTATAAAAGTAATTGTAAATTCATGTGCACTTTTTATAGAAACAATATTCAAACATATACTGTTATAAATAAAACGTAAGATTAGTGAGGCAACTCAATATACACGTTCAGATATTATCATATTGTTTAATAAAATAGGTGGTCGTAAGAAAAATATTGTGCATTACTTGCGCGAAAGTGATTTTTCACTCTCGTAATGTCATATACTTTTTGTGCTTGTTTTTTAAATGTATCTAACTTTTCCTGCAGAAAACGCGAGTTTCGGTTTTATCAAATTTCTGTATTTTTTTTATATGATATTATCATGGCTAATACACGGTTGTGTGTAATGGTTGGTAAAGAAGCAAGTTTGCACAAATCATGAATCTTATTTGCAACAATTTTAGTATCTCCGATTCTGCTGGTTGCTTGCTGGCATCTCCCTTTAATTCTGCTTGAACAAAAAAATAGCAACGCATCATATCTTCATAAGTAGGACATCTTACGAACTCCAAATCCTGGGCAGAACCAAATATCAGGTGACCCTCTTTATTTGTCGTTTTAACTTTTGCCATATTAGCACAAAAAATATAAATCAAAATAAAATTCACTCATTCGTTTATGCTAAGAATCAAAGAATAAATGAATATGCTAAGAATCAAAGAATACTTTCTTTTAGAAACTGGATGGCTATGGTGATTTGGTGTCGTACTAGTTAGGATATCCTTTTCATTCCTAGCTGCTGACGTCTTTTAGGGACAATATACGAGAATGTGTTGAATGTCAAAGAGATTGGCAGTGTTGGCTGGGGGGGAAGAGGTCATAAGGTGGCCATGAGTAAGTCGGGTGTCACCAGTACGTAGTCTTCTTGCGACGACCTTCTCGTTTCTCCGTAGATCGGGGATGTCAAACCGTTCAATACTCGGATGTTTTTTTGTTAAGAATGGTGCGGAATGGTTCCAGTGGTTTAGCCATTTCTTCTGTATAAGTTTTTTCATAGTGAATTTTAGGTCTCTAGAAATTTGCAGAATAATAGGTGTAGTGGTGGATGAGGCAGCTTCTTTAGCAAGGTGATCGGCGTTTTCATTACCAGTTATACCAATGTCTGAGGGAATAGTGATAGTTACATCATTAGAAATAAGGGTAGGTGTCGTGGATGTGTTGAGCGATGGGATGATTTGTGAATAAATTGTTGATGGATTGAATAGATGAGAAATAGCAACTTGTTGATGGGGGATTACGCAGATTTTGAAGGCTTGTAAAATGGCGAATAGTTCCCCGGTGTGAACGCCACAAGAGGCTGGGATTTAGTAGGATTCCACGGCTGTTTGCGTAGTGGTAACAGCAGATCCGACACCAGACTCGTTTTATGAGGCGTCAGTGAAGAGGATCCGGTCGTATTTCTTCGAAATTATGATTTCTAAGAAGGATTTCCTTATGAGTTCGTGACTGATTTCTTCTTTGCTGAACATGGTGAATGAGATGTTACATCTTGAGAGTGTTTTGTGTCTAGGATTAGTTATGTGGGATGGGGATAGGGCTGGTTAGGCATAATTGAGTGCCAGGTATTAACTTTTGAAGAAGGAGAGGTATGGTATGTATGCGTGGGTTGGGTGGTGGGTTGCTAAGAATTAGATGTATTCTGGTTATTAAAGAGAAAACTGAACTAGAGGGGTTGGATGAGGTCGTGGCTGCATAAGAAAGGAGATGTTGACGTCTGAGACAGAGTGGAGGTTCATTGGCTTCAAGGCCTAAGCTCTCGGTAGAATCGTTCTGGGTAGGGGTAGTTCTGGAATGGGAGGAAGTGTCAAGAAGATTTTAGTAGGTATCAGTAGTATGTCCAGCTTGTTTGCAGAGGCAACACTCCAATTTATCTGAGGTAACGAAGATCTGGAAAGCAGTATTTTCGAAACGTATTAAAACAGAGGTTTCTATTTCAAAGTTATCTTTGTCTGGTATGACATAGACGGACCGACGAAAGCTTAGGATATGGGAATAATCTTCTTCAGGTGAGCTAGTATGGATATTAGTAATGGAGGATGCAAGTTAAAGTCCGAGATCGTTTTTTAGAACCTGTTCGATGAGTTGATTAGGAATTGAGGGTTAGATATTAGTAATATTTTAGAAAGGCTGATAAGTCTGCGTATGGGGATGATTTCTTCTTTAATGGCAACTGAAGATTGGTTCTTAAGGAGGTTATCAACGACTAAAATAGAAGCGATATAGATACAAATACGTTGGTTAGATATACGGGAAGCGTGGGTGATTCCTTTTGGTGTCACAATTTCACAGATTGCCATGATGTAATCAAAGAGAACTGTATCCGGAAGTGCATTTATTATGATAACTTGATTGCTACTAGGATATATTATAGGTGCCAAAGTTGATTTTCTTGAATTTGATTTAGTAACAGCAGCAAAACTTCGTGAAGTGGGTTGAATTAACATGTTAAAATATTTTGGATGCCAAAATATTTAATAAACTATATAGACCAAGCAACTGGTCTATAGAAGAATTAATTCTAAGTATCAAATATGTAAATAGACACATACCAATATGTGCCAGCAAATATTTGACACAAAAAAACTAATTACTTGTGTTGATAACGTTAATGAGCACTCGAACGAAAATAATACCTTCACGTTCGGAAGCCACACGTGGAATAAATTATTATTAATAACTAAAAACAAAGAAAATATTGCGCATCCAGTTACCAGATAAGCTACTGCTTGTTGTTCTACGATTGCGCAGTGGAGAGGCAGAAGGTAGGTGGTCAGTTATAGGATTCTGCACTACTTATCTAATAAAATAAACATTATTTTCGACCGCGGGGCGCGGTTAAACATAATTAAATTTAAAAAATCAGCAAGCTTTTTGACACATCACACAACTTTTTTCACTATGTCAAGTCAGATTTCTAAAAATAGTATATTGTTTAACGAGTGACGAAAGTAACATTTTCTGCAAACAAGAGGTACAGTTTGTTCGTAATGTTCTCAAGTTGCAGAAAATGCTTTACGACGAGTAAAACAATATAATGTTTCTATAACCATGGCTTCTACATAGAACGAACAAGAAACTTGAAAGAGCTGAATTATCGTTAAAGTGATCTCGACGAAATCTGTGATTTAGGGGTAAACTCCATTTTACCATGCTTGTTTTGACATCTACATTTATATTATAATTGAACTTTTCAAACCTTTGTGCTTATTATTGTTTGTATCACATTAATGTGGCCGGTTTAAAGCGTCGCATAACAAACAAAACAGCACCATCCGAGAGCGCAGCTACTCTTGATGCGACGTGCTGCAATTTCGTGATAATTGTTATAACTGAATTTTGCATTTATTAAATTATCGGCTCCAACCATTTATTTTCATCACTAGAGAAGAAAGTTAACGTTATGGGATATTCTATCACTGGTGTCGGAACTGGCGTTTTCTGTTGTAGTAAAATTTCGGCTGGAGTAAGACATGACATTCAGGGCCGAGCCGTGCCAGAGGCGTATGGCACCCGGGCGACCTAACACGGGGCGGCAAAAGGCAAAATATCTCTAAAAAAAATAAGAGAATCCCAACATGCAAAAAATATTTAGTCGCAAAGCGCAAGTGCCTTTCTTTGAAAGCGGAATTTTTCCGAAATATTGTTTTCTTATTATTACAACAATACCAAAATAGTGCGTTGAGCGTTCGGGCGGCGTAAAAAAGATAATAATAAACAATAAGCCGCTTGCCGCAAAAACGACAGAATATATTAATAGATTACTTGAATAAAGTGATCGCGGCTCGCAGCTTTTCTTTTGGCTTTTTTATTTTTCTAATGCCGTGTTTTCGTGTTTATCTAAGTTTGCGTAGCCTTTTTTTAACTTTTTTAATTTAAGTTGATTAGTTGAAAACCAAAGAGCAAAGAGTAAAGATTGCGATATTATGAATTAGAGAACGAGATCAGTGTCTATTTGATTTATTTTTATTTAGTGATTGTGAACGGACTGAACGGTAGGTTTTAATTATTTTATATTATAGCCTGTTTCTTATTGACTGACAGCACGGGAAAAGGTCACAGATGCTAGTCAGGTAGTAAAGCATATGCGTCACAGTTCATCTAAGGAATTTATTTACTATTTAATTTTATAACCGATCTGATATATAAAGGTAATATAAATGTAAATTCGGTTAGTTAAAACAACTAACTGACCTTCATACATTTGTAGAGTACATACAGTTAAAACAATAAATTATTTTTGAAATAATCTTGTAATGCAACTATTCTGACTGAATATTTCATTAATTATCTTGAGAATTTGAAGCATGTCAATTCTTGGGAGACATATTAACAAATCATTTATCAATTCATTCTCCAGATAATTACTTTCTGATTTTTGAAATGTTGATAAAAACATTTCCAAGAAACATTACAGTAGGGTCCTACTAGGGATTGTCCCAATGACTACTTAGAAATTTTGCAGGTATGTACGGTGAAACTTGGTCTCGCTCAAATTTGTATAATTTGTTTTGCTTAGAGTCGCTTATGTTCCATAAGTGTTAACTGTGTTGTGAAAATGTCTTCAAGTTTTACCCCAGTAAAGTGTAAGAGCGTGATTAGCTTACAAACGAAGACTGTAGTGTTGAATGTGCATGATGCTGTTGTACATCAAATGCCGGCTGCTACTGTTAGAAATATAATTTCGACATGTTCCAATATGACAGGAGTTAGTTAATCTACTATTTACAGGCATCTAAGAGAGAGGAAAAATGGAAATATATCTCCACCTAAAAAGTCAACTGGAAGAAAACCATTTGACCTTGATGAGCATATGCAAAATACAATAAGATGAAAAGTACATGAATTATATTTTAAAAAAAGAGATCCCAACCCTTGACAGAATTCTAAGAATGGTGAAGGAGGACGAGCATTTGCCTGACATAGGGCGAAAAACTTTGTGGAAAATATTACACAAATTAAATTTTACTTGGGAGAAGCTAAGTCGCAAATCAGTGCTAATCGACGACGAAGAAATAATATGTTGGAGACGCCAGTATTTACGAGATATTCGAAAATACAGACAGGAGGGAAGACAAATCTATTATTTAGATGAGACATGGCTCAATGAAGGACATTCAGTGAAAAAATATGGCAGGACAAAAGTATTCAAACCAGTCGACAAGCTTTCATAGAAGGTTTATCTACTGGACTGAAAACTCCTATCAGTAAAGGTCGCCGACTAATAATAACGCATATTGGATGCAATCAAGGGTTCGTCGAAGGTGGTTTACTGGGGTTTCAGTCAACATCAACCAAAGACTATCATGAAGAAATGACTGCAGATGTATTTTACACAAATGGTCGAATTAATTCCAAATAACGCTGTAATCGTTATGGACAATGCCACTTATCATTCGCGATTAACAGAAAATCTTCCATCTACCTCTTGGAGAAAAGCTGATATTAGAAGCTGGTTAATCGTAAAAGATATACCATTTGAAGATGATATGTTGAAAAAATAACTTTTAAATGTTACTTCAGATCACAAGCTACAATTTAAAAAGTTTGTTATTGATGAAATAGCCAACAATCGTGGGATAACAGTGCTTCGTTTGCCGCCATACCATTGTGTATTAAATGCGATAGATTTAATATGTGCCCAAATGAAAGGTTATGTAGCTAGACATAATAAAACATTTAAAATGAAAGATGTACAATGAAGTACTCATTGACAACAATAACTGAAAAGAACTGGAGAGATGCTGTGAATCATGTAATTAAAGAGGAAGATAAAATGTGGGTTTTAGATAACATCATAGAACAAACTATAGAACCGATAGTGATCTCTCTCGACGAGTCTTCGGATGATTCTTGTATGGCCAGCGAAGAGGATGATACTATAGATTGAATTTTATATTTCCTATAAATGGTATGTTTACTTTACTTAATATACATTAATTCATTGTCAATAAATTTGAATTATGAGAATTAAACTATATTTTCTTTAATTAATTTAATTTAATAAAAATGAAAATGTAGCTTGTTAATAGGCCTAAACGAATGAATTTCATTTCAACTGTAATGTTGACCGAATCTAATTAAATAAGCAAAATGAACTAATATTGTAATCTCCGCCACTGCCGCACTGTTTATCCTTTCGCTGGCATTGTTCAGTTTTATTACCATATTGTATTTTGAGCTGAAACAGAGATGTACAGATAACCAATACAGACACCTACTTGTTTTGCATTAGAATTTTAGTATTTACTTGTAAAATTCTTAGGATCACTCTGTAAGAGACAATTTTCTATTTGAATATTTAATGAGGCTACTGTGCTGTCAGACATTGAGAAATAGACTATAGTTCAATTCTCGTGCATTTTTTTAATGAAAAAAATAATGTTTTAAATTTTTGCCAAAATTTTTAATCATAGTTTAATTATTTAGATGTCTGATGGTCGAAAGAGACTTTCTGGTTCACAATACCGAAAAAGAAAGTTAGAAAAAGAGGAAGACAAAAAATGATTAGCTAGATCATTAAAAAAGTTTTTTGTGTCCACGAGCAATAAAGAACCACAACCTTCATGTAGCCAAGACCCAAATGTTCAATATTTTGAGTCAAACGAGGACAAAGAAGAACGACTGGAAAAATTGCAATAAAATAAATCGTACGCCGAAGCGCCCGAAGTAGAGGAAAAGGACAAGCTGGATCAGGCTACAACGAACACGCCCACGCCAGCAAATACACAAACCGAAGTTAGTGAAGATATTCTTAAGGTAAATAAGGAATTATTAAATGATCCAGCCTGTTGGCCGCAGGTATTAACAGATAATATTAAAATATCAATTTTAGATTTAGGACCAGTACAGCTAAAAAATATTGTATATCCAGTAAATGATTCAAATAGATCTTTTAGCGCCACCTATTTCGAAAAAAAATTAACTAATAATGAAAAAGTTCCTAGAACCAGGCTTGTTTATTTAAAATCCAGAAATTCAGTATACTGTTTTTGTTGTAAATTATTTGAAGTATCTGTTAATAGTTTTAACGATGATGTCTACAGTGACTGGCAACATTTGCCTCGGAATTTAGAAAGACATGAAACAAGTAAGGGGCATTTTTGAGAGTGTTAGAAAATGGGTTGATTTGAAGAAATCAATTGAGAAAGGCTTTACTGTCGACGCTTTTAATCAAAATTTAATTCAAATGGAAGATAAAAGATGGACTTGTATTTTAGAAAGAATTATATCTGTCATAGAGTTTTTAGCAGGACAAAATTTATCTTTTAGGGGCAACACTCAAACACTTTTCGAAAAAGGTAACGGCACTTTTTTGAAACTTATTGAGACAAATGCAAAATTTGATAACGTAATGGCCGAACATATTCATAAGTTTCAAAAAGATAGCAAAAAAATGCCACACTATTTGGGCGATAAAATACAAAATGAATTAATTTTCCTAATAGGAGAAAGAGTAAAGAGAACTATTATTGAAACCTTAAAATATTGCAAATAATTTTATATTATATACAGTATCCGCCAAAATAAACAGTACCGAAAATAAAAATAAAAATTAATTTTTAATTTCTGTAATGTAAGTGTTCAAAATGTTCACCATTTCGACACAAACAAGCTTCATATCGATTTTGTAAGTCAATAAACATATTTATAAAAAGTGGTTGATGAAACTGCCGAAACATATTTTGTATTCTTTCCCGTAGTTCGGCAATATTCGCCGGCGGATTTTCCGAGTGAAATATTTTGTCCTTCATTATGCCCCAAACGTATGCGTCAGGTGGCGTCAGATCAGGTGAATGAGGATATTCGAAGTCTGTTCCCCGAGAAATTATTCTATTATCGAAATGCTGACGGAGTAAGTCTAAGGTGCGCACAGCTGTATGGCTCGTTGTACCATCTTGTTGGAACCATTGTGTGCGAAACTGTAGATTTCGTGCACCGCAAAAGTTATTTAGATCTCTCACAAAAGGTATAATAATTTTCACTCTATAACGCTCTTGGTTGACAGTAAGTGGATTCTGATTATCATCTTCAACGAAATAAGGACCAATCATTCCATGACCAGATACCGCGCACCAAACAGTAACTCGAAGACTGTGGAGTGGTTTCTCTACAATGACATCAGGACGTTCAAATCCAAGGAATCTGGTTGTTTGTCGATTAATATAGCCGCTAAGATGAACGTGACTCTCGTCTGAAAACCATATGTTTTTCAAAAATTCGGGATCTTCGTAAATTAAACTCAACATGCGACCACAGTAAATTTCTCTTGCACGTTTGTCCGCAGCATTTAGTCGTTGTCCAACTTGAATACGGTATGGATAACCACCAATTGATTTCAACATGCGACGTAAAGACGTTTCACTAATGTTGAGTTTACGTGCAGTTCTTACAAGACTTCTTTGATGTGATTGCACAACTTGGTTAAAAACACGTCCTTCATTTTCGTTAGTGCATACTGTTTTTCGACGACCTGAAGAACCTTTACGTTGACACAATACACTACCAGTGCGACGAAATTTTTCAACAACAGCTAACATCACACTTTTACTAGGAGCTGCTTTATTAAATTTTTGTTGATATTTTATTGACACCTGTTCTAAGCTTGGACCATCATTACGACCTTTTCCGTATGAACGAAAATAATGCTCTACCAAAAAAACTTTTTCATCCGTTGTTAGAACCATTTTTAAATCAAATTTAACTGCAGCGTACTATTAATATATCAACTATAATGACAATTAAGTCAAATATGACAAATCCATATTACATAAACAACTCCACAGCACTCTCTGTTTCGGTACTGTTTATTTTGGCGTATACCGTATATTATATTATTCTTGATTGTACACCTGACACTAGCCACCGAGAACACAAAACGATTATTGTTAGATTCGTTTTCATTAATGACAATTCAAAAAGTATAGAAATTCGACATTTTTTAGGATTTTGCTCAGTTACAAATACTACTGGCCAGGTATTATCTGATTTTTTATTGAATTATTTAAAAGATATGGATATTGATATTGCTGATAGAGGTCAGGGTTATGATAACGGTGCCAATACACAATGGTCTACAAAAAAATTTTTGTGGCACATAGCCCTTAATTTAGTCGTTATTGATGCGGCAAAAAGCTCTCTTGAAGTAACAAAATTTGTTAACATTATTCAGGAAATATATGTCTTTTTTTCGGCCTTAACCTATCGATGGCATATTCTTATGAAAGAACTTCCTAAGCTAACAGTTAAGCCGCTATCTGATACTCGATGGGAGAGTCTAATTGATGCTATTATAACCCTTAGATTTGAATTAGAAAAAGTGTATGATGCTTTGTTTGCCCTCTATAGTGATGATTCTAGAGATAATGACACAAAAAACTTGCAATGTCCCTAAATAATAAAAAAAAATCTTTTAAATTTATATGTTCCTTAGTTGCCTGGTACAATATTTTGGCAAAAATAAACGTAGTAAGTAAGATAACGCAAAAGTCTAGCGTTATTTTGCCAGAAGCTCTGCGAATGTTGAAAGAAATTAAAATATTTTTAACCGAAATTAGATCTGAAAATGGTTTTATAGACATGCTTAATGAGGCCAAAAAAATTGCCGAAGAAATAGACTCCCAAAATTTGTTTCCCAGCTGTTCAGTTAGTTAGACCAAGAAAAAAATAATATTTTTTCTAATATGATCATGAAGATAAACCCACTCAATCTCCAGAGCTAAATTTCAAAGTAAATTTTTATTTTTTTATTCTCGATGTTGCAATTTCAAAATTAGATGAAAGATTTAAAGATTTCGAAAAACATAATGACTCTTTTAGCTTTTTAAATAATTTAGGTGCAATAACTAAAAATGAAATAATGGGATACTGTAAGAACTTACAAATTAAATTAACTGATTCAGAAACAGGAAATATCGATATAAGTGCAATTGATCTTTGCAACGAAATTGATATGTCGGCCAAAGAAGTATTAACATATCTCGTCAATAACGATTTAAAAGGAATATTCCCTAATTTATTTGTAGCCTTATGAATATTTTTAACCATGCCGGTCACTGTGGCACATGGGGAGCGATCATTTTCGAAACTAAAACTTATTAAAACCTACTTAAGATCAAGCATGAGCCAATCGAGGCTTACAAATTTAGCAGTAATTAGTATCGAGGAAGATATTTATTCCAGTATAGATGTTACAGATTTAATTAGAGAATTTTCTTTAAAGAAGGCAAGAAAAGTAGATTTTAACATTTAAACCCTTCTAGGAATATATTTTTCTTATTTTTTCGTTTTGTTTTGATTTTTTCTTTTCTTTTACTACCTTAAGAATGTAAATTTTATTTTCATTACGTTTTTATATATTTGTCAATAAATAATGTTGAAAAATGTGTTTTTATTAATTTTCCCAATCTAAAATGTAAACAGTAGGTGCGTCATACATACACCTCAAAATCGGCATTGAATTATCCAATTACTCCTATCTCCAATAAGATCTAGACACATTTGCTAGATAGAGACGATTTTTAGTAATGAATATTTTCCCGGCGTAGGTAGGTACTTTTCTATCCGACTAGAATAGAAATTTACCTCATATCTCGCATCACTAATCAAATTTCGACTAGGTGCGCTAATAGGGCGGCATATTTTGTTCTTGCACCCGGGCGGCGGATACCCTAGGCTCGACCCTGGTGACGTTGATTTTTAAATAGTAATAGAAAAAATAAATTTTCAACAAAAACTTTTTTTGTAAAGCTATCTAGATCTAGATATTAAAACGTGTGCATATCTTAATAACAGAATGTAAGATAGTTTTTCTAACGCTTAACTACTCAAAAAACATATTTTATACGTACCTGTTTTCTAAAACCGGTTTTTGCCAATTGTAAATGGCTTCTTCCCATGAAGGATAGTTTTCAAATGCATAAGATATTATTTTCAGAATGGCATTTTCTTTTCCAAAATACTTCGTATAAAACCTCGAGTAATTTTTTTGATTTATTGGGAAATTAATCGTAGGTATATCCCAAACAAGACTCATTTCAACTTCTTGAGATTCGCTAGGGCCAATACGTATTTTGGCGGCTATTCCACATGCCATTTCACCATATACGTTTTCTGTCAATAAATAAAAATGAATAGTGAAATGGAGATAAAAGTGAATAGTGAAATGGAGATAAAAGTGAATGAAAATGATTTTTTGCAGTAACAATAATAAACTGACTTCTATATTATTCTATATTACTTGTATGAACTTCTAAGAAGTAGGAATGGAAAACTTTATTGTTTCAACCATAGTATGTTTTACTTTTCCGCCAGACCTATCTAATATGCGAGAAAAGTATTGGTTTACCCCAAAAAAAATTGGTATTTTGAAAAAAAATTTTGAGTTATTTTCACGTTTTTCATCAACAACTCGAAAAAATGGTTTTTAGACAAAAAATCCTGTGTGTATGTCGTCGGCCACTTTTCATTACATGTCGTGTACGATACAGCCTCCGGAATGCAATAAGTCACCAATTTTATGATTGAATATTATTAAGGACATGTCACAGATGAACCCTATTGATTTTCTGCTCACCAGAGCCAGTACAACGGGTGCTATGGTACTTGAAGTACGACATTTTGTAATTTTTTGAGAAATTTCAGTTTGTTAGCACGAAACAGCCTACGGAGTTCAACAAGTCACCAATTTTATGATTGAATATTATTCAAGGCATCTCACAGATGAGCCCTATTGATTTTCAGCTCACCAGAGCCAATACAACAGGTACTACAGTACTTTAAGTACGATATTTTAGTCATTTTTGGAGAAGTTTCAGTTTGCTAGCACGATACAGCCTCCGGAGTATATACAAGTGACCAATTTTATGATTGCATATTATTCAGAGCGTCTCAAAGATGAACCCTATTGATATTCAGCTCATATCAAAGCCAGCACAACGGGTGCTATGGTAATTGAAGTACCAAATTTTTGTAATTTTTGGAGAATTTTCAGTTTGTTAGCACGATACAGCTTCCAGAGAGTATACGATTGATCAATTCTATGATTGAATATTGTTCAAGGTGTCTCACAGATGTACCCTATTGATTTTCACTTGACTAGAGCGAGTACAGCATCCTATAAATCCAGATATAATACGTTTTTAGTTATTTTTGGAGAAATTTTGGTTTGTTAGCACGATGCATCCCCCGAAGTGTATACAAGTAACAATTTTATGTTAGAATATTGTTCAGTGCCACAGATGCGGAAAAGTTAGTTTTAATCTTTAAAACCGTTTATTTTATATACTCTCTATTCCTTTATCTTCCCTATTAGTATTTTAAACGAATAATTTAAGACATATTTTTTATTTCTAGAGATTCTAAAGTGTAGTATGAGGATAAAAGCATTTGCTAATATCAAATTCCAAAATATTATAAAGATGTTTATCATGTCTACATCTACGCAAGTAGCTCAAATAACACAAGGGTAATTAAGTGACAATTTTTTAGAAAAATTCGATGTATTCATCTACAAAGTCCCCTCAATACAATCAATAGTTTTTTTCAAACTTTCGATGCCTTACTTATAAAACGATTCGTTTTAGCCGCAGCTAAGGCTTCAGCTGCGCTTTTTCCCTGTTGAAATATTATATTACTTCTTTTACAAAAATGAATCTATTGAAGGATATATGTGTGGTCTAGGCCGTCATCCCCTTTTGGCCATTCTAATAATTGTACGTTTTGAGTGAGTGAGTGCGAAAGAAAATGGTTAGGAAGCAAGTCCATTAGCCACAGAATTTTTCAACGAGTCTACCTATATATTACTGTTTACATTCTTGATGAAATTTACCAGTAGATCTAAAGTATGACAGTTATCTGAGCTTAAAAGGTGAGTGAGGTTTAAAGGTAGGGAGTAGTTGTGTTCAAAAGTGAATGTAGTAAACTGTGTAATTGGTGCATCCAAAGAAAATGTGATTAAGATCAGCATAAGAATTATCATTGCAGGTACAGGATGATGGCTGTATAATAGTCAGCTTAGCAAGATGGGTGGGATATCTTCCATGACTAATCTTCATTCTAAATATACCTGCTGAATAAAATTTCAGAGTTGTATAATCAAAAACATAGTTTGGAGGTGAGAGTAAGGTAGGATAAATTTGAGGATTGAGAAGCATTTCATATCATTTGATGTAACAAATCTATTCCCTAGAGTACCTCCTAAAGAAACTATAACTCTTGTTGATAACTTGCTCACAACCATAATGTTAATCCTATAATTCACTCTGATATCATTAGTTTATTAAAAGAGTGTTTAAATCAAAATTATTTTCATTTCAATGGAGAGGTTCATAGCAGTAAAGATGGTTTGATTACACTAGACAACAATTTTTTTTTTCTTTAGCAACTATATACAATTTTCGTTTCTTTTATTTCTAATAAAATAGTAATAAAACCAAATTAATTCTGACACGTCAGGTTTATTAGAAAAAATTATTGAAAATAAATGAACTATTATTAATTGTACATTAGATAAAGCCGTATGCCTATGTCCTGTTTAAAATGTTTTTCTTTTTACTTTTCTTTTATACTGTTCTGCGGCGCTTTCTGATATCAATGTCCAACAATAATCAGCAAGCATTTCACTGTTCCACTTGCCCTGGTAACGTTTTTCAATAACGAAATGCCTTGATGAAACCTTTCGTCGTGTTCATCACTGACGTCGCCGAGGTTTGGTAGAAACAATTCCCGGTGCGAGCGCACAATGTGTTTTATGGCTCCTGTTACAGCCCAATTTATGGTAACTTCTAAGAAGTTCATCAACAAGTGCTATATAATCGTTAGATTTTGCGTTTCCTAAAAAATTTTGGGTCACACTTTTAAAAGCATTCCAAGCAACACGCTCCAAATCACTTAAGGTTTCTTCAAATAATTGGAGAAGTTCAATTTGGGGTCCTACAAAAATTCCCTCTTTCAGTTTTGCATCTGAGATATTGGGAAATTTTTGTTTTAGGTATTGGAATCCACGGCCATCTTCATCATCAACATAGTTTGGAGGTGAGAGTAAGGTAGGATAAATTTGAGGATTGAGAAGCATTTTCCCAGTGTTTTCGCCAGGATAAATACATTTATTTTTTATTGAGCTAATAGCAACTTTTCCAGTATACACATTACAAAAAACTCCATTCAATACCGAATCTTTTGCTAATCGACCAGCTTTTTCATTACCATATATTCCAATATGTCCCTTAACCCAAATAAATGTCATACTCAAATTCAACAATATTGTTTTGATGTCACATAAAATGAGACATCTCATTCTTTCGAGATGAGTCCCTTTTATAGGACACAAAGCTGATATAGAATCAGATATAATCACACTCCCATACAGCCCCGCAGTATATATACTACATATATCAGGTAATCTGATTCGTAACGTATTGTGAATGTACACAGCACATCCAACTCCATCCCTCCGTCTTAGATCCACCAGTGTATATTATTGTCTTGTCAGAAAAATCTCGTATGGATTTAAACAGGATTGTATAAATGCGGTTAGATTCCGTATAATTAGGGGTTATGACTTTGTGGACTTTAAATATAGCTTGATAAGGAATGTTATATATAGGTAATGATCTGTATATTTTATTGAAGTCATTGGTTTGAATGAAGGCTTCTGCAAGTGGATGTGTGTTTTTAATTCTCCAATTTCGATTTGTAAAATCTTTTGAAATACTATAGACCGAAAAAGTGTGACGTCAAAACATGGCCGCTGACAGTTACTGAGGGAAAACAAATCAATTATTTAACTTATATCTTGTCGTGGCCGTTGTTATATTTTAAAAGTTTATTCGATTTATCATTTGTAAAGTGACACTGCAGTTACTATCAAGTAATTATGCCTTATTGCTTCGCTATATCTACGACATATCCACTGTTTAAACTGTCTCTGCATTTCTTTAACACTTAAATTTCATTACAAAACTGCTCCGCAATGCTCGACAAATTAACAATAGCCATGTTTAAGCATATTACAAACGTAAAATGAACGTAAATAAATATTTGTTTTCCCTCAATAACTGTCAGTGGCTACGTTTATGACGTCATAGCTTTTTCGGTCTATATAAATTATTTATCATGTCAGACCTGAGGGTTTTAAGTTTAATTACGTATTTTTGAGACAATAATTGACGTCTTAAAAATAGAGGTGGTTCGTTACATCCCGCCAATAATACATTCATTGATGTCGACTTCATTGCGCCGACACAGGTTCTAAGGCATTTATATTGAATATGATCTATTTTCAGTAAATTCGAATTACTACTTGATCCATATAAGCATCCATAATCTATAATTGATCTAACGTAAGACCTGTAAAACATTATAGCAATAGCAAGTGCTGCGCGCCATCTGCGGTTTGTGACACATTTTAAGAGATTATACCCTTTCTCACATTTGTTTTTCATATATATGATATGTTTGGACCATAATAATTTAGTATTTAGTATAATACCCAAGTATTTATACTCGTTCACTACCGACAACGCTCGCCCACACGGAGTTAGGCTCTCCGGTGTGCGAAGTCTATGTCTAGTAAAAAAGCTAATTGAGCATTTTTCAGTTGAGAGAGTCATATAAGTTTCTTCAGTCCATTTAACTACAGTTTGCATCATATTTTCCATGGTCTTACGACAATCAGCGTATGTATCCTGGATGGAGTATATACAGATATCATCTGCATTCATACTGAATGCATCTTATGGTATTAGAAAACCATGTATGTAAATCGGCAGAATATACATTAAATAATAAATGACTTAATACAGATCCCTGAGGCAATCCACGATAAACAATTCTGGGACTGTGCAATAGATTTTTATGATCCCTAATGTAAATTGTACGCGAATAATATAATTATGATATATTCTTTGAAGTCCTTTCACTAAAACCAGCCTCTACTATTTTGTTTTTTAGTAAATTGATATCCACACAATCATAAGCACCTTTTATATCAAGAAATAAGCAAACTAAATATCTGTTTTTAGAGAATGTAATTTGAGCATCAGTTACTAAATGAGTTATTGCATCTAATGTGCCGTAGTCCCTTTTAAATCCATACTGTGTGCAGGGTAAATTGAATTTTGTTCCAATTGCCATTCCAGCCTTGTTTTAATCATCCTTTCAAAAGTTTTCGTTATACAGGACATCAGCTATATAGGTTGGTTCATTCTGTGGTTTCAAGATTAGATAAATAGTTACTTGTTTAAGTTGTTCAATGTACTTACCTTTTACCCACCAATCGTTATATATTTGTAGTAAAATTGTTTTCGCAGGTAATTGCATATTTCTAATAATATCATGTTATATTATCATTACCAGGAGCTGTACTTCTTGTGGATTTGATTGCAATTTCCAGTTCTATGACATCAAAAGATTTGTCGACATTGTGATTGCTGTGGTTTTCTGTCGGTTCTTCTATTATATTAGGAACAAAACTTGGGGAAATGCTGTCAAAAATTTGATTTATAAGGCTTTCAGATATTGGTTGTTTTTTCATCGTAGAATTTTTGTTTGATATTTTTCTAACAAATTTTTTCCAGCATTCCTGTTGTTTTTGTTTAAGTAATAGTTTGCTTCTAGCTTGAATATTTTTGAATTGTAGATAATTCTCTAAGTATGCAGTGTTTTTGTACATTTTATAAGCGTTCTTCCGTTTATTTATAATTTGAATACAATCATTGTCCCACCAAAGGGGGTTTGACACTTTTTTAGATCCGCCAGTATGAGATTTCATAGAATTGGATGCTGCTTTATTTATTATTTCAAGAAAAGACTCTAATGAGTTTATATCACATACAATAACATCACCCTGAATCTGCAGTCTTTTGTAGTCGCTAGTATTTTAGGAGTCTAATAAACACAAAGTACAGATATATTAAGGTCATTCAGATGCCCTCTACAAATTTCTATTTTGGAATTGAAATTTTTACGGAGATCTTATTCTGAAAATGATAAGTGGTCTCGGACGAGGATTCCAACACCACCAAATCCGTCAGTCCTGTTAACGTGTAAAAAATTGTACCCGTTTACATAAAATGTTTTATTTGGTGTCTCATTTACAGCAACTAGTTCGAATCTAGTAGTTGAACCAGCTAAATAGTTTAAAAGGTTAGCTTTATTTTTTATTATTGAATTACAATTTCATTGAATCAAGTAAAGAATTTATAATTGTTTTAATTTCGTTTTCTGTTTCTTGAAAAATATCCCAGTCTGGCACAGCTAAATTAAATTTTTTAATAAGATGTTCGAAAATGTAAGGAATTTTCCGTAAAATTTCGATTTCTAGTTTTCCTCTGTATAACTGGAAATCATCCTTATGGGGATTAGGCAAAACAGAATTGTTAGTAGTGGCCTGAGATTTTTTAACTATAAGAGGAGAAATAACTTGCGTTTTTTTAGGAGGTTGGGACTGTGGACGTGGTACCCAATTTTTACCACCTGAAGGGTTCTCACTATCTTTATCGTCATTCAGATGTGGGAAGTTGGTGAGGTTGTTTAATAAATTATACCTATTGTTTGAGGCAGCTTTGGAGTAGCTTGGGTTATTAACCATTGATTCTGCTTCTTTAAATGATATATTTTGTTCAGACATGGTCTTTTTAACCTTTAATTGGTGCTGATATTCGGGACATTCTTTTGAGACAGACTTATGACCGTTTTGTTCGCGATATATACAAAATTCCTCACTTTTAAATTCTACGCCGTCTTTAACATCATGTATTTGTCCACATTTTATACATTTGTAAGTGGTACTTTTGCAATATTTTTTAGTATGCCCATATCGAAGACATTTGTAGCACTGCACTACAGGATAAACAAAAGGTTCTACTACGAACCGAACTAAATCCATTTTGACAGAACTATACCATGGGTCGGAAATAATAGTCAGTGACTAATTTTTAGCATATAGATATCTCAAGAGAGGCAGGGGAAGAGAATAGCAATTCCAGTGGCGGAAACAATTCATGTTTAAATAAATAATGTGTAATAACTATAATGGAATAGTAATAAGTAAACCTAGAGGCAAATATGTACTTTTGCATATTTAACATATTTTATACAAATATTTTGCATGTTTTAAAGATATAGACATATTATTTATAAAAATTTCTTTTTAGACAATAATTTTATATTCAGGTAGGTGTATTGTTTGCAGTTCTAGGTAAACATGGATATTTTCGGAAATATCCATTAATGTTTAGGTAGGTTTTAGGTAATTAATACCCGATTTCACTAACCATTTCCTAAAGTTAGGTAATCCTAAATTAGATTTTGGAATTACCAAATCCAATTTACATTACACCACGTGCTAAGTACATAATACCTAATAGTGATAATATTAGGTATTTCCTATCATTCTTAGGTGTTTCTTAGCGCGTGGTGAAACGTAAATAGCTTTTAGCAATTCGAAAATCCTATTTAGGTATTACCTAATTTTAGGAACTGGTTGGTGAAATCGGGCATTAGTCTTACTAACGACAGGAAATTGGTATTTGGGATTATTAGAATTGTAAAAAACATCTTTTTCTGTAAAATGTTTGAAATTTAACGGACAATTTTTTTCAATTATATTTCGTATTTGTTATTTTCTGTTATCAAAATATGAAAGGAATCTATGAGTTTCGAAAGATTTAATAACATGAAAAACATATTAAAAGCAGAAGGATGTATTTAGTTTAAAACCGTAAACAGACTGAATTATATGTTTCTATAAATGTTAGATACTCTCTTAAAAGTCCCGCAAGCACGTCTACGAACAACGAAAATGCAGGGAATTAAATGAATTCATCCTTCAGTGTTGCAAGCTCCGCGCGGCCATCGATATAGATCAATACAATTACCGACGTCGAACACTAACTTTTGTTGATTAAAGAATGTGCTTCAAATACTCCTATGATCTATTGCACGGGTCGAAATAAATTTGGCAATTATTTTAAATAAGTTTCCTGTAGATTCCCTTAGAGAGAACGTCTATAAGATACACCTTCCAAATCAAATCAAATGAAATAAAGTTTTTCAGTAACTTTAATAAGTATTTGATTATTTAGCAATCCCATTTCCAATATTCCTCTTATTGAAATCTGCGAGAAGGCAGAAGGGACTAGATCAGGTGAATATGGAGGATGTGACAGCAATTCGATTAGTAAATCGTTCAACGACAAAAATTAAATTACATCTTGCTTAACAAACGTAACGGTGGTAGAACTTATTATCAATTCACGATAAAACTAATGTTAGATTATAACCTTGTACTAAATAATCAGTTTTATTCAGTACGCTTCTTTATTTTTTCGCTAAGGTATAAATACTTACTAACCCGTAATTGAACCAATGGCTTTATCAAATTCTCCGTTATCTTTGAGTTGTTTCCATACATCAAAACCATTGGATTTTGGATTGAAATACAAACACTTCGTAACTGACAAATCATCACGAGATTTTGCGGCAAGTGCATATGCACATGGCATTTTGTCAAGTTTGTGGTATAATATAACTCCTTCAGAATTATGATAAGAGAAGGTTTTTGAACTACATGCAGCTACAATATATAAAAAAATTGAATAACCCTATGAGCAGAAACAAACAATATTATGTTTAAATATTACATATAATAATTTATTAACATGCATACTTTTAGAGTATTGGCAGTTTTTCTAATAAGAATTTGTATGTAGTTTAGTTACTTCTTTAATGTAATATGTTTTTTACTTTTCAATCTTTGGAATAATAATTTTAATTTAACAATTAAATGCATAAACTGTATATAAAATTGGTTAATTTTAAGTATTTCTTAATAAATTATTATTTTAATTATTATTTTATTTCAAACTCGAAAATATAATGAAATGTTTAATGCAACACATTTTGTTTTATTTTTGAATTTACATCTTACTAGATACCGTATTTGAACCATTGTGCATGCCTTTGAATTACTTTAATAATATCTTAAATATCAAAATTATTGTGGACAATAATACATATAAAAAGTGTTACCATTTGTATCTTCTTTACTTCCAGTTCCATTTTTGAATGTAAAGGCAATGGTCACCGTTTTGTAACTAGCAGAAGTATTTTCTATATTCCATACAAATACAGCACAAGGTAAGGCGCTATTCTAAAAAGCAAAAAATAAACAATGAAAAAATACGATGAAATAAAACAATTTGATTGTTTAAAACTTCATTATATTTGAACTAATGTTTAACTTAAACTAGTGACACGTTTCGCTAACACAGTAGCTTAAAACCCAACAATTTTATACATAAAATTAGCAGTAGCTAATGTTAAATCAACAATTAATGATAAAGAAAAATATAAATGATTTTTACCCAATCCACAACACCCTGAACTTTATTCATTAATTAAACTCCATAAAGTGTTCATTCAAACCTCACTTTTCAGTTAAAAACTCAACGGAATTAATTAATAATATTCAAGATATAAAACTACCTCATAATTCTAAATTCATATCATTTGATGTAACAAATCTATTCCCTAGAGTACCTCCTAAAGAAACTATAACTCTTGTTGATAACTTGCTCACAACCATAATGTTAATCCTATAATTCACTCTGATATCATTAGTTTATTAAAAGAGTGTTTAAATCAAAATTATTTTCATTTCAATGGAGAGGTTCATAGCAGTAAAGATGGTTTGATTACACTAGACAACAAATTTTTTTTTTCTTTAGCAACTATATACAATTTTCGTTTCTTTTATAATTCTAATAAAATAGTAATAAAACCAAATTAATTCTGACACGTCAGGTTTATTAGAAAAAATTATTGAAAATAAATGAACTATTATTAATTGTACACTAGATAAAGCCGTATGCCTATGTCCTGTTTAAAATGTTTTTCTTTTTACTTTTCTTTTATACTGTTCTGCGGCGCTTTCTGATATCAATGTCCAACAATAATCAGCAAGCATTTCACTGTTCCACTTGCCCTGGTAACGTTTTTCAATAACGACCTTTCGTCGTGTTCATCACTGACGTCGCCGAGGTTTGGTAGAAACAATTCCCGGTGCGAGCGCACAACGTGTTTTATGGCTCCTGTTACAGCCCAATTTATGGTAACTTCTAAGAAGTTCATCAACAAGTGCAATATAATCGTTAGATTTTGCGTTTCCTAAAAAATTTTGGGTCACACTTTTAAAAGCATTCCAAGCAACACGCTCCAAATCACTTAAGGTTTCTTCAAATAATTGGAGAAGTTCAATTTGGGGTCCTACAAAAATTCCCTCTTTCAGTTTTGCATCTGAGATATTGGGAAATTTTTGTTTTAGGTATTGGAATCCACGGCCATCTTCATCCATTGCTTTGACGAAATTTTTCATCAAACCTAATTTTATGTGTAATGGCGGTAAAAATATTTTATCAGGTTCCACTAGTGATTTATGAGGTATATTATATTCTTTTGTCCAGGAATATACTGAACCCTGACTGGTCAGTTTTTAACAATGTAGTGGGAATTTCTTGCTCGACTGTCCCACTCACAAAGAAAACAGCAGTGCTTTGTATACCCTAGTTGTAAACCGAGTAGAATTGCTACAACTTTGAGGTCTGCGCTGATATACCATTTGTACAATTTGTAATTAATTCTGTCCAGAAGATGAGTCATATTTTCATACGTTTCTTTCATGTGGATTGCGTGGCCAACGGGGATGGATGGATAAATGTTTCCTATGTGAAGTAGCACTGCTTTCAGACTCAATTTCGAAGCATCGATAAAAAGACGCCATTCTTCAGGATGGTGTTGGTGACCTAAGGCCAGCATCAAATCGTCTATATTACTGTAGCATGAAAGACCCTCGTCGTTTGAAAAATACTGCGATAGTTCTTTCTGACGATTACAATATACTGAAATGTGTGTGCCTGGAGAACAGTTTCCATCCTTGGAGTCTAGATCCTAGTATTTCTGCTTTAGTTTTTGACAAATTCAAATCTCGAATAAGATCATTTAATTCTAACTGATTTATTAGGTGTTGTCCGTCCTCTTGAGATGGCAAATATTCATCTTCGCTGGTCGATAACGCGATAATTGATTCTTCTGATTCTGTACCAGCATATCCTTCACTCGAAACACCTATGGGTCTTAGTATTGGCAAGGCTTTCAAATGAGGTACTGGACGAGTAGCAGAGGAAATACTAGCATAACTAATATTTTTCTTATTTGTGTTGGAAAACCCAAAAGTTTTCGTGCAGCACAAGTAGCAATCGGTCGAATGGTCAGTGAATTCACGCTAAATCATAGGTCTTGCAAATGGCATAGCGATGTTCTTACCGTTTGACCAGCCTCTCAGAGTTACAGCACAGCATGCACAGCAGATGCTGGGAGCTCATGTCTTGTCTTGGTGTGAAAATATGTTTTCTATTAAAGGTGTAATATTCCGCTTATGCCGGTGGGTAGTGAATTCTCCACATATATAACAGAAGCTGTTTGGATTATTTACACACGTACGGGACATTATGAAATAAAAGGACGTTCAGCTATTACAAACTGACTTACATGAATCAAAAAAGCCATACGTAGCTCTTTATATACCCACATAGCCAGAAATCTACCAATTCTTAATTTGATTGGTTCCAGACGTGGGAAACATGCAAGGACACCTATTCGTCTTTGGCATAAGAGACGAGGAAATGAGAGTCCTAGAAAAACGATTAATGAGGATGAGCTACGCGTTCACCTCATTGATTGTTAAAACAAAGAAACTCGACCCGGAACGGAGGAGATCGAGCACGGATCCCCCTCTCCCATCCGAGGAACACCAAGAAACCGTTGCTTTTGCGGAGACTGTCGAACCATCCTCCAAGATGGCGACCGACAGTCTCCTGGCAGAACTAACAGCTCTAAGCCAGGATACAGGCGACGTCATCCCACCTCCAAGTGAGGAAGTCGAGATGGCCTAAAATAAATTGAAACCTATCTCACCATAATCAAGCAGAGATGGATAGTGGAAAGGTAAGATTTATTCAATGTAATCTTCAACGCAAAAAGGTGGCTTCGGCAACACTGTGCCGCCTCCTGGATGTGATGCAGGACACAATAGCACTTATCCAAGAACCCTGGATAATACAAACCAAAATCATAGGTCCAAAAGGTTTAATTTTCAGCTTCCCAAGCAATCAGCAACCTAGGACGGCCATATACGTCCCTAGAAATTTTAAGACCTACCCACTGACGCATTTTTCGTCCTCCGACCTAAAAATAGTGAAGGATGAATATGCACAGAAAGGTCAAAAGAAAGTGTTAATACTGGCATCCGCATACCTCCCCTCAGACACAGCTAAACCACCACCAATTGGAGGACCTTGTGGAACACTGTCTCACCTAGAAGCTTGAATTGGTAAAAGGCTGCGATTCAAACTTTCACCAGCTGGGGCAGCAAAGATATTAACACTAGAGGTAAGTATTTTTATGATTACATAACTAACAAGAATCTCTGTCTTCTAAATAGAGGTACTGAACCAACTTTTATTAACTCTCGTAGTCAAATGCGAATAGATATTACCCTATCTACTATAAACACTTCGAATATAATCTCCGGCTGGCATGTATCCGACGATATTTCAATGTCGGACCCCCGCTGGATAAAATTCGAAATAAAACTGGCGCTCACAACCTCTACAATGACTCGCGACCCCAAGAAAACGGACAGGACAAAATATGTCCACTGTTTGAAAGGGGACCTGCGAGGAGTCGGGGATGTGTTGCCTAACAATAAAGGAGATTTGGAAAATTATTCTGAAACCATTTAAAATTCCATAATTAATGCCTATCTTGTCCACTCAGGCGGGTCGATTTTGATGGAGCCTCCACTCCGTGGTGGTGCCATGAGATTGACCAGCTCAGGGGGACGGCGAGGAAATCTTTTAATAAGGCTAAAAGAACCAGACTTGAAGAGGATTGGAACTCATACAAGTCTCACCTCAACGAGTATAAAAAAGTCATTAGACAAAAACAAAGAGACGCATGGAGAATCTCTTGCGAGGAAATCGAGGATTTCCCCCAAGCAGCTAGACTCCAAAAAGCCCTCTCAAAAAATCCCCACCGTCATATCGGTATACTAACCATAGAGGATGGAACAAAAACTGCCAACCTAAAGGAAAGCCTTCAACTATTAATGTCAACTCACTTCCCTGACTCCAGAACCACAAATACGACAGCCTGGGAGGATGAGGAGTACCCGACGGACGATGACTGGCGTATATCACGACAGATCATCGACGCGGACAGACTGAGGTGGGCCATCTCAGGCTGCTCCCCCTTTAAATCCCCAGGAACGGGCGGCATTTATTCAGCCCTACTTCAGTGGTGCCTGGATGACCTAATGCCGCACCTGGTAGGAATCTTCAGATCCTCACTGGCACTGAGGTATATTCCAAAATGTTGAAGAGATGCTAAAGTCGTGTTCTTGCCAAAACCAGGAAGAATGAACCATTTCATTCCAAAAGCATATCGACCCATTAGCCTCACATCGTTTCCAATGAAGACGTTGGAGAGGCTGTGCGAACGATATATAAGAGATGTAGTCATAACACAAAATCCACTACATCCAAATCAACATGCATACACTCCAGGGAAATCCACCGATTCGGCTGTTCATCTCGTAGCGGGCCGCATCGAAAGATCATTAGAAAAAAAGGAGTCCACCCTCGGTGTATTCATAGACATAGAAGGTGCATTAGATAGAACCACTTTTCCTAAAATAACAAATGCACTTTCCAACAAGAATATCCCCCATAAATGGCTGGATATATAACATGCTCTCAAAAAGAGCTATAAAAATCAGTGTAGATGATGTAACCATCAGAGGCTTGGTTGTAAAAGGTTGTCCACAGGGAGGGGTACTCTCGCCACTACTGTTGAACATGGTCTTAGACTCATTGGTCAGCCGCCTCAACGATAGCATACGCAGATGATCTAGTGATTCTGCTAACAGGAAGATTCGAGGAGACCCTCTGCGCTTTAATGCAAGAGGCCCTCAATATCATAGAACAATGGTGCAGAGATCATTCATTGTCAATAAATCCAAAAAAGACGGAGATGGTTCTTTTTACGAAAAAAAAGGAAGCTTGCAAAAAATCAAGCCCCAAAGCTCCTAGATACCAAACTTAATTTCTCTTCAGAGGTGAAATATTTAGGGGTCACCTTCGACGGTAAGTTAACGTGGAACTTTCACTTAGGAAGTAGAGTTGAAAAAGCATATATTTCTTATGAGCAGTGTCGTAGAACCATCGGCCACACCTGGGGAATGTCACCTAGGGTCGCTGCCTGGATCTACACTGCCATCATCAGACCTATGTTAACGTACGGCGCGATTGCCTGGGTAGCTAAAGCAAACCAGCTGACAGTAGTCCGTAAACTGTACCAAATTCAAAGAACATCATGCCTCAACACAACAGGAGGCATGAGAACCACACCAACAAGAGCTATGGAGGTAATCCTCGGTCTCACTTCCCTTGACATATACATCAATGAGGTTGTTTTGATGACCATGACAACGTCTACGCTGATGTAGGATCCGGTAAACTGGGACGTAACTTGTGGCATGAGGCCCTCAGGGAGGTCCCACTGCTGCAGACCAATACGGAAGCTATTCCCCCGCGATATGCCTTCAACAGGCCCTACAAGGTAATCTTTAAAAACAATGCACAAGACCCATTGGAAGAAGGCGCAATCCGCATCTTCACAGATGGGTCTAAATCCAATGTGGACTCAGGATATGGAATTTTTTACAGATCCTGAATCTAAACATAAAATGGGCAATGGGCTGCAATGCAAGTTTTGCGAAAGTTTACCAAAAGGCACACCACAGGTAATAATATTATATCCTTACGGATAGTAGACAAACACTATTATCCCTGAACAGACCACGCATTACATCAGGCCTAATGCTAGAATGTCACATGGCCTTAATCGAAGCCTGTAACAACACGGTCACTTTAGGCTGGATCAAGGGCCATGATAAATCGAAACCGTATTGCAGACTCACCAGCCAGGAAGGCAGCCTCCCACAAACTCTTGGGACCTGGTACTTTCATTGGTTTATCGGCGTCAGCGACGGCCGACATATTAAAGGAACACTCCCTAAGTTTAAGGGTAGATGGGACGAAACAAAAGGCTGCAGGCTTGCCAAGGAACTGCTATAGTATCCAGACAGCAAAGTAGCCAAAACATACGTGACTATTAACAGGCAGAACCTACGAACAGTCACGGGTATTCTGACTGGTCACTGCCACCTACGAAAACGCCTCCACAGACTGGGTCTGTCTAACACCCCACTTTGTAGAGGATGTGAACAAGAAGATGAGACTGTCAAACACATTCTTTGCGAATGTCAGACACTCTCTCATTTTAGGTTTCATGGATTCGGCGAGCACAGGCTAACATACACCAGTATGAGGGAACTTAACAGGCGACGTTATCGTCTACTTCAGAGAAGTAGGCTGGATGACGAGCTAGAAGGAAGTTTTAAGCCTCAGAAGGATGCACAATGGACCAATTGTGTCCTAAGTGCTGTGGGGTCACCCACCCTTCAAACTTTTACAGATACAGAACACACTTTCGACTCAAATTATGAAATTTTACATATAGAACTTAAATCCTTTAGATTCAATCTTTTAGAAGCTCTTTAGATAAATAAAAATAAATATTCAGGTAACCTTCTTAACGACCAAATAGATATCAATCACTCACTTTTATTAAACCTTTTTACCTAGAAGATAGTTTAGGAATGTTTGTAGTGAATTAATTTCCAGGTAAATTTTTTCAATACATTTGTTAATTTTCGTAGATTTCTGTATTTATGCATTGTATATATTAAAACATTTTTTCATTATACCTTCATTCATTTTGAGAAAGCTACTGTGTTTGCGAAACGCGTCATAAGTTCAAATATAATGAAGTTTTAATCAATTTAAATTGTTTTATTTCATCGTTCAGTATGGATCTTCATCGAGTAAAAGCCTCATCTATTCAAATACAAAAATAGTTCAATTTCTGATAATGAATGAAACAAATGTGATTGATACTTTTTTGAAGGATGCCTCTTGTATGTTGCAGTTACTACCGCCCTTCACGTGTCCTATGTGATTTCTATTATTTTATAAATTCTTACACAATTAAACGTTACAGGTCATATCATAGTGTGCATCTTAGCATACGATTTCTTTATGTTTATTTCCACTTGATTTACAAATAAAAAAATCGATTGCATTTAGTGTTCTGACGTTTGGGCTCAACCAGGTCCACTTTTTATTAATTTTTTTCTCAAAAAACGTATTCAATGAATGTATGTCATTCCGGGGCTCGTACTTTTGTCATAAATAGTCTATACGTGTTTAGAAGAATTGTAAAATTACGTACTTTATAGTCATGGGGTATCACAGGGCTAATTTGTCTGCAAGTAAGTTTTATGCCATATTTAGACAAATCATACTCTGTCCATGCTCTTGGATATAAACCGGTATATGTACAATTGCTGGCATCTAACTGACTTTCCCAACTAGAGAGACTGGATTTCCTAGAATGAGCATGAATGAGGTTAAATTCCAACAAGATTAATATGAAGGTTGAACTAGTTGCAATATTATATTCGAATCATCTATAAATTTAATGAAAAAAATATGCATATCTGTATTTTTGGATATTCGGTAAATAAATGCTTTACACTATTAAATATCCATTTATACATGGCTACTTATAATGAAAAAACAAATATTTATTATCACAATTGGTTTTATTGTTTTTAAAAATATTTTGAATGAAGATCAATACACTGAAATTTCTACTTGCACCTCTGCTAGTTTGAAAATAACAGTTTTTGAAACTAGAGTTTGACCGTTTTCCGAGGAAAAAACAAATACTCTCCTGGCTATATGCATCAATATTGAATTACACTTCTCAAAGAACTAACTGAATCGACCAGTGCTATTTAGTTATATTGTAGCAATAACCGCACAAGTTGGGATAGGTTGAAGTTATTTTAAACTCCAACCTATCCCAACTTATAGAAGAACCCACCAGATTTAGAATCAACAACCAACCCTCTACTCTGGACCTTATTCTTACCAATTATGACAATCTAACAACTCCCGAAATTAGTTCCCCAATAGGTAAATCTGATCACGCAGTCATAACAACTCACATTCAGTTTAATGTAAACTCCTCTCCAAGTTTGAGTAAAAGCTGTTAGACTACACAATTTCTTGTACAAGATTTGTTTCAATTTCTTGAACGCTAGTATCATACAGCAAATTGTTTCAAAAACGTAGATTGAACCGAAAATTGTGTCGGAAAATATAACATGTTCTATTTCTACACAATTTCTAGGCCAAGGGCATGCGCAGTTGGAATATATTATAACACCCTGTAACCTAACATAGTTGATTGTTTACAGTTTCAACTTTTATGTGTTAGTTTCATTTATAACAATAAATTAATCAATAATTCACACACTAAACGGATCAACCAAAGCCCAAAATTTTTAGGTTGTTTTATGTTTGACATTTCACTAGGATCATAGAACATTACATTCAGCCTTTAACATAGACGATTCGGATTTTAACGCGAGAAAAACGATGTACTGCGTAGAATCACGAACTATTTCTTGAACAATATATTGTACAGTATAATACAGAATAAATTTACTGCCAAACAATTTGTGGTTCTAGATCTTGTACAAGAAATTGAACCAAATCTTGAACAAGAAATTGTGTAGTCTAAAACAGCTGTAACACACTCACTTACAATTATACTGACTTTAACAAAGTTAACGATGACTTATCCCAACTCGATTGGCATTCTGTGTTGAATTTATCTATTCATCCTTCGACAATGTAGAATACCTTCCTTCAAATCACCAGTAAAACAATTAGTGAGAATAGAACCCAACGTAAAATTTCTAAAAATAACCTAAAACCTTGGATAAATAACCAGGCAATACATTTAATCAGCCACAAGCGACATCTCTGGCGAAAATATAAACAAACAAGGCTTACTGTAGATTTCTAATCGGGTCAAAGTACTACTTGATAATCTCAGGCACAACATTGAAGAATCAATTATAACCAGCAGAAACTCAAAAAAAGTTTTTAAATACATACATTCCTCACTATCATTTAAAGTCGCTATTCCTCTGCTTATAAAAGATGACGGTAGCCTTTGCTCGTCAAATAAAGAGACTTCCGAAACACTCTCACAGACATTCTCAAAAGTTGTAACGAACTTCCTAATGACAATATGCCTGACATCATATCCCCCCGTCTCTTCGCCACTCTTGACAATATTCTGTTCACAAATGATAAAATCAAACAGCATTTGCTAAACCTGCATACTAACACCTCAGCTGGCCTGACACTCTACTTTCTTAAAATATGTTCCGACGCTCTCGCTACTCCGCTATGCTTAATAATGCAATCGCCCTTCACAAACAGCTCTCTGCCTTCTAGTTAGAAACTAGCTTCTGTCACCCCCATTTTTAAGAAGGGCAATAAGCTCGATAGCCACAATTGTCACCCCCATTTTTAAGAAGGGCAATAAGCTCGATAGCCACAATTATCGCCCAATAAGTTTATTACCCGTCGTCAGTAAAGTAATGGAATCCAATATTTCCGAGACTATGATGGATTTCCTCCTCAAACAACATATTATTCCAAAACAACAACACGGATTTATTCCAGGGCGGTCAACACTTACCAACTTACTTCAATAATATAGTGTATTTAGATTTTTCCAAGGCTTTCGACCGGGTTCCCAAGCGAAGACTCCTGTACAAGTTAGAACATTTCGGTATTAGAGGAAACTTAAAAAACTATGGATTGAAAACTTTTTGACGGATCGTTTCTACAAGGTTCGAGTTGGTGACTCCTTTTCTCATAAAAGACCAGTTAAAAGTGGAGTTCTGCAGGGCTCGGTTTTGGGCCCACTTTTGTTTACAGTGTACACGAGCGATTTACCGTTTCACGTTTCCAGCAAAATATCGCAATATGCCGACTCAAAAATATAAGACAATCCCATCACAAGTCATCTATCTATTCAAAACGACCTAGTGTCAATACATCAGTGGTCTTCGGAATGGTTACTTCCATTGAACACTGAAAAATGTGTAGTGCTTCACGTCGGTAAAAACAACACACATTTTGATTACTTTATTGACGGTCAAATTCTAATCACAGTGACCTGGGTGTTATCGTGAATAGTGAACTATCGTGGTCCGATCATGTGCCTCAGTATCCAAACGTGCAAATACCAGACTTTATCTTATTAGGAAATCCTTCTCAAAAGTATCCTTTCAGAGCTTCTGCAAATTGTATGCTACTTACGTCAGACCTATCCTTGAATACACCGGCCCAGTCTGGTACCCGGACTTAACTCGTGATAGAACGTTGCTGGAAAGTGTACAGCGGAAGGTTACCAGCGTTGCTTTTGGACCTGTAAGATCTTCATATGAAGAAAGATTATCCATGGCAAATCTTACCACGTTTGAGATGCGTAGGTTACGAGGCGATCTTATTGTAGACTTTCGAATTCTTAAATATAATTGTGGAAATCTAAATACAGTTTTCGCCCTAAATACGGACACGAGACCACGAGGACACCAGTTCAAGTTAAAAAAGGAAAATTTTGCGGTTAGATCCAGGCAAAACTTTTTTCCTCCTACCCCTATAGAAAGTACACACTTTCCTCCCTCAAATCAGGGAGGAAACTCATACTTTTTCTCCCTAGGGAGGAAAAGTACCTTCCTCCCTAGGGAGGAAAGTATTTTTCCTCCCCCTCATTTCAAGTAAGTTGTAAACGATGAAACTTGTGAATTCATTATATTCATATTGTTTCCATAATTTCTAGAACATCCTGAATATCCTGTTTTTTGGTAAAAATCAAACATTAATGTTACTTCAACGTAGTTCTTCAATACAAATTTCAACTTCAGGAATCTTAGATATACGTTTTTTGAGTTCAGAATAAGAAAAGCATAGTATGCTGTGGCTCACTGACAGTAAACACGGCGATTGACTTTTGAGGTGCAAAGTCGTTACATTCATTAAACTTAGTTGAATTTTTGGAAAATGGAGAGCGATTCAAGTGATTTTGAATTTCCATATACACCACCTAATATTAAGGAACAAGCCAACATAGCGTCATTAACCTTACTACCACAAAAATCTAAAGACAGGTATGAAAAACAATATGCACAATATAAGCAATGGGCTGAAGACAACAAGATACATAAATATTCAGAGAATGTTTTACTGGCATATTTTTCACTACAAGGAAAATCATTAAAAGCTTCAACACTTTGGTCTAAATATTCAATGCTACGCACAATGATACAAATGAAGAACAATGTCGATATCAAATATCCAAAGTTGATTGCATTTCTAAAACGTCAAAATGCCGGATACAAACCAAATAAAGCTAAAACTTTTACAAGCCCCCGATGATGTTTTTTTATTAATGAAGGTAAGAAATGAAATCCCATGCAAATAATTTAATTTTTGATATAAAATATTCATAGGTAGTCCTTGTTATTGGAATTTCTGGAGCATGTTGATGTGATGAGCTTATTAAAATGACTATGGATGATATTGAAGAGAAAGACAATCTTTTAGTCATAAATATCCACACTTCAAAAACGTATAAACAACGAACTTTCGTTATCAATACTACCACAGGTAACGGCCCAAATTTTGTTCAAATTGTTGAAAAGTATATCTGTCTACGTCCTAAAACTGAGCATAAACGATTGTTGGTATGCTTTAAAGCAGGCAAATGTATAAATCAAGTGGTTGGCAAAAATAGTATATCCAAAATACCACAAAAAATTGCAGAATATCTCAATCTTCCAAATGCCGAACATTACACGGGGCACAGTTTCAGAAGAACTTCAGCAACTCTGTTAGTAAACGCAGGTGGGGATATTTTAGCTCTAAAACAGCATGGCGGTTGGAAATCAACCAATATCGCAGAAGGTTATGTAGAACAATCTTACACAAAAAAAAGAAAAATTTCTGATCAAATTATGGGAAATAATGTAGAACCTGAACTTGATCAAAATCAGCCAAGCACTTCTAGAAGTTACCACCATTACAATGTGCTAAGCGAAAATATTTCAAATACTAAAGCTCCTGTTCAAACCCTATCTTCTTCCAATGGTGTTCATATAAGTGCTGCTGAAAACTGCACATTCAATATTAACATAAATAATTCTAAAATATAGTTAAACAATACTATGTACTTAATTGTATCACATATATTGATAAATTTGTTTAATAAATAATTCTTGTGTTCTTAATTATATTCGTTACCTATTTGTGTCGTAAATAAATTTTCAAAAAAAGGTGGGTAGGAGGAAAAATCATATGTATCACATGGGAGTAAAGTGCCTTTTCCTCCCTTGGATGTTTACTGCCCTCCGCTTCGCGTCGGGCAGTAAACTACATCCTGCGGGAGGAAAAGTGGCACTTTCCTCCCTAGTAATACAAATAGCTATTACCAAACAGAATTTTCAATATTCGGAATGATTTGGACAGTGAAATTGTCTCAGCAACAAGTGTCAACATATTCAAAAATAGACTAGATCAGTGTAACTTATTTAATAACTTTTAGAGCTTAATCGTAATTTCTTCTTCCTCTTATTTGTTTGTTCACTACTAGTAGGTATTTCTTTTGAAATGTATTTTTTTGGGTATAATAGGAGCCAGCTCCTCTGCCCTCATCAATTTGTAATAATAATAATAATAACTCTTTTTTCAATAGGTAATAATAACAACAATAAGGGATGGGTATTTTATAATGAATAACCCATTTTGCCTTGAATTTGTCCTAATTAGCTTAATAACATATTGTTACCTGTACGTTGAGAGCAAACTCTGGAATGTGGTAACATTTTGTTCATCCTTAATTGTAATGATAAATTGGTTGGCATCGACTGTATTCCATTCATAAATACCTGGACGAAGTTGAAATCGACAAAATTCTCCTTTAAATCCCCTTCCTATTGTACCACCACCTATTCCACCAATAGGCACACCTATTGAATACATAAATACACACATTATTCAAATTAATTTATTACACTTTTTGCTGTTTTAGAAATACAATTACCCAAAACGAATGCAACTAAAGAGAATTTTTTATGGTATTGGATGTCTTGGCCATATAGTCGTTGTTACAATCAATGTCCACATGATGAAGATTCACATAGTATAATTTAAACAACAAAGAACTAAGCAAACCTGTGGGAAACATTGATAAACAACTCTTGTACCGATTAGCTTATTAATGGAACAAAAGAACACCAGTCTAAAAATAACAATTTTCAAACTGATTGATTCTGGGATTAATTTTGGTAGGAACCAACAAATTCCTTGTAGGAGTTGCTAGTCTCATATCAGGCAGCTCCAAAGGTGGCAGATAGTGGAATGCTCGCCATATATGACAGGTACCGGGGAAATAAAATACCGGGCGGATCAAAACGAGAACTGCTGCCTTGTAGTAAGGGAGGCGATCCCAAAGGCGAAGGGAGTAAATCCTGACAGAAAAAACCGGCAGTCTGAGGCCGCAGATGACAGTTCCACCGTAATGATCAAAAGAGGTGGGCTAATATCCTGCTTTTCTTAAATTCAATGTATTAGCGAAACTGCAACAAATGGGATAAACTGGACAGGAAAGACGACACAGACATCTGGCATGAAAATAAGGACTTGTATCAGAGTTTGGAATGTTAGAACAATGACAGATGTTGGCACATTGAGAGTGATAGAAAAATAATTCAATAATTACAAAATTGATATATTGGGGCTGAGTGTAACCTGATGGAATGGTTTTGGAGAGATCAATACTCAGGAAGGAAACGTTTTGATATAATCAGGAAATCAACATGAAAATGCACTTAGGCAGGCAGGAGTGGCGATACTAATGTCTCCAAAGGCTAAACGGGCACTAACTGATTGGAAACCAATCTCTGAGAGAATAAGGTTGGCGAGATTCAAGACTAAGGTGAAGCACATTTCAATAACACAGTACTATGACCCAACAGATGAGAAGAATTATATTTTTTATGGATACATGGAGTCACGATTAAGAGACAGGTCTTTCTGATGGGAGACTTGCCCACCAAGGTGGATGAGGATTATAGCAGATTTGAAAGAACTATTGGTAAATATGGGTTTGGCTCTTGGACCCATGAACAACAATGAAAGTAGGCTAGTTGAGTTTTGTGAAGGTAGGGAGCTGGTTATTAGAGAAACTCTGTTTTTGTACAAGAAATGTCACAAGATTACTTGGACCTCACCAAATGGAATAACAACTAAACGAATTGATCATTTAGCGTCTTGAATGTGCGAGCTAGAAGAGGAACTGATTGTTGTAGGGACTATCACCTGATAATTGCAGACATAAGATTAAAGTTATCATCAACAAAGGTACAACTAGAGAAGAGGCAATTTTTTTTATTCAGACAAACTTAGAGAGAAAGAAACAGCTCAAAGATTTAGTCTAGACCTTTAAAATAGATTTGCTTCTCTCTAGAAGTGCAGGCGGGAGATATTGAAAGTAGATGGGACCAAATAAACAGAGCCTTCGTAGAGGCTGCAGAGGGAGTAGTAAAATATAGGAAAAGAAGAATGAAGCTGTGGATCACCGATGAGACCCTGGAAAGAATTAACGAAAGGAAAAAGTTAACAGAGAAGCAGAACCAAGCTAAAGAAGAGGACGAAATTATAGCTGCTACACAAGCATATAACATAAAACATAAATAAGTCCAAAGGAGTGTTAGAAGAGACAAGCGAATTTGGGCTTATAGGTTAGCAAATAAAGCTCAAGAAGTGGCAGCGCAAGGAAACAGTAAAGAACTCTATAGAATCACTAAGACTCTGGCAAACAGGAAATTCATAGCAAAGAAGCAAATTAAAGACAAAAGAGGAAAAACTATAGTAAATGAAGAAAAACAAATGGAAATATGGAAGGAATTCTTCGAAGAACTGCTAAATAGACAAGTGGAATTGGAAGGGGAGAGGAGAAGATCGCAGAATAAATACAGCCGTACATACAAAGCAAAAAATAATAGTTGCACTCAAAGAAATTAAGAACGGGAAACCGCCCGGAGTGGACCAAATATGTCCGGAAATGCTGAAAGCAAACCCAACCCTTACAGTAGAAATTTTTTGAAAATTACTGAAAGAAATATGGGAAAAAGAATTAGTCCTAGATGATTGGAAGAAAGGGTTACTGATCAAAATACCAAAGAATCAAACAAATGAGGTATGTCATTATGCACAACCTGGAGAGTTATTACACTGCTATAGTACTTTTCATCACATGACAAGCGCAAGCGCTGCCGCCATGTTTGAAGAGCGGGAGTTTAAAAGTTTCGTACTGTTTTGTACAATAATAGCTGGGGACGCAATATTATCTCCACAAACAAATCCATCATTAAAACAAAATATTGATGAGTCTGTACTTGTTGACAAATCAGTTGAAGCGTATAATTGTGAACGATTAAAATATGATTGCGGGCGTTCTCAAAAAGGCAAAATAAATCTGCTAGTTGAGAGGTTAGCCGACAATACAATTTATTATCCAAATAAAAATAGGTAAATTATTATTATCTAAATAAAATTAGGTAACTAATTGTATCCTAATTAAACTCAATTTATTGTTAGCACATGTAGAAACTCTAATATTAATATTTATGTTATTAATATTATTAAAATTTATAACTTTTATGATATAAACATATTGTATTTTTAATCATAGGATTACGCATATATTTTAAGTACATCTATATATTGCAGGGTTAAGGAAAATTTAGAAAACAATATATATTATGCATTGATTTTAAATAATTTATAACATGTATCACTCTTTATACACACTCCATAATAACACCGTTTTATTTTTCCTTTTCGTACCGATAATATAGTCGACTTGAAAAATTTATTTTTTAATTAAGACACTTATTCATTTAATTTTCTCTTAATTTCTTTTTAATATTTGTTTAACGTTTGTGGATTTCAACTATTTGTATACAGGTATTTTAAGAGGCTTATTTACAAAACAGTACGAAAAAGATGGCTGAACCTCACGCGTGCGCACAAAAAAAATTGTGATGAAAAGGTCTATTGGAGGCTAGTCATATTCTCACCAGGATTATTTTGAACAAAATGAAAGGCACACTAGACTTGAACCTTCGAAGAGAACACGCAAGTTTCATAAAGGATCCCTCATGCAAAGACTTGATCAACACCCTCAGAATCATAGTAGAACAATGCTTGGAATATCAGGCAGCTGCGTACCTGTCCTTTGTGGATTTCGAAACGACATTTGACTGCATCAGCAGAGAGTCCATTTGGACAGCTTTATCAGAGTTTGGAGTGCCAATGAAAATCTCCAGCCTCATAAAGGAAATTTATAAGAATTACAGATGCCAGATAATTCACGAGGCCAAACTATCCAATGAATTGTAACAGGATTCATACAAGGCTGTTTGCTTTCACCAATACTATTTCTCATGGTGCTGGATTGTGTGATGAAGAGAATGTCAAATAGACCTAGTAGGTTACACACTGGCTGATCTGAAGGGTAATATTGAAGACCTCCATAATTCCGGTGCAAAAGTTGGCCTCAAAATGGATTTTGAGATCTGACGATCAATGCTAGGAACAACCAGTAGCTGATGCTAAACAATAAGATCACCGAGAAGGTGAATCAATTCCAATTCCTGGGAAGAATTATGTCTAAGACAGGCGGGACTGCTGAGGACATCACAAGCAGGATTAGGTTGGTCAAAGGAGCATTTGCACAACTTGCACCAGTCTGACAAGTTACAAATGTAAAGCCAATCCTTCTGTATGGCTGCCAAACATGGAGAGTCATAAGAACAGTTACAAACAAATTGCCAGTATTTATAAATAAGTGTCTCCGAATAATTTTCAACATATAATGACCAGATAGAATAAAAAACGAAGAATTATTGCAAAGAGCAAATTAAAACCCTATTGGTGATACCATAAAGAAAAGGAAATTTGGATGGCTATGCCATGCTCTGAGAAGACTGATCAACAACATCAGACGTCAAGCCTTGAATTGGAATCCCCAAGGAATTGCGAGGAGAGAAAGACCAAGGATAACCTGGAAGAGGTCAGTCAAGAAGGAAACAGTTGGGGAGAGCTCAAGCAGTTGCACAAAACCGTATACAGTGGAAGGCATTCGTTGCAGCCCTACATCCCCTAAGGGAATTATGTCAAGTGAGTCACTAATAGATTCAATTATAATTTTGGGTGAAAATCCATTGATACAAAATAAAATTATACCATACCGTAAATTTGTTCTGGGGTCCGGGGTGAAAAACTATCTATAAACAGTCTTTGTCCTTTCCATTTTGATTTTATATAAAACAAAATATATCTAAAATTGGAAAAAACAAACGATATAATTTGTAGTACGATATAAATGGACATAGTTATGTATATAGAAAATTAATTGATGATATTTTATGCAATCAGGGATGGGTTAACTAATTACTTAAAACATATCACCGTTCGTCTCACCAACACATGAAACAAGTAACTGGATAGTATTATCAGCGGCGGAATCATAGCGGTCAATTTTATTATAAAAATTGGTTGATGATTTTTATATTCACAAAAACCGGGTGGTCCAATAAGCCGATCTCTCGGCTATATATCAGAAACTATTCATGTTATAACTTTAGTAGAATAAATTCCTTGGTAAAAGTGACCAAGAGAAATCGCTCTTTTATGATGTTGGAAAAGCAAAATTGCGGAATGTCGTATTCACTTTTATGGTATTGAGCTCTGAAGGACCAATCGTCTTAATATGACGATAATAAATGCTTTTACACGTATATGAATTAATTGTTATATTAAATGATAATCGATGGTTACATGCACCTTTACTAATATTTGTATAGTTTTACATTTTGTTCATATTGCGTCACAAATAAGAATATCACAACTGCTTATTATATAATGCAATCGATATCTTTTACTTTTTTATAATTAATTCATGACAAGATGTGTGTTATGTCTCTTTATGCTTTTTTGTAACTTGACTAACAACGGAACGGAATTATACCAAGTGTTAAATAAGTAAACTAGAAATAGGCCTAAATTTCGCACAAATACGTTTAAGTACTTTTTTTATTTTTTCAAATAAAGGGCGGGGGAGAGTGGGGAAGTGTTTGTGGATGAATACCTATAACTTTGGTTTGGATCAACCGATTTTAACGAAATTAGTGTCATTAAAAAGAGTGTAGATGAATTAATTATATCTACTATAAAACAATTGCATTTAGTTTTAATTGTCATAGGTCGAGGGTATTTTCGAATGAAAAAAAATTGTTTCACTTAAAAATGTTTAATGGAAACACCTAATTATTGTAAATTATAATAGAACTGGATTAAATTCGTAACAAAATGTCACAAACCGCATGTAGCTTTTGCCGAACTCGAGATGTAAATAAAAACGCATAAACACAAGTATAGTATTAACTTATCCTGTATTATAACTTAAATTAAAAAATAAGTACTTACTTTCAAATTTTTTTATAGCAGAAGAATCTTAGTGTCAATACCCGTTTTGACCATTGTTATTTCATACGATTAAAAATAGTTTTTTCGAAACTAAGTAGGATGCGACAATAAATTTGAGGGGGACTTCATATTGTTTATTTATTGACAGCAGTCATAACATTGCGTTTTCTTTAAGAAGTGTTATATTACAACTCGAATCTCGAATTGAAGATTGCACTTTTTTCAATAGATATTAATATTGCAGTTCCGTTTATGCTTTCGCAGAGAACAGTTCGCTTCGAAATAAATAAACGCTGATAAAGTCAAAGTGATTATTGAAACTAGTTTTTATAGAAATAGAAAGTTATAAAAATTATATTATCAGTGAAATAGTGATAAAATAACAAAGGCATATGAGTGATAATAGCGGGGAGAGCCCCCCGATAATATCGACAAAAATGTCGCCTTGGAATCCCAATCCTTTAGGACTTATCATGGACATCGACGCAATCCTAAGAGATACAAATGCTCGCCAACAGAATGAACAGGGAAGTATTACATCAGTTACAACACATTTACAAAATAATACAAATACAAACGAATCTAATAGTACAATTGAAAATAATGTAAACATTAAACAGCAAAAAACTAGACCCTCATTAACTTATCAATCTAATGATATGGGCCCATTCCATATCTATGTAGAAAATAAAAACGATAATTTCAAAGGCAAATTAAACCCGATTAAAGTTGGTGAAATCATTCTTCAAAAGCATTTAGACATAAACAATCAGATAAAACAAATACAATCAATAGGTAAAAACAGAATCCGTATAATATTTAAAGACAGCAAAAGTGCAAATATAGTTCTAAATTCAGAATTCTTAAAACAGAATAATTTAAATGCCTACATACCAAAACTTTTGAAATCTAGACTGGGAGTAATAAAACGTATAGAGGATGACTTATCAGAATCATTTCTAAAAGACCGCATTATGGCATACGATTTTCACAACAAATTCGAAGTAGATTTCATAAAACGTATAAACAAAAAAATTAAAAAAGGAAATATAATTGAGTTAGAGCCTACCACCACAATAATAGTATCATTCAGGTGTCAGATTCTACCAAAATATGTGGAAATTAATAAAGTTTTATACAAGGTAGAAACGTACACAAAAAAAGTATTGTTATGCTATAACTGTTTCCAGTATGGGCATTTAGGACGCCACTGCAGGAATAAAGAAAAGTGTATGAAATGCGGAGAAAATCATAAAACCGACGAATGTAAAAGCCCTGAAAAAAAAATGTTAATTTGTAAAGGAGATCATTATGTAAATGATTTCAAACAGTGTCCGGAATATACTAGACAAAAAGAGATTAAAAACTATATGGCTATTAGTAACTCATCTTATAACGATGCCAATACGGCAATCCCAAGGAAGACGTATGCCAGTGTGGCCTCTTCCTACCACACTCATCAAACACAGCCTACAACCACCAATTCTAACCCCACATATCCAACCCATTATTCATTCCGAACCCAGCACTTAGATCACCCAGAAGTACAAGTACACACTACACCTTCACAAACAAGATACACACAAAAAAAACCACATTCATCACAACCATTTACACAATTACCAAAAAAAAGGACACGAGTAACCGGACAAGATAACTCCACAATTGAAGCTCACAGAGCAATAGTTTCCCCAATAACATTACCTCAAAATGTTGGAGGAGTATTAAACTCTCCTTTTTATTTGAAAAATAATAATATAAATTTAAAAATAAATGAAGAAACGAAAGAATATATGCTTAGTACAATATTAGGTATTGTAGTAATAATAAAAACATTTAATAAAAATAGTGAAATAGAATTTCAAGAAGAAGACATAATAAGACTAGTTCAACAAAACATGGTAAATTTAGAACAAACATTCACAAACACTGATGGAAATATTTAATCTGTTACAGTGGAATTGTAGATCAGCCATAGCAAATAAATGCAACTTAGAAAATCTACTACTTAAACAAAAGATTAGTATAGCCCTACTATCAGAAATATGGTTTAAACCAGGTACTTATGTTAATTTTACAGGTTATAACAATGTTAGACAAGATAGATACGATGGGAAAGGAGGAGTAGCAATCCTTCTAAAAAACAACATAAACTATACTATAACTAACTTATTTCATTTGTATGGAAAAAATCGGTGTCACAATTAAGTTATCCAATAATACCAAATTAACTATTGTATCAATATACATTAGACCAGCAACAAAAATAATATTAAATGAATGGAATAACTTTTTTGAAAATATACCAAAACTTTATATTGTAGGTGGAGATTTCAACGCCCACCATTTAGCCGGGGATGTATTAACAATGATAGGTATGGTAAAACACTGTTAGACAGCCTAGAGCAAAATAATTTAGTATTTTTAAACGATGGTAGCATGATACCATATTTTTGAATGGCTGACGTTATCAGACACATACGGATCAAACCACACACCGATTGTAGTAGATTGTCAAACAAATTTAAAATCAGTATCACAAACAAATTATAAAATGTGGAACATAAAGAAAGCAAACTGGGATATATATCTCTCAGAATGTCTTAACAAAAACATCAACAACAATAACAATACTAATTTCATTAATAATAATTCATATGAACAAATAACACATGTTATAAACCAATCTGCAGAAGAATCTATACCTAAGTACATCAAAAATAAAAATATCAAAGTAAAAGGAAAACTGTGGTGGAATGAACAATGCGATCTAGTAGTTAAAGAAAGAAAAGAAGCGTTCATCAAATATAAACAGACCCCTAATTTAACAAACCTAATGAATTATAAAAAAGCTGGCGCAATTTCGAAAAAAGTTATAAAAAGTGTAAAAAGAGACAGTTGGAGATCATATTATTCATCCCTAAACAAAAATGTAACATTGAAAAAGGTATGGGAAAAAGTTAATTTGTTTAAAAACCGAAAAACAACCAACAAACAAATGATAGATGCTTCTGCAGACTGGATTTTTGATTTCTTATGTAAACTTACACCAGATTATACAAATACACCTCCTACGCAAAGTGAAGCAGAAGAATATGAAAACTCAGAATTCACACTGAGAGAATTAAATATAGCCCTAAGAAAAAAACAATAATACATGTCCTGGTAAAGATAATATCCATTATTCAATGATATAACATTTACCAACAACAATTAAAATACAACTGGCAGAAATATTCAGCAAAATTCTCAGAGAAGAAATGGTCGTACCTACAGAATGGTACAATTACATTGTCATACCAATATTGAAAAGTGGGAAACCAGAAAAGTAACCAAATTCATATAGACCAACTGCTTTAGCTTCCTGTGTTTTGAAAACGTACGAAAGAATGATAAAAAATCACCTCGAACAACGCCAAATAAATCTCAATTTGGATTTAGAAAAGAAAAGTCTACACAAGAGCTTTTATGTGAGCTAGTAGTGGATGTCTATCATGGATTTACCAGTAACAAGTTTTCCAGTATTATATTCTTAGACATAGAAGGTGCTTACGATAACGTAGACCTGGGAATCTTGACGACCAAAATGGTTAAATTAGGCCTTCCTTGCCATCTTATCAGACACATTCAGAATTTGTACAGCAACAGGAATATTTATGTAAGAACAGATAACCAATTAGTGGGCCCAAGACAGACATCTAAAGGATTACCACAGGGAGGTATTTTAAGTCCACTTTTATATATTATCTACTCATACCACTTTAAAATCGCCCTACAAAAATATGACGTTAAGATATTCCAATTCGCAGACGATTACGCCATAAGAACACAATATAAAAATATAGAGATGTGTCACAGACAACTCAATGAAGCAACAACAGCAGCTAATAAGTGGTTTGAAGACAACGGAGCAGCTATAAATGAAAGAAAATCGTCAGTTTGTACATTTACAAGAAGATATCAGATTCCCAATACAATGAATATCCAGTACAAATCAGATGTTACATACTTAGGAGTCATATTAGACAAAAAATTCAATTGGAAACAACAAATCTCAAATGTTATTAAAAAATGTGAAAATGCTATCAATATCGTCAAAGTGTTTAGTCACCAAGAATGGGGAGCAGATCCAAATATAAGTTTAATTTTCTATAAATCATTCATACGATCAATTATTGATTATGGAAGCATTTTATATGGGACCGCTGCTAAATGTCACACAGAAAAGATAGAAAAAATTAAAAATCAATGTTTAAGATTAGCAATAGCAAGTTTACAAAGCTCGCCAATAAATGTCTTGGAAGTGAAGTATGCAGAACCACCATTACATCTCAGAAGACAAATGCTGAGTGACAGGTTAATTTTAAAAATGAATAGTAAACAAGGTGAGGGTCAAAAAAATACATAATTTATTCATTGCATGACTAGATTCAAGATATTGGGAAAAGAGAAGATGACCACTTATAATAGAGAGTTATAACTGGATTATCGATTACAAAAATATTCTCTATGAAAGCAAAGTACAACCATGTTTTTCTGTGCCTTACAAAACACTACTAAAACCACCAACAACGTATTATACATCGTATAACAAAGAAGACATAACAACCAAGGTTCAATTTCAAAGACAAGTAAATGAAAAATGGCACAGCTTCGAGAAGATATTTACTGATGGATCAAAAAGGAATAATAAAATAGGATTAGCCTTCTATCATGAAGAAGATAAATATTCAGAAAGATATCAGTTACCTCAGTATACCACTATCTATACCGCAGAACTAATGGCAATAAAAAAAGAACTAGAATACTGCCATAGATATGAATGCAACTCAAAATATGTTATATTTTCAGACAGCAGAAGTGCAATACAAAAATTGGAAAATATAACACCCAATTCCGAACTAAATCACATAATAGTAGAGATCTCAAAAATATGTAACAAAATCCAAAGCTTAAACAAAGAAATTCAGTTAGTTTGGATCAGAGGACACACAGGCATATCCCAAAATGAAAAAGTAGATGAACTAGCGAAAAGGGCCACAGAGGAGGGGATTAAAATTCATAATTTCAAAATCCCTACAACAAATATGCGACAATTGGCAAAAACTAAACTAACAGTTGCTTGGCAAAAACATTGCGAGGAATATAGGGGAGGTCAAAAGTACAAAGCGATTGAACCAATAGTAAATCATAAACCTTGGTTTCATAAAGACAGCGATCGGACTTTCATAAGAACTATTACCAGAATTAGATCAGGACATTGTTTAACACCCGAGAAAAAATTTAAATTGGGCCTTTCTGAAAATTAAAGCTGTCAATGTGGAGAAACATACACTACAACATTACTTACTAGAATGCAATATACACGAGTCTACTATATAAAAATTTTATACAATGATTGCAAACATATTACGTTTGCCTGCTAGTTTGGATACAATATTAGCATCTGAAAAAATGAGGTGAGAAAACTATTATATAAATTAACAAAAGAAACTAACATAAAATTGTAAACGAAGTAAAATGTTGTAAAATTTCTAACCATTCAAATTTTTGAAAAAAAAATACTAAAAAAAGAAAAAAGCATGAGCACAAAAAATGCATAAAAAAATACTTGAACTTGAATAAAAAAACATGAGCATAAAAAAGCATAAGCATAAAAAAAGCATAAGAATAATTAAAAAAAATTATAAACATAAAAAAATATATATGCATAAACATAATAATAGTAATTAAAATATATGTGTATGTAAGCTTATATATGTTCCACAATATTTTACTTAAACAAATTTGTGCAGAATTTAGTCCTCTTTCTAGTTTACTTATTCAACAGTTGGTATAATTGGGCATAATTCACAAAAAAACGGTTTTTTTTCTTCACTTGAAAGTTATTTCCAGTGATTTCTTTTGGCCACTTTTACTAAGGAATTATGTCTCCTAAAGTTATAACATGAATAATTTCTGATATATAGCCCAGAGATCAGTTTATTGGATCACCCGGTACATGTTGAAGTATTTAAAAGTTCCACAGGCCATGTAGGCCTAGAAAGTAATGTAACATCTAACTTTACTACTACTATATTTCAGCAGATTTCAATTCACGACTTTTTTCCTTAAGCCCTCTTAACATCTAAAAATCTTTTCATTCACAAACATTCCATATTATTTTATTTTTTTGTTTTATCTAGGGTAATTTTGATGATTATAATTAATTTCATTAGAATGTCTTAATGAAGAACTTATTCATACATTTTTTCCCTATTGTTGCTTGTTTGAAATGAATAAATGCATGAAGTTATGTTTTATATTCAGACTTAGTGAGTTATAATTCCTTAATAGTATGTATAAATCCGTCACCGCCCTATCGGATGTAAGGCCTGCTTGGTTCGCCCCACAAAATTTTTTCAGTATGTATATTTAGGCCAAAAATTGGTTATTTTAAAAAAAATTAAACTTGCCTTATAATTAATGGTATCACACTCCAGATGACCCTAAAGCTTGGGATATAATGTTGATTTCTTTTTTCTGGATAGACATGATCTAATTTCAACTTTAGACCATAATTTGGTATTAACGTATGAGAAATATTTGCTGTATTGGACATCTTAAATCAACATTAATTGTAACCTGGTCCCTAGAAATAAAAATACAATTGTCTATTTCAAATTATGACTTTTTAATCAGCCAAAAATGCAGTGATAAATTTGCACTTGAATGACCCATACTTTAAAATAACTAAATAAATATGTTCACAATTGCATTTTAAAAGATATCATATAATTACAAAACACTGCTTACCTAATATGAGTCAATTATAATCAATAAATCATTTTTATCATGTGATAACTATTTTATCTCAAAACTAATTTTGATATAAAATTTCTTTAGATATTATTACTTTCATACCATTCATACTTTCACATTTTTTACAGACGTATTTTAACATCAACAATTCCATAATAAATAGTGGTATTGAAAGCATTTTATAGTATTCTTTTCTTTGTTAAAACAATAACTAAATATTTATGTATTAGTCAAAAATCGTAATTAGTACCCATGCTGGGTAAAGAAATTCGGAAATCAGAACTGAAAGTTGCAGTGGTAGCATAAAAATAGAAAAATCGCAACTATGATGGTTTAGACATCTAACGAGTATGATAAAACAATAAAAGAGATATATGAAGCAAGAATACAACACAGGAAATCAAGAGGTAGACCAGCTACAACAAAGAATAAACATGTGGAAAAAATACTCAAGTGCACATCAAGTGCACAGGGAAAAGCTCACCTGATGCTACAAAATACGTGACTAAATGGAAAACAACATTAAGCAAACGAATATAGCTTTTTATATTTTGACTGCAATTTCACCAGACTGCACATGCTTATAAGGAGAATTATTTAGAAAGCACCACTGGCACCAATTCTCCTTTTGTTATAAACGCTTGTAAATCTAGATATTTCAAACCTTTCTCATACTTTATCAACTTAAAAATACAACAACGAAAAGCACGTGCTTCTGTCTTCATTAGTTTGAACGTTATAGGAACATGAAAAAAATGGAATATAAATGTAGGAAAATATTGTTTTAAGAATAAGCTAAAATTTTATTTAATTAGTTGTTAAAAATGGACATGAAAGCCTTATGTAAAGCAGTAATATGACATTACAGAATTTTACATCTACTATTTGTTCTGTAAATACCATCTTTCTAATATCATTCAAATTGTGAGGTTTAGTTTTGTGTAGGTTATTTGTAAGTATCCCCATAAAAAGTAATCTCAAGTTGAGAGATATAGTGATAGTGCTCACCAATCAATTGTACTTTTTCTTCTGATTGGAGGATCTATTTGATTTTGTAGCATACCGTCAATAAAAAATGAATCAATAATAGTGGTTCCAATAATACTCGCCCAAACACTTTTAATGGTCTTTAAGTTCAATATTCCCACACCTAACTGGGATATTAATCCAATATACATGTGGAGATTAACAATACTATTTAGCATGAATGGAGCTTCGTCAGAAAAAACTATTTTATTACAGAAATGCAGATCAGTATCTACCTTCTGCATTATGGTTTCACAGTTTTCATAATTCTGTAACGAAATCACAAGACTGTCTAATCTCTAATTGAATGTTATCAAAAGTTAAAATATTGGCGAGAGCGCACAGATTTCTCAGAACGCTTTTTATGATTGTTTTTATTGATACATTTCTAAGAAGGTCGATCGTTTTTTGGGAGCCGAATTCTAGACAATTTGATCTCGTAGCGAATTGATCAGCCGATATGGAGGTCCACAGCGATCAGGGTAGAAATTTCAAGAGCTAGTTGTTTCAGGAAATGTCTGACAAGCTGGGAAAGAAGAATACCAGGACAACAGCGCTGCATCCACAGTCAGATGAAATGGTTGAGAGAACTGAGAATAAACAAGACCATTGGAAAATACCAGAAAGATTGGGACCAGTATATCTCCCTATTTGTGTTGGCTTATCTATTTGCCATCAATGAGTCCACGGGTGAAACACCTGCGAAAATCCTGTTTGGGTGTGAAATGAGGCTTCCTTGTGATGTAGAATTTGGTTGCTGACCGGAAGAAGATCTAGCGGGAGAATATTGCATCATCCAATTGAGAAAGATGGACAATGTGAATTGGTTGGAATGAAAATTCAGATTGCCAGTTTTTCAATTTAGAAAATTTTGAGCAACATTTCATTATTAATTGTTATAGAAATATGTTTTAATAAACAGTAGTTAGTGAAATGACTAGTGGGCAAGTTTAGATATAGATTGAATTAAATATTGTACTTATATTTTTCTTTAGTTAATAATGGTTAATTAGAATTAAGAAAATTTTTTGTGAATAAAAATATTGTATCTTAATTATTTCTACCTTTTCTTCATCCATTTCTGTCAGTTTTACATATTGTACTGCATAGATGGTAAGTACATATTTCCTCAAAAACGGATGCATATATACTTAAACGCATATATTTCGTTTTTTTTGTGCATATAATTCGCTCTTTAATCATGACTTTGCATGCTAGTCCATATTTAATTATTTGTGGATCTCAAAGGAATAAACATAATTTATTACCTTCAACAAATATGTTTGTAAAATATCACTGACCCATAGAAGTTTAAATTACAAAACATTTATTTTTTCTATAAAAATAATCAAAATCGTGCGTTACAAAACAAAGAAACTACTTAATAAAACAATTGAGTTAAAATAGTACCTTCAATTTTATTACCCTAACCAACCAAATATTTGTGATTGTTGTGAGCATAGATAACCAAAAAAAAGAGATGTGAGTTCTGTTCTGACTCTGGTTCTGACAGATGTTCGATATCGATACGTACGGATACATTTGTGGTATCCATACTTTATGCTTCAACAAATCAACACTTGACATTTTGTATCGATACATTGTTGGGTATCGATACAAGAACCGTAATATCGTATCGAAAGAATAACTAAATTCTTATGCAACACTTTTTACATTGGTGCAACATTCGTTACAGCGTTGTTTATATATACGCTACTAGCTTTATATATAAACAAGGGTTACAATTTATATTCGGGTTGCTTCGTTTATTTTTATTATGCGGTATTTCTGACTTTCTTTTTAAGTGCTTCAAGCAAGCCGGGGAGCATAAATAAAAACATTTTATTGGACTTGTACCCTTCCTTACATTATCTATCTATCCGTTCAAATATCGGAGTATCTGTCATAACACAAGCTTAAAAATTATATCTATTTAGACACTTTTAGCTTTTCATGTTTTTACACGCCTGTATCCGTATTGGAGTTACGTTGACGTAAAGAAGTTGTCAAGAAAACTTTGTTAGCAAATAACGTATCGTTTCGTGCTAAAACCAGGATGGTCAAAGCACTATTATTTGGTGAAAGTAAAAAAATAATGAGACATAAAACTTTGAGGTTATAACCAAACTAAACCAATATCAAAGAAGACCTGTAAAATAGCACAGAATACTGGTTTAGTCGGGATACGTTTACGTATACGGAGAAGCGACGTAACAATCCGTTCAACCATGGACTAGCTCCATGCGTTCATCGCATCGTATCGGCTTAGACGTAACGGGTCTACACATGCGCAGTTAGTTACGTATACGGATACGTGAGAAATTTAAGACAAGCTTCTATCAGTTGTTGACACTTCCGTGTCTTGTCAACGATTATTCATTTAAAGTGGAAAAATAGAGTGAAACTAAAAACCGTTTATACTATAAGCGGTTGGGGAAACTATTATTTTTACATTCTTTGCCTTCAGAAAACTGACATCTGTAATAGTTGAGTTTCATTTTCCATTTTTTTTAATTACTGTTTTTTTTTCTATTTGTTCTGATAAGATTTTTTATGTTTATACTAAAAATTAAAGTTACTCATCTTAATGCAATAACACTTCATTTACCTTCTTTATATTAAGTACCTATTTTAATTATCGAAATAAAATTCTATTTCAAGAAACACTTTTTTAAAATCGATACTTTTGTGTATCGATACTTTCAATATAATTAGTGCTATTCAACACTTCGATCTTGATTCCGATTTTGATTATAATCGAAATCGAAAACGGATTGATGTTTGTTGGACGACCAAAAAAAATTGTCATTTGTCATGTCATTTTACAAATCAAATAAATCAATAGTGACATAACCTCATCATTATTTTAGTTCATTTCACGTGTATTTTACACTTTTCACAAGTTCATTTAGTTTAATCACGTTTAATTTTATACAAGCTGTTCTGTTAACTAAAAATGTAATATACAGTTGCAAAATATCACTCACATTACATAACCCATAGACAAACGGTAGCTTATTTAAATTTTTCGACCAATCACATGCTTCCGATTTATGATTGTTTTCAATATATGGAGTGTAGAACTACTAGTTCTACCCTCCATATTTCAATAGCATTATAATTTTAGACCGATTATAATCAGAGTGATCGATTGATATCGAAAATCGTGTTCCGTGGTCTGAGTATTAATCTCGTTTGGAACAGCAAATAATGAGTGTTTTGCAGAAAAAGCGCTGGCAAGAGCTTGTAAGCAAAATGGCGATGACTGGCGATTGCTAAGCGGTAAGAGCTGTCAACTACATCTAAATAGCTATTTTCCTCTAGGACGCAGACACAGCATATAAAACAGACAGCAGAGACTCTTACTTGGCGGGAACAGAATACGCAGCTATTCGCGCATACACGCCCTCCGGTCTAAAACGTCTCAGATCAGTGACGAGAATGCAGAAGGAGCTAGTTGTAACCATAGTCGTACGTAGTTGGGAGTCTTTTAATCGGTAGATATAAAAATTCTCTGCGTTACAAACGAATCGAACTACCTACTTCCCAACGCGGTGATATACCTAAATAATAAATATCAATATTTCCAGAGTTGGGAACTATTTAGAATAAAATCATTCAAAATACATATTTAAAATACTAAATGGCATTTTATATTTTTCATTTTAAATAAATCTGAAAAAACCATTTTGTATTTTAAATAGCTTATATTTTCCATTTTGCATGTGAAAGTAAAATATAAAATGCTTTGGGAACGAACTTCAGCTTGCTAGACTTGGAACATTTGACAAGACCTGACGTCATAGACAGCAAAGCCGATCGTTCATCGACTAAAATCACGGAATTTGTCTACGTGTATATAATCTTTGATCATATATTTTTTATATTCATTTCATTGAGTTGAGAGTTTTTTATATTTTCTATAGTAAAATTATTGTTTTTTTGTCTCTGGGATACTTTTTTCTGGCAAACTAAATGTTTGAGCAATCCGAAAACGAGATAAACGAAAATTACGACAATGAAATGTCTAAAACATTACCGTTACTTCTAAACGGCAATTTTTTCAAAATTATAAAATTTGATAACGGTAATCCTGACTCAAGTGTACAAGCTGAATGCGTAAATTGTAAAAAGCATATAAAGGGCAGGTTGAATGCGACTACTAATTTCAGAAATCATCTAAAGTTTAGTATTTTCTTATAGTTATCATGTTCTTTAGATATACATAATAATTTTTTAAGGTAATGGAACATCCTCATTTAATCCAAGAATATGAAAAATATATTAAAACAAAATTTGTCCACCCCAAGAAAAGATTGCCAATTTCCTCCACTCATAAAGATGGCTCAAAACCTAAAAAACTGAAGCAAACATTACTAAGTAAGATGTCCCAATATTCTGAGCAAATAGTTGTTGAAAATCTTATCACGAATTTCATCTGCCAAACCATGAGTCCTTTGGCTTTAGTGGAACATGAAGCTTTTGTCAAGCTTGTGGCAGCTGTTGAACAATTATTTTCGTTAGGTGGAATGATCCTGAGGCCGAAAAGGAGAAATTTAAGCGATTAAAATTTTCAAAAATTTCTTCTTTTAAGAGCAAACGAAAAAAATAATGAAATATTTACAATATCATAAATAAAACCTTATCAATTTAAAAAGCATTTTCATTTTATCAATCTATTTGAAATACCTATCTTCATTTTCTATCTTGAATAACTTTTTCAAAGCTATTTTGTATCTTGTATCTTAAATGAATTTATTGAAATCCATTTTGTATTTTCATTTCAAATAGATTTCATCATCCATTTTACCCATCTCTGAATATTTCACATTACTAGAACAGCTTACCTATATTCTATTTTTATAATTATCTATGTAAATTTAAATAAACATAATACTCTCATGTTTACTTTACATTTCTAAGGACGGCCCTGCAGCGGTACCAAAATAAAGTTACAGCCAACTCTGACATTTACACCCAAATGGCGTCCTCAAGGTCACAGATTTTCAATAAATGGCTGCATTCAGGGAACATTCAGCCATAAAGCGCTGTAGCGCAGTTATTCTGTAGGTTACTGAATGGCCACGTTAGAAAATGACCGGAAGTTTCGCGCTTTATTGCCATAACCTTCAATACTACATTTGTTTACCACAGATCACCTTTGTTAACTGAGTGGAAAATGATAAATTTGCTTGAAATACTAGAGGATGAAGACGAGGACATTGTATATAACAATGTTAACCTTAACCACATTATTACTTACGTAGTTGAAGATTTGGGAGCACCCCTAGAAGATGCTGGGGGTGCGGTATTACCTAGAAAACATCCTGGTCGGATCAGTATTATGTAGAACACACAATCGCATTATACACTATTGAAGAATTTAGAATGCATTTTTCAATTCATTTTTTCATCTCCGCTTTAAATTACAGTATTGAATTTCCAGCGTTAAAGCGTAGAAAATATATGCTTGACCGCTGCATAAAGCGCTGCAGCAAACAACGCCGAATATCGTACGTTCAGTCAACTGCTTCAAGAAAGTGCTGCAGCGCTGCTGTTCCCTGAATGCAGCCAATAATATCAAAGTGCCGACGTAAAGAGTCTGGGCTGTGTGTTCATTAGGTCACAAATCATAGGTGATTTGTGCATTAGGCTGTGACGCAGAGTTAAGCTGGATTTATAAACTTTCCGTTCGCCGTTCCCAATTAAAAGTACAGAAACCCGTAAGACCATTTATATCTGCCGTTGGCGTTCGCGTTCGCCGTTCGACTTGAATGAACTTAGATTCAACCGGCAAACCTAACCTAGCTTGTGGTTTGTAAAGTATTCATATCTATTAAAAAATTATGAGTAACATATTAAATAATGTAGTGAATGATGAAGAAGGGATGGACAATATTTTTGGTGATTATATTGCTAATAATCGCTTATAAACTGTTTTCAAAACATATAAAATTAATAAGCAAAATGGCGAATTGTCTCAGGGATATATCGAAGTTAGCAAACGTATCCTGTCGACAACTGTATAATTCGTTTCTCAGCGCTAGCAGGCGCTATTTCCTGCCAAGCACACGGAAATAGTGCAGCTTATTTCAGTGATTATAATAATTATCTATGCAGGGAATTTCATCCATGTAAATAGTTCTGATGAATTGAGCCCAAGAACCCAAAAAAGAAGAAGTATTCTGCGGTTTTTGAAAGCACCCTAACCTAAAATTATTAACAAAGATTATTTTGAATAATCAATTAATTTGTTACATGTGAGCATAAATTTTAGAATGCAAACAGAAAAGGCTTGTACCACTTGTCAAATTGTATCCATCATATGTTTCTGTGGAATTGGTAGTTATTTGATATCCATAGGGAGAGGTTATCCTAAGAACTCCAAACTGATTATTAATTCTTTAGGAATAGGTAACATAAACACATGTTCCACTTATAATAAAATGACATGAGGGTACTGACGTTATCATATATAAAGTAGAAACGCGGAGTCTTTTCCATCGCGTGACTGATACGACATCAACCATATGCATCTTAATCAAAACAATATGACAAACGCTTCTATCGAGTTTGGCTCTTTTTCTGGTATTAGAAGAACAAGACAGTACCAACATAGTATTTGTTGAATAATATTGTCAATTAAGTCACATGATGAAAAAGCTTCACCTCTTTTACTGTATATTGAGCACAAAAATATCCTACAAACTTACGGGAAATTGAACTTTGTTACAATCAGCTATACTTTGTTTCCTAATGTGAGAGAGTAATATTATTGAATTGTGAAGCCCAGTGGTATCACTATATTTCATAGGTGCGAAGTTAAATCTAAAGTTGATTCCATTGGATCACTCATTAAAAAGTAAGTTAGGGACAAATAAAAGTGAAAAGGCTAGTGACCCTATCACCAAGGAAAGCTAAACAGCTTCTTGTGTTGGACAAGAAAGACTTGAAATTGGTAACAGGACTCCTCACTTTTCACTGCACTCTGAGGTACCACCTCAAAAAAAGGGCAAATCAGAGAGTGAATATTGCCGATACTGCGAGAAAGTTACTGAAACTGTTGAACATTTACTTTATGAATGTCCAGAACTTTTCTGCAAAAGGCTAAAGTTCCAGAGAGGAGCTGTTCTAACACAATCTGATGTCAGGAACTTAATAAACTTCTCACTCGAAATTCCGGACCTCGGAATAGATTAAGGGATATGCACAACATATAGTATAAGATATGAAAGAAATTTATCTAGGATCATATAAAAAGTAGACGCTTTTTGTATCAATTTTTGTTGCAACAGTGACTTTGTAAAACACCAGTGTTTTTTCGGCACATGAATGTCAATTTTTTTAAGGCACTTTACTGTCCCACTTTTTGAATCACAATGGTACCTACTTAAAATAAGTAATTTGCTATTATGTTTAATAGTCTAACATAGACATTATCTCCATAAAACCTGAAAAAAACTAGATACTTGCAAAAAAATATCAATCATTTGTAGGTTTACTTTAAATTAGAAGCTATTTCACAAATATTTGCTGAGCAAGAATCTACTACTATTGTAAAGTCGAATAAACCTCTTGATATGAAATTTGTAGTCAATTAAATCACTTCACATGTGATTGGAATAGAAAGAAACTGAGAAGCTGATAACATGCTAGAAGACACCATATTTTTTCTCTGGATCCTTCTACTACTACTCGTAACATGAGGACTAAAACTTGTATTGTAAATAGTAGATTTTTAATAAAGATTTATATTTATTCCAATTTTCACATTTTTAGTCAAATATAAGCTTTTATCTATACAATACTAAAAATAATATCCCAATTATCTTTTTATCACATTAGTTTCATTCGCCAAACCATTGTAACCAAATATGACTTGTAGAAGTTGTCATTCACTCTGCTTAATTGGCTTTGTTTTATTATTATCCAAATTGTATCACTTTCGAATTAAGCCCCATTCGAAATAATACACTTACTCCAACGAATTATCCATTCATCAAAACATTTTCAAGGCATTTCCAATAACCACCTCTTTTATGTTTTCCATTGCAAAAGATGGATGTCTATAAGTGGCAATTTGAGTTTTGGAAAGAGAAAAATGTTGATCTGAGCCGTGTTAGGGTAATACTTTTAACCATATAAATGTAATATCTAAATCTAGAAGTGATTTTTTGACATCACAATGCTTTCAAATGTACGTGTTTTTTTTATATAATTCACTGAAAACATTATACATTATGTAAAATTTCATTCAAATTCTTTGTACAATTTATTGTAAAAACTCAAATTAACTGTAAACAAACTAAATGAAGATTACACACAAACTCGCTTTAGTGGCCTTTTTAATGACCGAATCATAGTTTTTCTTGACTATATATAGTTTAATTGTAATCTAATGGTTAGTACATAAATCATTACTTATTTAATTATAATTTTTGTTTTAGGTAGTTTTGTACTTGGCATTAAAGAACTATATAATCTTTCTGGAATTAAAAATAAATTAATAAAAGACTGATAATTGGACATAAAATATATTTATTGACCTGTAAAAATATTACAGTGACACGCATTCTACATTATTTTTGTATAATGGGTAAAAATCTAACCATTCAAAATAAAAAATCTTTCAAACGTATTACTCTTATTACCACCTACTCTGTTGCAACAAAGTTAACAAAAGACTAGTCTAGCTTAAAGTTATCTTCGGGTATCAAGAAATGCGATATTTTCTAGAACCCAACCTTTCCGAGTTTAGTGTCAGTTTTTGGATTGGCTGTTACAGATTGGACTGCAACAATCAATTCATTTGCTTTAGTTTGTAAGTTCCTTAGATCCTGAATATATATCATCCTTAGAATTTTTGCTGCTTGGTTCAATACTGGATCTTTTAAATCAAATCCTAAATCAGTTTCTTGAATTGGAAATGGAGTTCCCTACAAATATAATGTATATATAATTTTTTTATCAGATAGGCACATATTTAGTACAAATGAATAAATTAACTATTCATTTCCACAGTGCGATTTTAACAGTCAATTAGTATAGACGTGTTTAAAACAGCTCTCTTATCAACAAATCGTTTTTGTTAAGAATTCCAATTCTATTGAACCGGTCAATCCACCTAGTAAATCAGTTAATCAAATTTATAGTTCAGTGAAAAATGTCTAGTGCAGATCCCCCTGACAAAGGGGGAACTTCAGATTTGTGCAATAATAATGATAATGCAAGGAATGTGCGTTACAATTCAACATACCAAACAGCATTTCAGGAAATCAAAAACTTAGGAAAGGATAAAGAAACACGCTTGTCTGGTCAGACAGCGACAGGTATTTCAGTACAAGTAGCAAAAAAGTTCAAACTTGATAAACCTAATTTATATTCAATTGATAAAATTTATGTTTATCGAAAAAATTAATAATGAAAATTTAGGAAATTTACATCCCATGTCAGTTGGACACTTATTACATAAAAAACTAAAAGTTCAAAACATTACCAAAATACAAAAGGTAGGTAGAAATAGAGTAAGAGTAGAGGTTAAAACTACTAAAGACGCTAATATGTTAATAGAAAACGAAAACTTGAAAACTTAATACAATTAAAAGCATTCATACCCAATAATTTAATAGAAAGGAAAGGGGTAATCAAAGAAGTAGATAACACATTCAGTGACGAGTATTTGTTGGAAAATATTGAGTCTCCAAACGCAGTCACCAGTATTCGTAGATTTAAACGAAAAATTGATATTGATGGGGAAGCAGTATATATACCAAGGCAAACAGTTTTAGTGTCATTCGAGGGTAACGTATTACCCCCATTTGTTATAATTAATAGCATTGTATGTCCTGTAGAAAAATACATTCAAAAGGTAGTACAGTGTTACAACTGCTTGAGGTATGGCCATGTGGCCAAGCAGTGTAAAAGCACTAACACACTATGCATAAATTGTAGCATGAAAAAGGAAGAAAATCATTCATGCAAAGATCCTGAAGACACATTTTGTTTTTATTGTAAATCAAACGATCATAAAACGATACATAAAAAATGCCCCGTATTTGAAAAACAGATGCAAATAAAACAATTCATGTCAGATAATAATGTAACCTATATAGAAGCAAAAAACTGGGCTGATAATTCATATATTAGTAAAATTAATAATAATAGGTTCAATGTACTTGATAATACGTCGGAAAGCTTTCCATTACTTCCTAAGACAACAATCCACCAATACAAAACAAATAGGGAAAGTAATACATTTAAAAAAAATACACCATCAGAACCCTCAACATCACACAGTAAACACACAAACCAAAAAACGTAGGATACAATCACCCAACAATGAAATCACACAAGCACCCATGTTTCCCAGATCCTTTGGTCCTAGTAAACCAGTATTTCAATTTAAAAATAATAGTACAAATGAAAATATGGAGATAGAATCCATGCAGTCAAATGAAGAAAATGATACATTTATTCAAACGTTCTTCCAAGTTTTCAAAAACATCTTGAAAGACATTAGTTCATTTGAAGAATTATAAAAAGTTGACATTCAATTTGTAACAGATAGGTTATATAAAATGAATCATAATATGCCAAAAAATACCAATGCTTAATAAAATTAAAATATTACAATGGAACGCGCGCTCGGCGATTGCAAATAAATATAGTTTGATGAAGTGTCTCAGAACACGATATTAATATTTGCGTTATATCTGAAACGTGGTTTAAAAAAAACAACATCATCAATTTTCCAGGTTATAATCTAATTAGAACTGATAGGGATGACGGATATGGAAGTACATCAATACTAATAAAGGTAAAAATAAATTTTAAAAAAGTAGATATTAACATTAATGTGAATACTGACATCAACATATGTGCTGCCGAAATTAATTTTAATAAATATTTACAGTTTAAAATATTATCTGTGTATTGCCCCCCAAAAATTAGCATCAATAACAGCGACTGGAAAAGCATATTTATTATTATATCTAAAGAGAACGGCATAATATGTGGAGATTTTAACGCACACAACAGAACATGGGGTTCGTACAAAAATGATCAGAGGGGTATACAACTTCTAGACATCTTAGAAAATCATGACTTAATATTGGCAAACGATGGAACACCTACTAGATTAAACCGCAACGGGGAAAATGCCACAGTGGATCTGACACTTAGTACACCCTATCTCATAAACAACATAGATTGGAACGTAATAAAGAACACACTGGGTTCAGATCACTTTCCAATACTTATTAACATCAATGTGCCTAAAAATAAGTGTCTACAAACAATGGAATTAATATGTCCTTCCAATAAATGGAATATAAATAGAGCAGACTGATCAATATTCAAAAACGAAGCAGAACTGTATTTCTCACAAACACCACTTATTTTTAATGACATTAATGCAAAATATGAATATCTAATACAAGGAATAAACACAGCTGCCCAAGTATCCATGCCAACAAACAAATCATTCAAGATAAAGTCAAGAACACTACCACCTTGGTGGGACAGAGAATGTGACATAGCTGTAACAGATAGAAAAAATGCGGTAATTGCCTACAAAATTAACAGCACGTTGGAAAACTTCATTACAGTGCAAAAAATAGCAGCAAGCACAAAAAAATGTTTTAAAGAAAAGGCAAGATCCTCATAAAGAGCATGCTGCACCAATCTGAATAAAAACACATCAATGTCAGACATTTGAAAACAGGCCAAGAAAATGAAAAGAACTTTTATACGGACAGAGAACATTCATTTCTGCAGTGAGGATTGGAAAGAAAAGCTACTAGAGAGAATAGCACCGCCATCTACCTTCTACCAAAATAATTTAGAAAATGAGCAGGAACATGAGGAAACAATACCACAAATATTCGAAAATCTGATAAATATCCAAGAAATAGAAAACACAATAAAACAAAGAAAAAACAGCGCACCAGGCTTAGACAATATCAGATATCCGATGTTATGCAACCTACCAAATAATGCCAAATCTTTTTTATTGGAAATATATAACATACTAAAAATGGGCAAATGCACAATACAAGATTGGAAAAACCTAATTGCAGTTCCAATATTAAAACATCAAAAAGATCCAAATGACCCTGGCTCCTACAGAGTCATATCATTATTAGCATGCCTATTGAAAACATTCGAAAGGATATTAAAAAACAGAATAGAATGGTGGTTAGAACACAAAATATTACCAATTCATCAGTACGGGTTCAGGAAAGGATATGGCACAATGGACGCGGTGAGCTAACTTGTCACTGATATACAAATTAATTTTGGAGAAAATGGGTATACTGCAGCTACATTCCTGGATGTAAAAGGCGCATACGACTCGGTAGAAATTCCAATACTGAACGGAATGCTGAAACAAATCGTTATGCCTACCAAAATACGAAATATTCTGTGCGATATTATGACAGACAGAAAAATATTTATAAGACAAAAAGACGCATTATTAGGGCCAAGACATACATCTAGAGGTTTACCACAGGGCTCCGTTTTAGCACCACTGTTATTCAACATATATACCATCAAAACGCATCAAGCATGCAGGAATTACACACTTCTACAATATGCTGAAGACTTTGTAATATATGTCAAGGACAAAAAATATGAAAATTGTCTAAATACTCTAAACGAGGCCACATCAAACATCATAAAAGTTATTGAAGATGTAGGGTTCGATCTATCAACGTCTAAATCAAATGTCACCATCTTTTCAAGGCACCGTATCCCAGAAACTCAGACCATCCAGTTGGGGGACCACATGATACCATATAAAAAAGATATTAAGTACTTAGGAGTAACATTAGATAATAAATTAAATTGGAAACCATATATCGAAGCAATCAAAATAAAATGTAATAAAGCCATTAATTTCCTCAAAATGATCACCAAAACATGGTGGGGCGCAAGTACTGAAATATGCCTGTTATTCTATAAAGCATATATAAGGTCCATTTTAGACTATGGTTCCGTCCTATACGGATCTGCATCAAAACAATCACTGAAACAGAACAGAACAGTAATACAGAATAAAGCGTTAAGAATATGCTTAGGAGCGATGTCAACAACACCAGTGGAACCACTAAGGGTGGAAGCACTCGAACCACCATTGGAATTGAGAAGAACATTCTCACTGAAAAAATGGTACTTAAGAATAAAGCAAAAAATTCTACACTGATGGCTAAAATATGTGAGTTAAATACATTGGACCTGACGAATAAATATTGGGAAAAAAAGAACTCGCCACCGATATGCACCGCATTTCGTAACACCAATAAAGAAGAAATTTTAACGTATGAAAGTTGCAATTACTTTGAGAACATAGAACACTCTGCAAAAATAATAATTCCTGCATACTCAGAAATACCAGAATTAAACAAAGAAAAAATTATCAGACTTACAAAAAAAGACATCAACAGTACAATAACTATATATACAGATGCATCAAAGACAACAAAAGGTACAGGCACAGCGTTCTATGTGCAAGAAACGAAAGAAGGAAAAACCTTTAAGCTAAGCAACGATTATTCTATATTTTCAGCAGAAGCTGCAGGCATAATGAACGCGCTAGAACACACAATCCACCAAAAAAAGAAAAATGTATCTATCCTAACGGATTCGCTGTCTGTCATCCAATGTTTGAATAATAACGCAGTAGATACCATCACTCACCCGCACATTAAGAAAATTCAATCCCTATTACTCCAACTTACTAAAGAGAGTGACGTTCAAATAATATGGGTAAAAGCACATTATGGAATTTACGGCAACGAAAAAGCTGATCAGTTATCCAAAACAAGTGCTGAAAAAGATGAATGTCAACCGAACGAAGTGGCACTACAAGATTGCTTAAATAAATACAAAAGAAAATTTCAAGCAGCATGGAAAGAGAAATGGGACCACTATGTAAAAACAAAGCCTACTAGATACACACTACTGCATAGGGAAATACCAAAACAACAGTGGTATAAAGGAATTAATTATTCACGTAGGAAAATTAGCTGTATAATTCGAATGAAATTTGGACACGCGTCTTACCCAGAGCACTTGAGCAAAATAGGCGTAATCGAATCAAACTTATGGACAGCCTGCAATGCCATAGGAGACCTGGATCATATATTTTTTGAATGCTTGGAATATCATAATGCCACGAAAGAACTTTATAATAACATAATACATGAAAAAATATTCCCTCCCATCAACATGTTACACTTACTGGCGCTGAATAACATCAAAATATTAGACTGCCTAGTAAAATTTCTAAGGATGACTAACATATCGATATAGTTAAGTTATATAGAGCTTGTGACCTTTGTTACCCTAACCCAAATGTTTATACCTTCCATCCGTGGTCTACCTTTGTATGTGTTCAAATAAAGCCCTGAACGACCCCTGGGCGAGAAAACTTGTAACTCTGTGCCAATCCTTTGATCGAAAAGCGGTATTAACTTGAATCGCAGACGACGATAGTTTGATAGGTTAAATTAGGGCTCGCTTAAGTAATAGGATACATATCCACAACACGAAAATCAATAACAAATTCAGTATCGATTCTGATTGGCACTTAATTGAAATTGGATTCAAATATAAACTTCAAATACATCACTATATATATACTGTATATATAACCTAACACAAAGTATTTGGCTGCATGGATGCCTCCAAACGCCATAAAACCAAAAAAACTATTCATTTTGACATTTTATGTATTTGATAACGCAAATAAATATTAGGGTAGAAATAAAGTGAATCTTTTTCTCACATATTTGCTTGAAACTGCTATGTTATAATAAAGAAACTCTTTCCCGATTTAATAGATTTTTCTGGCTAGAATTAACTTGGCAAAGGTGAACAATTAACTAAAAGTCGCCCACCTCTTATCACTGATATTATTGTTAAAAGAAAAAAAGTGATTTTGATATAGTTTACCTTCCAGAGAGTATACGCCGCTGAACTAGGTTAAGTCCACATAACCTAATTTTCAGAGTTTATTCCGATCAGTATAGCGGTATATGTCCTCCGGCGTGTTGCAAGTGTTCTCTAAAATTATTTTATATTCAGCGAAACGTTTTGAGTTGAAATGTCGTCTAGAGCTACGAAAATTATGGATATGCTTCCCAAAGAAATTCCTGATCAGGATGGAAATAATGAAGGATATGGTGCTCAGAATTCTGGTAAGTTTAATGAAATGAAATTATATATTTTTAGGCACCACCTCATCTTCAAAATTTGAACTCGATCAATTACCTACTTACAATTTTTTTAAGTTATGGACTTAACATATTTCTGGACCTAGCTTACTCAGGACTTGACATTTGTTTTCTAAATAACCATGAAACCTTGAAACACGATACATCACATTACATTACAATACTATTTGTTTTTTAATTTGAAGGTCAACCAGTGGATGATTCTGAAGCTGAAGGCAGCGAAAACATATCAGAAGATATGCTTGATTATTCTTTCCAGAAAGTGCAACATGAAAGAATATTGCATGCCAAGAGAAAACTACTAGGTATTTGAAAAATGAATAATGTAGAATTGTTTATAACGAATGAATATTTCATTTCAGGAGATTCCACCGATTCGGTTATACTGCCAGACTTAGGTATACTTTCTACAAAGGCTGGTATATCTGGCGTTACAACAAATACTGAGCTTGACTGTGGTGAACGTGTACTACAAACTGATTCTGCTTTTGGAAAAATAAAAAATTCATCAATACCAACTGATCGAGCTAACAATCATCAAGAAAATGTACTAATCATGTTAACGAATGCAAGAGAAAACAGAAGCCCTCCGGAACATGTTTCAGCCGAAACAAGTTTGGAAGATGCATCAAATGACTTGACAGATAAAAGTTTAAGTGACTTTGATAGCGACGATAGTGTGGCAGATCCAAATTTCCAGGAAAATGCAGATAAACACGATGAAGACAGTGAACAAGACATATCGAAAATCAATGCTAGAAGAAGAAAATTCAAACCAGAAACGTGTATGAAAAATATAAAGAAAAGAAAAAGACATTCAGGACTGGAGCATACTACTGAGAAATCTAAAAAAGTCATAAAACAAAAAACTCTCAAATCACCATGTCTGGAAACCTGTAAACTTAAGTGTATTGAAAAAATCCCAGAAGAGGCAAGAGTGAAAATACACAGGCAATATTGGACACAACAGAAGTCAATTGATATGAAAAGGCAATTTGTAGCCTCGCATGTTCAACAAATTCCTGTGGTAAGAAGAAGAGAAAGAAACAACAAACGTGAAGGAAAAAGGCAACATACTAATCGATACTTCTTAGAACATAATGGAAATCAAGTTATAGTTTGATAAAAGATTTTCCTGAATACATTAACTATATGGCAACAAACAGTTGATACAGCAATATTGAAGAAGAGAGAAGGCGGTCTTTTATCACCAAACAAAAGGGGTAGACATGAACCAGCTAATAAAATTTCAAATGAAATTCGCGATAATGTTCGACAGCACATATCTAGTTTTCCAGCCTATGAAAGACATTATTCGCGTGAGAGATCAAGAAAAAAATATTTGGGAAATCACCTAAATATTTCTAGAATGTGGAAACTTTACATAGAGTATTGCCCTGAACATAACATTCCCGAGAAGAATATTGCTGAGGAATGGTTATATTCTGATATATTCAACCATGAATTCAATTTTTCTTTTAAAAATCCAGATAATGACACGTGCGATGAATGCGATAAATTCAAGATAAAAATGCAAGAAGCTACTAAACAAGATGAGAGAACAACAATCCAAGAACAATATGACAGTCATCTTGAAGACGCAAGTAATCGATATAAAATGAAGAAAGCAGACAGACAACATTCGAAAGAGAACGTTACGGAAAAAGTTGTAATGATGGATTTACAAAAATGCCTTCCAACTCCCGATCTTCATAACTCTTTTTATAGTTTGAAACTTTGGACGTACTACAACTTAGTTGTACATGATGCAACTGATGATAAAGCCTATTGTATGATGTGGGATGAAAGCATTTCCGGTCGTGGAGGTAACGAAGTCGCATCTTGTTTATTCAAATGGTCAAAAATTTGTAATATACCTGATACTGTTACCGAATTAATTATTTGGTCCGACAATTGCCCGTCGCATAAAAGGAATGTTCAAATGTTGATGTCATACTTCTTCATTCTGATACATAACCAAAATCTTAGGAAAATAAGTCACAAGTTTCTGGCCAGAGGCCACACGCACCTAGAGGCTGATGGTGATCACTCAATCATCGAGCGAGAAAGAAAAAATGTCTCTCAACTCAGAATCATCACACCATGGGACTGGCAACAGGTTGTCAGGTTATGTGGCACAAAAAAAGCCTTCAATGTGACTGCAATGGAGATATATGACTTTTTGAAATTCAAAAGTCTTTGTGAAGGCAACAGTTCTCCCTTTATCTTAAGAAAAAAAGCGGATTCGAGAGCTTCTTGATATCTCAATGTGTTCATCTTCAATTAAGACAAGAAAATCTAGGAGTACTCTTTTACAAATATAAATTCACTGATGAATTCTCCACATTCACAATAACGAGGAACCAGGAACGCATCTTCCATACCAGAGATTCTTCCCAAAATTCGGAAGGAACTGAAAAATATCCCTACTAAAAAATATTAACACCTCCAAAAACTATTACCATGGATACCGAAGGTTTTCACGATTATTATCGTAATTTGCCACACAGTGGAGAAGAATCAGAATAAGCATTTTCCTTAATTTCGATAATTTCTTACCATGTTTGTATTGAAAATATATTTCATTTTGGTTCTTAACGTTGTTTGCTTTTCATTTATTCTCAACTCCACTGGACTTAATATATTTCAAGTCCGGCATGGAAATTTTTTCCATGAGGTGAACAATGTTAAGTCACCTTAAAAAAATTAGTACATTTTTCAAGAACACTATCATCAGACAGTTCTGAAGGACATATAGACAACTCAAGATTTCGAAATTCACATATATGCGACCCAATTTGTTCAAGTTACTGCAAAAACTGTGTGAAAAATATTTTCAAACGCGATTTTCTCAAAACATAGTTTTGTGACTTAACATAGTTCGGCTCTGGGGTACAGAAATAGAAATTTATTTGGACATGCAGTACTACACGAACACTTATTTGTTGCAATCATACGGAGTTGCTGGGGAAGTGTTAGATGTTTTACAATCACAATTTAACATCAATTTACTTGACACTGTAGATGAGAAATTTATTCCATTGAATGTTTACTATAATGACAACTCCAATGTACAGGAAGAAAATATAGATCAAGGCGTGTGAATGCGGAAAATATGAAAACATATATCAATCAAAATTTTATCTTATGTATAGCACAGGAAGAATGGAAAATGAGATCACCTGTTGATCCTCTACTGCTTCCTTGGGGCCCCAGATGCTCCGATGTGCTACGTTCACTAAGATTACAAGCAATTTTGATTTTCTTTACAAAACAAAGGTGAAAACAATGAATTCGCACTATTTGTAACTTTCGATGCGAACACGACGAATATTTACCGGCAAGTCATTTGGTTCATTAATTGCTTCCGCTTTTTATGGGAGATTACAGGTTTTCGCTCTGTCCTTTTCCATCTGTGCATTTAATAGTGAGGAATAATTCATTAAAATGGCCATAGGCGCGCTGAATTTAAATTTATTTCTAAATTTCAATTACAAAAAAAAGAAAATAAACAATATGTTCCTATTAGGGAAAAGGTTATAGGCAGCGTTGAATTCCTAACAGCGTGTATTAAAGTCAAAACTACAGTGACAAAAAAGGGAGAAACAAGGAAAATAAGACTATTAGTTACATCCCAAAATGGACGAAAAACATTTCGTGAAAACAAACGAAAAGTCAAGCATGGAATTCGGTACGAAAATTGTACATCATTCACCACATGGAACAAAATTCTATCGAAAAAAAGGAGGGGAAAATAGCACCCACAAAACTAAAAATGCCACAATAAAAACTTTTGTATATCACCTTAAAAACAAATATGGGAATTGTGAACAAGTTTGTAAACAAATTTTGGTGTCAACTTTAGGATATCTAGAAAGCAATGATAGCTTACTAAAACGGATTTATAGAGACTGTGGCGACATTCTGTACTGTGAAATCTTTACTTGTCCTGAAAAAGGAAAACAACCCAAATAAAATAGATAATCAATTTTAATAAAGGACCATATCCAATAATATTGTCCTTATTATAGAAGTGAACATGCCCCTAAATGCTTATTTATATCTTCCTAGCGATATAAAACTCTTGATATGTATAATTTTCTTGAAAAAATCCAGGAATTAACTGATCGTATGAGTAACACTGCAATACAGTGTCCAATGATATGAATATTCCTTTTACAAAACTTGGGGTCACGTAAAATGTGAAAATTGCGAAATATACCATCTTCACCGAAAGGGAGAACATATTTCTAACAAGATTGTTGGTCTTGGAAAAACCACAAATCAATGGCCAAAAGTGCTAAGAGAGGCCTAAATCAATTAATGAATAAATGGAAAAGTCAGTAGAATTTTGACGGTCTCTGCAGATGTTCAGAAAATCGTAATGATTCATAGGCTTGATATATTTAAGCAAGTAGTGTTTTGTCCTAGATTAATCGTTTTCAACGAAACATTTGTACCCGTAGGAAAATTAGGGAAAATAGGCATTTTCGAAACTGTGTGACACGAAGCGATTTCGGGAAGAAGATTTAAGCACATTTCATGCTTTTTTTTTGAAAGCTCGCGACTATAAAGAGGTAACAATTTGGCTGTCTAATTGTGTGGCATAGAATAAAATCTGGTGCCTACGTTTCTACTTGGTTTGCATCATTAACTCTGAAGTAATATGTGCAGAAACCATAACAATACAATATCTTAAGCCGATGCATACAATCATGTCCGCACAGATAGTTTCCACCATTTAATAGAAAATTGATTGAGGAACAGACCAAAGTGACAGATTTTAAGGATTTTGTTAATGTGGTGAAATCATGCAGTTTTAAAAACGTTTGTGCGAAAGAAATGCAGGTGAATTATTTTCGGCAGTGGCCCGATTTGTCGTCAAATTATCAGTCAAATATAAATACAGTGTAACCTTGGTTATCCGAAGACGCTTTCATCTGAACATCCGCTTATCCGAACACGAAAAAGTGATGGTATTATCCGAACATTTCTTGATTAACCGAATAAGGCCGCCTCTCGCCACAATTTTATGCGCAAGAAGCGGTTGACGAGCGGATACTCATTTGTCATTGGTTAATTCGTTAGTTGGGGACACGCTTGCATCTCGTATGCATTATTTCTCTGTTGTCCAGTCGTGTGCAAAGATTATATATGGTCGTGTGCTAAGTGAATGTATGTAAACGTGTTTGAGCGTATTCGTTGAGTTCGCGATGTCGAAACGAAAGCGTACTTGTCTGAAATTAAGCGACAAGATTATAATTCTAAAAAGTTAAGAAACTGGTGAGACTATCACAGGAGCGGCTTTAAATTACATCGTTGGAAAGTCCACAATATGTGATTTAAAAAAAAATAATGTTAAAATACTTAAATATGTTGCCATCTCAGATACTGGGCTTGCAAGTCGGAAAAGCCTTACATTAAGTTCTTACCCTGATGTGGAGAAAGCTGTGTATAGGGATGTACCGGATCGAGTATTTGGCCGGTTCGGTAGCCGGATCGGGATTTATATGGAAACACTTCAAATTCCTGCGGCTTAACGATATTTTACAGGTTGTTCTCAAAGAACCGTATCACATATGATTAGTTGTGCCTGCCGAATTGTAAACCATTTCAATCACTCTTCTTTAGCATGCAGCAAATTAAGTGAAATACAACAAGAGTTGCATATGGACCAGAAGAAAACTATCAAAGATGTACAAACGCGGTGGAACTCCACTTTCTGCATATTAGAGGTTACTTGATTTGAAACGTTGTGTAACTATTTATCACACTGAAAATAGCGCTATAAAGTCTATAACCAATTTAACCAGTAATCAGTGGGACCTGTTACAATCTGTCCTTGAATTACTTAGACCTTTTGAAAAGATAACGAAACTGATGAGCAGCACAGATTCAGTTATTTCAGAAGTAAATCCAACAATTGCTGTATTGAAGCGCTACTCTTTGTCCTATAAAATAGAACAGTTATATGGTGTTGGATCTATGAAAGAAAGTCTCATTACAGGAATGAACCAAAGGTTCTCCGATGTGGAGTTTTTACCATATCGACTATTTTAGATTCCAGATATAAAGTGTACTTTTTTTCGAGTCAGACTATTGTTGAATATATAAAAAACAAACTTATAAGAAAAATCACAGAAATTAATAAGAGCAACACCGATGAATCCGAATCTGAAATACAAGAAGATGATATGATGAAGCTACCATGGTTATTAGCGAAGATGATGATAAAGAACCATAAGCTGCTATACAGAAGAGAGCGAGGATAACATATGAAAAAAATTATACTTAAACAATTTCATCTTTTACGCTGTGGAAGTGCTACGATAACTTTGTTCCACCTTCGACACCTGCATACTCTACTAGTGATTCAAAAGGCAATAGACTCTATCAACTTGAGGTATACTATCGAGTGCCCATTATTGATAGAAATTCAGACGCATTTGAGTGGTGGAGCAAGCACAGTGGAACATTTCCTGGACTAATTAACATAGTAAAGTAGTTTTCATCAAGTCCAGCAACTAGTGTTTATTCAGAGAGACTATTTTCGGAAATTGGTAAGATATATGTTGATAATAGGTGTAGGCTAAGTTCTGAAAATACTGATAAGCTCTTATTTATTCATCACAATCTAAATAAAATATGGTTCGGCCGGATCGCAACTGCGATTCGGCCGGAACGGTAATTCCGGCCTCTGGGCCGGATCGTCCGAATTTAGTGGTACCGCCGGGATTCCGGTACATCCCTAGCTGTGTATACTTGATTTTTACAGGAGAGGTCTAGAGGTATGTTATTTTACAAATTTAATAGTTCGGGTTGGCTCCAAACTTTTAAAACCCGTTTTGGCATTCGCCAATTATCCATATCGGGAGAAAAGTTGTCGACTGGCCCTACGGCTGTTGACCCCTTCAAATTGCGACTTCTTAATAAAATTCAAGAACTGAAACTAACCTTGGATCAAATCTATAATGCGGATGAAAGCGGTCTTTTCTGGAAAATGTTGCCACAAAAAAACTTTGGCTCATGCGAGTGAAGAATCGGCACCAGGAAGAAAACAAAATAAAGAGCGAATTAGGTTTATGCCGTGCTGCAATTCCACAAGCACACACAAGTTGAAATTGCTTGTTCTGGGAAAATCAAATAAGCCACGCTCATTTGGAAGCAGTAATATTCCAGTAATCTATAAAGGACATCTTTACGGAATGGTTCCATACTCATTTTGTTCCCGCTGTGCGTCGAAAGAAGAAGAAACTAAATCAAAAGCGATTTTGATACTGGATAATGCACCTGGCCACCCAGCCGAATTCGCTAGTGACGACTCACAAATTTCTGTCTTATTTTTACTGCCCAACTGCACACCGCTAATCCAGCCAATGGATCAACATGTGATCCAAGCTATATAACTGCATTATAGGAAGAATCGCCTGAAGAAGATTGTGGATTGTGGAAATATTTCGGAGGAATTAAAGAAAATTACATTGAACAATGTTGTGTTCGAACTGGCAGAGGCTTGGCAGAACGTGATGACCAGTTTAATAAAAAGCTGTTGGCGTCAACTCCCGCCCCCAGATATATTGGATCCAGGGGATGATGAAGATTAAGTCCCCCTTTTTACATTGGCACAAACCACTGGAAGTGAGATTAGTGAAATAGTAGATCTTACAAAGCAAATATCAGATATTCCCACAGAGGAAGAAATAAAAAAATGGGCACTGGGAGAAGATACAATAGAAACGATAGATGACAATGATATATTAGAGAGCCTAGGGAATTTGGAAGAGGGAGAAGAAGAGAGCGAAGAAGAAAATGTCAGCAATCGTATTACACACGGAGAAGTAGTAACTTATTTTGCTAATGCATTACATGGACGAAGGAAAATGGGGAAGACTCTTGCCACATTCTTCTTTTAGAGCAGATGCAAACAGAGCAAAGACATTAGAAACGGATGCTCTTACCCAACGGAAGATTACAGATTTTTTAAAAAGTGAAATGTGGATACATATTTAACACGTTGAGTGCCGTATGTATCCAACACGGATACACGAGATACGGTGCTTCCATCGCCGTATGTATCCGCGGCTGATACACAACTATTTCTGTTATTTCCGCCGCATGTATCGACGTTGGCTGCATGCCTTGCGTATATCTCTATGGGGACTATCGCACTACGGCCTGGCATACCCAAAAGCTTATTTGGCCTGTATATTTTATCCTTAGTTTTTTCAGGACACGATTTTTTCAGTTAGTGGATATGAAATACGAAATGTTTTTTTATTGAACAACAAGAAACACTAAATTATGGAAAAGAATATATAAATCTGAGAAACCAATGAACATAACAATTAGTTATAGTAGTAACAAGTATTTCATTTCATAAAACATTTGTGTACTTCGAAAAAACACGATAAGCAATAATATTTTTTACATGCAACACATCTGAATTTGCTTTGTGTGGCTTGATTAGCTGCAGCTTTTCTACCGACCTCTTCAGTTTTTGTCTTATAACATCGTACACATCTTCCTCTTTTTCTGCTAGCACCCTGACTCTCTTCTAAATAATGTTGGGCTGGAGGTTCATCTGCTGGAGCTGGAGTGTCGAATGACTCAGTTGGTAAATGTAGCATTTCTGATATGATACTTTCTTTGAACTTTGTTATTGGCATATTGTCATTTGCAACCTCTTGATGCAAAATATATGCATTCACCAAAGCCGTACCCATCAGCAGCTCCACTGCCAATTTTCGGTACTATTTCAAGCCTCTTCTCAGGGACGATGAATAGGCTTTCATTTGGTCAGAGAGATCAATGAACAATTTACATTTGTTGTAGTCACTCACTATTTTCGGCTTCTGTACATCTCCACCCCTTTGCCTCACTGTCACAAGTTCATATGTGTGTTTGGTACTGAGGACTAACATGTCTCTTCTATCTCTCCATTTTAGTACTACCACGCCTGTGTCGCTCTCGGCTGAGACAACTTCATTCTTCTGTATCTTTTTAGTGATAACGTCTTTGGGGTTGAATTTCCTGTTTGAACGTAATGTCCCTACTAAATGTGTTTTCCGGTCTAATAGATTATGTGCTAGTGAAACACTTGTGTAATAATTGTCAGTATATAAGGTTCTTCCTTTATCTAACAAATTGGTAATAAGTGCAAGGACTACGCTAGTCGCTACTGGTTGACCTTCAGTTTTTTCAGTCCCGCTATATACGCTAAGATTATAGGTATATCCTTTATTGACACATAACTTGAATAGCTTTATCCCAAATTTATGACGTTTGTTTTTTATATATTGTCTGAATGACAAACGCCCTCTGAAAGGGACAATTGTTTCATCGATGCAAAGCTCATCTTGAGGAATAATAGCAGCTTGAAAGCTAACTATAAGTTTTTGGATAAGCGGATTTATTTTATGGAGTCGATTCTCTATTGCATCTTCGTTATTGTTGAAATGAATCATTTTCAGTAATAGTTGAAATCTATTTCTGCTCATCAATGACTTGATCTTATTTGAGTACAAAAATGATGTCCTCCAGCACGATTCGATACTTGGTAACTGAAACAACCCCATCCACATAATGATTCCAAAAAATCTCTCTATTTCGTCTGATGTGGTATTGGCCCATGTTTTTATTCTCGACTTTGGTAGATTATTTCGTGTCTTGCATTGTTCTGCATAACGATTTGTCTCGAGAACAATATGGCTTATGATGTCATCAGTTACCATAAGTTTGTAAAAATCATAAGGTGTTTTATCGTAGAACCGTTCATATATTTCTGCTTTTACTCTAGGATTCGGTTCCGTCAACGGAAAGTGTTTTAGGTTATTGCCTCGCACTGGTCCCCATATAGGATCCCCTATTGGGGGTGAGATATCCTCGGGCTCTGAAGAAGATTCATCCAGTCGAAACTGAGCAATGACATCTTCAATGGTTTCTGTGACATGAATCGTGCTACAAGATTTCCTGGCAGATATAGTTTCATTTTCTGCTGAATGCGATATTGAACTCGTACTGGACCGGTGAATATCTGTAAAAAAAGTTTGGTAAATAGTTTTGGATCTCGAAATATTTTGGGTATATAGTTTTGAGTGAATCATCAACTCACCTTGACCAGATGATCTGGTTTTTTTCATTTTCATACGTTTACTTTTTCTGAAACTTGCAGAAAGTAAGCTACTATCACTATCACTACTATTATAACTTTCTGGGTGATATTCGTCTGATGAGTAAACATCCCCGAATAGCGAATTCTCTTCGTCCGACAACAATTCCTGCATCAAATTATGTAAACGTAATTGTTCTTTTTCGTACGACATATTTTTTCCAAATATGCGTTATAAAATAATGTAACAGTAATAAACTTCCAACCAGACAGGATATTCAGTATACACACGTTCAATACAGTGCATAAACCTCGCACAACTAATGAAAAGTCAAGATTTGCCTCCAATTATTGCATACACCTGTTCTATTTTAGTTTGACATTGTTGCCAGTTCGTGTATCCAGGTTGGATACATGCGGCTGTAATATTCAAAAATAGATATTGTGGCCGTGCGTATCCAATGTGGATACATACTGAAAATAACGTCGGAAAATGTCAACTTCTAGTTTTTTCAACTCATCATTGCATTTTGATGCGATAAAATACATATTTGAAGCCATACACATGAAAAATGGATTTGGCCTGATATACCTAATTTTCCGCTTCCACGGTGGCACTCAACGTGTTAATATTATCAGTAAAACATGTTAAGTTTAGTTTGTTTTATCCAAGAATGTATTTTGTTTTACATGTATACATTAAATATATTTTTTCACGTATTTTTGCATTTTAAATTTGATTATCTGAACAAATCGGTTAACCGGACAGTGACGTGCAATAATTAGTTCAGATAATCAAAGTTACACTCTACAAGCAACAAACCATTTGCAGTTGCCCAATTGAGCCCGGCAGAATGGTGTTTCTAAGATATAAGCTACAGACAGTTGTCACCCTTAACCCTGCATCAGACACGTGGGGTGTGACAAACCCCATCGTTTATTAACTTGCGCATAAATACCGAAATGGTGACACTATTGGCAACAGTGCTTCAGTAGATTTCAATCACAAATTCACCCCTGCCTCTCATGTCGTGTGAACAATTCAGTTGGCGGTGCAACATTGAATTAAAGCACTCTACGAAAAAGAGCAAGAGTATTTACAAAAGCTTTGAACTGAAAAAATAAGTGAAGATGAAGTTATTGACATAGAAGATGCATCTGAAGATAGTGAAGAGGCAAATGTTAGTGTGTGTAGTAACTATCCTGATTTAGATCAAGATGGTGAAATTGGAGAGGGACAAGAAGGTGAAGAGGAGCAAGATTGTCAAAGGGCATATGCACTGGAAAAAAATTTGGGTCCAAAAACCGCCCAAAGAAACACTAAATATTTTATAGGAAAAAATGGCAGAAAGTGGTCTAAACAATGTAGCAACTGAAATGTGAGAACCAGACATGAAAATATTATAACTCATTTACAGGGAATTAAGACATGCACGAAATGCTAAAACGCTACTCGAATGCTTTTTGCTGTTAATGTTATTGATCAAATGATAAGTGATATTGTTCTGTATACCAACTAAGTAAATTGCATAAATGGAAAGATTGTCCTCACTACGTCAAAACTCAAAACATCAGTACCAGAAATCAATGCAGTCTTTGGTTTATTGTATTTTGCTGGAGTATTCTAAAACAATCACCGCCATTTGCACAAACTCTGGAAAACCGATGGCACCGGACTCAAATAAGGTTTGAATTTTAATAAAATGACCCCCATAAAAAGGATTTTTGGAAAATTCGTAAGCAATTGCCAATAAGCTTATACTCCATCAGAATATTTAACAATCGATGAAAAACTTGAATCATTTCGAAGACTGTATGGCTGTAGGCAATACATGTCAAACAAACCAGCAAAGTACGGTATTAAAGTGGATGCTTTGGTACACACACGTAACAGTTATTTACTTAATATGGAAGTTTCAGTTGGACAGCAGCCTGGAGGTTCGTTTAGGGTAAGTAACAGCCCTAACGATATGGTAGATCACCTGGTGGCTCCAATATCGAAAACTATTGAAAATGTTTCATTTATAATTGGTATACTATTTTGCCTCTTTGAGAACAGTTACGTGAAAATCATAATCTGACTACTCTAGGAACTCAAAGAAAAAATAAACCGGATAGTCCACCATAATTTTTAAATGTCAAAAATAGAGAAGTATTTTCCAGTATGTTTGGTTTTCAAGAAGGGTACACAATTGTTTCCTAATGTCCTAAAAAAGAAAAAGTCCTGTTAGTTTCGTCATTACATCACGATAATGCTGTAAATGCTGAAACTGAAAAGAAACTTCCAGAAATCATATCTTTTACAACAGTACGAAAGGTAGCATTGATGTAATTGACCAAATGTCAGCCACTTATAATGTAGCTCGCAAAAGTTGTTGTTGGCCCCCGACTAAATTCTTCTCCCTTTTGAACACTGGAGGAACAACTCCCAAATTGTCTGTCGAGAAAACAATGGTGGTTCAACAATAACAAGAAGGCTCTTTTTGAAACAATTAGGACTTGAGTTAGTAAGAGAACATCAGCGAATTAGAATGAATAACCTTAGATTGACCCGCGAATAGGATCAATTTGCAGAATGTAAAGTGAACAGAGAGGACCAGCTGATAAAAAATGAAGACTTAATCAACAATGAAGATGCTCCCAATGCCAAAGAAGTCGCGATTGTAAAACCAGATATGTTTGTGAACGCTGTGAAGGCTTCATCTGCCTTGAGCATTCAATGCCCTATTGTGAAAATTATGCCAATTCCTTAGGGGACTGAATTGTTAGTTTTATGTTTATTGTATAAATCGTTACATATTAGAATTACAATTATTTTAGTTTTGAATAGTTTTATGACTATACTATATTTTTAATACTCATTATGATAATTAATATCTAGAAGAGCATTATTTTCCTAACCAAAACATATATTTGTATGAAATCATTTTTCTTAAGCAATATTTATATGTTTAAATCCATAAAAATATACTAAAAATTTAAAAACAAAATGTTAAGCAGCTTTTTGATATGAGGTTCGATACACCTCTTAAGCCAGAAATAAGGAAAAAATTTCCCCTGTCAGATGTAGGGTTAATGAATTGGACTAGTACTAATTAATTGCTTAGTGAACAAACACTCTACAAAGAAAACCTTTGCGAAGAAACGAAAACACTTACTTTTAAAACATACTTTTCAGGATTTTCAACACAATCTGGTGCCATTCTTTGCACAACTACTTTTCTTACTGCTTTGAGAGTGACAAGAGGGTCTGGATGACTGACAATGTTAAGTACTTTTGCCAATTCATTAATGCCATCTGCAAATTCTTGACTGCTAACTGAAAAATATGAATGATATTGATTATATATAAAAATATTTCATGTGGGTAACAGAAACCTCCTTCCTTACTTACAATCTAATTTATCCAATATATTTTCAGCTACTACAGCTGGAACATTTTTACTTTGTAAATTCTCTACAGCATGTTTCAAATAGACATTTCCTGAAAACAAAATTTACCTATTGAGTTTGAAATATGTTGAATATTAATGTAAAGTATTACTTCAAATAAAAATTGTATATACAATCAATATAGAATAATGCATAATAAATATACATTCAGAGGCGGATTATTCCTAAAGTAAGAAAAAAAATATATAAAGTTGAATGTGTCAGTAAATATGCACCGACACAATATAAAACATTCTCTAATTTGTAAATTTATAATATATGGCCGCTAGAGGGACACTTTCTACATTTAATTCACCTCTGTATATACGAGTCTCAAAAAAATATTTGACCACATGCATTTTTCTTCCAATTTTAAACAATAGGTCTTAAAATCGTATTTATTTTTAGATTTTGTCATTTGAAAAGCACTTGTTTATAGTAAAAAGAATAACAGCTTACACATATTTATGGCGCCTGGCCATAATATTATTATTAAATGCATTACTTTCAAAGTAAATTTACAAATGACACTTTTAATCATTATTGGACAATGAACATAAAACATGTAGAATATAAAATAGTGTGTATTGATTATATGAATCATTTAACCAGAAAACATACTCTCCATAGCTCAGTATCTTAAGTTTAGCATGTTTTTATTATTGATTTTACTACTGTGGTAAAGGGAATCGTGAGATTTCAATTTCAAGACTGCTAAAGCTACCAAAGTAAACCTAGAGCAGTAACTTGTAGACGATTTATTCATAATTGATACAAATAAACATGATAAGACATTTAATGCACTAGAAATAGCTGCACAGTTAATATGGACTGTAATAACCCAACCAGTATGTCCACGGACAAAAGGAACTAGTGATTTTCCAGTAGCATGAAAAAAGGCGATTGTAATACCTATTTATAAGATAGGAAACAAACAACTGTCAGAAAATTACAGGCCAATAAGTCTAACGAGAACTCTTTGCAAATGTACGAAAACAATCATTGCAAAAGAACTTACAGATTTCCTTTTGGAAACACATGTTATTCCAACTCAACAGCATGGTTTTCTGCCAGGAAGATCAACTTTTAACAACTTGTTAACTAGACTAAATGAATGGACTATAGCAGATGACAACCATGAGACAGTTGATGTCATTCATCTCGATTTTCAAAAGGCTTTTGATAAAATTCCCACAGAGTACATCGCATACAAGCAGCAAAATAGCAATATACATCTACAAGGTCATGGTTATAAGCTCTCAAAGGAAAAATGCAACAAACTGCTAAGAAGAAACTTCCTGTCAAATATAGTGGTGAATAATTGGAATAGGCTGAGTGACAGCACCATAAATTCATATAAAAACCAATTTAACAACAACCTAGACCAGGAAATAAAAAATTGGAATATTACTTTTATCCATTACTCAGCATAATTTATTTATTAAAGCTCAATATCTGTGATAATTATTTTGGAATGGCATACCTAACAAAATGACTATGATATTAATGTGTGATAGACAATGCTTACAAACAATCTGTGATATAAAAAGATTCAGTAGTCTCATTGGATTTTAAATCTCATCTACTACTGAAAATCATAATACTTAATACTGTTTGTTGTATACCGGTCTCAAAATAACTTCTTAAACAAATTAATAATAAGAACAGATTGCGTTGGGCTAGGAAACACAATAGTGGGACAAGTGAAGACTGGGAAAAGATCCTCTGGACCACAAATCAACACCTGAAATTTTTGGATCCACTCATAGTTTTGGTCAGGAATCTGGTGCAAATAAAAATAGTTAAAAAATAGAAAATTTACCAAAAGCATATCAGAGAATACAATAATGTGTGAGTTAATGGCACTGATTAATAAACCAACAGGCCAGTCTATTGTAATGAATATTTTATGCGATTATTATCTTTTTTTTTGGATTATACATTAGGCTTTATACATTTGGATTTTAGATACAGTTATTGACATTTTATCTTCATTATTATTTGGTTATTTCGAGAGATTTGGTTTAAAGCACTTTTTTTCTCATTTTTTCATTACATTTATTTTTTTGTGCTTATTTAGTTTTTTTTTCTCATTTTTTCATTTCATTCATTTTTTGTGCTTATTTAGTTTTTTTTCTCATTTTTTCATTTCATTTATTTTTTTATGTGCTTATTTTTTTTCTACAATATCATGTTAGTACTTTTAGTTAAGTTATAAAGGAGTCGTTTTACTTCTATCTCTTCTGATGCTAGTATGGTTAAAAGATTAGCTGGTAATGCTATAAACTTGGACAGTTTACTGTAAAATTGTTTTGATGCTGCTTCATTGAATTTACGCTCTAAAAGGCAATGTTCCAATGATCCGATCTCGCCACATCTGCAGTTCTCGTTTTCTGTTAGTTTAAATGTCCTCATATGTTGTGGTGTGAGGCAATGCCCTGACCTTATTCTAGTGAGGGTTCTAATAAATGATCTATCACTTTCTCGGTGGAACCAGTGTTTGTGTTTAACTGTGGGTTCAATAACTTTATATGTTTGTCCTCCAGGGTATACTGAGTAGTGCTTCTGCCAATCCACTTTCAATTTTATTTTGATTTGTTTGTTTATGTCTGATATCGGTAGCTTGAAATTTATTATATTTTCTCCTTGCCTGGTAGCAGTTTTAGCTAATTTGTCCACGATTTCGTTTTGAGGTATACCACTATGTTCTCTTATCCACACTATTCTAATCTCCTTATTTAGGTTTGCTAAAATATCCAGAAGTTCCCAAATTTTTGCTACAATATTATGTAAATCTGCACTAGGAGAGTTATTTTCAATTTTCATTAATGCACTTCTGCTGTCGGTGAAAATTACAAATTTGTTATTCTATTCGTACCCCATGCAGCATTCTAGTGTGTTAGTTCTGCTGTGTATATTGATGCTAGAGGGGGTAATTGGTATATTTCTGAATATTTTTGATTATTATCTTGGTAAAAGGCGAACCCTACTTTGTTATTTAAACATGAACCATCTGCAACAATAAGTTCAGTCATTCCATTTTTCTGTGACGTCTTTCAGAAATAGCGCCTTATTTTCAGCATGTTCATTAATACAGTAATGCTCTCGGGTTTCATTTCATTTATCCAAAATTTACATTTCAGCAAGACAATGATCCTAAACACGTCTAAACTAGTTTTTTCTAAGAAAAAGACAACAGGTGTTTAAAATCATGACATGGCCTCCACAGTCTCGGAACTTGAACTGAGTAGAATTATTAGAGGATTTGCTTGATAGACATGCTAAAATACGTGGAGGAAAACTGTAGGGCAAATAGCAACAAATAACTGAGACAACATTGGTAAAAATAGTGGTTGCCTTGTTGAGGGTGTCATTTAAAACAAATGTGGACACATTGATGGGCCTAAAACTTAAAAGACTTGTCATTTTATGTGAAGAATTACTAATAGATAATTAAAGTTCCTATGAATATTATTGAAATTATATAAAATGCTTTTTACTTGGTGGTCAAATACCTTTAAGCAATAGAATATTTCATATATTCGAAAAAATGCATACTATTTTTCTGAGATTCAAGTTGTACTGCATAACCTAAAATCCACTGTAATTCTTCTGCTCTACTTTCCAATACAGGACAACCTAATCCATCTTTATATTTCGAATATGTTATGTGCCAATCTCGATTATTTTTCAAATCATTTACTAAATATGCTGGTGCTTTTTTAATCCAATTTTGTTCTAACCAAATAATCACTTTTCTGAATGTGTTATCATCTGAAAACAAAAGAAGTATAGCTAACCGTATTATATAGCATATAAATGAACAGTTACATACCACTGAAGTTTAAATTATCAGGTTCTGGATAATCTAGTGCCAAGAGCAATCGTTTAGACATGTTTATTAGAACAAGCTATAATGCCACAATGCCACTTTTATTCAAACTGTTTAAATTATTTATAAGTAAAGACCTAGAGAGATGTAATTACCGAAGACCGCATAAAAATGTTTTAGTGACAACTGATATGACCAGAGATGACGCTTGTGAACTTAACATAACATAACCTATAGAGATAGGCCACTGTCAGATTAAAACCAATATGGCGGCTGGAGGACAAATAACAAATAGTGGTACAAAGTTAAATTGTTTCTGTAAACAAAAGTGACAATTGGAAGTGTTTAGTGGTTGTTTGGCTCTTGCTTATATAAAAATACCTTCGTTTCGTTGTATAGTTCAGTGTGGAAGCAGAAGTAACCAAGATAGTTAAATTGGAGCATTCACACTTATCAACGTCCGTAAAAAAATCGGCCCGGGACCGGTGCATCAACGGGGGGGTTTCTACCTCGTCCGTCACCGGGCCGACAAAAACAACGGATTGTTTATGAAAAACACATGAAGGCTTATGGACTTGTTCAGACTTGTCCGTACTATTTTGTTTCGATGGGAAAGTTGCATGAAATTTGCTACAATCGTTCAGTGGTGTTGTAGCTACGGTCTGCAATGTATCAAGAAATCGACATCGAGATCTTATAATAACATTAATTGACTTGTTAGTGCAAATGCTTCGTCGCCTACCAATACATATGGTAGCGGCGTATTCGTTCCAGGTGGGCATGAAGCTTTCGGAATTTTTAATGAGTTTTGCTCTAATAAATCCCAAAACGAATTTTATTCAAAAACTGTAGAGTCACAATCTTTTCCGTATGACCCGATATCAACAAACACAAATCGGTAATCACTATCTGCTATTGCCAGAAAGACAATTGAAAAATAATCTTTATAGTTGAAAAACATGGATCCACTGTTTTCGGGTTTTACCATGGAACATTCGCCTTGTGTTCAAATTTTTCTGCAATGGCTTTCCATTGATCCTCATTAGGTAGCGGCATACATTCTTCTTGCAGACAGTCCCATAAATTGCAGCAAACGTGTCGTATAATATTACTCACAGTCGATATTCCTAATCGGTAGGTGTAATGGAGATCGGTTAACGAACATTCGCTAGCTAAGTTCCTGAAAGAAAATTTTGCAATGAACTGCTAGATATTCGCATTTGTTAAGTCACTGTCGTTTTCAAAAAAATCGATCATAACAAAGTGGAATAATGTCCGGGACAATTTTTTGAGAAGCTTCAAAAAAACTAAACTTCAGAAAATATCTGGCGCTGCAGCAAAAACGGGAAGCAAATACATCTTTTTCGATCAACTTTTATTTTTGAAAAAAAAGTATGAACCAAATAAAACTGCGTCAAGTTTAGACTGAACACTGACGCCAGAAGCACCGGCAACCATTGACAGTGAAGAAGGAGGTAATGGTCAACAGCCTCCCTCAAATTCTCAATCTAAATCCAAGCCAGTAGTTAGAAAGACCAGCAGGAAACGCAAGCCTGATGAATTTGAGAGAAAAATAATAGATATTCTGGAAAAACCAACAGGAAAAGGCGACACAATGGACAGAAATCCTCATATGAACTTTTTTGCCAGCCTTTTGGCCTCGCTGGAAACTTTTGATGCTGATGAAACGTTGAAATTTAAAATGGAAGTTCTGAATGCAATAAAAACATCAAGAACAAACGTGTAAGACTCATGCCCACTACTCACATTTCAATCGACCCATATCGCCATTATCAACCAGTTTCCAACTTACATGCGCAACCGTATGTGCTTACGTCACAGCATTCTTCATTTGAAGTCCCGAGTCAACAGCCACCATATTTGCAACAAAATCCATCCACCTCGTCAACACCGGACACACAACTACAGTTCGCAACCAGTCCACAATCACAAGTTACATATCCGCTTTCCGTACAATCTTTTGAAAACAGTGACACTGAGTTGGAGATTGCCAAACTTTATATATATATATATATATATATATATATATATATATATATATATATATATATATATAGGGCCTAATGTTTGTGTACTCTTTCGTTTAATAAATAACACGTCTAATGTCTGTGTACTCTTTTGCTTAATACTATTATTATATGTGCACTTGAAGTTTATCCCAGCAAGGAATGAAGTTACGTCATAACTCACATTATGCCGAATCAAATCATCTTGTCTGGGATTGTCCTTGGAGTTGATGACGTAATTTCATTCCTAGCTGGACGGACTTTACATTATTTCAATAATTTTGTACTCATCGTAATGTTACCGCTAACATTTCGGCAGGTCGAATTGCGTCCCTCATCAGCGTGTTTTGTCGAACTATGTATGGCTCCATTCGTTGTAGTAAATCCTCAAATGTTGAAATTGTCATCCGGAAGTAATTGAAAAATCTTTGTCCATCGGTCAATAAACAAGGATATAAGGTATTGAAAGCCCCTTACTTCATTTCTTTGCAAATTTATTGGATGCACCCAAAATCTTCTGTGGCAACATTTCTTGCGTCTGTGTCGATGGTAAACCAAATAATACATGATTATTAGTTTTTTGCGTTCTCCTTTCATAGTGTAGTCAACGACTGCTCACTACAACTGTTCAACTAGAACTAACAAATTCACCGGAATCGTATAAATGGTTATACGTTGCGCGATCGGTAATTTCACCGGTCCGTTAAAAAACCGGATAATGTGAAAGAGCTGTTATGGTTTAAACAGAACTAATCTTAAGGAATTATCTGCCTTCAGTTCAGATCAGAGATAAGTAATAGATGCCAAGAATGGCTGAAAGCAATCAAACGTGAAGAATTCTCTGCATAAATCAAGAATGCGAGAGTGTGCTCGAATAATTTTATCTCGGGTGAATTAATTCATTGGGGTAAGGGTATTATAACTGATGTGTTTATTTTTAGGCAAACCTGTGGAGTTGCATGATAAATTGATTGCAGACTGAACCCCTTCTGTGAATATGGTATGGGCTATAGAGACACTGGAATAAGTACTACAAATTCCGAAAGAAAACGATGGTCAAAACTAGTTAAAACACTTTGTGATGTTTAATTGCGTTCTGTAAAGATAGTTGAACACCAGTAATTTATCTTTTTCCTATGCCTCCTACACAGTGGGAGAACTACTGGTCTGTAATGTGTGCAAAGCACACTGGTCAGGGAGCAGAGCCACAAATGAAAAACAAATAATCTCATAGCAAAAAATTCCAATACTTCGGAAACGAGCCAGAAAATATTTTACTACCTAGTAAATTTGTAAATATTTGATAGGTTTTTTTATTTTTGTTGTTGAAGTATTTCCAATATTTTGTTATTTTTATATTATCATATTCATTTAGAAAATATATTTTTGGTTTTGTTTCAGTTTTGATAACTGCACGTATATAAATTATTATTCTTATCACACATTCTTTTTGATTTGTACTTGCAGATATTTTTTTATGTTCTGGAAAATAAATGTTTATCATTATAAAAACTGCTTTTTTGTGCACCCAAATTTCATAAATTAATATGGTTATCAATATACCGTCTCATAATGGGGGCTCAGCAAAATGTTCGCGCACAGGCCCGCCTGGCTACGTTGTTCCACCATTGGGCCTTTTGTTTATTAGGGCCATCAAATTTGAAATTGTTTTTCGGTAAACTGATGCGAGAATCTGTAGAGGGTGACACATATCTCATGTACACATATTCCTATGTCATTTTAACTAACGGGAGCTTTAAATTTGATTATAAAATTGTATGATACTTTTTTTAATATTTGCATTTAGTTGGGGCTGGGCTGCATTCTGTAAATTTTTGAAGGTCCTTTAAAATTAATTAAAACCTTATCATTTGATTGGCTGTTATAATATGAAAGGAAATTTAAAGGCATTTAGATTCAAAAACTTCATCTGGATGTTCATCCAGTAATATTTTATAATAGTCCAACATTATGTTTCCAGCCATGCATAGTATTATTAGTGTTATGAATTTGTTTGTATTTGGTAACAAGTCCTTAGGATTGAATTGAGGTTTTTTTTGACAGATGTCAGTCTATAAAAAGAGATCCAATAAATCTTAGAACGAAGAAGAAGAACTACCGGGAGATCTGGGTATCGGAAATTTTTTCAAATTTTAAGCCCCTAAAACTGCATTTTAGCTTTGTTTTTCTTATAAAATTATAGCCTTTAGTACATTTCAATAAAGTATAGATTTGCTGTGATTATGTATTAGATTTTTTTCATTTTTAGGGTTCTGGGGGGTTCTATCCCCCTCATCCCCCCCCCCTTAGTTACGCCAATGCTGGCCCAACTTTAGCACATGCTAAAAAGCTACTTACATTCAAAGTTGGTCTGTCGCCGCCAAAGTTTACTGGCAAATTCGAATGATGTTTAAGAATGTCATGTCCGAGAATAAAATCTGCACAACAATTTTTGAGGACACTCAGCTTGAATTTGGAATAAGAATGGTTAAGAATTTCCAAATCTCCATAGCAGTAAGCTTTAACTGGTACCAGTAATGAGGATGAAGCCATACTAACCTTCGATTGTGTCGGGTGCAATTTGATCTTCAGCTTTGCGACAAACAAGTCACTGATGTAGCTTTCTGTACTTCTGGTGTCGATGAGGGCTTCCGCCGAGTATCCGTTAATGGTTAATGTGATTACTGCCTTGGAAAGACTAGTCGGTGGAGCCGCTGAAATTTTAGACTTTCGAGAATTAATGTTGTGAACTGATGCAAAAATTGGAAAGTTGTCTTCTTCCAATTGTTTTGCGGCAGCAGAGGTTTTCGACTTGGATGACCTGCAAACCTTAGAGAAATGTCCTTTTTTATTGCACAATTTGCATATTTATTCACGTGCAGGGCAAGATGAACGCATATGACGTTTATATCCACAGTGTAACGAGGTTCTCGTTACTGAAAGTTACCTTGTGTTACCGAGTGGATTTTCATTTTGTATTTTGTCACTGAGTATATTTATTTTATATTATATCATCCGTTATGTATTTTGGCCTCTGTATAAAAATAACTTTGTAGTTTATGTCGCCGAGTATATATTTATTTTATATTATATATCGCCCGTTATGTATTTTGGCCTCTGTATAAAAGTCACTTTATAGTTTATGTCGCCGAGTATATATTTATTATATCATCCGTTATGTATTTTGGCCTCTGTATAAAAATCACTTTGTAGTTTATGTCGCCGAGTATATATTTATTTTATATATCCCCCGTTATGTATTTTGGCCTCTGTATAAAAGTTACTTTATAGTTTATGTCGCCGAGTATATATTTATTATATCATTCGTTATGTATTTTGGCCTCTGTATAAAAATTACTTTGTAGTTTATGTCGCCGAGTATATGTTCAAAACATTTCGGCTATAAGATTTATAACTATTTTAAGTGTCAAAAGGACATTATTATTTACTCTCTAGTTTCTGGGTAGAAATAGTTTTGCACATAAGAGATATAGCTATTTTAAGTTCAAATAATATTTTTATTTTACTGTCTAGTTTCCGTGGGGAAATTATTTATGGCATGTAAAATGGTTATTCCGGCTGAGACCACCGAAATTTCAGATATTGGTTTCGCCACCGCTATACGATACGACGAGTAGCGCGCAGGTCGAACTAATCGAGGAGGTGGAAATGTGTAAGGCATATGCGAAGAGTCGAGTCCGGTCACAGTACACCAATACAAACAGTAGTGCATCTTGGACAGGCGGCAAAAGTCGCGCAGATTTGACTGCGCAGATTAGACGCCATGTTCTGAGGATAAAATATCTAAACTGATCAAGAATAAAGAGTGTGGTGCATTCTCCTGTCACTGTCTGAATCCAAGCAATGGAATATCGACATTCGAGTTAATTGACAGTCTGAGCGTCTGACATTACTCGGCACGATGAACAGAGGACCTGACATTTATCCAGAGAACATGGCCGACAGTTACTTTGAAACTTCAAAGGTACCGCCTTGAAGATGCACTACTGTTTGTTAGGTATACTGTGGTCCGGTGTAGGTAGTCAGTTGTGTAGATTCCTAGACGACAGTAACCGTAAATACCGTTCCGCCGAACCGTATTTTTGGGATTTTTTCTTTTCTTGTTTCTTTTAAAAAGTTAATAATTTCTTTGCAGTTTTCTTTTGGTATATAAATACCACGAGAATTTGGTTATTGTTGAAGGTAAGAAGTTTTTAATTATAACGATTCGAAACTAAGTTGTCTTTTCAATCGCAAATCTAGTGTATTCATTGTGTTTATTTTTCGTATTTTAAAAATTTAATAATTTCTTTTGAGTTTTCTTCTGGTGTATAAGTACCACGAGAATTTGGTTGTGGTAGAAGTTAAGAAGTTTTAATGATAACGATTCGAAATTAAGTGGTCTTTTCAATCGCAAATCTAGTGTATTCATTGTGCTTATTTTTCGTATTTTAAAAATTTAATAATTTCTTTTGAGTTTTCTTCTGGTGTATATGTACCACGAGCATTTGGTTGTGGTAGAAGTTAAGAAGTTTTAATTATAACGGTTCGAAATTAAGTGGTCTTTTCAATCACAAATCTAGTGTATTCATTGTGTTTATTTTTCGTGTTTTAACAATAAGTTGGAACATCTTGGCATTACCGGAGTCCGGTCTTTTTCTGGTTATTTTCTTTCAATTTTCCGTGAAGAGGTTTAGATTGAAATATCAGGGAGCGCCAGGCATACATATCCGCTAGGGCTTTCTAATATTTTAAATCGACAACCCCAATAACTTAGTAATTTGCAACCCCGGTCTTTTCTAGTTATTTTCTTTCAATTTTCCGTGAAGAGGTTTAGATTGAAATATCAGGGAGCGCCAGGCATACATATCCGCTAGGGCTTTCTAATATTTTAAATCGACAACCCCAATAATTTGGTAATTTGCAAGCCCGGTCTTTTTCTGGTTATTTTCTTTCAATTTTCCGTGAAGAGGTTTAGATTGAAATATCAGGGAGCGCCAGGCATACATATCCGCTAGGGCTTTCTAATATTTTAAATCGACAACCCCAAGAATTTGGTAATTTGCAAGCCCGGTCTTTTTCTGGTTATTTTCTTTCAATTTTCCGTGAAGAGGTTTAGATTGAAATATCAGGTAGCGCCAGGCATACATATCCGCTAGGGCTTCCTAATATTTTAAATCAACAACCCCAATAATTTAATAAGTCACACCCCCGGTCTTTTCTAGTTATTCTCTTTCATCTTTCCGTGGAGAGGTTTCGATTGAAATATCAGGTAGCGCCAGGCATACATATCCGCTAGGGCTTCCTAATATTTTGAATCAACAACCCCAATAATTTAATAAGTCACATCCCGGTCTATTCTAGTTATTCTCTTTCATTTTTCCGTGGAGAGGTTTCGATTGAAATATCAGGTAGCGCCAGGCATACATATCCGGTAGGGCTTCCTAATATTTTAAATCAACAACCCCAATAATTTAATAGTCACATCCCGGTCTATTCTAGTTATTCTCTTTCATTTTTCCGTGGAGAGGTTTCGATTGAAATATCAGGTAGCGCCAGGCATACATATCCGGTAGGGCTTCCTAATATTTTAAATCAACAACCCCAATAATTTAATAAGTCACAACCCCGGTCGTTTCTAGTTATTCTCTTTAATTTTTCCGTGGAGAGGTTTTGATTGAAATATCAGGTAGCGCCAGGCATACATATCCGCTAGGGCTTCCTAATATTTTAAATCAACAATCCTAACCATTTTGTAACTCACCCCCGTTATTCAAAAAGGCTTACTACACCTACCGAGTATACCAAGAATAATTAACCATTTTATTTATGTATCTTAAATTGACACGCAACCCGTTTAATTTATAAAAGCTTTGGTGAAACCTATTGCACGAAAAGACCACCGAATTCGGAAGATTTTATCGTTGATTATACCGTTTCTTTTTAGCATACACTATTTTATATTTACGAAACACTCTCGCTTATGTCCTGCCTGCTTCGTCGCTACTAACCGCCTATAAATTGTATATATAATCTGTTTTGTGGAGACTAGGATATTACCTCCCATTACCTGTATTAATTTCTTTTTCTTAGTTACCTTTATTGTATATAACGGCTTAGTTGACTATATAAGAATAAGAATATAGAATTAAAATATAAACCGAGCCTTGGTGTTTTATTGACCGACTATAGATTAGCACCTACCCATAGTAGAGTAGTTATTTGGCTGCACGAATTTTAGCTTCCCGTAGAGTGGACCAGGAGCACAACTTTTATTTTAAGACTAGCGAGAACGTTTGTTTTATTTAGCAATAACCACCGGATTTTGACAGCAATAGACCCCTGGAATTTACCGTCGTACCTCCATCTGAAACTACCTGGAACTCTCGACGAGTGGAGTCGAGGGGCCGTGGAGACAACCACGTTAAAAATCTGGCGCCCGACAAAGTGTAAGGATTCCAAGGTGTCAGAAGTGACGTTCCGAGGCGTTAAGAGGTAGGGCAAGAGGCCGCTACCGATAAATCACGCGCAGCGCAGCGTCGTCGCATCAGAAGGAAAAGCGTCACAACAGAAGAAATATTTCGACTTATTGGTTGCAACAGAAGTTAAGGGACTGTATAAGGTTTTCTCATGAGTCTCACTATTTGACGTTGAAGCTAACTGTGGTTGGAGGGTATTAAAAGACTCAGAAAATGTTTGTGCTAATTCGAGGGCACGTGCTTTATTAAATGCCTCTACTAAATCTATATATTATATTTTCCAACAGTCTTTGTCGGATACTAGGGGTGATTAGTCCATTAATAAAAGCATCTCGAATGTATTTGTCCCTGTACTTCTCAGCGGTCACTGCTTTAAAACCACAGTCAATATTATAGACACTTAATACACAGGAAAGGATGCTAGAGTTCAGACGGCATCCAGTGTAAAAGTAAGACCATATCAAAGATTGTACCCGCTTGAACTCTCTACAGTTTCACAGGAGTGGCTGGACGTCATACCTGTACCTAGCACAGACAGAGAGCTGATTCGCAACAACTACCAGGTAATGAGCAAAACTATATTGCACCGGCCCCTTTAGCTTCTACTACCAGATCAGGACGGGCAATAAAATTACCATTTAGATTTATGGAATAACATTATTTTAATTTTGAGGCTCATAACCTATTTTAACGTACTGAAGGTGAGGCGGTTGCATGTTCACATTGCCTTGTCAACCATTCACGTTATGTGTTTAATTGTAATGTCACAGTTTTGTTAAATAAAGCCTTTATCTTTCGATATCTAAGGGTTATTATTTTACGACAATATATTTAGCAATAATTGTATTCGATACAACCTTCGTGATGGATAGCCGAATTTTGAAACCAAAAAAATTCAAGGGATCGCCTGATTCGCCAACTTCCGCTAAGGAATGGAAATACTTAATTGAGGAATCCAAGGTATCCGAAGAGAAGAAGCTCAAGGTATTGGTTAATTTTTATCATTCGAAAATTACGAATTCATTTCCGAGAGTAAGACTTATACTGAGGCCATTGACGTTCTTAAAGGACTATTTGCGCCCCAGCCCCTGAACTCTTTGCTAGGCACATATTAGCGAATCGAAGACAGCAGAATGAGGAGTCGGTTGACCAATACTTGCAGGCCCTCCTAGCAATAAGCAAAGACTGCATCTTCAAAACTGTAGATGCGCTGACGTACTGTAATGAGTATCTACGTGATGCATTCATAAGCGGCCTTAACTCTCCTCTAGTCCGACAACGCATTTTGGAAAACGTCACGCTGAATCTTGAGCAAGTGGAAAAGATAGCGAGTTCCCTAGAATCCTCCCAAAAACTCGCAGTATCTTACAAAACAGCAACCTATATTTCCGATTCTAACTGTAATGGTTTGGAAACTCCTACATATCTTCCAGCCTCTGACGGATTAGATAATTGTAAATCTACACTTAATTCAGCATCTACTTTTCAGCAATCTCGACATGAAAAATGCTACTTTTGTGGTGGACCTAGACATCGTTCTAGACACGAATGTCCTGCTGTAGAAGCGATTTGCAAATCTTGTGATAAAAAGGGCCACTTCCAGAAGGTATGCCAATCCAGGTCAAAGAGTAAGTCGTCATCCGCTTCTACGTTGCTAGCTACTATCACATCAGCCGCTTCTCCAGGAGGGCTCTCCAGAGCAGTCGTTTTTGGACGAGTAAATGATATCCCATCCAGCATCCTTGTAGACACTGGTAGTTCTGACAGCTTTGTTGACTACTCCTATGCCAAGAGGAATAAATTCAAAATTCATCCTGAGAACCGAGAGGTGAAGATGGCTTCCACTTCCCTCCAATCTAAAATTAATGCGTACATTTTGGCAAACCTTCATCTTCAAACCCCTAGCACAATTAGGGAAACAAATCCAGTCACTAAATGTTCTTTGGCACTCAAAATCACCATGAATAAGAAATTTCGCTTTCACTGCACGGGATTTTATGTTTACTTTGTACTGCGCAGGTCATGGTCTTGGAATACTGCCATATCTTCTTCTTTTTTTCTATTCATATTTTTCATACAAGAATTAAGTATAAGCACCATAGATAAAATTTGTGTATGATAACCAAAACCACCTATTCTTGAACTATGGAGGGTAGAAAGTAAGGACGACCAACTCAGTGTATGAAAAAGTGTCCGCTGACAGGGAGCAAATTAAGGTGGCGCCATAGTAGCAAGTGGAAAGATTTTAAAAATAGCGCCATAAATTATTAGAGTAGAGTAGAGTAATTTTCCCCCACTTGGACAACTTTTCACTGAACAAAGCTTTCCCACTTGGTGCGTTCTTTTAGACTGAGATCTCAGATCACTTCAGTTAAGGTGATCTTAGATAGAGTGATGTGAGTAAGCACCAAAAAGAACATCTCAATTGAAGCGTGCGATCTGTCGATAGATTTAAACTATACGACAGATTCGTATCAGCATCTAATAATGTTAATTTTTGTATCCATAATTTGTAACAAAAGAAAAATAGATTATGTGTGTTTATTGTTTATATGTCAATGGTTAAAACCTTAGATAGATAACCTTGGTTAAAACTACAAATAAACCAAGCAAATCAAATATTTCTTCATCCCCTCCACTTTATTTCCGACTCAATTCCAACTGATACCCCCTTACAACACATTCAGCATCGGTGAAGGGGGAGGAAAAATCTTAGCTCACTTAAAGTGAGTAAAACAAAAAGAACGCTCACATTACTGATGTGAGCTGAGATCTCAGTCAAAAAGAACGCACCTATTGTTTCTATTTTTTTCCTCAGTGAATTTACAACAACAAATTCGTAATAATAATAATAAAAAACGTATCTACTAAAGTTTATAAAAATCGAATCACTATCCACGTTATTTCATCAGTCTTATAGGTTCTATTTACTAATCAACACTTGACTACGTAAATAGTTGACGTTTTATAAATTGCAATATGCTCAACTATACTAGTCATCAGAGACGTTAAATTTTCCAACTCAGCGCACTGCGCACTTCACTCCGTTTTCATGTCCTTTCCACTCGCTACGCTACCGTTATTGTGATCGGTTATTGAACTGTAATTTGCTGCTTACAGCTGGACACTTTTTCAACTTGACCCCTATACAAGACGGTCGGTCCTCCTTACTTCTAGCCTCCATATCTTGAACTGTGATAAGCACAAAGCAAAATTTACTAAGGAGAGGCGTCACAAGCGTTTTCGCGCATAATTTAAAGTAGATATAATAAAATGCAGTAATGTTCGTTCAAAATCAGTTTATTGCTGAAATAATGTCTTTTTGGAAATAACAGACGTGTACCTACGTTGTAGAATGGGATTTCAAAATCTGTCATAGCAAATTACCTCTGCAACAAGATATGATCCGGAGTCCGTCATTCTCAGAAAATACTCTTATCGAAAAATGTTTTTTTATTGATATTTCTAGAATTTAAAATTATATCACACTCAGTTATGTGGTTATGGTTAACAATATGCTTTTAATTCTCGTAACGTATATGTCACGGTTTTTGTATACAGGTACATGCAAAATGTATAATATTAGTCTGCTATATATGATGGCCTGTCATCGTCGACACCACAGAAAACGGACCGTATTTTGTTGTCGGCACAAAACCATCATAGACCAATAACGGCCAAATTTATTGTGTTGTGATTTGTATCATTTGTCATTTTGTCTGTCTAAATTTATCATACGTTTTTTATAACCCTATTTTACTCTTCTTACCATTCTTAGTTGTCAAAATAAAAGGAAGGGAAGAAGATATCAGAGAGAACCAAAGATACTTCGGGAGTTTGACTTTATATTTGTTATTATTATTCTTATCTACATTTAAGTAACACAATACGGTTAGAATATCATATTTATTATTTTGATGATATCTACTCCTGAAATTGTAAGTAAATTAAGATGTACAACTTGTTTTATGTATGTTTACATAATTCCCTACCAACCTCTATCAAACCAATTTTTTGTTTTATTTTGCAGCTTTTGAAAAAAGAGTTGAATAACCTATGTATTGGATTGGCGTAAACGTTATGTATACATTTGATAATTCTAATTATTTATAGGACTGTAACTAGGTAAGATTATTAATTTTATTTTATAAACTTTTCCCATTTGAACTACTTTCATAAGTTATGAAAGTAGTTTATATATATATATATATATATATATATATATATATATATATATATATAATTTATTTATTTATTTTCTCTTTATTGCATCTTTTGAAATTCGTAATTGACTTCTTAAATTGAGGTTAACTGATATGCCTCAAGGTTAAATCAATATGTTATATTATGTCTAATATGTATATAAAACCATTTTTTACAGTTGTTTTAACAGTTGCACAATGCTTGTAAACATTAGCTTGAAAATAATATATTATTTGTAGAAGTATACCAAGCAACATTCTCAATTCCTTTTAGTTCTCAGATTTAAATATATACTAAAATCTTCATCATAACAAATTCAAATATTGTGACAATATATAACTTGGCAAAATAAAAATAATTATAATACACTACCGCTCAAAAGCATTCCGTCCCAGAATAAACATTCTCTAAAAGTTTGAATAAATGAAACAAGTTTGTAGTAATATTTTTATATAATAACAATAGTTTTTTCGAATTTTAAACTTCGCAAAGCTTTAAAAACCGATCCACTAATATTTCCAACATTGTATTCGTTGGCTTCTGACATTTATCTTGAAGTTTTCATTCGCAAGTCTTACCGAGATATTTTTGTACCTGCCTATTAAGCTGATCCAATAATAATTCTACGGGGTTGAATTCAGCAAACTGTGGAGGCCATATAATGATTTTCAATACCTGTTGTTCTTTTTCTGTTGTTTGGAATCATTAGTGCTCTTCAACACTTCGATCTAGATTCCGATTTTGTTTATAATCAAAATCAAAAACGGATTGTTGAACGACCAAAAAAAATTGTCATTTGTCATGTCATTTTACAAATCAAATATTAATATTGACATAACCTCATCATTATTTTGGTTCATTTCATGTGTATTTCACACTTTTCACAAGTTCATTTAGTTTAATCACATTTAATTTTATAGAAGCTGTTCTGTTAACTAAAAATGTAATATAAAATTGCAAAATATCACTCACATCCCATAACCCATAGACAAACGGTAGCTTATTTAAATTTTTCGACCAATCACATGCTTCCGATTTACCATTGTTTTCAATAGCATCATAATTTTAGACCGATTATAATCAGAGTGATCTATTGATATCGAAAATGTATTATTGAACATGTTGTTTTTTAAATGACAGGAAATTATTGCAATCAATTGTCGCGTTGAATAGCACTATTGTCTTGATGAAATATATATCCCAGACTAATAATTCCCAGAAGGCACTGGACTATTCTATAATATGTTTTCATAACTTTTTCTGTCTATGCTGTCAATGCCTAACACAGAGAGTTTTGCAATAAAAAGGCCGTGATTGACTATCAAATGCTTTTGAAAAGTCAGTATAGATAGAGTCAACCTGGTGCCTTTCTTCTAAACTGTTCAAAAGAAAATGTTGATACGTAAGCAAATTTGTGTTGGTGGATCATCCTGAGGTGAAGCCATGTTGGTTTTCATTAATTATGTTCCTGGTGTCATGAGTAAGTTTCTTAGTAATCAGACGGTCGAGTAATTTGGGAATTTCAGATTGGTTACACACAGGATGATAATTCTTTATGTCTTCTCTAGCTCCAGATTTGTGGATTGGAGTGAGAAAACTTTGTTTCCAAAACTTAGGAATTGTACCCAATGATAGGGAGAGATTGAAAATTGTTTGAAGGGGCTTTGCCAGCATATATACACATTTTTTCATGAAATGTAGAACTCCATCAGGGCCTGTTATTTCAATATCGTAATTGCAAACAGTCAAACTCTCTTTTCCATATTCCGGAATTTGGGTAACATTCTTATCAGTTGTGTCAGTGTATCAGAAGTTGTGGAAAAATAGTTAGCAAAAAGATTCACAATCTCATTCTTATTACTGCTTGTTACCTCTTTGAAAAACATGCTGGAGGGTAAGTTATATAATTTTTTTTACTGTCTATATAATTCTAAAAATAATTAGGATCATGAGCAATATTTCTTTCACTTTTCCAAAATAATTTTTATGACAAGCTGTTTACATCTTGTTCTGAGATTATTAAATTGTTGATAATGATCTATGTCTCCACTGACTTTAAATCTTAAATGCGCTCTCATTTTTTCGATTATTAATATCCTAAGTTGAGTGCTATATCATACGGGAAAATTTGAGGTTCTGAATTTTTTCACTGGTACAAACATATCAATTGCAGAGTAAACTATTTCGTAAAACATCTGAAGAAACTGATCCAAATCCAAATTTCCCTCCAGCATGTCATTCCAATTGACACTGGCCATAAAGTTGTTAATTTTAAAATTATTTGCATTTTTAAAATCATAATACAACTCTTTATATTGAAGTTGCTGCTCTTTATTGAATTTTAAGTGGCAGAGGTAATTGCTGCGTGATGTACACTGTTTGGTAACAGTAAATCCAATGGTTCAGAGGTACAAATATCTTTCATTGATGAAAGAGTTGAGTTGAGTAAGACATTTCAACTATTAGTTATGGTATTTATTTGATGGAGACCATAATAACCAAATGAGTTTTTTAATGTGATCGCAGGCCAGTTTGCTGGGCAGTTTACATTTTAATCAAAATCATCACTTAACTCAAATTAAACATTCTCTAGTTTGTACTAAATATCGTTCTCATCATCACCTGACACATCACTGCTTTCTCTAGCATTCTCTCCACCTTCATCAGCAATAGCCACTCTTTCTGCCGCAATGATTTTCTCCCCAGAGAATGTTTCAACATTCATGCAAGTAGAGCCTTCATAAATGACGCATGCAATGTTGCATGGCAAGCCATTTTTTCCTGCAGCTACAGGAAAGCAGAGCATATGGTCCTTTGCATCTACAGAATATGAGTTCTATGATTTTATCGGGCACATGTTTCTGGGTCATATTTACGGGGGTGAGCATATTGTTTTCACTTTCTCGTTGGTTCCATGCTCTGTCCCCTGTGTACTCAATGCTGCACCTGCCAATACACCCTCGGCAGGTGTTCTATTATTGCGTCAACTGTGGGGAGTGTCTTCCCCAAAATAACTTTTCCTTTGGCAGCGGCTGTAACGTAAATCTTGTACCTATATGACTGTAACAGTTCAATCCAATCCAGCCTGTTCGACCCAGGGATATTATGCTTCCTGAATGCCAGTGGAGCCCCGTATATACTTGTTCGTACGCCAACCCAGCTACTTTAAACCTTTCAGCGTTGGCTACAACATATAGGAATTTGTGAAAAGTCCTACATAATTTAATTTTCCTTTCGTAGGTTGCTAAGATGGTATTGCAACCTGTTATGGCATGAAAAAAGGAAATACTCTTTGCAACTACCGGTCTATGTGCCAAGCCGATGCCAGATTCGAAATGCGCCACCCCAAAACCCCCCTGCCAAGATTTTTGGTTCGTTTGGTCAAAATTTGATGGAAATATCTCGGACCAGACGTTCTCGCGCAGGTTCTGGGGCACCTGGTATTCGGGGGCTGACCGACGATGCGAGATTCAGAATGCACGACCCCAAAAACCCCCAGTGGAGTAGTTTCGTTTCATTAGTGACTGAGTTTCAGGAATTTCCTTGGAGACGACATTCATCAGCAATCCTGAGCTCCAGGTGGGTCCTGGGTCAATTTAGAGGTCATTTGCAACCTTGAAAAACCCTGGGAACACAATTTGAACCTATTCATGGTGTTTATAACCATAGCATGAATTTATCCAGGAAATGCATTTGCACTGCACAAATGTAGTTTCCGATTTGTATAAGATAAAAAGTAGGTACATTTTTTCTAGATAATTTTAGGAAGCTAATGCATAAAATCCCATCTCAATCTGTCTTGCACTTCCGTTTTCGGAGATTTATTTCCTAGTCTAATTCTTCTATTCCTTAGTCCCAATTTAATCTCTTACTTTTATTAAATGTTTTGAGTCAACTATAGATGTATCTTTTATAACCTCTGTCAATAAATCTCCTTTTGACACACATTGACAAAGGTGGAATTTGCAACTAAATAGAGAGTTTTTTAAATAGGCCAAGCTACAGAGATTTTTTCATGTAGAAAGTGTTAGAAGAAAATCAGCTGCGCCATTGTTTGGAGAATAGATTAATATGATATGGTGAGATGTTTTTCACTCGACTTTATTGTTCATAACTTTGTTATTAATAATTTTATGCAAAAATTGCATTTTTTAGTGTTTTGCTTATAAAATTAAAACTGCCGGGGTTGTCGTGATGGCGTTAATAGAATTTGTAGAGAATAAACATACGAAGAAAATGAGAGGCCGAACAGCACGATAGGATTTTTAGTTTAGGAGAAAATCTGGAAGAACCTGCCAATGTGCATTTTTTTCAAAAATTCATAGCTCGGTTATCTTTTGAGTTGTAGCGTAGATTCCCCGTCCAGAATTAGTTTTTAATATAATCTTTATAAAGTACAGTTAGAAAGAAACAAGTATATTCAGTGTATCACCTATTTTCTTTAACAGGGTAACAGGGTTTGGTGATTAACATCAGTAAAACAGTCTTCATGGTTTTCCAACAAAAAAACATTTCTTATGGCACCGCTCCCTAATAAAAGTTAGAAACAGATCCATAAAGCAAGTGATTCTGTTCAAGTATCTAAGCCTGACTTTAGATCAAAAATTAATATGGGTGGTACACATAGAAAACCTCGTTACAAAAATGAGCTGTATCTGTTTTGTAATAAAACAAATATGTGGAACAGTCTCACTACATGTACTTAAGCTGACCTATGGACTACAATCCATCCTATGTTATGGACTACCTTTCTGGGGGAATTCAGTCCATACAATAAAAGTTTTTGAACAACAAAAAAAGTGATAAGATGTCTAGCAGGACTACGTTATAAAGAATCTTGTAAGAGCACATTCACTGAGGTAGCTATACTGACTTTACCCAGCTTGTACATTTACATAATAACCATGAATCTAAAAAAATGAAACACACTACACTAAAAATAATGTGATTCAAAACAACAATACTAGAAGAGGTAATGAACTACGACTACCCTACTCTCGTCTGACTCTGGGACAAGACTCTGCTAGTTATCAAGGTATCATCTGCTACAACCATGCACTCAAATTATTTGGATACACATGTGCCTTAGTAAGTTTCAAGTCAGCTTTATACAATCATCTTGTCCAAAATGCTTTTTACTCTGTTGAGGAATTTCTACTATCATAATGACTTTCTGTTATATCTACATAAATAAATGGTGGTTCCAAAAAATGTTTATATTTCTTATGTATCTATTTGAAATAAGTATTTTCCAGTGTAAGCATTGTGTTTCCTGGAGTATTTTATCTGTTTGATTGTATTTTGTATATATTCTTAGTGGCATCTTTGTGAGTACTCACATATATGTTTCGTTTTTACTATTTGTTGGGTGTACATACCATAGAAAAATTAAATTAAATAAATAAAAAACAATAATAATAACAATAATAAAATTTTACATATATTTTGAACTGTTGTGTCTGTACATAGGTTAGAATCCTTGACTAGTCTGATAAAATTTTATAAATGTATGTAATGCAGATGTAGAATTTTCAATGATGAATAAATTTCCTTCTTTCTTTTATAACATGCGAAAGAAGTATCATAGGCTAATATTTGTATTATAACTGTAATAATCTACAAGAAGACTTGGATTGTCTCTCTCTCCATGCCTCTCTTTAACACACTGATAACACCATGAGCCTTATCCATTTTCCCTTTGACTGTGAGGTGATTATCATTTTACGTTAGAACTAAATGAGGACTGAATTCTGTTCTTTTCAATACGGAGTATTTTGTGGGCATTAACATGTAGACTGAAAATGAAGAAAGGGGAGAAATAAAAATAGAAGAATTACGGTTCTCTAGGAAATCGTTTTATTAGGAGTGTACGAATGACAAGCGCTCTGCAGACTCCGAAATTTAAATAGGTATCGAGTTTGTTTTTGAATGATGAATGTTTGAAAATCTTAAAATGAATAGTCTGCAGATACACCAAAAAGTGCAAATTGTAAAATGGTATTGCCAGGATAATTCATATCGAGAAATAATAGAAAATTTGTTTATTGTAGCATTTGAAAATACTCAACCAATTACCAAGAGACAGTGAGAACAGTTATAAAAAATTTTGAGGAGCAAAAAGGAAAAAAGAGCCATGAAATATTTCCAGACGATCAGTTTCGTTGAATGGAATTTTGTGAAATAGTTATTGCAAAAATACAATTGGATGCAATTGGATGCAATGTTCACAGATGAATCGATTTTTCCCATACATGGTGCACATAATTCATCTGTTATGAGATATTGGTCTAGAACAAACCTACACAAACACTATAATAGTAGAACTCAGAATCTGCAAAAGTGAAAAGTTTGGGCTGGAATGGGTATTATGTGAACATTCGATTGGACCATTTTTTATTGACGGCAATTTAACCAGACAAAAATATTTGAATATGCTGCAAAATCAAATTACACCTGCCCTCATACAATTAGGTGACAACTTCGATGATATTTGGTACCAACATGACAGTTTTGCATCACATAATTATCGATTAGCAATTAATTTTTTAAATACACAATTTTCCAATCGAATAATCTCCACGAATGGTAACATTCGATGACCTGGTAGATCTCCAGATTTGGCACCCAACTATTTATTTTCTAGGGTTATGCGAAAACGAAAATTTTTGGATTTCAGGAGAACAGGGCCAATTCCTGAATGAACTTAGGGAACAAATTCTACAAGCCTGTATGGAGATAACTCCTGAAATACCCATGTTCGTCAAGAATTTTATAACCGTTTGGTCTATTGCTTAGCTCAAAACTGTGGCTTATTCGAACATTTGATTTAAATTCATTTAAGCTTATTTAAGAAGCTTTTTTATTTTATATTTTTATCAGAATATTCAATTCATTTTAAAATATTTTTATTGGAATTAAACTCATTTTAATATCTATTTCAAAAGCATGTTTTAATTCGTATTGTGTGTGTTTACCTAAAGAATTCGTTTTTCATTTGAAAACAAACAGTAACAAAAAAAAAATGACAAAAAATCCAAACATTGACTGACTTCGACTGCTGAAAAGACTAAAGTAATTATCAGCAGAACAATAATTTTTTCAACACTACATCAGATTAATCATTTTGATATGTTGTTACAACCTCTCGAATTATCATAACTAAAAGTTTCTTATAACTATCACATGTTAAAATAAATGGGTGTGTAAAGCAATTACCAAACACAAAACAAGGCATCTAACTCTCCTATTTAAAACTGGAATAATAAATAAAGATTTTATTTGACTTATTTGCAAACATAGATATAACCTCAAAATTATAAAGTGCAAAGATAATACATGTACATTTTTCTAAAAATACATATTTTTAAGTTTCATTGATGTATTTTTATAATTTTATTTATAAATATTAAAATTATGTCACCGCCTAGAAGTATAGTTTGGTTTCATTTGATTAATCGTTGAATTGTTATAAAATAATCGATTAATCATTGCCATCTCTACATGTATATAGTAATACTGTTGCCCGCGCGTGTTTCATGATCTGATTTGAATATCTCAGCAACAAATAAGAATATCGGAAAACCAAGATGGACGTTTTGAAGAATGAAAATTCGAAATTGTTATTGTAAATTGAAATTGGACCATACCTGTCGCATTCAGGTCTGCTGGAAAATTGCATAGGAAAAAATTCAAATGGCTACAGATCTGTAATATCCAGTAACATCCAGTGGAATAACCCAGTGGCCGCTGTCGCCAATGTAATAATCAATAACATTGGAATTCACAATCTTCTGGTACCAGTGTACGAAAACCTTTGGATCCCTATTTTTCTGGATTTTTGCAGCGTGCTGTCACCAGTGCCGTAGGGCACAATAGAGCCAGGAATCCCCTTGTGGGTAACCTCGGGGAAGGTAGTTTCCTGGCAAGAGCGGGTAAGGTCTCCGTGGGGTCTCTTGAGCTTATACAATGTGCCAAGCCTGAGTTCTAAGGCGGGTCGCGTCAACCAGTTCGATCCAGCTGGTTCGTGGAGAGGGATTTGCTGGTAAAGGAAACAGACTGGGTGGCTAATATATCCATATATATTACAAACACAAAATAAATAATACAATAACTTAACCCTGGTTAGGACAAAAATAGAAGATACTCTTAATTGAATGTCCCTGTATAATACATTAAAAAAATAACAAGATTAAGGAAAAGCGTCTTTCACAGTCTGAAAGTAGTTTTTCCTGATTATGACATAAATAAAAGATTTCTTGTATATGAATATCCCTGTATAATATATGAGAAAAAATAACAAGATTAAGGAAAAGCGTCTTTCACAGTCTGAAGGTATTTTTTCCTGATTATGACATAAATAAAAGATTTCTTGTATATGAATATCCCTGTATAATATATGAGAAAAAATAACAAGATTAGGATAAAACGTCTTTCATAGTCTGAAAGTGGGTTTCCCTGATTATGACATAAATAAAAGATTTCTTGTATATGAATATCCCTGTATAATATATGAGAAAAATTAACAAGATTAGGGTAAAACGTCTTTCATAGTCTGAAAGGGGGTTTTCCTGATTATGACATAAATAAAAGATTTCTTGTATATGAATATCCCTGTATAATATATGAGAAAAATTAACAAGATTAGGGTAAAACGTCTTTCATAGTCTGAAAGGGGTTTTTCCTGATTATGACATAAATAAAAGATTTCTTGCATATGAATACCCCTGTATAATATATGAGAAAAAATAACAAGATTAAGGAAAAGCGTCTTTCACAGTCTGAAAGTAGTTTTTCCTGATTATGACATAAATAAAAGATTTCTTGTATATGAATATCCCTGTATAATATATGAGAAAAAACAACAAGATTAGGATAAAACGTCTTTCATAGTCTGAAAGTGGTTTTTCCTGATTATGACATAAATAAAAGATTTCTTGTATATGAATATCCCTGTATAATATATGAGAAAAATTAACAAGATTAGGGTAAAACATCTTTCATAGTCTGAAAGGGGTTTTTCCTGATTATGACATAAATAAAAGATTTCTTGCATATGAATATCCCTGTATAATATATGAGAAAAAATAAAATTAGGGTAAAACGTCTTTCATAGTCTGAAAGTGGTTTTTCCTGATTATGACATAACTAAAAGATCCCTGTATAATATATGAGAAATAATAACAAGATTAAACTCCCTTGACTAAGATCTAGTATTCCCCAGATTAATAAATCAATTGTAAATCGTACTATTTCCTAAATATGGTAGGTGAGGGGCTCAAATTTCAATAGTGCACTTAATATGACCAGGAATGTATCTTCGGACACCAAGACAAATCAAATAAATGTCAATACGATATTTGTTCAAAAAAATATAATGACATGTAAAAACTTACGTTTTGAAATATCACAAAACACAACAAAACAGTATCGCTTTTCACATACGGGCCGTCGAAGATGGGGAGTACCAGGCCATACGGTACCTGAGGGTTTTTTCCTCACTGCCCTCTGTTCCAAATTTCCTTCTATTTATTTCAGAAGATTTGAGACGAGGTTTGTTATTCAAAACATCAACTGTAGTTGTGTTTATTCATTTACCTTCGGTTGCCCTTGCCTCATATTTTATTATTTTCGTAATTGAAGGTTAATTTTTAATTAATTTCTCTCTGCTAAGTTGCAAAATTTGTCCGTATTTTTTTTATAATCAAAACATCGTTGTGTTTTTGATTGTCGTCGACCTTGTCGATTATGTAAATTGTTTGTTTACTTTTTCTGCTCTAGGTCGATATTTTGTTTTTATATTAATGGAATCCCGACTTATTTTATTTAAAGAAAATTATATCTATATAGGGTGTCCCCAATTTCCTTTGCCATATTTCGTGCTTATTACAGATCGACAATTATACATCGGACAGTGCCTGCTTTTTGTACATATAACGTTGATATTAAAAACTAATATTGGCCGGAGGATCTACTCATAAAATTACCGATTTGTGAATTTTTGATGAAACTGTAATTTGGCCGGTTTTTCCCGATTTTTTCCTAAACGGTCTGATCGTGCTGTTCGACTTCTCATTTTTTTCGGGTCTTTATTTTCTATGTAGATAACTGTTTACCGAAACATTCCTTTTAATGGAATCCGCATGTACTGGTTCGTTGTATGGACTGTATTTCATTAATAAAGATTAAAACGACTTTATTATTCTTGCAAGGTAACTTTTTTTATTTCAAAAAATGACATACATAATGACAACTGTTTTGACATTTCTTAATCAACAACTTGAAAAACAAATTTGCCTACATACTTATTTATTACACAGATCAACTGCGTTTTAGACTTTGTGGTTTTTTATATTCTATATAAAATAGAACCAAAGCTTAACACTCTATAAATTCTCTACTGATGCCATCACGAATACCTTGACAGTTTTAATTTTATAAGTAAAAAAAACTAAAGAAAAGCATTTTGCATAAAATTGTTAATATCAAAATTATGAATAGAGATATCAGCTCTGAATAATTCGACAATTATAGTGTTACTTATAGTAAACAAAATATTTTAATTGCTCAATCCTGTAGTGCAAATCAAATCTAGTAATTTCGAAGTAAATTGTTAGTAGATAAAGTTCTTTAATACGTAAACCAGTATTTATGACTGACAACAAAATAGAATATAAAAAATGCAGAGCTGAAGCACGTTATCAAACCAAAAAAAGCAAAAAAGATAGCTGGAAAACCTTTGTATCACCCATCAACCATTACACTCCCGTCTCTACCATGTGGAAAAAAATTCGTCAGCTATCCGGACAACGGCATAACAGTGAAATCAAAATTTTAAAACATGAAGACAAAACGATCTCTACAGCAGAAGATATAGCAGAAATATTCGCAAACCATTTTGAACAAAATTCCAGTAACGATTATTACACTCCACAATCTCTACAATACAAAATTATAAATGAAAAAGAGGAAATACAAGTAACATATAACGACAATGACAGCATAAACTCTACTATTTCATTAGAAGAACTAGACGACGCCTTATTTAACACGATAAGTTCAGCTCCTGGTCCAGACGACATACCTCTAATCTTTATCCAAAAATTAATTTCTAGTGCGAGAAAATATCTCCTTGACATCCTAAATACAGTTTGGATTCAACATCACTTCCCAAAATCTTGGTCAGACTCGTATATAATCCCCATCCTTAAACCTCAAAAACCAACATCAGACCCCCACTCCTACAGACCGATTTCTCTAACCTCGTCAACTTGTAAATTATTCGAAAATATTATAAATCGAAGGCTAACATGGTTCTTGGAAAACAAACAGCTCCTGATCCCCGAACAAAACGGTTTTCGCCAGAACAGATCTACCACCAATAACCTAGTGGACTTGGAATTCGAAATTCATGAAGCACTAATAAACAAGCAGCATTGTTTGGCTGTTTTTTGTGACATAACAAAAGCTTATGATTGCACATGGAGATTCGGTATTATTAAAAAGCTACAATCCTGGGGCATAAACGGACATTTACTGAAGTTCATTCAAAATTTCCTTCAATTTGGAATATTCAGAGTACGATCAAATGGAAAAATATCAACTCCCAGAATTCAAGAAAATGGAGTACCTCAAGGATCAGTTTTGAGCACGACTTTATTTTTGGTAGCAATCAATGACATCATGAAACACTGCTACTTATCAGTAAAAGGCAGGCTTTATGCGGATGACCTTGTCCTTCTACTAAGAGGATCAAACCTAAAATCCACCCAACGGATTCTCCAAGCCACACTAGACGACCTCCAGAAATGGTCACACACAACCGGACTTAATTACTCGACCGAAAAAACAAAATGCCTTATCTTCTCAAAAAAGAGACAGGAAATAACCCAGTATTAGCTTTAAATAGCAAGGACCTAACTTTTGTTACAGAAACAAAATTTCTCGGTCTAACTTTTGACAGCAAACTATCCTGGTAAAGCCACGTTACAAACCTTAAGGGCGCCTGTCACCAAGCCATAAACATACTAAAAGCTCTTTCAAATATTTCCTGGGGAAGCGATACATCAACTCTATTAAGTATATACACCTCTTTAATAAGGTCAAAAATCGATTACGGTTCAGTGGTATACAACTCCGCTAAAAAGTCCGTCCTAAAACAACTAGACGTCATTCAAAACACCGAACTACGTATTGCACTAGGAGCTTTTCGTACAAGCCCCGCTCTTAGCATGTGTTGTGAAGCAGGTCAAATTCCCTTAGACTTCAGGAGAGACTATCTAAGTTTGTCCTATGCTAGCAAAGTTTTAGCCACACCTGAAAACCCAACGTATCATAATATCCATAGCAACCGTTTCAACTTGTACTTCTCAACTCACCCCCGATGCCATCCGCCTTTTACGAGCGACTTAACCGCTTACTCCACAAATACTCCATAAACTTTCCCTCAATTTACTATCCCAGCAAAAACTCACCCCCACCATGGACTATAATCCTATAATCACAGAACTATCGAAATTTAATAAACACGAAATCTCAACAGCCGTTATACAAAACCACTTCAGTGACATAATAAACAAATTCAACGACTATCACCATATTTACACTGAGGCTTCGAAAACAGCCGAAGGAGTAGGAGCAGCAATCTTCTTCAAAACCCACAACGCCAATTTCAAACTACACAATAACTTCAGTATTTTCAATGCAGAGCTCTACGCAATCCTAGAAACCCTGAAACTCATTAATAAATCCAACAAAACAAATTTACAATTATAATGGTCTCAATGAGTGCCCTGTGCGAGATCCAACGCATGTATCCCAATAACCCTATATACAAAGAAATTAACAGAAAACTCCAGTACGCCAGAAAAAGGGGAAAAGAGGCAGTATTTTCTGGGTACCCTCACATATCGGAGTCAGTGGAAACGAGTCAGCGTACCATCTGGCATGCGAAGCAGCAACAAAAGACGTTTGCGTTCAAATTAACAAGATAGTGATCAGTAATCTAAAATCGTGTATTAAAAATGTAGTTCGCAGTGCGTGGCAAATCAAGTGGTCGCAGTACTCCGAGAAGCTAAGTGAAATCAAAGAAAGCGTGCTACAACGACCAGTCTTTCTACCATCTAGGGGTAAGCAAGTGACACTTTCACGCCTTCGAATCGGCCTCACTCGCCACGCACACCTCCATCGTATCACAAAAGAAAACATCCCTTATTGTGATACATGCCAAACTAACTTAACAGTAAAACACATTTTAGTGGAATATCAAAAATTCCACAACACCAGAAATAAATTCAACTTTGCACAGAACATATCCGACATACTCAGAGACAATAGCAACATGGACAACATTATTAAGTTTCTTAAAGAGATTAACATGAGAGATATTTAAATTTAAAACGAACATAACTCATAACTATCTATAATGCTAATGTAGAGAATACACTGTATATTAACGTAGAACATAAGTAACTTCCATTAAGAAATTATAACTGTTGTCGCCTATAACCTAAGTGGTTCGGGCGACATTGAATAAATATAAATAAAAAAAATTATGAACAATAAAGTCGAGTGAAAAACATCGCACTATATCATATGAAACTATTCTCCTAACAATGGCGCAGCTGGTTTTCTTCTAACACTTCTTACATAAAATGCTCACTCCAAATCTATGTAGCTTGGCTTAAAATATGATTATGGTTAATGATGATGACAGACCTTAATATAGGATTACTTTCCTGTGCAGGGCGTGGGTTTGTATGGTCTGTGGCAAATATTTTCGTGAATGCGGGCTTGTGCGCGCATCCATTCTTCGCCGCGACGCTGTATATAAACTTTATTTATGTTCTAGAACTTTCAGAAACTTTATATTCCTTCTTTAACAAAGATGAAACATCAAAAACAATTACTATAAAACACGCTATTTATTAAAATACAGGGTGATTCATAACTATTGGGACATACGCTAGGGGTAGATTGTTTGGCCCAAAATATGACGATAGGACCAAATATACCTCAATAAAATATTGCTGTGGAAAAAGATAAAGGGCGTTAAAGTTTAATTTTTTTTCGTTTTTTGCTAACAATTTCACTGTATATTTATCGATTGTTATCAAAATCGGCACAGAGCCATAATTTTATACAGACAATATGATTTTATGTATTATTTGACATTTTGTTACAGGGGGAGCCTCGTGAAGGATTTCTGATAATGAAATTGACTGGTAACTTTTTTGTGATTTTTATTAAAAAATATGACATAAACAACATTTCTACGAAATATTGGTACTCTTGTTGAAACACGATATTCTCATTCGTTTTCGAGTAAAAGGCAATTGAACAGTTCAGAGTATCGGAAGGGGATTTCAAATATTATTTCATTTATGAAAAGTGTGCTTTGGACTGTCAGATAACTGTTGCTGGTAAATGACATTTCTTGTCAGTGAATATTTTTTTCTGCGAGTTTATAGCCAATTGTTGCATTTTTTAAAGCTATCATATACTTTTTCGATTGAAATGCCTCGTCACAATCATTTTACGAATCAAGAAATGCGGGATATGATTTGTGTATACGAACAAGAACATTTTTGCGGGCGCTCTGCAGCCAGAAGGTATGCATTGTTATATCCAGGCAGAAGGCAACCAAATCACAAAACTTTTTCAAATGTATTTCATCGTTTGGGTGAAACCGGGTCATTTCACAATAAAAATCAAGGTGGTCGTCCGAAACAAATTTCACCTAATCAAGAAGATGAAATTTTGGTTCGAATAGATGAAAATCCTACAGTAAGTTCACGTCATTTGTCATCAGCAACAGGAGTAAGTCAATCGTCTATTATTAGAATTCTAAAAAATGAAAAGTTCCACCCGTATCACTTCTATCCTGTTCAAAATTTGCTTCCAAGAGATCTCCCACGACGGTTACAGTTCTGCCAACGTATACTCAACAAGCATAATGGTGACCGAAATTTTATTAAGAATATTATGTTCACCGATGAAGCGACTTTTACTAGACGATGGGTATTTAATTGGAGAAACAGCCATTATTGGGAAGAAAAAAATTCGCATGCTCTGAAAAAAAGACATTTCCAGCATGAGTTTGAATTTAAATGGAGATTCTTATTTATTTTTTTGGCAAAATACTTTTAGCTATATTTTGGATAATCTGTCACTAGCTGTAACAAATAAAATGTGGGTTTATGCAGGATGGAGCTCCACCTCCTTTACCTTTAGTTGTTAGAAATCATCTAAATGACATATTTCTTCAACGATGGATTGGCAGAGGAAGTGATTTTGAATGGGCACCAAGAAGTCCTGAGTATAACCCGCTTGATTTTTATGTTTGGGGACATATGAAGTCCTTAGTTTATGCCAATGAAATTAACTCGAGAGAAGAACTCTGGAGGAAAATACAAATTGCGGCTAACTTTATAAGGGGACAGAATAATATGTTCTTTGAAGTTCGAAAGTCCTTTATTAAAAGAATTAGAAAAGGCATAGAAGTCGGAGGAGGCCACGTAGAACATTTAATTTGAGTTTGCTCTTCTTATGTTACATTGTTTTTAATTATGCTTTATCGTCCAAATAAAAGCCTTAAGATACAAGTTTTTTTATTGTCCGTTACTTCAAATCCCCTTCCGATACTCTGAACTGTTCAATTGCGTTTTTCTCGAAATCGAATGAGAATATCGTGTTTGAACAAGAGTACCAATATTACGTAGAAATGATGTTTATGTCATATTTTTTAATAAAAATCACTGAAAAGTTTCGTCAAAAAAAGTTAGCAGTCAATTTCATCATCAGAAATCCTTCACGAGGCTCCCCCTATAACAAAATGTCAAATAATACATAAAATAATATTGCCTGTATAAAATTATGCCTCTGTGCTGATTTTGATAACAATCGATAAATAAACAGACATTATTAGCAAAAAATGAAAAAAAAATCAACTTTAAGGCCCTTTATCTTTTTTCACAGCAATATTTTATTGAGGTATATTTGATCATATCGCCATATTTTGGTCCAAACAATCTACCCTTAGCCTATGTCCCAATAGTTATGAATCACCCTGTATAAAGAAAATCAAGAACATTTATTCAAGGAAATAAACACTGTTAGAAGTCTATGTATACTCCACACTGTGGCGATTCTCTACTTTTTTTTGTTAGGCTTCAGCGAATCGTTCATGAACCTGATGTTAAGGAGTACTGAAGGTCCGCTATTTTCTTTCTTGACATTGACCACCATCTCCACACAATATTTAGCTCTGAAATTACATTTACATTAATAGTGCCTTAGTTAATTTTGTAGCTTAAAAAAATTGTTAGTTATAAGGACTGCTGACAATATTTTTAATAAAATAATCAGTGACCTACATAGTCTGTCTAATTGGTAATAGCCAAAGCCATTAACCTATTAAAAAAAAGGACTGCCGACAGAAGTAAAAACTCAAAAACAATGGAATAACTGTGTTCTGTTTTAAATTAATTATGGCCTGATTAATGTCAATATTTTTTATAAAGTTGTAATAGTGAAATCAAAATATATTAGTTCATAAATTTTGAAAAAAAAATAACAAGACATGTATTTTATTTCTGACAATTTAAGCCAATAATATTGAGAAATTAAATTTTTTATTAAATTTTATAGGCTTTTCAATTTTGCAGATATCAAATAATAGAAAAATAAATAATATTTTCAAAGCAAATATCAATAACAATGTTGGAAATATTCGTCAATAAATCCTGTGCTTTTATCATTTATTTTTGTACAAAAAACATATAAGTATATTGAGTACTCACTATTGTACTGAACAGTGACTCTACAATTAATTCAAATAATGATAATCAAAAACACAGTTAAAACAATGCACAGTATACACAAAATAAATTTATCAAGTGGTCAACATAACTTCATTTACTGCTATTGCAGCATGTTGATAATGCGAAATCTCAAGATTTTACTCACCCAAAAAGTTAATCAGAGAATATACAATGTATTAGTAGATCTAGTCGTATAGCATAGCAAGCACAATAAGTCACGAGCATGTCGAGATCATCGGTCGCGAGAACCTATAAGCTTATCCCCTACCAAAAATCGCTCAACCTGTTGCGATGCAAAAAGATACGCATTTGAGCCAGATACTTCCATCGAGAAATTAAATGTAATATTGCAAGATATGTTTCCAAATTTCTCATTCATTAAATTGTCCTGCCGAATTACACTCGAGGTTTGTATTGATATTGGGTAAATTTGTGTTGTTCAAATTCTAAACTGTTTCCTTTAGCAATTTGATTCGAATAACTGTCAACAGGAAACAGTTTCTCATTAAACAACCCAAATTTACCCGATAAAATACAAACCACTTGTGCAATTATAAGTGAATAATGATGATTTGAGTCATTTTTGAAGAGTGCAATATGTAGAAACACTTTTTCTGGGTTATTGCCAAAAGTACTCGATACTCTTCCTTCAATGAAGAAATCTGTAATAAGCTACAAAACAAAGATATATTTTAATCAGAAAATTATTAATACTATCAGCTTATAGCCAAGGAAGATATTGCCAGTTTGTCATAAATTAGTCACATATTAATTTGGTTATTTTAATGATAGAAAAAAAAATTGAAACATTGTTATTCTGCTAATGAATGATTATTGGTGTGAAAACTGCTGTATTAATATTTTTAATTAATGGAAATGAGGCAACCTATTATCCATTGGACTTTTTTTCAGGTCGACAAGTATCATTGACTTGTATTTTGCCTGAAGAAAATTTTAGTTATTAAAGGACCTAAATAAAACAAATGAATTCAGTGAAAAGATTAAGACTCAGTACAGATGAAACTACTAATTTGACTGACATACTATATCCTGTTTTACCAGATGATTTAATTTTGGATCCAATTTTAATTGATGTTTATGTAGACACAGTATGCGATACAAAAAAAATTAGTCATGTAATAATAGAATTAAATTCAAAGTTGCCTCTGTTAGAATTAACTCACTTGAAGAGAATGAAAAATAAAGAAATAATTCTTTGTCCTACTTCTACAAACCCAAGGGAAATAATGAAGTTGCTGACCGAGAAAAAATTTGATACATCTTTACTTCATAATGATATACATGTGGTAAAAGTTGCTAAATTTCCACCCAAAACCCGAAAACAGTTTGAAAAAATGAATAAATTATGGCCATCTAACTTTCATCCAGATAAATATATAGAGAAATTATCTAGCAATATGTTATTTACTCCGATAGATCTAGAAAAACATTCTCAGTACATGCATGTAGCTATTGATACTGCAAAGTATGCCAAAAGACATATTGGAGCAGTTGTTGTGGATCCCAAAATAGATTCTGTAGTAGCAATTGGATTTTCCCAAACAAATGAAGGACCATGTCGTCATGCAGCTATGGTAGTTGTTGATAATGTTGCTAAGACCCAAAAGGGCGGAGTTTGGGAAAGTAAACCAAATCAACCCTCCAAAACTAGTGGAATACCTGAAATGTTTCTAAAACATCTTCAACAAAAGTATAGCAATGTATCGTTTGGTGCTCAGGAATACAGGCTGAAAGATCAGTTACTCGAACCAACTGATGGTCCATATTTGTGTACAGGTTATTATGTTTATTTGACCAGAGAACCATGTGTTATGTGTGCAATGGCATTAATTCATAGTAGAGTGAAAAGAGTATTCTTTGGAGTAAAGTCAGCAAATGGAGCTCTAGAAACATTGTGTAAAATTCATACTATTAAAGATTTAAATCATCATTATGAAGTTTTCGGTGGATTATTAAGTGGAATTTGTAAAAGTTTGGATGATTCTGTATAGTACCAAAAAGAAATATACCTTTTTAAAAATGTGATATATTTTATTTATACCTCCAATGACATATTTGAATGTTATTAATCCCCATTCAAGTTTCTAAACAGATTGATGAATGACTTATACATCTTTCCAACCAAATGAAGTAACAATAGAAATTAGAGGAAACAGGAGATTAGTGGAGAAGATTTCAATCATCTTCATGTAAAATGATCCTAAAACTTCCATATTTTATACAAATTTAAATTGATCTCAGATATGGAAAGTAGCAGAAAGCTAACAAATGGATTATTGTTATATGTGTATCTCTAGTAATCTAGAAAATATTTGAGAAATTACTATTGACGGTATGAAATCCAAAAATTATTCCAAAGCACCGGTTTGATTTCATAGAGCCTCTCAAACATAAACTAAATCCAAACTATCAAGCTCAATCGTAAAGTTGCTGGAAGGAAAAGTCTGTTCTATCATCTCCCTTAATGTACCACAGGCCATATGTGCCTATTTATATATAAATTAAATGTTTTGTGAAACAGTATACAGGGTGTCTCATTATATTTTGACTGTTTTTAAGAGCTTATGTCTTCGAAACGGCTCTAGATAATAAGATGCGGTTTTCACAATTAGGTTTAAAATTACCGTAAGTTTTGTTGTGACACATTTTTATAAATGGCCTACTTCCGGTTTACCCGCTAGAAAAGTAGCGTATTTTTAGAATACAGTAGATGTAATTTTTTAAATGGGACACCCTGTAGCAATTTCTTAAAAGACGCATATTTTTACTTTATAACGGTACCTTTAAATTTAAAATCGGTGCACAGAGAGCGAAGTTAGATAACTTTAACTGGGATACTGTAATGATTCAGATATAAAGTTGGAGTTGTCATAAACAAAAACTTTATTAGCTAGTAACTAAAAGTGAACAGTAAAAAACAAATAAGAACATGTTTTAGGACACTCTAAAACAAATGTTCGATGTGTCTTCCTTCTTGGTCTATACATTTGTGGAATCGAACCATTAAGTTGTCAAATGCTGCTGTCAGCATTTCAAGAGGAATATTTTTCATTACCTGCCGTATGTTATTTTTTAATTCCTCAATAGTAGCATGCATCGGGTTGTAGACTCCATCTTTCACATATCCTCATACAAAAAAATCAGTCAGGTCTGGAGAATTTGGAGCCCATTCTATTGGACTACTCCTACCAATCCAATTATTTCCAAATTATTGGTTAACAGATTCTCTTGCTATGTTGGAATAATGGGGTGGAGCCCCGTCTTGTTGAAAGTAAACATTTTGTTTTAAAATACCATCTTGTTCTAACTGGGGATAGAAAAAGTTTTCCAACATATCGGTATAATTATAACCATGAACTGTATTTTCAGCAAAAAAGAAAGGCCCATATAATTTTTCACGAGACACTGCACACCAAACATTAACTTTAGGAGAATCTCTTTCATGTTGATGAAATTCACTTGGATTTTCTAATCCCCAAATTCTACAGTTATGTTTATTAACTCCTCCATTTATATGGAACGCAGTCTCATCAGACATGATAATTCTAAAATTTGGATATGTTCTGTACAAGTCTGTTAAAGTTTCACACATAAACACTCTTTTAGCATGGTCCCGATCTTTAATTTTCTGTAGAACTTGAATTTTGTAAGGTTTAAATTTGAGAACTTTTAGAATTCTAAAAACTTTAGTTTTGCCCATTTCCAAATTTGATGCTATTTTTCTAATTGAAATTTTCGGATTTCTCTGTACATGTTCATAAACAGATAACATTTCTTCTAAATTTCCATTTACAGTTCTCCTTTTTCTAGATATAGAAGCAGTATTTTTAAATTTGGTTAACCATGTTTTAATGGTATTTGTAGCAGGAGGATTTTTATTGAACTGTCTTCTAAATCTTCTTCTAGTCTGAACATTGGATTGAGTTTGGGCATATATAAATATTGTTTGATTTTTTTCTTGTACTGTATACTGCATTTTGAGAGATTAAACACTTCAATTTTATTGAATATAAAACACAATGTGACGTTCTGTTAATGATCGCAATATCTTTGTGATGTGACATATTAACGCTATTATTTATTAATAATGTAATGTTTTTGTTATTTATTTAAACAATAAACGGGTGGGATAAATTTTAAACACACGGTAGGTTCACTTACTTAATTTATTTAAACACTAAACTAATCACTAACACTTAATTTATATATACTCAGTACATTCACTTAAACTAATTTATATAATCACTTAATTTATATTCACTTATTTACTGTTTAACTCACTATGTCAAATTATAAACTAACTCATCCGCTGATCGGTCCTTTATTTATATCAAAGCCTTTTTTACTAGAACATTCCGGACTGCGGCTTACACAAAACAAATGCCTTTCGCGATATTTCTCGATTGCCGGCTTAATCCTTAAAAGACCTTCCGAGAACATGTCTATAAAAACGGTCACAATAAATCCCAATAGACCTTCTCAGAAATCGGCGCGCTCGCCATTTTTTTAACTCCGTTAAAATAACGTTACAGGACCGTACTTAGTATCTGCTTCGGTGTGCGAGTTCGTAACATTACCCCCTCCTTAAATGAAAGTTCCTATTGGAACTTTTGAGTAGCCGAGACTGGATGTTTGAATCGGCAACTGACTCCATTTCTACACTTTCCAATCTTATGGAAATAGCAGGGCACCGTCTTCATCGGATACTGATAACGGGGGTTGTAGCTGCAAATTAATATCTGGACACCGGTATCTCTAAAGATAACTTCTACTATGTTCCTAATGATTCGCCAATCCAACTGGTTACTCGCTATCTTAGGCATAGTCAGTTTCTTCACGCTGGATTCTAAAACATGGTCTCGTAGGTTTCGAAGTGCTTCCCACAGATCGCGGTAGGTAGATCGATCTTGAAATTTATTTTTAGTTACCACGTAGAATACGTACCGCGAATTATGTTTCAGTTTCAGTGTCTTGCCAGGGGCTGGAATCTGGTCTTCAAGTTTCTCTAATTGCCCGAACTTCTTTAGAAACACGGATGCCAGCCCTCGTGCGTTCTTGAGACGGGCGGGCATGTTGTGTGCCAGTGAATAATCTTCCGGGAGAGTGAACAAATCTTGTCGTTGTTCTGAAGTGACTCCATATCTAGCTTTCCCGGTACCTCCATACGCGCCCATAAATTCATCGAAGGTAGGGTCAGACACATCTTGAATAAGGTTTACTCCTTCCTCTAGGTCATGGTCTCCTTCGAATGGCGCTAGTCGGTTTTGGTGAACTACTTTTGGTTTTCCGTTGGGGATCTTGCTTATGCGATATATAACGTCATTGATCCTTTTCTTGATTAAGTATGGACCTTCTCCTCGTCGGGTTGTGTAACCATACTTTGTCCCCATCTTTTAAACCGCCTTCTGTGACCGCCATTTTTTTAACTCCGTTAACATAACGTTACAGGACTGTACTTAGTATCTGCTTCGGTGTGCGAGTTCGTAACAATAAGATATCTGAATCATTACAGTATCCCAGTTAAAGTTATCTAACTTCACTTTCTGTGCACCGATTTTAAACTTTAAGGTACCGTTATAAAGTAAAAATATGCGTCTTTTAAGAAAAGGCTAAATATACAGGGTGTCCCATTTAAAAAATTACATCTACTGTATTCTGAAAATACGCCACTTTTCTAGAGGGTAAACCGGAAGTAGGCCATTTATATAAATGTGTCACAACAAAACTTACGGTAATTTTAAACCTAACTGATAAAAACGCATCTTATTATCTAGAACCGTATCGAAGATATAAGCTCTTAAAAACAGTCAGAATATAATAAGACACCCAGTATTGTAATTTTGAAATTCAATTAGAGTTAAAGTAGAGCAAGAAATACTCTCAAATAAAAGTGATTTATGTATGAATACAGTTTGAAGATAATATAATCACCATTGATGACGTTATGGCAATTTTTATTAGCAAATATAAGGAAGCAGCAACCATTTATAATTTTACTAACAAAATACAGGTAGTTTGATGGTATTGCATTTAGTCTATTAAAATGTTTGTTACTATTATAAATGTTATTATAATCATTACCTGCATATGTTGTATGGAACCATCAATTAGAATATAGTATATTGTACAATGAAATGACATACGAGTGGGAAATGGGTCATTTCATGCTCATTGTACAATATACTTTTTCTACAACCATCTAAATCATAATTTAATGTAAAGTAATATTTTTCATAACGCTTTTTATCGTAAACTTTCCTGCCGTAATTGTTGCATGGTTTAGAGACTTTTTTTCTCTGAAATTGTATAGTCGGGTTCTTAATCCGTTGAGTGAACCATAAATTTTTTTCTTTTTATACATGTACCTACTTAGATCGTGAAACAAATAACATTCAAAATTTTCAAATATTGACAACTCTGAAATAAAAGTACTTTACGCATAAAAAATCGTTATGATTCAAGTACACCTGCGAAACAATTTATCAATTAGAAACATTTTGACAAGTAGTATCAGCATTGCCATTCAAATTAAAAGTAACATTTGTGCAGTAGTTGTTCAATACTATTTGGAGGTTTGTTTTTGCCTTGAAAGTTAGGTCATTAACACAAGGAGTTTCGCTTTGGGAAGAATAAGGCATTATAGTGGGGTTTCCAATGGCGTTGAAAATTTTATCAGCTACATCTAATTTATTTTTCATCGAGTCATCTATATATTATCTCTCGGCAGCGGTGGTGTCTCTAAAGAAGTTATATCAATCACCTCCTGCATCTACCAGGATAGTGGCCGATGTCCTTTTAAAGCAATGGCTGGTGTACATATCGGAATCAGCATGTCAATGTGAACTCATCCTCACTATCGCTACTCATTTTCGATAACTTATTTTTTTTTAAACGAATTTTGTAAATACTGATGTGACATGTCAAATTATTAGACACACGTTGACAAACATGACTCGATCACACAGCGTGTCCACGGATGGGGTATCCTATAGGTCAGCAGTTCTCAAAATTTTTTCAGCTGCGTTCCCCTTACCAAATTATTGAGATACATTGTACCCCTGAACCATATTTTAGTAGGATCAGCCCAGAGACAATTGTGAAAAGTGTAATTTAGGGTTACAATAAATAAAATTAAAACAATATGAGCAACATCATGTATTTTGTAGTAACATGTAAGGGTTAAGGATACAATTTTGATAAAAATTACCTGAAATCTAAAAGTTACTTTGATTCATCCTATTGACAAAAAGACAGAACAATATAAAAAGTTAATGTGATCCCTGCACTTGCTTCATTGCGCACAGCTTTTTGAAGTTGGGCTCGAAAGAAGCCAAGTACAATCTCAAATCTGGTGAAGCATCCAACTTGTTTCTGTACTTATTCTTAATGAAGGCGTATGATGAAAAGGCTCTTTCCACTAATACTGTGGATGGAAAAGGTAACAACACCTTCATTGCCAGATCAGGCAGACGTTTATATTCATTGCTTACGTCCAACTAAAAGTTGACGAGAGGTTTAGTCTTGAAAGGTAACTTCAACATAATATCAGTAGACATCTCTATCAGAGAGCTTCGTTGCTATGAGAAAACGAGTCACCAACTCGAATCTTGTAGAAACGATCCGTCAGAAAGTTTTCAATCCATAGTTTTAAGTTTCCTCTAATACCGAAATGTTCTAACTTGTACAGGAGTCTTCGCTTGCGAACCCGGTCGAAAGACTTTGAAAAATCTAAATACACCACATCAACAGGTTCTCTATTATTCAAGAATGATGTCCAGTCATTCACACAATGAAGTAAGTTGGTAAGTGTTGACCGCCCTGGAATAAATCCGTGTTGTTGTTTTGGAATAATATGTTGTTCGAGGTGGAAATCCATCATAGTCTCGGAAATACTGGATTCCATTACTTTACTGACGTTTCAATAAATAAGAAAAACATTACAGTATATCATCTACAATTTTTGTCTGAGCTATTTTTATCTTAAAACTACCCGTTTCGCTAAAAAATTATAAAAACCATTTTTGCGCACATGGGATCTATAAGGTTATTAATTACCTTACCAACCCCGACTGGGGGTAGTGATATTCGACTCCAGTTAATGTATTTTCATAGCTAACACTGTGATGGGGTGAACAATCGATATTAAATTTGACGCCACCAGTTTTTAAGCGATACTTTAATTAAACAAAAAAACTAAAGAGTATAAAAACTGAAAAACCTTATACTTTAACTCAACAAAACAAAATACCGAAATTGCTGAAAATCGAATATCAAAGGATTCAGCAAATTATATTTATTCATAAATCAATAGATAATTCACATTAACTGCATATTCAAAATACAAGACGAATACGAACGCCGTTATACAATAAAAATCTCCAATTCTAGATTTCCATAAATTGAGTATAAGTCAGAGGACTTAACTTGATGAGGTTCTGGAATTATTCAGCTCTCAGCTAGGTCCTAGTGCATGGAGATATGGTCCTTAATCCATCCCGGCCGGTTTCGTGTTGTCTCTATCGGTATTGTTTATTCATAGGGCCTACCCAGGGCTGCAGAGCTGAGGAAAGAAAAAAAGTGGTAAAAATTAAGGAAAAATTCTGGGAAGGAAGGAATAGATAGAACAGATAGGAAGCTTATGCTTCAGCACATAAAAAACTGAATCTAGTTTTTAAAATACAACTAACAGAAGTCTGTTCTATCATATTCGCTTTGTTCCCTAAATAAACAGAAAATGCGGAATTATGAAGCTAAAAAAGAATGAAAAGAAATTATTAAGAATTTGCTTCAAAAGAATATGAAATGTTTCTTTTTTACAATAAAAAAGAATTGAACATACAAAATTCATCAAACGCTAGCACATATTATAATTTGAAATAAAACATAGAATACACATGGAGGAAAAATATTTCAAGAATCTAACTTACCAGCAAATATGTGAAACCACTACGATGTAGGTACTAACTTATAATTGTTACTAATTGTGTGTACTTATGTACGATATCGTTTAAATACACAAAATTTGGAAAAGAAACAAGTTTTTTAATTCCGAAATATTAGTACGATGAAATTAAAATACCATAGTCGGATGGAAATCGTAACAGGTGATCGGCTTGTTACAGATCGATGGGAACTTTTCACAACTTCATTATAATGGTATCCCTAACGTTAATTTAAATTTTCAGCTTCTTGGGAATTTATGCAAAGTTACCCCTATTTTTCCGGCTAATTTGACCGGATAACTACTTCACCACTTTTTTATTAAATTGAGTGAATGCAAACGACGAGTGTGTGTATGTGTTTATTAATCTGCAGCTAAGCGCTTTCGGCTAATAAGCCAGTATCAAAGCTGTCCTATGAAATTACAAAGTTTGTGAAATTTTGTAAAAACAATTTAAAAAGTTGAACTTACGTTATTAAAAAAGAGATCCTAAACAGGTGTCAAAACCATCCAGATTGATAAAAAATAAACAATGCACAAAGCTAAATCAATGTTATGATGAAGTCATTAAATTAAAAACATTAAAATTACCCAGTTGAAAGGGTGTACAATTATAATTTACATGATGGAAATTCCCATTCGGAAGTGTAAACTGAATGAAAACAGATGACTAGTTTGGCGTTAAAAATACGGTGGCTAATAAGCCAGCGTGCCGTAAAAACAAGTGTATGACAATACAACATATTTGTGTGATGAACATTGAATCAAACGTATGATTGAAAAGATGAAAAAATTCATATAGTGAACTGTAAATTGTAGGAAACCCTGTATATTACATTTATTTTTAAATTTGAAAAATGAAGTTAAAGATGTGATAAAACAAAAAATTGAAAAAACTATTCAAATTCCAATTCCCAACATTCATCTATTTTAGATGAATAGGAAAATCCCCTTCCTCCCTTAGTTGTATAATGAAATTGAATTAGGGGTTGGATCCATTCCCCAACCAGTCAGGAACAAGCGTAGTAACCTAAACGTGTGAAATGCTAGATAACATAAATTAAAAAACACTTAGTTGTAAATACATCCATGGAGGAGTTTACATAATCAAGTGACGAAGGTGGAAAAGTACGCTGGCAAAGTGAACCCAACAACTGATGGCCTCCCATATGAATTAGTTGTAAAAGGTATAGTGATTGTGACCTAATGACCCAAACTATGTCCCCTATACATAGCCCGACGTCAAGAACACAATGTGATTATTGAATTTATGTTAGTTGTTACAAACCTAGACCCATAGTAGGCATGTACAAGAAGAGAAGAATTCATAGGAGTATGTTAAGAGTGAAAGAGTAGGGGCCAGAATTTGATAAAAGCTGCAAGATAAAGAACTAGTTGATAAACCCAACTATGACCCATACATAGCTAGGTTACACGGGAACAATGTGGTTAAGAAATTTTTGATAGGTATGATAAACCTAGATCCATACTAAGCATGTACAGGAAGAAACGGGGGGGGGGTGTAAAGAGAAGAAAGTGATGGCGTGTAGTTATAACAAACCTATATCCATACTAGGCATGTATAGAAGAGAAAAAACCAAGTGAAATTATAAAGAGAAGAAAGGATGGCAAACCTAGATCCATACTAGAACCGTCACGAACCAGGCATGCGCAGGAGAAGAAGAAAATAAGGAAAAGTGAAAAGGAGGGTGATTTGCTCAAATTTATAAGATAACTTATATGCTTAACCAAACTATGACCCATACATAGCCTGGTGTCCGACGTACACTGTGGTAATCTGGAACTAGTTCCAAGAACAAACCCAGATCCATACTAGGCATGTCTCAGATAAGATGCATGGGTGGGGGAGGTTGTATTCCTATTATTATAAATTTGGTTATTTACTAGTGAGGCAAACTATGACCCATACATAGCTTGGTGACTAGCCACCAATGTGTTTGAGAGATGATATAGAACTACCCGAAAGAATAAACCTAGACCCGTACTAGGCATATCCATGCATAGTTCTAGGAGTGGAAAGAAAATTGTTGTTAAGAAGATACTATGAATTGGTTGTTGGATGGAGAGTGAAAGTTTCTAGGTGTCTGAGAAACAGTGTGTAATGCAGTGATAGATGTGGTGCAAATGTGAGAAGTGAATAAGGTTGAGCAAACTTAAAATAGAAGAAAGAAGAAATAGAGGTAAAGAATGAATAGAAGATAGGAAAGACTCGTTCATTCGCCTTTTACGAATCAGCCGAGTGCTGGGCGAAATATTCTTGGACCGTTTCGCCACGATGAGAATGTAAGTCGAACGCCCTAGAGGACCACAAGGTTTTGAACAGAGGCTGAAATTTACAACTAAGATGTACTTGTGTGTTGAGGCAGTGTTCTGAGTTAACATTCATTTCCCTAAGTATTTATAGATCCTCAAGCAAGTTCATCTTTCTGAAGTTGTTCCTGGGAATGTTATGTAGGATTTTTGAGTTACGTGATGGAGAAAAGTTATGGTTATTGAACTTAATGTGGAAGCCGAAATTCGACGAAGTGGGTTTATTAAGATGTTCCTTAATTCTAGTACCTAAAGAACGAGTAGTCCTACCCACATAAGTAGATGGACAAGAATCACAAGTTAATTTGTAGATACCACTTCTATTAAATTTATCAATAGGATCTTTGTTTTTAGAGAAAATTGTGGAAATGGAACATTTAGATTTAAAGGAGATTTTTACATCTTCAAGATTGTTGGTGATAATCTTTGAAATTTCATCTGAAACTTCACCACAATAAGTCAACGCACGATACTGAGTCTGATCGTTGTGAACTTCAGGGTAGGCCAAATTTCTTCTCAACCTCCTTGTTGTCTTAGAGACCATACTATTAACAATTTGAAGAGAATAACCATTGTTCAATGCCAACTGTTTCAAGATATTAAGCTCTACGTTGAAATTATGTTGAGAAAGAGGGACCCTAAGTAACCTATATACATAACAAGATATGGCAGACATTTTATGTTGAATGGGGTGGTTAGAATGTATTGGAATAAGATGATCAGTCTGTGTGGGTTTTCTGTATATGGAAAATTCAATTTCAAAATCTTTCCTTGATAAAGTCAAATCCAAAAAATGTATTGATCCATTGTTTTCAATTTCCAAGGTAAACTGTATGGAAGGGTGTATATCGTTAAGTTCGCTGAGGATACTGTATGCATCCTCCACATCCCCATTAATAAAAGCTAAAACGTCATCAACATATCTGAACCATTTAATGACTTTACTAAAATGTGAATTATTATTGGAGATAACTGTTGACTCCAGGTGATCAAGGAACAAATCCGCTAACAATGGTGAGAGTGGGTTACCCATGGCTATTCCATCTGGTTGTCTGTATACTCTATCATTAAAGGAAAAGACGTCCTGAGATAGACAAAATTTAAGTAGAGCGATAACGTGAGATGTTGGAACTGGGTCAATGTTCTTGGATTGGAGTAGGTTGTTAACGATAGGGATTGTCTCCATTTTAGGAACGTTGGTAAAGAGATTGGAAACATCAAAAGAAACCATTAAAAAATTATTAGACTGGAAGTTACAATATTTAATTCTATCTGCTAAGTCCAAGGTGTTCTTAACAGTGTACACTGGTTTATAATTTAGAGTTGTAGAAAGGAAGTGATTGACAAATTTAGATAGAAGCTCCAAAAGTGTGTTGGAAAAGCTAACCACTGGTCTCATTGGAAAGTTCTCTTTATGTATCTTAGGAAGTCCATAAAGTCTAAGTATGTAAGAGTTAGTAGGAGTGAGATGTCTCGTATTGATGCCCTGCGTGAAGAAGAAAGTCTTATGTTCATTCAATGTCTTTTAAATCAATTGTTAATATCTTAGTGGGATTATTATTCATGATTAAGAAGTTATTATTATGTAGAAAATCTTCCGTTTTATTTATGTAATCACATCTGTACATTATGATTAAACAATTACCCTTATCAGCTTTTGTAAACATTAAACTATTAGCCTTCACCTTGCCAGAAATACCCTTTACCAACCTTTGTTGTTTAAAGAGTTTTGACTTCAACTTAGCCTTGTTGTTATGAAATTTAGTGTAGTTTCTTTGTAAAGATAAATAGCAGCTACTCTTTATGTTATTTTTAATATTATCATCTAGATTCAAACTTTCTAGCAATACATCTACATCGATAGCGAGTTCTTCTAAAACTCTTGAATTTAAATTGTTTAAAGTAGAAAATTTGAGACCATTATTCAAGAACTCAGTCTCTTCATTATTGAATGTAGTATTTGTAAGGTTAATAATGCGGTCATGAAATTTGAAGTCAGAAAACTTACCTGAGTTCGAAGACGTCTGCCCATGACTAGCTGGAGACAAGACCCTATCCCTAATAAGCTGTTGAAGCTTTTTATTAACCCTATTAAATTTATTGGTACGTATTAACCCCAATTCCTCCTCATGTTCACCAAATCTCTGTTTTTTTATTACCCTAAATAACTATTTAGGGTGGATACTTTATCGAATAAAATATAAGTTTGACAGAAAAAGATACATATTGCTTTTATAATATAGTTTTTTCTATTAAATCTCATTTTATAGATCAGTTTATTGTACCGTCATTATAAGTTTTCCAACTCTTATTTGTTATTTAATGTAAAATGGCAGATTCCCGTGTTGTAGAATTGATTATAACTACTTGATGTAGCGATAAATTCCTTCACATAGCTTTCTATTTTATCAAAAAAAGTGATAATTTTTTCCCAAGCAAGAAATTTTGCAATTTCAATAAATTCAAAGTTTTCCATACGTTCTTTTTACTCACGACTGGAATAAAATCATTTGATTTCAGACATTATTTTGTCCATGTTATGTATTTTATAAAGTAAGACGAAAGACGAGTGTATAATTCTTTTGATTGCAGACTTTTCATCTAGATTTATTTCAGTTTCTTTTCTTCCTTTTGGTGCTGTGTTTATCCTCTTGCTCTGCCCGACTCTTCTCATATTAGAAAACATTTCGACTATCTTTGTATCTAATATTGGGTTTTGGTGGCGAAAAGTGTTGAACACACTGAGAATAATAACGTATGTTTCTCAACAACAAATTCATAATCACTAAACATTTTCAAGAACAATATTTTCCAACAACTATGAGAAAACAACTAAACACTCCAAAATTTGCAAACACTACACAAACCACCTGAGTATAAGAGATCTGTGAAACATTACCTAAGTTTATAATCGTTTTCTTTAGAAAAATCTTGTAAGTATATCCGATTAAATTGTTATATCTTATCGCAGACACTGATTTATATTCATAAACAAGTGTTTTTTCATATCCAACGACATCAATTTTAAATTTAAGCTCTACGCCTATGTGTACTTGTATTAAGCCATTATAGTTTTGAATACAATGTGTTCAAAAATAGTATCAGGGTTTTGTTTTTGTATAGACATGTTTAAAATTCGTAGCAGGTAATGTAATAAGTGATGCATTAGAACTGGATTCGCTTGTTCGAAAATACTAGATCAACTGTGGGGATACATAAGACAAGTCTCCAACGATCTGTTAGAGAAGAAGAAACGGTTGAAGATGTAAGCGCTTTACTTAGCCAAAATATGTCAACGCGTTATCATAAATATTTGTTAGAAATTAGAAGAATGTAAGCAGCGTGAAAAAACTTATTTGATTGTCCACATTTTCTATTTTACTACTACCGCGATTCCCCTTTTGAACATCTTGTTATACATGCTCCTGTTATTTAAATAAGATTATTTATAAAAACATTACATGTGAATTATAATATGAATATTTTGTTCCAGAATCTGAATGCATTCAACGTACTACATTTCTGTAAATTTGAAACCATCTACAGCAGATCCGTTCAAACTCCTCCGCATTTGCGGTTATTTTATACAAAAAAGGGAAAGAAAGCGAGGCCTTATTTAAACAATCCTGAAGACCATCAATTTATCTTACAATTTGACTCTATTCGCTAATTTAAATCAATTTAACTAATTCAGCTGCTTGGCGGTGTAGCGACAGTTACAGTTTAAACATTGTTCGAGTCTGGATGTTTAAATTTTTTTCAAAGCGTTCTCTTTATGTGCTGTGTTCGCCAAAACGGCTTTATAAGTAAGAAGTGATTATTAACTACACAGTTTCTATCGGGTTCTTACCCTTAATAAATAGGGTTGACGTTGTTTTAATTGGTTTTTAATAAATGGATATTGAATCCAGTATTTTGTTGAAGAAAATGCTTGACATTGACTCGAGCCTCTTGCAAAATCATAGACAACGGGAAACTACAGGGATAAAAAAATTATACAACAGTTTCTTCGTTATGTTTTAAAGAAATAAAAACGTGAAACATATTTGATAGTGAGTTTAGCTGATCTTTAGAATAGAAAAAAGTAGCAGTTAGTAAAAACTTTTATAAATTGATATGGATTATCAACTTTACGAACATTCGGATATCTTGTTGAACGAGAATTCGGAAAATTCAAAAAACTGTTGGAATTTATCAACTGAATGCAGCATGGATAATAATGGAGATTTGTTCGGCTGGAATACCTTAAAAATCGACGAACAAGATACGATTTCAAAAAAGAGGAGATTATCGGAGGAACTAGACCAAAGTAAAAATAAACAAGTGCCTAAAGAAACACAAGCTTTAAACAGAAAAGTGGCTTTGAAGAAGAACAATAATGTTAGAGGTTAGTATAATTACTTATTGTAATGTTTTTCTTATTTATTTAGACGTTTTTATTACGGGTGGGATAAATTTTAAACACACGGTAGGTTCACTTACTTAATTTATTTATTCACTAGACTATTCACTAATTATATACACAGTATATTCACTTAAAGTAATTTATATAAACACTTAACTAATTTATATTCACTTATTTAATGTTTGCTATTTCGGTGTATTCTTGTTTATTTCACGAGATCACTTTATCAACTAAACTAAACTTTCTAGTGTCGGTTCCTTATATACATATTAGTGCCTTTTTTGACTAGAAAATTTTGGATTGCGGCTTACACAAAAACAATTGGCTCTGGCATTTTCTAGATAAGACTGGTCACAAAAACAATGTCTAGATAAGATAGTCACAATCGTAAACTAGTGTTTTTAAATGAAACTCAAGGTCTCCAGTCAATTCCACAATATAATACAAGTCATTGAAAATTCTAAAAAATTGACAATTGTTTCGATAAATCAATATCATCGAAACAATTGTCAATTTTTTAGAATTTTCAATGACTTTTATTATATTGTGGAATTGACTGGAGACCTTGAGTTTCATTTAAAAACACTAATATGAGCATATTCCACGAAGTAAGGGTCGAGACAGTCAATTTTTTACAATCGTAAACAGTTATTAAAAAAACCTGCGTACCCGCCATAATTTTAACTTTCATACCTGGCTTAGACAGAGTCGGATTTAGGAACTATACCAGTGTGCTGTTTCGTAACATTATACTATTTAATAGTCTAGTCGAAAAATAGAAGAGACTTTCCTCCCAAAGTGAAGATATTTTAACAGATTTCTCTTCTTGTCCAATTTTTGAATATACTCGCAGAAAATTCTCTATTATCAACAGAAAACGGTGCCTCCAAGTGGTAATTTGAGTTTTTGTAATAGAAAATAGTCGGCCGGAGTTATATCGATCGGATACGGTGGATGTTGGAGGAGGTTTGTTGAGTTTTTGACCAAAAATTCTGTCATTGATATGGTGTTTTCGTAGTGTAACCTTTTCTACTTCTCTCAAACGCCGCATAACATACACATAATGTTCTATATTTACTGTCTCACCTTCTAGCAACTATTCCGATTGCACAGAATAGTGGTAAACGAAAAAACATCACTTTCACTTTTGGTCGACTTTTATTAGCGTGCTCTTTTTACCATTTCCTTTACTTTGGCAATGTTAAAACAAAGACGTTTTTGATTGAATACACCTCATATCCAGATTGAACAGTACCTGGTGGATAACTCTCTATTGTAAGTTTTGGTGATTGCTCAGTTACTGGAGCTCTTAGTAGGTATATTAGATATATTAGGTGAATTAACCTGTACAGTTGTACAATTTTCCAAGGGAATGTTAAGATCAGGCAAATAATTATTGTTATTCTGTTGTACATCTTTAGATACATCCTGCGATGCCATTTGTATACCAGAGTTAGTGGAAAAACTTTCTAACCACTTCCGGATATCATTGGCATGGACAAACTTTATGTTATGATCAACCTGAACTAAATAGATAGAATGGCTTATAATTTTTATAGCTTTTCCTTTTTGCCAGCCTTTTAGTTGAATATTTTTTACAAAAACAGGGTGATTTAAAGAATATAATTTAGTTTTTCTTAATTTGTCTGCAACTGAGTCAAAGTCGGTATTTTTATTATTCAAAAAAGGCTTTAAAAGTCGAATCGTGTTCTGGTCTTATTTTAAAAATGTTTTCTCATAAAGAAACACCTGTTGATGTAGAAGGTGTGTTTCTATACGTAACAAGGAAATTATACAACTTAGTTTTTAAAAAATATTGGCTTATTTCCCCCTTCTTTTTTGAAGATTTTTTTGACAGTTTGTACGTGGAGATGGTGGAGATTTTACTGGTTTGATTCCATATGCCTGACAAAAGGCAAGAAATTCAATCGAACTAAAAGGTGGTCCATTGTTTGAGACCAGTTCGAGAGGCAATCCGAAAACAGAAAAAATTCTTTATAAAGAAATAACAATAAATTCTACACTCAAAAGTATTATTAATAAATGCTTACGATTTAAAACAACTATTAAAGTTCCAGAAAAAAATATTATTATTAATAAATATATTAACATTCAAGTTTTAATAATTTAAATAAAATATTGGTCTTGTAAATCAAAAATAAGATTTCTTTTAAAACTTTAGATATAAATAATAATTATCTTAAGTTTTAAAATGGTTTCTTTAGCATTAGTTCCATGTTCCATCAATTTTACATCCAACCATTTCGATTTATTATCAATCAAAATCAAGAATGTATGGTTGTAAATGTAAAAAAATCAATATTCATTAGGTAAAAGTTATTTAATGGTGTCGGCCTAGACAATAATATATTACTTTTTGAAAAAAATTGAGATGTTTGACAAATTTCACACGAACTTATAAATTTTTCAATAGCATTTTTAATATTAAGCCACCAACAGTAACAACACCTTATCGACATTTTTGACCGAACTATGTCTAAGTGAACCGTGTGAAGTTAGCCACGGATTTTTTTTTACCATCCACGAATATTTTTTTTACAAATTAGCTGTACTTTTGCAAAAAAATGTTAATACTGCAAACATATAATGACACTTTAATAGGCTACATAATTTTACTACCAAAAATTAAAGATTAAGTGAATAAATAGTTTTCAAATAATTGTTCCTGTACATATTTCACGATTTTGATTCGAGCCCCAAATTTTCTTTAACTATTTCCAAGAACACTTAATTAGGAACCTACTAACAAAAAATTGTGATGTAAGGATTTTTTATAACGTCAAAAAAAATCATGAAGATTACGATTGAGCGCCGCCGCGCTTCGTTCGTTTTGAACTCGAAGCCCCAAATTTTTTTCAAATTTTCTTCAACTATTTCAATGAACACTTAATTAGATACCAATTGACAAAAAATTATAATGTAAGTATTTTTTATAACGTCAAAAAAATCATAAAAATACGATTGAGCGCCGACGCGCTGCGTTCGTTTTGAACTCGAAGCCCCAAAATTTTTCCAAATTTTCTTTAACCATTTCGAAGCACACTTAATTAGGAACCTATTAACAAAAAATTGTGATGTAAGTATTTTTTATAACGTCAAAAAATTCATAAAGATACGATTGATCGTCGACGCGCTTCGTTCGTTTTGAACTCGAAGCCCCAACATTTTTTCAAATTTTCTCTAACTATTTCAAAGAACACTTAATTAGAAACCAATGGACAAAAAATTGTGATGTAAGTATTTTTAATAACGTCAAAAAAATTCATAAGTGTCATTATATGTTTCCCATATTAACAATTTTTTGCAAAAGTACAGTTTATTTTGTAAAAAAAATATTCGTGGATGGTAAAAAAAATCCGTGGCTAACTCCACACGGGTGCCTAAGTGTTGTTCATGGAATAGTTGTAAAACTTCGGTTTGGAGAGGTTCAGGTATGACAACTCTACTACCTAACAAAGGACAATTGTTATCTATAGATAATTCGTGTCTTCTTTGAAAATAAGGTTTTAATTTTTCATCACGAATCACATTATGGCAAGCAGTTTTAGTAAAGTCTATTACTTTTGTCAAAGTTAAATCTCTATTTGTTGCTATTGAGATATCATCTAAATGTAAAGGAATACTATCAATCAAGTTAAACGAATATAAAGTACTGGGAATTTTAGTATCGCCAGATATTGGCAAGCGTGATACACCATCAGCATTTTTTTAAAGCGAATATGATGGTCAAACTTTCCTTTTCCAAATTTGAATAGTTTTTCTGTTGGCGAAAGAGTGCTAGAAGCAAACAAGACAGGTTTCTCTTCACCATTAATGTGGTGACTAAGGATCGCTCCAACACCATACTCACTCGAGTCACAAGTGACATAAATAGGTAAGGTTGGGTTAAAGTGTGTAAGAACATTTTCAGAAGTAAGCAACTTTTTACTTGTTTGAAATATGTCTTCCCATTCCTTAGTCCAAGTGAACTCAACATCTGACTTACACAATTCATAAAGTGTTTTAAGCATGCTAGAAAGCATTGGAATAAATTTACCATAGTAGTTTAAGAGAACTAGATATGATTTGAGTTGTGTGAAGTTTTCTGGAGCAGGTGCTTGTTTGATACTCAATTTTAATATTTGTAGGATGAATGCCGTATTCATCAATTTAGTGACCTAAAAATTCAATAACGTTTTGATAAGAACCACATTTTTTTTCATTAATTTTGACATTGTATTTTAATTTTTTCATGACAGAACGAACATTCTGATAACATTTATCTAGTGAGGACCCAAAAATTAAAATATAAGATAAAAATTCCTTTTCGTTTTTTACGTTGGTTTTTAGGTTTGACACAGTATTTGACAATATTATTTCAAAGACCACTTAGAATAAGCATGTTCTTTCGTATTACTCCTATAGACCAGTAGCGTCACCAGGAAAAATAAATTTCACTTACAGTCAGAGCTCATTTATTACAAACAAATCAACACCCTGTATCTCATTAACGACAAGACTTATCACACATGTTTATCAAAACTTTTCGTTTTAAAATGGAGTGGCGAAGCGCCCACTACAATATTTTAGATTACTTAGGAATCACCCTGTATAAGACGAAAGTTAGATAAACCATATTAAAGGGCGCCAAGCAAATGCATTGTGGTCTTATAATATAGTGGTTGTGGATAAATAAAGTTTTTAACTTTTATAGATGATGCCGTCATTAATAGTAGCCATTTTCCGAATTGTGAAAACAGAGGACATTTTCAACACTTACTGTTCGAATATTTCATTACGTCAAAATTATTTTCTTTTCGTAATTACTTGTGTTAAACTTTGATCAGGTTCCGTGGACAAAAAGGTAAGAAAGGCCAGTCTTTATCAAAGGATTACAACTTAAAAAACTTCTTTTTACGAAACCACGTTGACATACAACTTATGATGCATTCGCGCACGGTTTTAATGTGCTCTGATATTACTCTGAAATTGAACAATAATGATACTGCTCTGGTATAGCTCGAATTATTTCCTTGATAGCGTGGTAACTGAGCGGAACTACTTCCGTAGAGAGCGCTCTAGCATTTGACTGCAAAATTCAGTTTACATTTTTGAGGTTATGTGTTATGAGAACTGTTCAAAATTTGTGGCTGTAAATATTGTTAAAGTTGCTATAGAACATCATGTCAGTTATTTTTAAAAATTTCATATACGATGGGAATAGTAAGTAAACCAATGGAAACCGTGGAGGGAAAGTTCCTTTGTTCTATAATAAATTCTTCTCGAATAGTTTGCGACATCTTCTGCATATCCGCGAATTTAGGATTCCTCTGTTTTCTTCTCCAAAATTTTAGGAACTCTTTGCAAATCCTATGTCTATGCTTTCACTACGGCTTTCGCTGCTGCTCGAAAACAAATAATCTATTACTGTTATTAAACTTATTTCAAATGCAATGCCATAACCTCAAAATTTAATATAAGCCAATGAGACATTCTCATTGATATAAACACACCAACTCGAATTATGAGAAAGTACAGTTCTAAAAAATGCGAATTTTGAGCAAGCAGATACTGTTGCAAATTTTGCATTACAGTGGTGCCGTGCAACTCAGTCGAATGAGGAAGTTAACTTGTACTCCCATCGAGCAATGCAGCCGAACGTACGACACGAAAAAAAGTCGAGCTAAATGCGCCCTGGTTCAGTTAGTCGAATACACTATTAAGGCGGGTTTATACAACATTTACATAGTCATAATCACAGTCAGAATCATAAACTTAATCACAATTCTAAAAGGAGTTTATACAATTTTAATAGTCACAGTCATAACCATAAAATTCATATAAATGAAATTAGCCAACAGTCAAATCAATGAAGTATAATATAATCAATGATTGACGGAGCACAGAAATAGCTCCAAAAAAACGGCGAATAAAACTCATTCTTCAACCAAGACGCCTTTTTGTCAACATTGCTCATCGCCTGTTGGTTTCGACGCATGCGCATTAGAATTCTCATCTTAATCATAAAGTTAAAAGTTAGGAACTTCAAGGTCAGTAAAATTATGCTTATGATTATGATTGTGACAATTGTATAAACGAACCTATAAGAAGTAAATAGTTTAACTCTTATGATTGTGACTGTGATTATGACTATCTAAATGTTGTATAAACCCGCCTTTAGTTAAAATTTTGTTCAACAAACTCGTACAATTGACACTTGACTGCCATGACTACCAACTAAAACAATCTTGCAAACTTACAATAGTGGCCTTTTACATATTTAGGATAAAATACTTTCATAGGTTAATTTCCAACACTCCCCTTCAATGAAATTATTTTATCTTCTTACATTACCAACAATACTTGTAATAACAGAAATACATTAATACAGAACATAAATACTACTCGAGTTTTAATCCTAATCCAATCCTAAATTTTTCAAATTTATTTCGGGCTAATGGTTTGGTAAATACGAGTATATCAGCTAACTGATCCTCGCTTTTAATAAGAACAATATTCACCAAGCCATTATCTACGTTTTCTTTAATAAAACAACAACGCTCATCAACATGTTTCAATCTCTTATTATTTTCTGGATTATTTGCCACTTTAACTGCCGACTGGTTATCCTCACATATTATTATAAGTTCTTTTAGATCAAATAAACAAAAATCCTTTAAAACTTTACTAACCAGCAGGCTTCTCTAACTGCCAGACTTACTCTGACTCGGTTGATAATATTGAAAATGATTGTTATTTTCCACTTGCCCGTAGGATTGTACAATTTAATTATTTAAAGACATATCCAGATGTCGATTTTCTATCATAAAAATCCCCACCCCAGTTAGAATCTACAAAACCGTACAAAATTTTCATATTGTCAGGCTTAAATACTAACTTAAGATCCATATACCCTTTCACATATCGTAATACCCTTTTAAAGCTCTAAGCAGATTATTGTTTACCTTGTATTGATATTTACTCAACAAGCCAAACTTTCACAAAGATCTGCTTACAACCTTTAACTGCAAACATTAAGCTTCCAATATTTTGCCTACAAAGCTTTTGTTATTTTTGGTATTCTTAAAATTAAAGTCAGTATTAACATCAATTGGGGTATAAATAGGTTTACAATGCCGAGTTATTGTAAAACTTCTTTAAATACATTTCTTACTCAATTCAGTCGGAGTATCCGAACTCTGCCACAAAATGCAGGTAGTCATTACGGGTTGTTCGAACTCTGCCAGTGTTTAAAATTTTGGAGATTAACTACCAAACCAGTAGGGGTCTAATAGCCTAATCCGATTTAACAATTTACCTTGAACTTTAGGTACTCAAATTCAATATAAGAAAATATTAATAACATACATATATTTTCAACGTATATTTGCCACTTCTAAAAAATTACATCTACATTACAATAAAATATATTCAATATACATAAACATATAAAAAAAACAAAAAATTAAACGTGTGGAAGATTTTTACATGCAACCGTTTTCACAAACATAAAGCGAGAAATAACATTTTTCCTATATTGATCCAAATGATCATTAATGAAATTAATTTTAACATTAATAGTTTTTTTGGTTTTTTTCTGGCTTTGGTTTGCCGAACGAATTTTCGCGTATACCTCCGTTTGTAAATCCAATAACACACTAGTAAATTGAACAATGTTTGGATGTGCTTTGTAAAAAGAAGCACCGAAATGCGAATGAAAACTCTCACAAGAATTCGTTGTTCTCTTAAAAAAGGATGCATTATTTGCCCAAATAAGTGGTGGAAATATCGAATTTTGCGTTATATATGTTTTATTGACATAATTTCGGAATTCTATAACTCTTTCGTCATTCGGAAGCAAAAAATGTAGTTCATTATAAAAAAATTCTACAACTTCCTCAGGACTAAGATACATAATACCGAAATGTACTTTTAAGTATTCGCCAATTACAGAACCTTTCTGTCTGTACTCTTGTACCAAATGAAACTCCTGAATCTTACGAAACCAAGCTTGACAGAGATGAAATTTACAACCAAAAAAAATTTGATCTCTGCCAAAACATTCATATATAGCGTTATGAATGCTTAGTTCAAAATCTACTACGACTTCTTTAGGTTGAAAATTTAAGCCTACTTCTTTACATTTTTGTCTTAAAATTAAAAACAAATTTGAATATGTTTGACTTGATTTGTCCGGCAGCAAACAAAAAACAAGAGGTACGTAATAGCCGTTTTTAAAACCATGAATGGTAAACATTTGGTAAAAAAAAGTTGAACAGTATTTAAAAGTCCCATCCATCAAAATACAATCCGAATTACATAAAAAATTAAGGTTGGAAAAACAGGAGAACACAATAATTTTAAATACCTGGTCTGCTGTTAATAGAAATTCCTCTTCTCGGTTCGTTCGTAATTGTAATTCACGAACACTATTAAATACTTCTTTCTGATTTTTAGGCAATAGGGGTAAAATTTTTCTTCTCGCCGCGTGAATATTTTTCCTTATTCGGTCAATATCTTCGGTGTTGATATCCTCCGCGAAATTATTTGACACCAATTCTTGCCGAATTAGTTTGGAGGGTTTCTCAGTGGGATCTTCAGTCGCTTTCCTTTTAATGCTGTTACTCACTGCTTTTCTTGATAGGTTCGTTTCCATAGTATGATTGTGGTCTCCTTTGACTTCTGTGATTGTTTCTTCATCAGAAACGTGGGAGTACACTCTAACTGGACATTTTGCGTTACAGAACTTCCATCTAATGTTTCCACATTTGCTAGTATTAGCTTTCGAAAATTTATAACTGTTCAACACTATTAATTTATTTCCTCTTTCACTATACATTGTAGATGCTTTGTTCTCCATTTTGGTCACTGTTTGCTATGTGTACTACACTCTTAACTTCTGTAGATCGATATGAAGTAACTGAATACAACTATAACTCTTATATAGTGTAAGTGCATCAACATCCTTCCCCTAATCCCCTAAATATCGATCAAAACAATCAAGATTTCTTCAAAATATTTAATACAAGAAATCTTTGAAACCTTTCAGAAATATACATAATTCCATGGGCCTCCGATTTTATCTATTATAAACCCTAATGACTCTAATAGGATTAAACTAAATGGTTGCGGCACAGTTCGAACATTTCAGTAATCCTCAAATTGATACAAGTCAGGTAAAATTTTATTTTGTGGCAGAGTTCGGATATGTCCAATTCAGTATATCCTTCATTTAAATTTTGTTTAACAATAATACCTAGATATTTAGAAATAATACTCAAATCTTTCATACAGAAATTGCCATTCAATATCATTTTTAAATTTTCAACTTCTTGCCTATCTGTTCCCAAAATAAAAAAATTATCAACTTAAATCAGTATATACAATTCATTTTAGATATAAACAATAATCATTTTCTGATCTAACATAATCCTGACTTTTCATTCAATTATTAAAATTAGTTTTCCAACATTTAGGACTTTCCTCCAACCCATAAATAGACTTATTGATTTTGCAAACAATTTTACAATATACTCTATTTTTCCCTGGTAAAGTCATAAATACGTCCTCATCAATATCTCTATAAATAATGAATAAGTTTACCCAATTTCATTGCCACAATAAGCATGATTCTGAACGTAGTTAGTTTTGCCACTGGAGCATAAATATCCCATTTACTTTCTATCACTTTTTTATTTACCGGCCACGGCACTTCACTCCACGTGTTATTTTCGAGAAGCGCATTTAGTTCTTTTTTCATAGCTTGCTCCCATCGCTCACTATGTTTACCCGAAAATGCTTCTTCAAAACTTATTGGCTCTTCTTCGTTTGAGTAGAAGCACATATCAATTTCAAGCAGACTCATGTCATAATCATCCATCCATGCTGGCTTCCTTTTTTGAGTATTGTCTTCCTCAGATGTAGTATCTTCAGTATCGTCACTTTGTTCTTCCAAATCTATTCTTTCAGTAACGAAATCGGGATTAACACCATTTTTATTTTCAGGTAAGTCTTCACCTTAAAAGTTTAATAAGACAATTTTGTCACCTTCCCTTTTATTCCTTTCTTTTTTCTCTATCTCTGAAATAAAAAATAATCTCTGTGTATTTCAACTATATTTTTGTTTGGTAAGTATATTCGATATCCTTTAACCTCTTACGAGTATCCCAGTTTCTGTTTGGGAACATGTACACTAACTTTTGCTCTAAACTCTTTAAAGCTTTCGATATTGTAATTATTTTTATGTCATGCTTGAAATGATGTTTGATCCGTTTGAGGGCTTTTCCTGCGCTATTTATAGAAAACGCCGCAGTATTTGCTCAGTTCTAAAAGATTTACCAGGCCAGAACTATGTAATAATGTTTGTCCTTACCGATTCTATAATGGTCCTATTTTCACATTTTGCTCTACCATTTTGTTTAGGGCTTTATGCGCAAGTTTTCTAATGAATTATTCCTTTCTTGTAACGTATTTTTGTAATTTTTTCGTTCACAGTCTCGAAACCATTGTTGGTTCCTATCATTTTTATTTTATTTCCAGTTACGTTTTCTGCCACAGCTTTAAAATGTTCAATGTGTTTTTCGACTTATTTTTTAGAAAATATGCATCTCTGTATCCAGGGAAATCATCTTTTAATAATAATAAATATCTTGCTCCACCATATGAGTAGACTTCCATAGGACCGCATAAGTCACTATGAATAAGCTCACAGATTTTTCCTGCTCTGGACTCACTGACTGGAAATGAAATGAAAGTCTGTGCGGTTTACCAACAAGACATCATTCACAAATGGCTTTGTGCCTTCAATAAATACAATATTGTTTCGGTTTAAGACCCTTTTCACCTGATCGAAATTCATTGCCATTTTTCTATGCCAGTCTTGTAAATCTATGACTGCATTGCACTGTATTGGCTGCATTTCAATGTCTTGGGTAAATTCTTTTATTTTAAACTGCATGTTATATAAATTTCCCTGTCTTTCTGCTATAGCTCTTACTTTACCCTTTATGTCTATTAATTCAGATTTCTTTTTATTTGAAACCATTTTATAATTTTTATCCAGTGCTGTACTCAAGGAAAATAAGTTTACTGACAAATCTGGTATATATAGTACCGGGTGATCAGTTAAGGGTAGCGAGCGGCCATATCTCATAAGACATTGGTCGCATAGATTTAGAAAAAAAATTCATGATAAAAGTCGCCAAGAGAAATTGTTGGAAATTATTTTCGAGTTTGTCAAACGTCCGCTAGAGGCCGTAACAACCACTAAGTAGAAAAATGGGATTTTTACACAATTTTGCCTAAAGAAAGTATATCGATGATATCATTTTTATGTTTACTGACTATTCACCTACACTTATTGACTAAAATGTTTTGTTCTATCTATCAAAATAAAGCGGTGGGGGAGGTTCAATTATTTTTTTAAACAAACCAAGATTTCTCCCGTTTCGCTTGACCGATTTTAACAAATTTGGGCTCATATGAAAGAGCATAATTTACACTACAAAACGATTACTTGGTTTTGACTTTCGTCTTGCCGCTAGATGGCGTTAACTGAAATGGTAGCAAATTTTTGAGTTTTTTTCAATGTAATGGTATATTTATTTTTACATATTTTAAAAGAGGATACATTTTTCTAAAATTTAATGAAAAAAATTAATCATCTACCTTTTTTTGAACCGTTGATATTGAACAAAATATAATTTTATTACATTAAAAAATGGCACGCCACTGCTTTTTATCAAAATAAAAATCATTTTCGTAATCACTTATTAGTTGCTAACAAAAAGAACACCTTGACTTTTTTTCGTTAGACGAACGGTTTTGGATTGAAAAAATAAGATAGGTTTACATACTGTTTAAACTAACATCGCATTTAAGCGAAACAGGCCATGATTAAGAGGGGCCTCACGTTTTAGGAACCTGAAAACAGTTGGCACCCGTGATTTGCAACAAAATTTAGGTCATTTTGTACACAACAAATCTAAAGAACGCAGGGAAATTAAGTGTTGAAATTTTAACACAATATAACTTGGACCTTTGTCTTGGGGATCAGGTATTTTGGTTGAGTTTTATATTGTTATAAAAAAGATATAAGCCATTAAGTGATGGTGTGATTTTGACAATTTGTGGTCACCAATCTGGACACCAAAACCTGATCCCCAAAAGGAAGCCTAGAGAATTCGATTCTGAAAATATGAAATCTCAAATCATTGTATTTTTTGAGATTTGTTGTGCGCAAATTTTTGCAAACGAACATCTTTTTACTTTAGTTCAACCGCTGCACCGTCTTGATGCATGGCGCTGTATAGAACATTGACAGAAGACGACGGTCAATTCATAGACAAATAATATAACTTTCTCTATGGGTCAAATGCTGTTGTCATATGTTTTGTGTTCATAAAAATATCCCAAATTTATAGTTTAGTGTGTATTGTATTTGTAAGTGATTATAATTAAGTAATTTTCATGCTAAATAAGTAAATTTGTGCTTCGTAAATGCTATTTATATTTACTCCACAAGATTGTGTTTAGTGCTTCATGCTTCATTGCAACAAAAATGCACTTTTTGCACCTATTACAGAAATAACTACTTTTTAATGTTATTCTTATTTATTGTTGGTAAATACATCAAAGTGATTAAATATATTATGTGAGAATGATTTTGAGTTTTTGTTCTTTGGAATAAATATATCATGTTTATACCTAATAATAGTAATTGTGATTCCGCTTAAATTGAATTTTATTGTTGTGTTTTTCTAGACAAATTTTGTTCTTCATGAGGTCAATTATTTCGCTTATTGTATTTGTTTGTAAATTCAGTTTTGATGCAGAGTGGAGGCATTTTATTTCAAGTAGTGCATCATCACCTACAAGCCCTAAAATATTTTATCAATAAATGTGTGTCATTTAATATGCAAAAAGAATTTATAACACATGGTGATTATTTGTTATGTTAAATATATTTACCATCAGGAGAAGCACCTAGTATCCCGTGTTGAACATCTACCCACAATCCTGAATCAACCACCACAACATTTTATACTTGTTCAAAAATGCTCTTAGCCACTTTTTCCTTAAGAGTTCCATACTCCATTACCTCCGTCATACAATAAATCTTTTTAAGAACAGTATTAACAAGAGAATGACAAGGTGTATTTGTTTTTCTCTTAACAACCTGTCCAAAGATTTTATAAGAAATTAGGATGGTTATCCACTTTTTAGCTTGCCTTAGCCTATGCACCATAGGTAATAGTAATTGTTGAATAAAATTAATGAATGAAGTAGGTAACATTATATTTTAAAAATCTTTGAACCATAAATATTTTAAAACTTTGTCTAGCTAATAGTCAAAATTTCCTTGCAAATTGTTTGATTATATAAGCATTTCAAAAAATCAAAGAAAATAAGAAACCAAATTATTATTAAAGGATGACTTAGTAATAGTCTTAGTTGTTGATATTAAAAAAAAATTGTAAAACAAAGGACGACTAAAAAGTTAATTTTGTCTACTTGTTGCACTTCGGGGGTTTGTATCGAGTTATACAGATAGGTTTTCTTTTCTAAAAACCATTTTTTTGTGTTGTTCTTGCTGAAAAACGTAAAAACAACTCAAAAAAATACAAAATCCAACTTTTTTTTGGGTAAGCCTATACTTTTCTCGCATATTAGATGGGTTGGATGGAAAAGTAATAATACCAATAATGTATTATACAAAAACAAAAAAAATATATTTACCATTCAGGTGATCATACATATGTGTATCTGTCATGGAAAAAAGAGAATGAACCAACTATTTTTTTGTATAATGAAGGAAAAATGTTTCAGTTCCAATCTCCACAACACATATGATCAATCGTTGCAAACAAGGTAGAAGCAAACTTGTATATGTTGATTGTATGTTTGATTTTGTACTGATACATCGATCTTCCCACAAAATATACATTATTATTTGTCATTACAGATCTTTCGCTTTAAATTTTTTATTAGTTGTTATAGTTGCTTTGTAAGTTTCTTAAACGTTTGCTATTTTAAATTTAAATTCTTAACTGTACCTTACTTTCCTCTTTCTATTAAATGTAAAGCATTGTATTACAAGTAAATATTTCTTTGTATAATAAATTTGGAAACTCTTTGTTTATATTATTTGTTTCTAGATACAATTGAATATATTTACACATGTAGTTGAAAAAAGAGCCTACATGGCAAATAAAATTTGAAAGCAACCAACAGGAACTCTGAAACTGATACAAATATGATTAGATTGAGGCAAAGTTGTGACATGACGTTCTGTGTTTTCAGACTAAATGGCCTATTTTAAATCATGTAAATTTGCAACTTTTCCGCAGTTTAATTTTCTTAGCATGAAACAAACAAAAATTTATAATCATGAAAACATTTTATTATGTTAATATAAATGGTACAAATTTTGAAAGGTAGAATGTTTTTAAAGTATGTATATTCTTCTTCCATTCTTAATTTCTAGCAATTTCCGCAGTGCTGTCACTTGGTATCCATGTTATTAAATTTCACATGTCCTTTCATGCAATATGTAATGCACCTTGTACCAGGTTATAATAGTTATATTTTTCAATTATCATTATTATATATTCATCAAAATGAATTAGGCAATTCTTGTCTTTTGAGAGCGGTTTTAATTTTTCTTCATTCAGATACTTCAAAGGTCATTTCACTTCAATTAAGCATTTTTCGCTAACAAACCCATATTATCATTAAAACAGGGTTTCAAGAGAATGTTGAAAGATGGTTTGATGATACTAGAACAAACCATCAGTATTATTTATCTCACATTTTCACATTAATCAAATAATCCAGTAAACATAACCTCAAACATAGCTTTTTAAAATTAAAAAATACGGATTGCAGGATAATTTACATTATCATAACTATAATTTTTGATATCGGGTCGATACGATTACGTACTTTTTAACCAATTATTCCTTTCAAAAACATTTATGAAACTCTTAAATAATCAAAAATCTACACTCAAATGAAAATTATGTCAACAAATTTTGTTTGGAACCGTGTATATAATATTCTCTTATCTATGCACAGGTGTGCTGTGGTTTGGATGCAACACAAAAAACAGAGATAAGGTTTCTGTGCTCACAAGAAGTTGAATTATTTTAAATCAAAACATTCGAACAGAGATGCGTTTCTTTGAACTGTCAAGAGTGGAAAGACAGAGAGAGAAAATATGTTGAATAAGTAAAAGCCGATTCAGTACTACTATCGACATCTATCGTAAATATTTTGAACCAAATAATTACTAAATTAGTAACTAGTATTGTGTAGGTTTTTAGGTTTATATACCTGTGAGGAGGCCCCTCTTAAGAAAGAAAACACCAAATTGTCAATCACGCTGATATTCATTTTGACAGTTCCTGCTATTAACATCTAATATAATGTTATGTAAAAAGTATTTTTACAACAAATCATGCCTTTTACGAATGAAGAAGCCTTTGATATGTTGCGAATTCATTTTCAATGTTGTGAAAATGCGGCGATTGCTTCTAGGCAGTATGCACTGCGTTATCCCATCCGAAGACGGCATTCGAGAATGGTTTTTCGTCGTTACCCTTACGTATAAGGCAACATTGCCAAGTATAACCAACTCCAACTTTGAGAAGAAATCGTAGAGTAAGAAGAGAAGATAACATTATAAATGTGTTGGCTTATATTCATGCAGACCCCATTTAAGCATAAGAGAGATCTCCAGATATTTAGGAATATCCTATGGCTCAGTGCAAAAAATATTAATGTATTTTAAAATGCATCCGTATCACGTCGTGATTCATCAATCTTTAAATGAGACTGACTTTGAACGTAGACTCGATTACTGCTACTGGCTTAGAGATTTCATTAGGGAAAACCGTCATATTTTGTCACAAATATTGTGGACAGATGAAGCATCTTTTTGCAGTAATGGCAGGGTAAATCTTCATAACATGCATTACTAGTCGGGCACTAATCCACACTGGTTACGTGAATATTATCAGGAGGGTCGATGGAGCGTCAACGTCTGGTACGGTGTCATTAATGGTGCTATTATCGGTCCGTACATTTTTAATGGCAATCTAACCGGTGACATGTATTTGAACTTTTTATTGAACGATTTACCCGGACTCTTAGAAAATGTGCCTTCAGATGTAAGAAGAAACATGTGGTTTCAACAAGACGGATGCCCGGTACATTATTCTCGAAATGTGCAAGATTTTTTGAACAGACATTTTCCTAACCGTTGGATTGATAGAGGCAGTCTATTTTTCTGGCCACCACGGTCCTCCGATTTAACCTGCCTCGATTTTTATCTGTGGGACCGAATAAAGGATTTGGTGTATAAAACTGGACCAACTACTCGAGAAGACATGATAGTCCGAATTCATAACGCCATAAATAATATACCAAGAGCGGAAATTGAGGCAGCTGTCAACTCCACCCAGAAAAGTGCATCCAAAATAATAGACAACATTTTGAACATTTACGACAAAACTATTAATTTATTTTTAACGTTTTTAGTGTTATTGCTCCTGCTGTTGTTGGACAGTTTTTATTAAGATTTTTTTTCCAAATATGTATATTAGTATGTTTCGAGATATGGGCAGCCCATGTAAATTTATTTGATTTTTTTAATCCAAAACCGTTTGTCTAACGAAAAAAAGTCAAAAGGTTCTTTTTGTTAGCAACTAATAAGTGATTAGGAAAATGATTTTTATTTTGATAAAAAGCAGTGGCGTGCCATTTTTTAATGTAATAAAATTATATTTTGTTCAATATCAATGGTTCAAAAAAAGGTAGATGATTAATTTTTTTCATTAAATTTTAGAAAAATGTATCCTCTTTTAAAATATAAAAATTTGCTACCAGTTCAGTTAACGCCATCTAGTGGCGAAGACGAAAGTCAAAACCAAGTAAGCGTTTTGTAGTGTAAAGGATGCTCTTTCATATGAACTCAAATTTGTTAAAATCGGTCAAGCGAAACGGGAGAAATCTTGGTTGTTTAAAAAAACAATTTTGCTTCCCCCACCGCTTTATTTTAATATATAGAACAAAACATTTTAGTCAAAAAGTGTAGGTGAATAGTCAGTAAATATGAAAATAATATCATCGATATATTTTCATTAGGCAAAATTCTATAAAAATCCCATTTTTCTACTCAGTGTTAGTTGTTACGCCCTCTAGCGGACGTTTGACAAAATCGAAAATAATTTACAGCATTTTGGCGACTTTCATCATGAATTTTTTTTCTAAATCTATACGACCAATATCTTATGAAATATGGCCGCTCGCTACCCTTAATTGACCACCCGGTACATTATATAAATCAGTACTCACCCATTCACTTCCGTTCCATGCCATTACTTGTACCATATCTATGCCTTGTTCATCTACTAGTGTACCATTTCCCACTCCAATTTGCCTTTCCTCTGATAGTTTTTCCATTAGTCTAAATTGCTTTTTGTCAATGCACATGTATTCCGTATCGCCACTGTCCATCCACCATTTTTCGGTTTTTGAATTGACTTTATCAATCACATAAGAGCAATCTAAAAGAATCGATTTACTTACGAAGGCCTGATCACCCGCCTTTCTGTTATCCCTTTTTCTTCCTTCTTCTTTTCTCTTCTTAAACCAACAATCTTGGTTGTTTAACAAAAATAGCACTCCTTCCTGCTCGTCCTAAGACATTCTCTTTTTGCACGGCCCATTTTATTACATCCAAAGCATTTTATATCTTTCTTGGGATTGACAAACTTTCCTGTGGCTGCCAATGCTGTATGTCTTCCTATATTTTTATCTCTTTCTTCTTCTAACATTAATCTTGACATAAGATCAGTCAGTGTTTGTTTTTCTACAGATATCGATTCCCATGCAGATATAAAATATTTCATGTTTTCAGGTAACGACATTAATACTAATCACTAATTACGTTTTTATCGCTTATTTCTTCTCCCAACGACTTTAATGTGGCTTTTATTTCTTCCAACTGTGACATAATTTCTGCCCCGTTTTCTTCTTTATATTCTAACGAGAAGAATCTTTGAGTCAATACACTTGTGACAGGTGCTCATAAATTTCTTTGAGCCTTGTCCACATTTCGGCTGCTGTTCTGCATGGTAAAATGTGTGTAACTACTTTTTCTTCTAAACTGGACACAATAATTTCCTGTGTTTTTGCGTCTTTACTATCCCATTGGTCTGTAGCTGGCCTCTGTAGTGCTCCATTTAATATTTCATTTTAGATTTAAGCATGATATCTACCTAGTAGCTTGTCAGTTGTTACTGCCGGTCCCAAGTTCGGATAAAGGAGGAGGGTTGAGCAGAGGACTAACCACCAACTCTCGTAAAAAGGAGTCTGGTTATGAAAACTGCAATTTCGCCTCGGACCCGAACAGGAACAACACAAAGACGACAAACGCAACGGAAAAGAAATATGAGTATAGGAACCTGAAACGTCCAGAGCTTGTATAGAGCCGGAGCCGCTACAAATGCCATTCAATAACTCGAAAATATAGGAATGGATATAACAACAGTCCAATAAATAAGATGGCCTGGGGACGGAAATGTAAAGATGAGTAAATCTGTTATATTTTTTAGCGGCAGTGAACTGGAAAAACATGAATTTGGAACATGTTTTGTCATTAGAGAAGATATTGTCCAAAACGTTCTAAATTTCAAACCAATAAATGAAAGAATGTGCTACATTAGACTAAAATGCAAATGGTACAACATATCCATCATCTCAGCACATGCTCCAACTGAAGAGAAGGACGAAGCCACCAAAAATACCTTCTACGACATCTTAGAGAAAACCATTGACACAATGCCCAAACAAGACATGCGACTACTCTGTGGAGATTTCAATGCCAAAATAGGCAAAGAACCCTGCTTCAACCCAACGATAGGCAAACACAGCCTCCATAATATATCCAATGATAATGGGCAAAGACTTATAGAAGCGGCCACTTCCAACAATATGCTGATAAAATCGACTATGTTCCCACATAAACACATCCACAAATAGACCTGGATTTCAAATGACCACACCCCCCGAAACCAAATAGACCATATCATCGTGGATGCGGGTCACGGAAGCAACGTCCTAGACGTAAGAAGCCTCCGATGAATAGATGGGGATACAAACCATTATCTAGTCCGAGCGAAAGTTAAAATGAGAATATCGACCCATAAATACACCAGAACTAAGACAACCCCTCAATGAAACAGGAACGAACTACAAAATGAAACAAAACAACGACAGTACAGAAAACAACTCGAACAAACTCTAGACTCTGAGACAGAATGTAATGAACATGAAAAGTTGTGGGAGAGAACTTTCAAAGTAATAACAGAAACCGCTCAAAAAGTATTCGGAAAAAATAAATTAAAAAGGGCACAAACATTGTTTGACGGCGAGTGTCAGATTCTCCTAGAAGTCAGACAAAAGGCAAGGAAGATAATGCTATAACTCCAAACAGAGGAAAGTATAGAAGAATACGCAAGGTGTCGAAAAGAGACAAGAAAACTAATAAGAACAAAGAAAAAAGAGTATGAACGAAGGAAATATGAAGAAAAAGAAAGAGACCGCCCAAAACCAGGCTCCAGAGAATTCTACAGGGCAATTACTTTTGAGAAGAAAGGCTTCAAGGCCAAATCCATTCCGACACTTAGGAACGACCAAGACCACTTAATACTCAAAGAAGAAGAACTTACCGAAGAATGGAGAAGATACTTCAGGGACCTCCTAAGCATAAAACCAGAAAAAGTGCACAAAGAAGAGACCTACATAACAGCAGACCTACCAGTGGAAGAACCCTTCCTTCAAGAAACAAAAACGGCATTGAAAAAGCTAAAGAACTCCAAGGCGCCTGGCTCGGATGAGATACCGGCAGAACTACTAAAATATGGTGAAAATGCACTCCATTTGCAAATTCACAAATTAATAACTCTCATATGGCGAGAAGAAAAAATACATACAAAATAGAAAGGAAGTATTATCGCACACATTTATAAAAACGGAGATAACTACAGGGGAATCTCACTAATAAGCACCGCATACAAAACACTCTCAAACATCCTGCTATATAGATTAACATCATATACAGGCAAATTCTAGAAAAGGCTTGGGAATATAATAGAACAGTACATAACCTCTTCTTAGATTTTCGACAGGCTTATGATACCATAGAGAGAAGCCAAGTATGGAACACAATGGCGGAGTTTTCAATTCCAAAAAGGCTGATTCAGATGACCATAATTTGCATAGAGTGAGGAGTATCAAAGGTACGGGTAAACAATAACCTATCCAGCAGCTTTGGAATAGATAACGGACTAAAACAAAGCAATGCCCTCTCGCCACTACTGTTCAACCTCGTTTTAGAGAAAACCGTGAGAACAGCTGAGATAAAAACTGAACTGCTAACAACGAAAGGTCCCAAATTGCTGTTAGCATACGCAGATGACATCAAGGTCATCGGAGATTCTGTCGTAACAATAAAGGGCATTTTCAACAATATCGAGAAAACAACAAGCAAAGTAGGACTAAGAATTAACGAGGAAAATACGTAATACATGTGCGTAAATAGAACGGCACGAAGAGATAGATTAGGACAAAACGTCACAATTTCAACTTCGAAAGAGTAGAACACTTCAAATACCTTGGTGCCACAATTACAGCAGACAACGACGTCACTGAAGAAATCAAAGGCAGAATCCAGTCCGCCACCCCCTGTCTTTTTGCACTCAATAGCCTTATGAAATCAAAGAGTCTAACAAAGGTTTCAAAAATCAAGATAAATAAAACTATCATCGGACCCATAATAACATGGTAGCGAAACGTGGACAATGACCAAAGCAAACGAAGATAAACTCAGATGTTTCGAACGAAAGAATCTCATAAAGATATTTGGACCCTACCACGATCCGACGACCAACCGATATCGCATTAGAACTAATGCAGTGGTCCAAGAACTATACAAAGATAGCGATATTATCCAGGAGATTAAATCCCAGCGTTTAAGATGGGCAGGACACGTACAGAGGCTACACGACGAAAGACTTGTAAAACTGATATGGGAAGAGATTCTAACAGGCATAAGACCACTCGGACGCCCCAGAATGCGTTGGAGATACAGCATAAGATCAGACCTCTGAAAAATGAACATCCCACTCGATTACAGGTTGATGGAAGACAGGGCCTCCTGGAATAAAGTTGTGCAGTCAGCCAAGACCCCCCCCCCAGGGTTGTAGAACTAAGTGATGATGATGATGATATCTACATGAAACTTCCACGTGGTCCAATTTTCTCCATTGAATTTTGCAGTTTCTATCAATCCTGGCTGGTGCCCCATCTTTTATATTTATTTTATAAAACAGGCACTGTTTTACCTTCTTCTTGCTCTTGACAGTAAAACTGCTTCACGGCGTCGACTTTTTCTTCTTAACTTTCAGCACAAGTCTAGGTCCATTACCTGTTAAACTTTGATCAGGTTTCGTGGGCAAAAAGGTGAGAAAGGCCAGTATTTATCAAAGGTTTTATTACAACTTCTCTTTACGAAACCACGCTGACATACACCTTAGTTAACATTTGGTTCAACAAACTTGTTCAATTGACACTTGACTGACATGACTACCAACTAAAACAATATTGCTAACTTACAATAGTGGCCTTTTACATATTTAGGATAAAATACTTTTATTGGTTGATTTCCAACAACTTGTTCGATTAATAACTTGATAATTATTAAATCAAAATATTCCGTACATAATATCGAGTTTAGTCTTTTTGGTATAAAATTAGATTTCTATAAAAATTTGGATAAAAAAATCTAAACTCAAAAAAGTTATGTTTAAAACCAAATACGAATCTTACAACTTTCACCTCTCAGGAGAGTCAGGTATAAAAAAAGCATAAGATGTATCTGCTTCCATTATTCATATAAAATTTCATTACAAGTTGCCAGTAGTTTCGACGTCACCGTAATTGCTTATTTAATACAGATGCAGTTAGATACATTTTCACGAACCAAACCCCACTTTTTTCTACTCCCTAGCAATGGAGCTACCTTTTTGAAACACCCTGTATTTTTATCAAATATTAATCACAATGGGAAATCTCTTTTGTTTTATAATGCGTTTGTATTACATGTATCGTTAAAAAATGCGATGCGTCTTAATTTAAATAATCCCCGTCTCGTATAAATAAATGACTAGATACTACTTGAGGAATGTTTCTCAACAATTTCGTTCAATATCTTGCTGAATCGTTGGTCACCGCTAATTGAAAAGGTCGCGCAATTGTGCCTAATCATTGACGTCAAAGACAAGCTTTTTGGTGCAGAGAAAATTGGTTGTAATTTGTACCACACAATAACTTAATTTTATAGAAGTGATAACATCAGTTGGTTCCATGACACACTTGTTAAATTTAAGACGCATTAGACGAAATTTTACGAATACATGTAGTAATATTTCACTATGAAATACTCGCAATTACAATTATTCAATTTTCAGTATTCATAGACTACTAAAGAATTATGATTGCGTATTTTAATCTGCCCGAATTGACTTACACCGGCTGAATTTTTTTGAATAGCCATTTAAATCAACGCTAATAAAATAATTTCAAAGAAATTTAATCAATCAACATAAATAATTTCCAGAAGCACCAACAGAACATTAACACTTGTTCACTATCTAACGAATTAAATCTATTAAATATTTTGGCGCCCAAAACATTTCTCTCTTAATCGAATTTCAACGTTTTAAGAAATCTCTTCGGAAAACTACTTTTTCCTAAGTCAAAATTGAAAAGAAGAAAAATTTGTACCAGTACCAACTAATTAGGTATTTATGTTATCAATGTTACTAGATGCCCCACTCTGTTCTGAAAGGTCGCCGGGTTTATTGGCTTATTGTGGACGTCCAGTTAGAGCTCATTAATGAGGTCCTCCAACTTTTCTGCTTGTGTTATGGTTTTGATTTGTGCTAATAAACTTTACCATTTTCGTATTAAGCTCCACGGAGATACAGTGATAACGTTGAAAACTGCATCATTTTGAATAAACTTACCTCCCTCATTGCATCCCAATCAGTGCATATTTGGCCACTTAAACAACCTTCTGTTTATTCCCAATATTGTGACTTTTCGCAGTATTACCTTGATCTAGGTCATACGTTCCTTGTTAATACTGTAATGTTTTTCTTTTTTATTACGACGGGTGGGATAAATTTATACACACGGTATGTCTACTCACTTAATTTATTTATTCACTAATTTATATAAACACTTCACTACTGTTTATTTTCTTAGACTATTTACTTGTTCACTGTTTATATCACGAGATCAAATTAGAAACTGACAGCCGCTGGTCGAAATTCTTTATATATTACGTGTCTTTTTTCTGGATAATTCTAGATTGCGTCTCACACAAAAACAGTCGCCTCCCTGGAATTGTCTAGATAAGACTGGAAATGTCTAGATAAGAATAGTCACAAAAAATAATCGTAAACAGTTCGAAGAAATCCCTGCGAATTCGTCAAAATTTTAACTTTCATACATGGCTTAGACAGAGTCGGATTCAGGGACTTCACCAGTATGCTATTTCGTAACATTACCTCCTCCTTAAAAGGAAATTCCTCCTGGAACTTCTGTGTATCCGGAACTGGATATTTAAATCGGCAACTAGACCCATGTCTGCATTTTCCGGATACCGATAACGAAGGGTATAGCTGCAAATTAATACGTGGACACTGGTATCTGGGAAGATCACTTCTATCATGTTCCTGATGACTCGCCAATCCAACTGGTTGCTCTCTATCCTGGGCATTGCTAGTTTCTCCACGTGGGATTACAGCTGTCTCCTCATCTCGGAACCATCATCGTTTTCAAGGACTCTTTTCAACAGCCCTTCTCCCAGGCCAAGGGAGTCCCACTGAACTCAATATGCCTTGAGTGTCGGTGAAAATCTTGACACTTCTTGCCAGGTAGGTCGCCGATTTTCTACCTTCCATTGCCGAATCTTCTTTAGGTGAGGATCATTCTCCTGATCTTCTCTGATCCTGGTGGGTGACCATTCTTCATTGACTATAGTAGTTCTTTAAACTGCAACTTCCCTAGATTCCGCCTCGTTGCAGTGGGAGCAGTCTGTTGGGCACGGCCGTCTGGACAGCGAGTCGGCATTTCGGTGATTCACATCAGCTCGATGTTCACCCCTGTCTGATTTCCCCTGTAACTGGAGTTCTTGGGTTGCAGGAGTCCTGGGACGCTTAGACGCGATGCGTACGTGCTCTAGCTCACCACACTTCTGGCATTTGATCTTCTTCGGCTTCTTGTCTGTCATGCCTTTCAACAAGTTGACTATCTGGTCAAGTCTGTCCTCGTCGCCTTCCTCTCGGATGATCATAGCTTTGTTACAACACGAAGCATTCATTGCTGCTTCACATTCAAGAGCAGCTGTCAATGCGTCAACTAATGTTTTGGGATGGGCTAAACGAAGCGTCCTCTGCATATCGGGGTCACGTAAGCCATCAATAAAGGCCTGGATGCCTAGATATTCCATCATACTCTCAGGCGACTGCGACACTGTTGCTCAGTAGATCGTTCATATGGCGACTTCTGTCTGTCCAATGCTGTGATCTTGGGTGGCTCGTCTCTTGCTGCGCTATTTGGTGCATCTCTATTGCTTCCTCCTCTGGTTTTCGCGTCTGGTGTGAGTGAATTATCCATGCCGTTAGGGAATCCCATATGCTGCCTATTAGTGCTATACTGCATCCTACTGTTTGGTGGATACGAATTCCATTTAGTACGGTGCCTGTTATGTATTTGATTGTGTGGAATGTGGTGTATATTCCAATTATTCCACTTATTACTGAACCTATTTCTGTGAACCATGCCCATGTGTGCTTTAGAGTGGTTTCTGCGAGGTTCTTGATTTCTTTTGTATCGAATATGTTTGATACGGTGTAGCCTTGACTGTTGGCGTCAGCATTCAGAATTCCCGCTGCTCTGCGAGTAATTATGCTTTCTACTGCTTTTCCTCTGTCCCGAACGTGAGGGCTCTTTGTGCCACATTGACTTCTTCTTGCGTGTACAGACCCTTCGCTCCTAGTGGTTGAATGGGGTCGAAATAGAGGTTTATTTCTTCTCTACTTTCAGTGTTTTTGGTTGGGTGGCCATGAATCTTACATTATTATATCAGTCATCAAGAGTCCTTACGCGGGAAAAGTTTAGATATTTTAAGTTTTAAAACTAGTTATATCAGTCGTTAATTGGATTAAATCACCGACAATTACAAAAGTTTTTTGATAATATTAGAAAAAACCTTACCATATCACACGTTAACTGGCTTAGTTGCGAAAAAGTTTTTTGGCGATTTTTTGTACTCTTACTCTTACCGAATTACAAAATGTGATTATGGATGATTTGAGTGTTTCCTCAATTTATACAATAACATCAAATCATTCTGGTCGAAAATGAAAATTACGTAAGAAAATGTTTTATATATACTTTCGATCTATTTACAAGATCGAAGCTTTACATGCTATGAGGATAATTTACAGACATAAATTAACCGATAAGAATCTTGAATCTCTTAAATAATTGTATCTAATTAGTATATTTTACAAGTTAGTGAGATTAATTTCTAAACCAAGTTATCATTCTGCGCTTCCTTAACACAGCAACAATAAGTCAATTGACCGTGTGAATAAAAATGAGCACAACCTTCTACTTGCAAAACTTGAAGCAAATGCTATATAGTTTATGAATAAAAATTTAAGTAAAATATTTTGCTCAAACTTTTATTAGAAGCATGAGCATCTACTCACGTTTAAGTATTCGCTCATCTTGTTATGAATAAAAAGTATGCTTTGCTTACTTAGTTCATCATTTGCTCCAAAATTTTTGCATCTAGTTAGTAGGAGATGCACCTTGCAATAAGCTGGTCATAAAATGGCAGAATTCGTGAATATACGGGCACAGAAGCAATACAAAGTGCGAAGGAAGCTAATTGGCGAGATTTTAAATCTCTTTACAGATATCAAAAAGAAAATGTAAATTGGATGGCAACGTACTTTTTGGGAGAAAATCTTGGAAGAAGAGGAGGCGCTCTTTCTTCAAATCATAAAATGAAGGTTTTCTTGCGATATATGGCCAATCCTGGATTTCAGATGGGTGTAGTAGAAGAATTGGGAATCACTCAGTCGACTGTTTCAAAAACAGTTTCATTTGTAATGAACAAAATAGTTGAAAAGTCCCATTTATGGATCAAATTTCCGTCAACTCAACCCAAAATAAACGAAGCACAACAAGCGTAGCAAGAAAAATATCAGTTTCCAAGTGCTATTGGAGTGATTGATTGCACGCACGTTCAGATTTTGAAACAGAATCAACACGATGATGAATACATCAACAGAAAGGGATTGGCGACTTTAAATGTGTAGGCAACATGTAACTCAGTGGAAATGTTTACTAGTGCTGATGTTAGTTGGCCGAGTTCTGTACACGACGCAAGAATTAGGAGGAACTGCGATATACGTGTAACTATGCAACAGTTTCCTGGTGCAGTACTACTGGGTGATGATGGTTATGGCTTAGAACCGTGGCTAATGACTCCGTTTAGACCTAATAACGCATTGGAAAGATCTTACAACAGACTTTTTAAGAAAGAAAGGGTTATAATTGGAGGGTGTTTTGGCCAACTTAGGCGCATGTTTCCATTTTTGAAATACATATGCAGAGTTAAATTAGAAAAAATTCCATCTGTCATTATTTGTTGTATCGTGCTTCACAATATTGCCAAATACTTGTGAGATACTGATTTTGAATTTAATGCAGAACCAGACGAAAATTATCATAACGGTGGCGACTACGAGGTAGAAGATGGGCCCTTCTTGGTCAAGATCTTAGATAAAAATGGTGGGTTCATGTAAATTAAATTTGAAGTAAACAAAATAAATATTTATCTATAAGAAAGGCGTTTTTTTTTGTAAATCGTACCAACTTTAATATTTAGCTCTTATATTTTCGTCACATAATTCTTTTGGTGCTTTTAGTTGGTGGCCAGTGGCCATAATTAATATATTTTTGAAAGCCGCAATGAAATTTTTAATTTACCATTTTATTCATACTTTCTACTTTAGCATGAAGAAAATATTTATATTTTATTTCGAATTAAGTACAACTGAACAATATACAAAAAATATATGTATGTATTTATTTCAATTGTGTTATTATATAACGATTATAATCATGGCTGGCATTTGGTTGCGCCGCTTTCCATATTGCCTGTTCATAAAACTGCCTCTGGATACGAGTAGTCTTTAATTGTTCGATAAGAACAAGGCGTTGTAATTCCTGTGTTGTCAGTTTCTTCTGTTTCAAATGACTGCGAGTTCTTGTTTGTTTGCTGCTTTAACGCTTTTTGTGGCCGTGGTATAGGCCAGTCTTCCTTTTCTTTCTCGGACTGGAAAGATAAGGAAGAGTGAGACAATTCTTCGTCGTCTACATTCCTCGCAGCTGTAGAAAGTCCGACACTTTTGGCTCCTAGAATGGAATAATCTATGAAGATTGTAATTAAATGTTTTTCGAAAAATTCTTTTTGTATGTATGCAAAAAGGGCTACTTTATTGACGCAAAACTATTCTAAAAACGACATTTCCAATCAAAATATAAAAAAACATATTTTTTAAATATATCCCGTTTTCTAGATCTGTGTTGTGAAATAAAAGAAAGTAGAGTTTTTTTGACATGGTCGCGGCACTTTTGTATTACATACATCCATATCACATTTATTTATGTGATGCAAACTTGGTTTACATTAGAAGTCAAGAACATTACAAGCGAAAAGAAGGAAAAATACTTACAATACAAGAAAACTCCAACACCTGAGAACCGAAACATCTATACCGAAATAAGGAACAGGACTAATAATAGAGTACGAGAAATAAAAGAGGAATATTGGCAGCGATTTAGCAACGAAATGGAGGCGGATATGTACGGACACAAAAACGTATTTGGAAGATGTTGAGGGGTCTTAAACGAGAAACAAATGAAACAATACAATTAAGAACAATTGCTTCGGAGACCTGTACGCAGAAACAGTTGAACCAATGGAAGCACAAGAGACAGGCCAGAGAGAAAATATAGAAGATCACGCGCAAGTCACTTACGAGCAAGTAGAAGAGACAATAAGGAAACTTAAAAACAGAAAAGCTCCCAATCAAGATAAAATACCAAACGAGCTAATAAAAAACGCAGGCACGACTATCATAGAGGAGTACACAAAACTGTTTAACATTATATTACAATATAAGAAAATACCAGAAGAATGGAAACAAAGTATAACAATACCCATTTTTAAAAAGGGAGACAAAACAGACCCAGCTAACTATCGAGGAATAACACTACTGAGCACCTCGCTAAAACTTCTGACAAAGATCATTGCGGACAAAATCTCCTCAACAGTGCCAATAAGCGAGGAATAGCAAGAATTCCGAAGAAACCGCTCCACTACCGATGCATTATTCATACTCAGGCAACTAGTTGAAAAAGCTTTAGAATATAACTCTCCAGCCTATCTATGCTTTATAGATTTAACAAAGGCCTTTGATAGAGTCCAACTAAAAGACATCATCACCATCTTGGAAAGCAGTAATGTCTCGAAAGAACTCACAGAACTTATCAAGGACTTAAACACAAACACAACAACCCAAAAAAGAATAAACTCTACCTTAACGCAGCACCTCCGAACTACAACTGGTATTCGCCAAGGCGACAGTCTCAGCCCTCTGTTATTCAACACAATCATGGATCAATTAATAAAAACCGTCAAGAATACTGGATTAGGATATCGAATGGGAATACATAAAGTAAGCTTACTATACTATGCCGATGACGCAGTACTTATTGCAGAGTCAGAAGACGACCTCCAAAGAATGCTGCAAGCTTTTAACAGACAGGCAGAAAAACTTAACATGCAAATTTCTACAAATAAGACCAAATGCATGACCATCACAAAGGAGCCTCTACGGTGCAAATTGGTAATAAAGAACAAAACTATTGATCAGATAATGTCATACGAATACCTCGGATGCAAAATTACAAGCTCAGGATTCCTGGAAGAAGAAGTAAGGAAACAAGTCAATAAAGCTGCCGCAATATCAGGACACCTTAAATATCCCATATGGAAAAACAAACATTTGAGCATTGAATGTAAGTCGAGAATATACAAAACCTGCATACGACCAGTGATGACATATGGTGCGGAAACCAGAGCTGAAACATCGGTAACAAAGAGAATCCTACGAACTACTGAAATGAAGACCTTAAGAATGATAACTGGATACACATTGAGGGACAGACAGAGAAATGTAGACATAAGAGAAAAGTGCCAAACAAACGACGTTGTCAGATGGATACGGCAGAGAAGAAGAAAATGGAACCAGCATGTCAATAGAATGGGCCCCGACAGAATGGCCATAATAATCCGCAACAATGTACCCCATGGCAGAAGACCAACTGGACGTCCACCTAAACGTTGGCGAGATAGTTGGCAGTCAACCTCGCAAGAGTTGCTTAGACGAGGAGGAAACCGGAACTAAACAGGCGATTTCGCCTTCTAAAGAGGAAGAAGAAGAAGAAACTTTTCTTCAATCGGTTAGAAAATAAAATCTTACCTTGTATTTAACCTATGGTCGGATTCTCCTCTCCATCCATTAATCCATGTAAAAAAAATTCCCACTGCTTTAAAACAATTTTTTTTGCCAGTTTTGTTCTTGTCAACCTTATTTCTTAGTCTCGTTTTCATGTTGTTTACTTTCTTCATTAGTTGCGAAACGGTTAATGGCTTTCCTATTTTTCGTTCTATTTCTGTGGCTGCATGTTTTAAGGCCTCGTGTTTTTTATTTTTTATATGTAGAATTTGTGATTTGGTGAGAATTTCAGGTCTTTCTTGCAATTCCATTGCTACTATCAGATTTCTCCTCCCCATCCATTAATCCATGTAAAAAAATTTCCCACAGCTTTAAAACAATTTTTTTATTGCCAGTTTTGTTCTTGTCAATCTTATTTCTTAGTCTCGTTTTCATGTTGTTTACTTTCTTCATTAGTTGCGAAACGGTTAATGGCTTTCCTATTTTTCGTTCTACTTCTGTGGCTGCATGTTTTAAGGCCTCGTGTTTTTTATTTTTTATATGTGGAATTTGTGATTTGGTGAGAATTTCAGGTCTTTCTTGCAATTCCATTGCTACTATCAGATTTCTCCTCCCCATCCATTAATCCATGTAAAAAAATTTCCCACAGCTTTAAAACAATTTTTTTATTGCCAGTTTTGTTCTTGTCAACCTTATTTCTTAGTCTCGTTTTCATGTTGTTTACTTTCTTCATTAGTTGCGAAACGGTTAATGACTTTCCTATTTTTCGTTCTATTTCTGTGGCTGCATGTTTTAAGGCCTCGTGTTTTTTTATTTTTTATATGTGGAATTTGTGATTTGGTGAGGATTTCAGGTCTTTCTTGCAATTCCATTGGTACTATCAGATTTATACATTTTTTTTCGTAATTCCCCTCGTCTGAAGAAATTTTAATTACACTTACAATCAAAACAGTTTCGATAGGAATGACCAGGCAGTCCAGGCACAAATGCTCATTTTATTGAAGCAAAAGCTCTTGAGTATAAGCAAATCATTATTAATATCCACTCGAGTAGATGCTTATACTCCGACCTGTTACTCTAAGCTCTTGCTTGTAGCGTTTGCTCATACTCATGAGCATTTGCTTTCTTTTTATTCATACGGACCATTATCTCTTGAAAGTCCGATTGAAGGCACTGGCTGGACTTAGTTGGCCCGCCGGGCGAAGTTGGGACACCGCTGATATAGAAGACAGTTGTGCCAGTTTAGCGACAAATTTGATTGACTTGAGCGAAATCTTTGAATGATCAATCCTCCATATTCCGCACAAGTTGAGATAAAAACAATAATAATTAATCGACTAATCAGCCAATAACAATTCATATCTTTATTTGATAGTGGTATCATTTTCAATTCTTATAAAAACTTCACATTATCGATATTCTTCAAAGTTATTTGGAATTTGCGTGTGAATTGATTATAAAATTTCATCAAGAATTTTTTAATCTCTGTTTGAATTTCTGATCGATGTACCCTGTACAAAAGAACATATTCATTATCACCAATTTACAACTAATAGGTAAATGTGTGTTAATTTGTTTTCATTTTAATTGAATTTAACACCAGATAATGTACTACTATCTACGAATGAATGTAAAAGTAACCAACGTTGAATTATACGTCAAGTTTTCAATTATTATCTTTAAAATCATTGGAATTTGGGTGTGAATTAATTATAAAAATTCATCAATAATTTTATTAATCTCCGTATGAATTTCTGATCGCTGTACCCTGTACAAAAGAGCATATTCATTATCACCAATTTACTACAACTAATATGTAAATATGTCTTAATTTGTTTTCATTTTCATTGAATTTAATACCAGATAATGTACTCCTATCTGCGAATAAATGTAAAAGAAACACAAACTTCGAGTTGTATGTAAAGTTTTCAGTTATTCCACCATTGCATAAAATACAATAATATTAAGTTTTTACTGTTGCAGGTAACGTAAAAATGCAGCACTGGCAAGTAGAGGATTATGGAGATTTAAATTCTGACATTGACAATCCTTTAAGTCTTGGTAATGACTTAATAGATGCTGCATACAGGTAAATAATGATTGTAATTGTCTGTTTTGAATAAAATATGTATTGTAAAGAATGTCAAAGAAGTAATTTTTAAATTCTTGGATATATACAATTGAAACAGAAGCATTCTTAAATTACGTGTACCTATATAAGAGATGTAGTCCTAGAATAGTGGCAAGCAAAATTTTTTTGAAAAACTACAACTACAACCTTACTGGGAACAAATTTATACGAATATATGATTACACTAATATTGACCTATACTTTTAATTAGGACAAAAAAGCTAAATATAGAGTCTTATATGCTGAATAAGAAACAAAATAAATATACTGGCAGAATGCATTCAGGAACATAAATAAGGGCCATACTTTGCTTCCTAATGTGAGAAAATGATAAAATGTGAATTTATATTGCTAGAACCCTTTGAGACTTTTAACGGGGTTACATTGCACTACATTCCTAAGATATATCGTGCCCCTTAGAACCCTTTAAACAGAATGAGATAAATACTTGCAATGATAGTTTTTAAAACTCCGTATTTCAGATCCACATAAGTGTAATAACGGCCTGTACGTATTACGGGCAAAATAATACTGAGATGGCTAAAATAAAATAGATGTCTGACTTGTGCACTTTTATTCTACATATATCTACAGTCAATGACACCTATTTATTGATAATTGATAACAACAAGTCCTCTTCTTCTTTTTCTTATAATGTTTGGTACCCCCATTCAAAGATTTAGTCTAATAGGGGCTATTATTACGCGGCATGGGCGGCTGTTAGTAATATTTTTTTCACAAGATTTGTCAGTTGCGCGCACTTCATTATCTGGATTTGCCGCATTTTTCTCACAGTCTACATTTATTGTAGGATTGTCAGTAGAAACGATATGATTTTCATTTTTTAACATTTAATTTTTCTCTAACATTTCATTTCTACTGGCATTACAGTGATTTGAATTTTTAATAATGTAATAATATCTTCTTTCCCTACTTTTTCTAGTGCTATAAAATCTAAGTAACTATTCAGCTGTCACCAGTCTAACAAAATCTACGGCCAACAGATGTAAAGAAACCTCCTTAAGTGGAATTGTCACCACCTGAAATAAAAAGGAACCCTACTTTGTCTCCACTCTATATCGATCCCGACCTTCGAGTCACCAGTTTCTGTCTCCAATGAGCGGCTTAGCGTGTAAGGCAAATCCCGTCCGATTTTTGAGCTAGGTTCGCCTGGTCTTAAAAACGGTTTGATCTTCCTTTGCCAGGACAGGGTTGTTCTCCCGGTTCTGTCTCACTGCCACGGTTGTTACACTCTCCAGAGGGGGAATTACGGGGTAGGGATGATAAATAAAAAAATAAGGTAGAACCACAACGTTGTATAAAAAATATATAATAAAAAAATAAATTCTCTGAGTATACACGTATGTATATATAAACCTTAACACAACAATAAAATCCCGTATGCCCCAAATAACTAAAGTTCCCTGGTATACGCCTACCTATACATCTATCTATAAATTGTGCCTTTTAATCCTACCCCTGTATATCATATAACTATTCCGCAAAAAAAACAAAGTTATGACAGAGTTCTCGTTTTTTCGATAGAACGACTAAACTACCCCCTTTATCGGCTTGGCCTTTTCAAAGTGCATGAGAGGCGTATGGTTTATTCTTTTCTGTTTCAAACTTTCTAGTCACCGGTGTCGAGACAATAAATAAAATATTATGTGTAATTACCTTTTAACCGTAATAATGTTTTAGCTTACGTCGGTTTGGTCGCCATTGACCTTGAGAAAATGAAAGTGAAATTTTATTCGTATAAAATTCTGCTGAGCTAGGAAACAATAAAATTATTTATCGACACTGGTGTTACAAGTTGCGAAATTCCCAGTAATGAAATCACCTACGATAATTTATGCATTTCACTGGTAATTAAGAAAATTTCGAATCACGTCTGACCAAGAGAATGATAACAATTTTTCTCTATATTAATTTACTTATCAGCGCAAGTTCGCTGAAACCCACGAAAAATGGAAAATAATACGCTCCGGCCTTTGTGTTACCTTGTACAAAATTAACCTCGCCTAAATTTCTATCTCCTTCCTACCTACGCGGTGGAAGAGAATATGCGGCGCCACAAAATAATAACTCCTAATTAAAAAATGAAACCTAACTTTTGTCAGGTTGGCGAAACTCTGCAAAATTTAACTATATCAGCACACACGGTAAATTATATATTTATCAGGACGAAAAATGTAACTGAGAATGAACAGATGTGTCTAGTCCCTTTAAAAAATCAGAAAAAAATCAAATAAATATATTTGCTATCGCTACTCCTTATGTACCGCAAACGGAAATATACTCCCAAGTTCAGAATCCAGCGCAAATAATAACGAATAAATGTCTCACTAGTGAAAAAAAATCATCCCAATCTAAATTTTGTTCAAAAACTTACTGCGTTGGCAAACTTCCTTCGTCTAGCCTGGATACTGCTTGATTTTCGCTATTTTTTTGTCACCACGAGTAGTGCCAATAAACGGTATCGTGCTATGTTGAAAAGAATTTAGCGTAGAGGGTAATTCTACCGTTTGTGTATCGAAACGGGGGACAGTGTTCACCGTCAAGGAATAATCTCAGTATCCCTATTACACCCTGACACAACGGAGAGAACTTTACCTCTGGTACCGCTAACACTAAAAAATTAGTACCGTTACCGTGACAAGGGAACGACTTTTCCCTTCGCGTGTTCCACCGGCACTCTACGCTGCTGCTCTCTACACCCGTTTTTTCTTTTTCCCCGACTTCGGTTTGGGGTTTTTTGTCGAATTGCAAAAACAACTTTTTGTGTTTTGAAGCGTGCTAATTTTCGTTATCGAAATAATTGTATTCAAAACAATTATTTTGCTTTGACCTAGTAAGATGTTTTATTTTTTTCTATTCTGTTTCGACTTCGTATTATTTTTTTAAACAAAATGTGGTTCGCATACCAGTTTTTTATTATGATTTAAAATAAAATATGTTTTACCGTGTGCTCTGAAATTTTCTACACTAGATTTATCTTTTCGTTATTCGCATTTATTACAATAACTTGGGATGGCTCGATCAATTTGTTAAAATTATGATTTTGACTATTATTAATAGCATCATCCAATTCCGTGTCAAATTCATTTTTGGACCTAACAATTTGATTGACGTACCGGTTTCAAAATTCTGTCTCCTAACACTTCATCTATTATAGCCTTTACCCATTCCTTCTCATTTGGTTGTCTATTATCTCTACACCACACTTCTTCTCCCTCAGCAAATGCATCTTCTCTAGTCCCTTTAAAGTTTTTCATTACATTATCCTCATTTTGAGATTTACTGTCATTAATAAGGTCAAATCTGTTTCGGATTGTATTTTTGAATACTAAACTAGCTGGGGAAACTCCAGTAGTTGTATGAACCGAATTTCTATAGTGAAATAAAAACCTGTTAACAATGGTTTCAAAAGATGCATTCCCATTTGTTTAACATTTTATCATTTTAAATACATTGTTTTTAAAAGTTTTTACTATATTTTCTTCAAACCCATGAGATGCTGGGTGATATGGAGGAAGAGTGATATGTTTAACTCCATTAAAATTTAAAAATTTGCAAAATTCATCAGAACAGAATGAACTACCATTATCGGTTACACATGTTTTGGCAAGACCAAATCTAGCAAAACATTCTCTAAATTTCTCGATTGTACTGGTAGCTGCAGTACTGTTCATAATGAATATTTCTGGCCATTTCGAAAAATGATCAATAATTAAAAGAATCATTTTTCCTCGTACAGGACCTGCAAAGTCAGCATGAATTCTTTAAATAGTTAAATTTATTACAAGTGAATAAAACAGACTTTTTCGACTCAGGCCTAGAAGCCAAACAAATTTTGCAACTTTGCGCCATCTTTTCAATATCTGAATCAAGTGATGGCCACCAGAAATATGCCCTAGAATTCGCTTTCATTTTACTTATCCCTTCATGGGTACTGTGGAGCTCCCCCAATAATTGATTTCTTAACTTAATTGGTACTACCACCCTGTACCCCCATAAAATAATACCATTGTTAATGCGCAGTTCATGTTTTCTAATTAAAAATGGTTTTAACAGATCATTTTCAGTAAAATTTGGAAATCCATTCCTAATACAGTTGAATACTAATCCTAATATTTTGTCTTTTCTTGTTTCCGATCTTATTTTTAATGCATCAATACGTACCACGTTTTCCAAAAAATTTAAATAATCGAGATTTTCTTCTTGGTTGCCTTTAATAGGCAAAGGCAATCGGCTTAAAGCATCTGCTCTGTTGTCAGACCCTTTTATATATTTAATGGAATAATCGAAACCTGACAGTAAAAGTGACCACGTTTGTAAGCGACCCGACGCCATTTTAGGAAGACCCTTGCGTTCCCCAAACAAACTTTGCAATGCTTTATGATCTGTTGTTATCTCAAACTTGCGCCCTGCTAGATACTCGTACAGCCTACTTACAGCCCAAAAAATACTTAAGTATCAGTATCACTCAAAATTCGGGAGATAAACAGAATTGGTCTTTCACTCCGGTCAGGCATAACATGGCTTAGTACAGCTCCTATACCTTACTCACTACTATTGCACGCTAATCTCAACGGCTTATTTGGATCATAATGAACCAAAACACGATCAGAACCATTTCTTTTTTTACTGCTTCGAATGCTTTCATACATTTTAAAGACCAGACAAATTCCGTATTGTTTTTAAGCAATTGATACAATGGTTGAAGTTTAACTGCTAAATTAGGTATAGATTTTGCATAATAATTTATCAACCCTGTTAAAGTTCCTCGCTTTTATTCTTTGGCTCAAGTGCCTTTAATATAGATTCAATTTTCTCTTCACTTTTTTCTAGGCAGTGATATTATGACCCAAATAATGAATTATATCCTGAAAAAAATTGCATTTTTTTTATTAAGTCTAAATCCTGCATTTAACAATCGTTTTAAAACTAAATTTCCAAATGCTCCCTTTTATCCCTACCTGTAACAACAACGTCAACCCCTCCTGCTCAAGCCTAGACAACTCCTTAACTCCTTTATCTCTAAACGCAAACGGTATAGGTACAGGTTTTCTAAAAATGGGTACCACTTTCCCCTTTAATTTTAGCTTGATCAACTCGTCTCTATAAGTGCCAAGCTCATTTTTAAAAAGTTCTGAGTATGTATTTAAAATATCTTTCAATTGATCAGATTTTTCTACGCATTCTCCTTCATTAATGTTTACCTCATTTAAAGAAACTTTATTTTTATTTATATTCAACCCAAACTGAGTGAAAAGATCTCTATACCAAACAACAATTTTGTGGCCCCCTCTACTACTAACAGCTTACAATTCAAAATTTTATTTTCTATTCTAATATCTACACTGATTTGTCCTTTGGGACTAACAACTGGTCCATGATACATTTTAATTAACATAGTAGCAGATTCTAATTTTACATTACTAATTTTTTTTTCATAAACGGTAAAAGGGATACAGGATAGCCCTGCTCCGGTATCTAATTCCATTGTTAACGGCACAGATTCTATTAAAACATTTACCTCTAAGAGTGCAACATAGCAAATAGACCCAAAATGAAGTATCTCATTGTTAAAAAGCACCACAGCATCCATTTTAGGATCTGTAATCTCAATGACATGATTGTTGGATGTCTTAAATTTACACGCTTTGGCAATATCCCCTTTTTTATTACAATTTTTACATAAATACTTCTTAAATTTACAATTTTTGAAATCATGATTTTGGGTTATTGCAATAAAAACATAAGACTTCTTTATTTAAATTGTAACTTCCTTTATTAACTTGGCGCTTACCTTGAACTTCTATTCCTTCTTGTCGATGCTCGCCCTGTTAAATTTTAAATTGTTGAGGTTGATTCTTGTACTGTTGAGTTTTAAATTTTTGTACAAAGTTATCTGCTTCTGAACCCCTGACCTCCCTCATAGCTGCTTCTTTTGCTAATGCTATTTCTAATAAATCTTTCAATTCTTTTTTATTAGGATCCTCTTCGCAAAGTCTGTTCAATATTGGGCCTTGTTTCATCCCCACTACAAATTTCTCTTTTACTATATACATCAGTTTATCCTCAAAATCACACTCGGCTGCTATATTCTTGACCTTAATGTACCAACTATTAATAGATTCTTCACCTTGCCTCAAAGAATCAAAAACTATCCTTCTTCTAAATATTGAAACTCGGGGTTTAAACTGACTGGCTAGCAATTTAATTATTTCGTCAAAACTCTTAGCTTTGAGCTTAACTGGTGCACATAATTTTTTTTATACCTTGCAATGTTAATAAAACCGCTATCTTTCTCTCATCCTCTACTAAATTTGCCAACAGGTACTGTTCTAGACGTTCCTCGGACACCTCAAAATCATCTCCTTGTTTGAATACTGTCAAGGATGAAAGGTTACCTGTATTCACAATTGTTAGCTGTGAAGTTAGTGGACCTGCATTTGTGTCGTCAGCTGGCCTTGTGCCCCATTTTCTCCTTGGCTCGGCATGTTTAACCTCAAAAACACTTTTGAATCTTTTTCTTTGAAAAATACCAATTTATCTCTTTATTGATAATTGATAACAACAAGTCCTCTTCTTCTTTTTCTTATAATGTTTGGTACCAACTCAGATAACCAAAGTTACTACAATAAGGGTTACTCTAATTTGTTGATTATATGGTTTGGTGAATGCTAGTACTGTGACTACCGGTAGTTTATTAGAATAATAAGTACAAAAATTATTATACATGATTGTAATTATAGCGAAGCATGTTTGATTTATTAATTATTTCAAAATTAAGTAATAATATAAAAATAGATAAGCTGAAACAAGATCACATATTTATTTGTAGCAATTGATTCTCGAAAGTCACTGCTAGGATAAAAAAACAACCCCAAATAACGAATCATCTCCCAGGAAGATATTGCAAGTTCGGAAGGGAACTGATATGTTGAAAAAAAACGTGTAATTGTTATTCTGTACAGACTCTATAAACCAAAGTTTCACTCCTCTCAATGTTTTATCTATATGAAAATAGCATATAGCACTGTAATAAATACATAGATATTATTGTGTTTTATTATTTCGTTTAACAACAAAGGTTTCGTTTATTCTAGTGAAAATATTTTAACGATGAACGGATTAACCGTTTTCAAACAAGAAGCACCATCACCAACATCAAGTGATGTTACAACATTACATGTGGCTAGAAAAAACATGCAGAGCTCTACATCCACCCACATAACTGTAAATAGTACAGTAGATGATAATGCAAGTCAAACTATGTTCAGTAATACGATAAATCAATTACTAAGTCAAAGCAATTTAGCTGGATTCCAAAACGCCGTGGAAAGTAAGTATATAATTTATCCTTCTTTTTTAAATGTATTTACACAACGATTTTTTCGTTAAAAATATAATTCTACTCAAATAAATCAATCTGACTTCAACAACCATATGTAATACTTGATATTTCATCTAGTCAGAAAGGTCTTACATAAATGAAATAAAATTCTGGAAACGCTTAATTGTCTCAATAGAATTTTCAATACAAACGTCAAGTGTTCAAAATATGCTTTATTCTAAATTTACTGTCAATCTGTCAAACTTCTCCATGATTCTGAAGAAGTTAATCGAGTTTTGTTGTTTCTTCTATAATTTGTTGCCTTGTATTTGCAAGACTTGTTAGGTTAGTTTTTTAAACTCCACTTTATAATAAATAAATAAAAATAATCTTCAAGATTGCATTCGAATAAACGAGGAGGCCATTCAATACTACCTCTTAATAATCCAACTTCTGGTAGGTGTCAAATTTGAATAGTTGGACATTTACACCAGAATGAACTGTATCTCCGTTTTGCTAAAATTATATCTGTTTCAAATTGACTCCAAATGGCCCAATACAGATCGTACATTTAGTTTTGGGGGGCTTTGAATAAGGTTTCTGGGCATCCAATATGGATTTACGTCACGTCCATTAAATTAAAGCAATTTATATTTTAGCGCAGTGTAAATTTTGTTTCTTCGAAAAAACATATGTTTTTTCGTGAATTAATACTTCAGATTTATGTCTAACGCCCATACTTATTTTCTTGAATTACATCAATGAATACTTTGTAACATGACGCTGAGACATGTTCCTATTTTCACCTCTTATTCCAAATCCTTTTATTTCAAATATTAGTAATATATCGGCGATCGTTTTTACCATCGTTAAATATCTACTTAAACTACGGTTCAAGTTGAATTCGCTCTCTTTTGTTAATTCTTCGCTGATAATCAGCTTCAGCACTCAGTTTCCAAATAATTTTGTGGGTGATATCAATTCTTCTTGTTGGCCAGTTATCTATATCTTTTCAAATTGTAATTGTGTGCTTACAAATCATTCTATTTCGATTTTTCTATTTAGTAGAAATATTTCGTTTTTAAAAAAACAATGTTTTTGTTATGGCATTTCCAGTTTTTCTTCGCCGTTCCCTTTAAAAAAAATATACGGTAACTGACAGAAATCAACTAAGAAAAAATTTTTAACGCGACCAAAAATGTGTGTGTGTGTATTTAAAATAAATTACGTAACTATACGGAAAAATAAAAAAAAACAACGCATGGCCTTTCCTATAACAGATTCTCTATATGGTTATTTTCCACCGATTTAAATTTGCTTCATAAAATAACTTTGGACTCCACCAGATTTTTTTTAAAGGGAATGGCGAAGAAAAACTAGAAACGCCTTAATAAAAACATTGTTTTTTTAAAGACGAAATATTTCAACTAAATAGAAAAATCGAAATAGAATGATTTGTAAGCACACAATTACAATTTCAAAAGATATAAATAACTTACCAGCAAGAAGAATTAATGTTTTAAATGAAACTCACTGTTTCTAGCTAATTCCACAATATAATAAAAATTGTTGAAAATTCTAAAAAATTGACAATTGTTTCGATAAATCAATATCGAAACAATTGTCAATTTTTTAGAATTTTCAACAATTTTTATTATATTGTGGTATTAGCTAGAAACAGTGAGTTTCATTTAAAACACTAATATGAATAGATTCTACGGAGTAAGAGTCGAGACAGTTAATTTAAGAAGAATTAATATCACCCACAAAATTATTTGGAAACTGAGTGCTGAAGTTGATTATCAGCGAAGAATGAACAAAAGAGAGCGAATTCGACTTTAATCGTAGTTTAAGTAGATATTTAACGATGGTAAAAACGATCACCGATATGTTCCTAATATTTGAAATAAAAGGATTTGGAATTTGAGGGGGGAGTAGCCGACGAATAAGTAACGCTCCAAAATAATTGATGAAAATAGGAACATGTTACAACTTCATATATACAAAAACATTTTCATTCAACTACACTTTCCATCTGCAATTATTGAAACTTTTTTTATAGATACTAATATGTCATCTTCCAATTCTCAAGACAGCTGCAATGTAACATCTACCAATTTTAATGCAATCGAAGATAAAAGATTTCAGTACGTTTTAGCTGCTGCCACTAGTATTGCAACTAAACAAAACGAAGATACACTCACCTATCTCAATCAAGGTCAAAGTTATGAAATCAAATTGAAAAAACTTGGAGATCTATCCCACTACAGGGGTAAAATGTTGAAGGTATGTATTCAAAACTGTAAATACCTTGTCACATATGTTCTCCCCCGGCTTGGGACTTTTCCTCAGGTTGTGGTATTCGACTCCAGTTAATGTATTTTTATAGCAATCACTGGGATGGGGTGAACAATCGATATTAAGTTGGACGCCACCAGCTTTTTAAGCGATACTTTAAACAAAAAACTAAAAAGGTTAAAAACTGGAAAATCTTATATTTACTTTAACTTAACAAAACGAAATACTAAAAATATTTTAACGCGATGGTCCAAGTTAATATAAATTGCTGAAAATCAAATATCAAATGCTCAGCAAATTATATTTATTCATAACACAATATATAATTCACATTAACTGCATATCCAAAATACAAGACGAATATGAACGCCATTATACAATAAAAATCTCCAATTCTAGATTTCCATGCATTGAGTATAAGACAAAGGACTTATCTTGGAGAGGTTCTGGAATTATTCAACTCTCAGCTAGGTCCTAGTGGATGGAGATACGGTCCTTAATCCATCCTGGCCGGTTTTGTGTTCTCTCTAAGGTGGTGTACAATTATAGGGCCTACCCAGGGGCTGCAGAGCTGAGGAAAGAAAAAAAGAGTAAAAGTCAAGGAAAAATTCTGGGAAGGAAGGAATAGATAGAACAGATAGGAAGCTTTTGCTTAAACACATAAAAAACTGAATCTAGTTTTTAAAATAAAACTAACAGAAGTCTGTTCTATCATATTCGCTTTGTTCCCTAAATAAACAGAAAATTATGAAGCTAAAAAAGAATGAAAAGAAGTTATCAAAAATTTGCTTCAAAAGAATATAAAATGTTTCTTATTTGCCATAAAGAACATTTGAAAAGTTTGTATCCATGTTTCCGTCTATTTGGATACAATTTGAATATAGCCTACCAGCAGCTCGAGCTTTAAAATCCGTCTGTGCATAAATACAAACCATGTGCTCTATTTTTTAATTGTTGACTTCGTTATAACGTGACAATTCAATATACTTAAGGCCGCTTGACATGGAGTAATACTACCTGCAATGCAATGCAAGTCGCAATATTTCTTGATCACAAGCATGCGCAGATGAAGCTCAGCTGATAGATCTCGCAATTGCAACTTTATCGGTTTGGTGCCATTTCTACTGCATGCAAGTTGCAATTCTAGGGAGAAATATAGTTACTTTTGGTTTAACAACCAATCAAATGCCAGTCAAATCATTTGATTGACTGTAGCACATTTTTTTGTAGAACCTTCTTGTTGATTAATGATTTTTGTTAATACCATTTTTTTGAAGTTTTTCATTTGCCTTGCATAATGTCAAACAACGTGCAAGATTCATCACATGCAATATTTTGAACTTTCAATAAATTGCATGCAATTACTTGCAGATTGTATCGCTCCATGTCAAGCAGCCTTTAGTAACTTGATAATGCTGACAATCCAATGACGTTCATATGAAACAATGGACACAATGGGATTTAAAGACGTTTCCATGGTAACCACGAGATTATTCCGATGATTTTTTCTCCTTACCCAACCTTTCTGAAATTAATAAGTAGTAATTTTTTACAATGAAAATCTACAATCGAATGGTAAACTAACTAATTAAAAAACCTTCAATTGACAATAAATAAGTAGCAAGTTATTTATTTATATGAAATACACAGTTGATGTATGTACTGTTATTTCTACATGATAACAATGAATTCTGTGATGTCATAGGATTCTCTACCCGAATACCATTCGTGCATAGATTATTTCCTTCAATTTTTCTCAAGCATTCTAAAAATGGCTAATTAATTATGTTTTTGAAATGCACTCGACAAAATTACCGGAAATAATCTGTGCACTTGTGGTTTTATATGCGATAATTTATCAGAAACTGACTTTTTGATATTTTAAACTGACAGTGTCTATACTTCATTAAATCAACGTCCAAATAACAATTATGGATTAAACATTTTTAAAATACTTATGAACTAATATTATGAAAAATAATTCAATCATAAAAATTAGACTATCTACACATGTTTGAGTAAAAATATCTCTAATGCTATTAACTTAAAGTCCACCATAATGTACAACACTTTAATGATTTAAAATATCTTTATCATCAAACTTTTATACATTAAGAATTCTTCTTCGAGTGCCTATTCATTTCGAATTTTGGCGACCATCCTAGCTATGATGTCCGTATTGACTGCTGCTCTAAACAGTTCTGTCGTTGGTTTTGGAAACCATGTTTTTGAGCCACGATATTCGTCTTCTACCAGATCCTTTCTTCCCAAACGCTTTTCCTTGAATGATGGTTTTTAAGAGGTTATATTTGTTGTTATTTTCAATATATGTCCGAGATACTATACTGTTCTTCTTTTAATAGTATTTATCACCTCTTTTTCCTTCCCCATTCTCTCAAATACTATCTCGTTAGTCGCCTTAGATTAGATTTTAACGGGGTTACAATGTACTGAAATCTAAGGTTTATTGTGCCCCCCCTATCAGAGCTGTTCTCGCTACTACTACAGCTCGCCTTCCAGTTCCAAGGTTCTAATTAACTCTAGTATTTGGGACTGCTTCAACGATGTTAGACCCTCACTCTTACAAGTTTCTTGTCCGAAGCGTTTCTTGTCCGAAGCATTTCTTGCGTTGGCTTGCAATGACGAGGCATTCTAGAACTAGGTGATCTGTAATTTCATCCTCCTCCCCACAGAATCTACACTCGTCAATTTCTGCTAGACCTATTCTCATTAGATGCTTCCTAAGGCGGCAGTGTCCTGCAAGAAAGCCCGTGAGGAGATGTAGCTTATTTTTACTGAGATCCACTTATTTTTTGGATCTAGCAGTGTCAAAGTTCCACTGGAACTTTTTGGAATGTTCTAGCCCGGGAAGTCACCGCCAGAGTGCTTCTATTTCGGTTTCCTCCTTCTTCCGAAACTCTTTCTTATAAGAGCATTATCCTACACCACAGAAAGGCTCCGGACCAATAAAGGGTATTTGTGCTCCTTTCCTGGCAAGTGTATTGCCTCTTCATTCCCTGTGATTGCCGAGTGGCCAAGAACACAAACTAAAGAGACCCTGTTATTCTTGCCTAATTCATCAAGTTTTCTTCGGCACTCCCATGCCAACTTTGAGTCAATGACATGGGAGCTCAATGCTTTGATAGCTGCTTGATTATCAGAATGGATCGATATGTCACATTTCTGATAGTTTCTTTCTAGGTTCATTTCTACGCTTCTTTCGATCGCAAGTATTTCTGCCTGAAAGACGCTCGAGAAGGTACCTAACGATAATGGGTATCTGTTGCAAGGCACAAAAACTCAAGCGCCTGCTCCCGTGGTGGTTAATGAAACATCTGTATACCATATAATGGTGTTTTCTTTGAGAGTTTGGATGGCGTATTCCCTTTCCCAGTCTCTCCTCTTATTTAGCATCGTAGAGAAATTCTTTTTGATACTTACTTCCTTGATCATCTCGTCACTGGGAAGATTCGCTGATGAGATGTATTTTGTTAGAGAGGACCAGGCTCCCTGATTTTTAATACTCTCATTGCCTGAACTTCCTTAGATATTCTAAGAATTGCCTCTTGGGCAGATCTTTCTATCACCAGATGTAGAGGTGCGAGATCTGTAATGTTCTCAAGTGCCCTAGTTGGACACGTTCTCGTAGCTCCAGTGATGAACTTTGTCGAGGGTCTTCTTCGTGCTGTACTGACTTGCTTTTGTATGCCAAACTATTGCCCCATACGTAATTGCTGGTCTCACAATCATGGTGTACATCCATCGCAGTATTTTTGGGTTACAGCCCCAACTCTTACCAGCCAGATTTCTGCACGTCATCAAAGCTCTTATTGCTTGGTCACCTTATCAACCCATGATATTTTAAGGATCCTTATATAGAGCCACATCTCGAAGGCCTCATGCTTCTTTTGTGTCGCTTAGGTGAATGTCCAGGATTCCATTCCATATGGAAAACACATAAGACCGCAGCAGTCGTACTTTGATGTCTAGTTTGAGGTTATGGCTTTTGAAGAGTTTAAACATCTTGGTGGGCATCTCTTGCCTTTTCTATTCTACATTTTATTTTTTTCGAGTGATCCTACTGTTTGTTTACTAAGGTTCCTAAGTAGATAAATTTGGATACTCTTTCTACTGGTCTATTATTAATAACTAGTTTTCTTTCTTCTCTTTAGTTATGACCATAAATTTGGTTTTATTGATGTTCATTTGTAGTCCATATTGTTCACTCTATACTATCTGAAAATATGACGGTATTGTAATGGTTTCCTTATTTATTTAAATACACAACGGGTGGGATAAATTTACTAAGTCGCCGCTGGTAGGTAGTCTCTTATATATCAAACGTTTTTCTAGTGCTTTCTAATTCCGGAAACTGCTCGATTGCGGCTCCCAACAAACGATCGACCTTCTTAGAAATATCTGTAAAAAAGTCACAAAAAAACAATAAATAGTCCTTTTCAGAATTCGGTACGCACCCGCCAAAATTTTAACTTTATATATAGTATTAGACAGTTGGATTCAGGGACTACACCAGTGTGCGATTTTGTTACAGTATAATCTGCATAGCGGATATTATTTAGGCGCTCGCCCTTTACAAGGATTCCATTCTTCGAGTTTTCCAGGGCTTTTTTGAATATCTCTTCTGAGTAGAGATTTAATATTAAAGGAGATATGATACATCATTGTCGTACGCCCCGCAAAATGTCAATTATTTCTATGGCTTCACATCTATCGTTAATCTTTATAGTGGCTTTTTGGTTCCAGTATAGGTTTTGCATAACTCTAAGGTCTTTATCGTCCATTCTAGTGTTTTTCAGTACTTGTATCATCTTCTGATGTTGGATAATGTCAAACGCCTTCTAGTAGTGTACAAAGCAGGCGTAAATGTCGCAATTTGCGTCTCGACATCGTTGAAATAATACTTTTACACTGAACACTGCATCTATTGTTCCCACTCCTTTCATGAACCCAAACTGTGTGTCTGATACTCTTTCCTCGCATATCTTGTATATTCTACGATGGATGATTTTTAGGAAAAGTTTGAGTAAATGGCTCATTAAGCTGATCTGTATTCTTCGCATTTCTTTGCTTCTTCTTTCTTGGGCAGCAATTTAAATTCCGAAATGAGCCATTCTTTTGGGATATTGTACGGTGTCGTATATATTGTTAAATATTTTGCAGATCATTTTTAGAGATATTTCATCCAGTAGTTTAAGTAACTCTGCTTGTTTCCTGTCTGGTCCTGGAGCCTTTCTTTCTCCCAAGGATTTAAGGCTGCTTTTATCTCGTTCACTAGTATTGGTGGTCCAGTTTTTGTTGATAAGGGGGGCGGATCTCGTCTTTCGTCAAAGAACAGGCTCTCCATGTATATTCTCCAGGTGTCTTACATGCATTCTTGATCCACAATGAGTTCTCCCTTGTCACTAATGAGTTTTCCTACCGCTCTCTTTATTTGTTTGCCAGTTATTTCCCTCACTTTTTTGTATACGTTAAATTCGTCAAATTTCTGCTGTAGTATTTCTATTTCGTTGCCTTTCTCTTCCATTTCTTTCTGTTTGGCTTCTCTGATCATTCTTTGTTTTATAAGATGAATCTATTTGTAAGCGGTCGTGTTTTTCTTCCGTTTTCTCCTCTTCCGTCATTTTTTGTATTTCATCTGTCATCCACGTCTTTTGTTGTCTTCCTTCGTTTTTCAGGATTTCGTATTTGATCTCTTTTTCTGTTTTACAAAGCGAACGTATTTTGTTTTCTGTGCTTTTCGATTATTCATCGATTTCTTGATAATTTTTGTTAACAGCATTACTTATTCTATCTTTCAGGGTTCTGTCCTTCATTTTTCTAATATTGAATTTTCCTTCTATCTTCTTAAACCGGATTCAATATTCCCCCACCAGAGGATTGTAATCGGACTGAATATCAGCACCTGGATAAGTTTATACACTTGTGAAATTGTTTTTATATTTTGCGCTTACCGGGATGTAATCTATTTCATTTCTTATGATGACGTCTTCATTATTGTCTCTAGGCGACCTCCATGTATACAAGCGCCTAGGTGGCATGTTGAAGAAGGTGTTCATTACCACTAAGCTATGCTCCACCACAAACAAACTTAAGTGTCTCCTCTATAATTACTGTATCCAAGTCCGTGCGGTCCAATATGATGTCATTCCCTTCCTTTACCTATTTTTGCGTTGAAATCTCCCATTAGTATAAGAGATTCGTGTTCTGGTACATACTCTATGATATTATGAATCTGACAGTAGAATTTTTGTATTTCTTCTTCTCTGTGATTGGTTGTAGGTGTGTAAACTTGAATGATGTTGGTGTTAATTGGTGAAGTATTAATTTGTATGAGGAGGATTCTGGCATTTACTGGAACAAAATTGCTGACGTATTTTACTTCGTTTCTGTGAATAATCATAACTACTCCGTATTCGTACTTGCCATTCACGGATCCTGAATAGTACACTATATATCCCATCTACATCGCAGTAGCTTGAGTGGGACCATCTCATTTCACTTACACCCATTATACTGGTTTTCATACGCTCCATTTCTTGTAACGCACATTGGATTTTTCCAGCTGGCGCCATCGTTTTATCATTCCATGTTGCTAATCTTAACCTGTTCATATTCGCAATGTTTTACAAGGATTTCTCAGGCTGACGACCGAAGAGACCTTGTAGTCCACAGGTTGTCTCCTGCCGGATCTTGGTGTCCGATTTCCATGATCAATAACGCTTATCGTTTCATCAATCATAGCCATTCTAGTTGACTAGGGATACTCATTGAGTCTTTAATGCAGTAGCTTCCCGTTTCTTTCCGCATATCCATGCCGTTGACCATATTTTGATTCCTCCGCCTTTAGGATAGATTTCTCGATCCCAGGACAAGGGGGTGCCCTAGCTCTTATTAGCTCTTCCACCCTAAGCTGTTGGCTAATTAGAGGGGATTGCTTATTCTGGCAATCACTCGGTCGACAGAGCCTCTTTAGTTATCTGGCAGAGTGCACAATGTGCAGGTGAGGTTGTCATTTGGATCGGCATTTATTATTTGCACATTTTCCCTTACACTCCACATTAAGAATTAAAATACAATAAAAAAATGCCGATATCTAGGCGATCCATTCTTGAATTGTGTTATTATTGAAGAGAATGATGGCGACGAAAGTATTTATTCAGTCCATTATGATGTACAATTATTTTGTCCCTCAATAACAACTTTGATTCGACTACCCTCAAGGCCATATGGAGACATCCTGTTAAACTCATATAATATTATTGTTAAATTACTGACAGGACGTTTCCCACATTATTGGATTTATAATTTTAACCCTAATCAGCAAACACATGTAGACATCACGTTTATACAATTGTTATGATTTTCTTATCATATATTTTTTCTTCTGTATTCAGCATTATATTACATTTTCCTTATTTTTGTAAACTAAAAAAGAAATCAGTCATAATTGTAACATGAACTGTAACTAATCATAAAGTTTAATTAAATTTTTTTAAAAAGTATATTTTTTACTTATTAAATTTAACTCGCGTAAGACGATAACAATTTATGGAAACAAAAAGGATAAAGAGTTTAGTTTTCTATAGAAACATACTTTATGTCCAGCTATACTCTAAACTCTCTCAATATACAGATATGGTGCAGATTGATAGTTCTAATGTTCATCAGCTTGAGAGTCATTCTACAGCAATATTATGTGAAGAACATTGAATCATGTTATGTTATGGTTAGCGCAAAATATAAATGGCTTGATATTTTTTAAAGAATTCATGTTGCTGTGGTGGAAGAAAATTTTGTTTAGAAAGAAGCCAGACTTCTTTTTGGATATGAGGCTTGTTGACCTATAATTATTAGGATCAAGTTATCCAAATATTTTCCTTATTTCCGCCAATTATTGCATCCCATACACTTACTGATAAGTCTTCCTACAAACATAATATGGATCAAGTAATTTCCATTCATTTATAAGATTATATCAAAAAATATTTCATTTCAGACATATATACGTGTATGTTTCTACGAGAGACGTCTTCAATATATGGAAAAGGAGCAGATGCAATCGTGGCAATCGTCAAGACCTGGCGATAGAATTCTTGAAGTTGATATCCCCCTTTCATATGGAGCATTTGCCATTACTCAGCCTACTAACGCTGTAAATGTGATCCACTTTAACTGGGATCCAACAAAAGAAGTCGGTGTTTATATTAAGGTAAGTGTAGAATGAAATAAACCAGAAAATCGTTTTTATTAAATAAATATTTGACACATTTTTTAAACGTCATAATTTGGCAAAGACAGGGCCTATTTTACCAAAAGGCACATAAGGCCTGGGCCTTATGTGCCTTTTAGATTTTTGTTCTGTTCTCAGTTTCCAAGTGATATTGGCAAGCTATCAATATCAGTCGAACTCCAAAGTCTCATTTTAAATTGTAATAATTTCTATTTACCATCGTCCGAACCCTGAAATTTAACTTAAGGTAAGTTTTAAGTTATAATTATTAATTAATATATTATTTTTGTATATTTACTATAGGAATTTTACGGGGAAAAAAATTTGGGCAAAATTTTAATACCTTTGTGTTTTGAAAATTCATCATTTTAGTTCTTTCAAAATATCTCAAATACCAACAGTGGTAAAATCGCAAAGTAAACGGCATTCAATGAAAAACTTAATTATTGTACTGTGTTTTACTATCTCAACAGTTTTCGAAGCCGTAATATTATGTTCGCTACCAATTGCAAACACACTGTATTAATTGACACTATTATTGCATTACCCAAAAATTTAAATTAGTCCAACAATAATAAGTTTTTAATTTTAAAAGGGTAGAAGAAAGAAGAATATGAGTTACAAACATCAAAGTGGTAGTGAGAAGCGTAAAAAGGTATTACTAAGGGAAAATGAAAGAGAAAACAAAAAAACGCAATGTCGGCATTCCTCAGAAAAGAACTAGAAAATCGACAAGATATTCCTGAACCGCCATTAAAAGATGAGGAAATAAATGCTTCAACCAGCAACATTAATATTACCATCGAGTTACAAGAACACAAAGTCGCGGACGATGATGATAACGTCTTCGTAAGTGATTTATTGGAAATTGACAAAGAAACTTCTCCACTATTTCCGTGTGATCTAGCAGACTGGCCTCAAAATATAACCTCGAAATTTCAAGAATATTTTCTTAAAAACAGACCTGAACAAAATATTGACAAAATAAGTGGGTGTCTAAAACAATTGGATGGTAAAAAATCTAGAAGTTTACAACGTTCAACATTCTATAAATTTAAAGATAATGGCGAAAAAGTCCTTCGTGAGTGGTTAGTTTACAGTCCCTGTGTTTATTGTTATATTTGCAAACTTTTTTCGAAAAAAGACATCAAGCTAAGTGCCGATGGCTACACTGACTGGAAAAATGCGACTCAGTACTTAAAAAACCACTAAAGGTCTTCTGAACACGTAACCTCCGTCGGCACAATGATTAATAGAAGTCGAATAGAGGGAAGGATAGATACAGAAATCAGAAAAAGTTACTTTCAGGAACAAAACCACTGGAAAGTTGTTTTATTAAGAGTGCTTGCTACCATTAAGTTTCTATCAAAAAGTGGTTTACCATTTTATGGTTCCACGACTAAACTTTTTACAAAAGGGAATGGTAACTATTTAGGCTCGTTGGAATTTCTTAGTGAGTTTGACCCGTTTTTAGCCGGACACCTCCAGAAATATAGTGACATTGTAAGTGGGCATGTTAATTATCTTTCTTCGACCATTTGCAACGAATTTATTCACCTTCTTGCAAATGAGGTAAAAAACGTTATTTTCACAGAATACCAAGTGGGAAAATATTTTTCAATTATCGTCGATTCAACGCCTGATATTTCACATATCGATTAATTAACTGTGATTATAAGATGACCAAATGGTCAACCAGCAGAAAGGTTTTTAGGTTTTGTGGAAATATTTTCTCATACTGCAGAAAGTCTATCGAATGTTTTAGAAACCAAATTAAGTGACCTTAATATCAATATAAATTACTGCAGAGGCCAAAGTTATGACAACGCATCCAATATGTCCGGAAAATATAACGGATTGCAGGCAAAAATTAAAGAGAAGACAAATAATGCACATTTTGTACCATGTTCCAGTCATTCTTTAAACTTGGTCGGTAATAGTGCTGCCGAAAGTTGTTCGGAAGCTTCTAGATATTTTGAAAATGTACAATGTGTATACAGTTTTTTTCTTCAGTTTTGACGCACAGATGGGGAGTACAACAAAAATATCTATCTGCTTCAAAAACTAAATTATCATTGGTTAAGAAAATATGTGACACAATTAAATCTATTGCGCTTGGTTTTAGTGAAATAAAAACAGCGTTAGTAGAGCTACGAGATGATTTTTGAATTAAGAATGAGAATGCAAGCATATGATTGTGTATTTTTTAATGAATCCTCAAATGAAAAATTTAATGTAAGTATAAAAAATATAAAAAAATATTACAATATGGATGTGGATGCTACTGAAGATTTAGTAGATGAAATTGTACGGTTTAAAGCGCTTTGTAAATCAAACGATATTTCCTCTAATGACCCATGTGAAATGTTAACATTTTTAATTGATTACAATATTTTGTTAACCTTCTCTAACGTTGAAATATTGTTGCGTATATATTGAACTATTCCTATTAGTAACGCATCCGGCGAGAGAACATTTTCTACGTTAAAACGGGTAAAATCATATCTGAGAAACTCATTAAACGAAGAAAATGTTTCATCGTTGGCTATTCTAAAAAATGTAGAAAGCGATATTCTCGATAAATTGAAAATCAATGATATAATAGATAAGTTTTCAGAAATGAAAATACGTAAGAAAAAATTTAATTAGTTGCTTATTTTTATTAATTATTATTTATTTTGTTCGTTGTTCCTTAGAAGGGGAGTTTATTTTTGTTGTGTTGTTAATTTTTAGTTAGAAATTTTGTTAAAGTAGTTTTTTGTACCAAATAATATGTTTTTGCCAAATAATAGTATATTGTTTTATTAGGAGTAAAAGTATAACTTTTTGTGGCGAGTCTGAATGTTTGATGGCCGAACGTTAGTGAGGCCGACAATTTCAGACGAGCCACAAAAAGTGCTTTTGCTCCGAATGAAACATGCTATTTTTTTCCGCAAGCGGCATCCAGACTATAGAACTAATTAATATTTAAATAAAAATTCAAAACGATTGCAACGAAGTTGATAAATTTAGAGAATAATAATTATAAAACTGCGCACTACATTTCCGTGGTTACTGGTTTTGTGATTGCCAAGTCAAAAACAAATTTGACAGTTCAATAGTATTTTATAATGTCAGAAATATTGTAAGTGATTTAAAGCAACAATTGGACTGTGCATTTTTGGTAAATACTTGAGCATCAAAATTTCGTTTCCCTGTTAAAAATTCTACTTTTTTGTACGGCCGTCAGCGTACAAAAAAGTACTTTTTTGTCCGCTCACGGCCGTACAAAAAAGTGGCGTCTGTGAAATCATACTTCAACATCATGAATTGAAGTTAATAATGTCTACTTTTTTTGACGTTTGCGGAAAAATCTTTTTATTTATTTATTTGGAAATATTATTATTTATTTATTATTTATTCAACATTTTTTCATCATTACTGAAGGTGCCAAAAGTAAGCAGAAAAATTCTTATTGAAAAGTCATATAGGATATTGGGGGCCCGAAATTTTGCTTGGGCCTTGCGGCTCAACTAACTTAAAAATAGGCATTGGGCAAAGAGCGTTTTACCAATCATTTTAGAAGTTCTAGAATATTTGAAATATGAGAATGATATTATAAGAGTATTTCTACGGGGATTTTCCACGGTAATGTAAAATATTGACGATATTTTTTTTGTTATTTAACAAAAATTGTTACAGGTTTTATCTCTTAAATAAATGAGAACGTGATCTTTGGAGATTTAACAATTTTATAAATTGCCATCTTTTTTTTTTGGATTCACCAAAGCAGTCGTCTCTAAACTTTGCAACCTTAGGGGTTTTTATTTTCAGTTTCAGCAAAAAATGTTATTCTTGATAAAGTCCTGCTTGTTTAAAAACTTCATAAAATGAAATAACATTCAAGATTTTCAAAATCTGCTGCATTTTATATTCAATTCTATGTAAAACCCTATACATTTTTGCACCAAGTTCGGAAATATAATAATAATCTAGTGAGAGACTTTTCCGGTGTTCCTAGGTACCGTCAACTTCGGTGAATAATTTTCAAATTGTCGTTCTCCATCAAAGAATATATCTTGTAAAACGCTATGGTATTGTATCATACAAGTACACAATTCATTTATTTAATGAAAACTATCCGGATGTACCAGTTACGCAGAATGGATTGAAAAAATTAATAAAGAAATTTGGTGAGACAGGATCTGTTCAAGACAGAGAGAAATCGGAAAAGAGGTACAATGAAGACGATGATGCAGCCACTGCCCTAGCTATGCATTCAGTATTGGAAAATCCCAAGTTGTGTTTACAAAAAAGAGCAGCAGAAGTTGGTTAGGTTAGCAAGACCCACCACCTACAGAAAATATTCAAGCTAAACAAAATTAATCCATTCAATCCCCAATTTATTCACACTTTACAAGATTGTGATTATGACACGAGGCTTGACTTTTGTGCAATGGTTGGTGAAAAGCTTATGAATGACCTCTTCTTTCATTACAATATTGTATTTTCTGATGAATCAACGTTTACGACAAATGGAAATGTTTCATCCCAAAACTGTCGGGATTGGGCTAGTGAAAATCCTCATTACAGAATTCATTGCAATAGCCAATTTGCTAAGAAGATAAATGTTTGGTATGCTGTTTTACGAGATCGAATAATCGGACCTTATTTTCTGGAGAAGACGTTAAATCAGGAAGTATATTTGGATTTGCTGGACAACTTTTTAATACCTAAATTAGATGACATACCCTTGGAATAAAGGCGTAAAATGTGTTATCAGCATGATGGCTGTTCGACACATTCGACATTGTTGATAAGAGGATGGCGGGATGAAAATTTTCATGAACGATGGATAGGACGGTATGGACCAATATTTTTTCCGCCTCAGTCTCCCGATTTAACCATTCTGGATTTTTTATGGGGCTACCTAAAGGAGAAAGTTTACGAAGAAAATGTAAAGCAGATTATTGAAGATCTCAAAGAAGCAATAATCAATGCCGTAAATGAAATCACCCCAGACATGCTAAGAAACGCTTCTCTGTAAGAATTTGAAAGGTGGGTGACCCTACAGCACTTAGGCCACAATTGGCCCATTGTGCATCCTTCTGAGGTTCAGACTTCCTTCTAGCTCGTCATCCAGCCTACTTGTTTGAAGTAGGCGATAACGTCGCCTGAAGTAAGTTCCCTCATACTGGGCGTATGTTAGCCTGTGCTCGCCGACTACAGAAAACCTAAATTGAGAGAGTGTAGGACATTTGCAAAGAATGTGTTCGACAGTCTCATCTTCTTGTTCACATCCTCTACAAAGTGGGGTGTAAGACAGACCCAGCCTGTAGAGGTGTATTCGTAGGTGGCAGTGACCAGTCAGAATACCCGTGGTGGTTCGTAGGTTCTGCCTGTCCATAGTCACGTATATATTGGCTACTTTGCTGTCCGGATACTGTAACAGTTCCTTGGCGACCCTGCAGCCTTCTTCGTCGTCCCATCTACCCTTAAACTTATTAAGGGAGTATTCCTTTAATAGGTCAGCTGTCGCTGACGCCGATAGACCGATATAGTGCCGGGTCCCAAGAGTTCATGGGTGGTTGCTTTCCTGGCTATCGAGTCTGCAATACGATTTCCTTTAGATTTCTCGTGGCCCTTGATCCAGCCTAAAGTGACCGTGTTTTTGTTACAGGCTTCGATTAAGGATGTAAATATTATTACCTGTGGTGTGCCTTTTGGTAATCTCTTTTGCAGCGATGCAGAGAGCAATGAGCTCTGCTTGCGCAAAATTTGCATTGCAGCCCATTGCCCATTTTATGCTTAGATTCAGTGGTCTGGAAAAAATTCCACATACTGCGTAGCCTACATTGGTTTTAGATCCGCCTTTTTTTAAGAGGTTTAGGAAATCTGCTACCAAACCATCCAAGCATTGGTATTTCGGCGCATGAGGGAGTGTGGTGATGGGGTGACCCCCGACCCACTAAAACCTTTTCCCCTTTTAAGAACTTCCACTTTCCTTCTTGGACCCGCCGTTAGGACATCTCCTCAAGAAAGTAAGAAATATTGCCTAATCTTCTGCATTTGCCTGGGCTCATAACTCAACTTTTTTTGTGCTTATCACATAAGTAATAAAATCTGTTACCTTATTCCACCCATATTCACATTTAAGCATCTTGTCAATGACGTTGTTTGTACTTATTTCCCCTAAATCTGAACAGAGTTCTTGGCGCTTCTCTGCCCGTTGTGGGCATTCGAAGACAGTGTGATTTGGGTCGTCTACAGCTGCCCTGCAGCATATGCAACTTTCATCTCTCTTTTTTTTTAATTTAAAAAGTAAAAGTGCCGAAAGTGCCGTTGCCTGAGAGGACTGAGTAAGATGGTAGGATACTGTACCCCATTTCCTATTGTGCCAAGGTCGGATATTTCGGATAACGCGTCTGGTCCAAGTTTCTGGGCCGCTCTGCCACTCTTCCTGCCATTGCTGCAGAATCCTCTCCCTCTCCATCTGTTTTGGGCAGCAGAAGCTGCACCAGCCATGTGGAATATTCTCCTCCTCTCTTCCGCCAAAAGTTGCAGCGGAATGAGACCAGCAATCATCATTGCAGAACAGACTATAAGTGCAATGCTTCGCTGTGTCTTCATAAGTCTTATTTTGTTGACTTCTAAATATGTCTTGAGGGCCTAAATAGGCGCGCCGTATAAGATTACACTTTGACACACCATCGCCAGGATTCGGCGCTGATGGTCCTCCTATATTTGGTAAAAGACAATTTAGAGCCTTTATTGTTTTCTCAGCCTTCAGACAGGTTTCTCAGATGTGATTTGTCATATTTAGCCTTCGGTCTAGGTGGAATCCTAAATATTTAACTGATCCCTGGGGTTTTATTTCTTGGCTTTGCATTTTAAATTTTATCGCATTGGTCTTTTGTAGCTAAGAAGAATAGCTTCGGTTTTTTCAGGAGCAATCTCTAGATGGTGTTGAGTCATCCAATGAAATACAAGATCAAGAGTACGGTTTGCCTTATCGATCATTTCGTTGGAGATCCGAGAAACTACGAATACCGCTAGATTGTCGGCATAGCATAATATTACAAACTCCACTTGGCGTTGGCAGGTTCATTACTTCGTTATATAGAATATTCCACATACTAGTTCCGAGAACCAAGCCCTGTGGAACGCCACCAAAAACTTGTCTTTCAAGGTCCCTCTTCAGGTCAATTACTCTTCCATCCATGTAGGAATTTAAAATGTTCTTAAGATATGCACTCACCCCTATTCTGTTAAGCTGGTCGCTGATGGCTGTCCAGGATGCGGTGTTAAACGCATTTTTAACATCCACCAAGATTAATGCACAATGTTTTCCTTTATTTGCTGCTACCATGTCTTGAATCTTTTCGATTGCATGTGAAGTAGACCGTCCTTTACGGAATCCAAATTGGTTTTCGTGGAAGCCGTTAATTTTGTTTTGCAATTCTGCAATCAACCGGGTATTCAAGAGTCTTTCGTAGACTCTTTCAATTTCGTTCATTAAACAAATTGGGCGATATTTTGCAGGGTCGTCGGGCGACTTTCTTGGTTTCTCGATAAGCGATAGCTTGGTTCTTTTCCATTCTCCTGGTAAACACTGCTTGGTTAAAAACGAATTATAAAAATTTACTAAAAAATTGGATATTACTATTAATCACAGATTTTATTATCACAGATGTTATATTATCTGTGCCTGGGGCTTTGCCAATCTTGATTCTATCACAGGCATCCAATATTTCCTGGTGTTTAAGCATATCACAGTCTTGTATCACAGTTAGTTCTTTTTGTCGCTGTTTTCTATTCGGGTAGTTGGTGACAAACAACTCCTTAAAATGTATCTCCTTTTCCTCGCTTGACATTTCAACACGAGTTGGCATTTTTCGCAATTGAGTTCTTGTTATTTGGAATCCCTGGCCAAATATGTCGTCTTCGAGGTCATTACAAAGGTTTTGCCAAGCTCGCCTTTTTAATGTTTTGATTTCAGTCTTTTGCAGATTTTTGCTGTCTTGTATTCTCCATATTTTTCTTCACGCCGGTTTGGGTCATTTGTTATTCTCTGAAAGAGACGCCTCTTGTGATAAACATCTAAGATGACCTCTTGTATTGACTCGTTCCACCAGTAGGGCAAGCGATAGTCCTCATTGCAGCAAACCCTCGGTGTACATTCTTGGTAAGCCTTGCGGATGTGATTCACCAGATCAGAAACACTCGTAGGATCCAGCATACCTCTGATCTTTTCACTAAACGTGTGAATAAGTAATTCTCTATTCGATTCACCAAACCTTGTTTTCCTTTTCTTGACTACAGGCTTCACGCTTGGGAATTCGGTTAAAATAGCCCTGTGTTCCGTCACGTAAGGATCCACAAGCACCGTCCATTGAGGGTCTTGTCGTTGTATTCGGTCACACACCACAGTAAGATCGATGTCTCTAAGAAGCGTGGGGACAAATCCATCATTAATGACATTTAAGTTCATAGCATTGCACTAGGACAAGAATTCCCTTCCCCTACGGTTTGTTACTCTGTCCCCCCCCCCCCAGACTTCGTCCGTCTGTGAAGATGTGGATTGTGCCTTCTTCCAATGGGTCTTGTGCGTTATTTTTAAAAATAAATTACCTTGTAGGCCCTGTGAAAGGCATATCGCGGTGGAATCGAGTCCATATTGGTCTGCAGCAGTGGGATCTCTTTGAGGGCCTCGTGCCACAAGTTACGTCTCAGTTTACCGGATCCTACATCAGGTTGTATACCGGTAGAGCGTAGACGTGTCATGGTCATCAGAACAACCTCCTTGATGTGTATGTGAAGGGGAGTGAGACCAAGGATTACCACCATAGCTCTTGTTGGTGTGGTTTTCATGCCTCCTGTTGTGTTGAGGCATGCTGTTCTTTGGATTAGATCCAGTTCGCTGACGACTGTCAGCTGGTTTGCTTTAACTTCCTAGGCAATCGCGCCGTACGTCAGCATAGGTCTGATGATGGCAGTGTAGATCCAGGGCAGTGACCCTAGTTGACATTCCCAGGTACGGCAGATGGTTCTGCGACACTGTTCATAAGAAATATATTCTTTTATAACTCTGCTTTCTAATTGAGAGTTCCACGTTAACTTACTATCCAAGGGGACCCCTAAATATTTCACCTATGAAGGAAAGTTAAGTTTGGTATTTAGGAGCTTTGGCGCTTGATGTTTTACAAGCTTCCTTTTTTCGTGAAAAGAACCATCTCGGTCTTTTTTGGGTTTATTGTCAGTTTATTGACAGTCTTTGCACCATTGTTCTATTATATTTAGGGCATCTTTCATTAAAGCGCAGAGTGTCTCCTCGAATCTTCTTGTTAGCAGAATCACTAGGTCATCTGCATATGCTATTGTGTATAAGTTGACATCGTTGAGGCGGCTGACCAAGGAATCTAAGACCATGTTCTACAGTAGTGGCGAGAGTACCTCTTCCTGTGTACAACCTTTTACAACCAAGCCTCTGATTGTTACATCGCCTACACTGATTTTTATTGCTCTTTTAGAGAGCATGTTATATATCCAGCCATTTATGTAAAAGTGGTTCTATCAAACGCACCTTGTATGTCTATGAATACACCCAGGGTGGACTCTTTTTTCCCAGCGATCCCTCGAAGCGGCCCGTCACGAGATGAAGAGCCGAAACGGTAGATTTCCCTGGAGTGTATGCATGTTGATTTGGATACAGTGGATTTTGTATTATCACTACTTATCTTATGTATCGTTCGCACAGCCTCTCCAAGGTCTTCATTGAAAACAATGTGAGGCTAATGGGTCGATATGCTTTTGGAATGGAATGATCCATTCTTCGTGGTTTTGGCATGAACACGACTTTGACTTATCTCCAACCTTTTCGAATATACCTTAGGGCCAGTGAGGATCTGAGGATTCCCACCAGATGCGGCATTAAGTCATCCAGGCCCCACTGAAGTAGAGCTGGATAAATGCCGTCCGTTTCTGGTGATTTAAACGGGGGGAAGCTGTGATGGCCCACCTCAGTCTGTCCGCGTCAACGATCTGTCGCGATATACGCCAGTCATCGTCCGTCGGATAGTGATTCTCCTTTTCCTCCCAGGTTGCCGTATTTGTGGTTCTGGAGTCAGGGAAGTGAGTTGACATTAATAGTTGAAGGTTTTCCTTTAGGTTGGCAGTTTTTGTGCCATCCTCTTTGGTTAGTATACCGGTATGACGGTGGAGATCTTTTGAGAGGGCTTTTTGGAGTCTAGCTGCTTGGGGGAAATCTTCGATTTCCTCGCAGTATATTGTCCATGCTTCTCTTTGTTTTTGTCTAATGACTGTTATACTCCTTGAGGTGAAACTTGTATGCGTTCCAATCCTCTTCGAGTCTGGTACTTTTTGCATTGATGAAGGATTTCCTCGCCGTCCTCCTGAGCTGATCAATCTCATGGCACCACCATGGAGTGGGGGCTCCATTAAGATCGACCCGCCTCTGGGGCAAGACATCTTATAGGCATTAATTATGGAGTTTTGAATAGTTTTAGAATAAATTTCCAAATCTCCTTTATTGTTAGGCAACACGTCCTCGACTCCTCGCAGTGCCCCTTTCAAACAGTGGACTTATTTTGTCCTGTCCGTTTTCCTGGGGTCGCGAGTTAGTGTGGAGGTTGTGAGCGCCAGTTTTATTTCAAATTTTATCCAGCGATGGTCCGACATTGAAATGTCGTCGGATACATGCCAGCCGGAGATTATATTCGAAATGTTCATAGTAGATAAGGTTAATAAAAGTTGGTTCGGTACCTCTATTTAGAATACAGAGATTCTTGTTAGTTATGTAATTATAAAAAGACTTACCTCTAGTGTTAATATCTTTGCTGCCCCAGCTTACGTGGTGAGAGTTTTAATTGCAGCCTATTACCAATTCAAGCTTCTGGGTGACACAGTGTTCCACAAGGTCCTCCAACTCTTTTATTGGTCATAGTTTAGCTGCGTCTGAGGCGAGGTATGCGGATGCCAGTATTAACACTTTCTTTTGACCTTTCTGTGCATATTCAACCTTCACTACCGTTAGGTCGGGGGACGAAAAATGCGTCGGTGGGTAGGTCTTCAAATTCATAGGGACATATATGACCGTCCTAGGTTGCTGATTGCTTGGGAAGCTGAAAATTACATGATTTTGTTTTGACTTTTCTAGGGTACTTGGATATGTGCTATTGTGTCCTGCATCACATCAAGGTGGCGGCATAGTGTTGCCGAAGCAACCTTTTTGTGTTGAAGGTTACACTGAATAAATCTTACCTTTTCATTATCCATCTCTGCTTGATGATGGTGAGATAGGTATTAATTTCTTTTAGGCTATCTCCACGTCCTCACTTGGAGGTGGTTTGACGCTGCCTGTGTCTTGGCTTAAAGCTGTTAGTTCTGCCAAGAGACGGTCTGTCGCCATCTTAGGGGATGGTTCGACAGTCTCCACAGAAGCAACAGTTTCTTGGGGCTCCTCGGATGGGAGAAGAGAATCCACGCTCGATCTCCTCCGTTCCGGATCGAGTTTTTTTGTTATAACGATCAATTAGATGAACGCGTAGCTCATCCTCATTGATCGTTTTTCTAAGACATGCTAAGAAACGCTTATAAAGAATTTAAAAATAGAGTGGAGAGTTGTTTTGAACTTGGTGGAGGCTATGAGGAAAAGTTGTGTTTTTATTTACTGTTTTTCCACATTTTTATGTATTATTATTTTTTTGTGTCTTCGACAAGTCAGCGAATTTGTTGATTAATTTTTTAATCCATTCCGAGTAACTGGTACATCATTGTATTTTTCATTAAATGAATGAAATGCACACATGTACGAAACAGCTCCAATACCTTAGCACTTTATAAGATATATTATTTGTTGAAGAGTTAGCATTGTTGAAAAATAATGACAATTTGAAAATTGCTCACTGAAGTTGAAAGTTACCTAGGATCACCGCAAAAGTCACTTACTAGATTATTATTATATTTCCGAACTTAGTACAAACATTCATAGGGTTTTATATAAAATGAAGCAGGTTTTGAAAAACTTGAATTTTGTTTCATTTTATGGGGTTTCTGATCAAGCAGGACATTTTATCGAGACTAACATTTTTCGCTAAAACTGAAAATAAAAAAGTTTTTTCTCTTGGGCACCCATCCGTACACCAGAAAATAACAATAATGCAATATCCGCTAGAATTTCTGTTTTGGTAGTCAAATTGGACAGATAAAATATGTTTGTTGGTGTTTTCAACAATAATGTTAATTATTTGCTCATTAAAAAACATTTCCATTGCAGTCTTACAGTTTTTTATTTCCACTCTAGGGCTTGGAAATTGAGTAAATATGTTCTCAGGTCTAGTCCTAACATTTCTTGGAGGTGCATGCTTTCTCCACTTAATGACTTTGTCTTTTCCAATAAAATAAGGGCTTGACTGTATCGATTCAGGCAAATCTAGCTCTGTATCTGAGTTATGACTATCTACACTCAAGTTATTTCTTCCCCATCTTCTGCTTTATCATCAAACTCTTGTTCTTCATTCTCTGAATTTAGGCATTCTTCCATTAACTTCCCCAAGTATTCTTGTTCTTTTTCGTAGTTAGCCATTCTATAAGTAGATTAAACTAAATATACAGATTCCATTCTTACAGTTAGAGATAGTCTTACCTTTTAAAAATGTTATTACCATAAACTTAGTAACACAGGTACTCGCGCCGGCAATGCCTATTTTTAAGTTAGTTGGACCCCAAGGCCCAAGCAAAATTTCGGGCCCCCCATATCCTATATGACTTTTCAATAAGAATTTTTCTGCTTACTTTTGGCACCTTCAGTAAAGATAAAAAATGTTGAATAAATAATAAATAAATAATAATATATCCAAATAAATAAATAAAAATATTTATTTGGCAAACACATATTATTTAGTACAAAAAACTTCTTTAACAAAATTTCTAACTAAAAATTAACAACACAACAAAAATAAACTCCCCTTCTAAGGAACAACGAACAAAATAAATAATTAATAAAAACAGACAACTAATTAAATTTTTTCTTACGTATTTTCATTTCTGAAAACTTATCTATTATATCATTTATTTTCAATGTATCGAGAATATCGCTTTCTACATTTAGAATAGCCAACGATGAAACATTTTCTTCATTTAATGAGTTTCTCAGATATTATTTTACCCGTTTTAACGTAGAAAATGTCCTCTCGCCGGATGCGTTACTAATAGGAATAGTTCAATATATAAGCAACAATACTTCAACGTTAGAGAAGGTTGACAAAATATTGTAATCAATTAAAAATTTCAACATTTCTTAGGGGTTATTAAAGGAAATATCATTTGATTTACAAAGCGCTTTAAACCGTACAATTTCATCTACTAAATCTTCAGTAGCATCCACATCCATATTGTAATATTTTTTTTAATTTTGGTATACTTACATTAAATTTTTCTTTTGCGGGTTCATTAAGAAATACACCAAAAAATTCATTTACACAATCATATGCTTGCATTCTCATTCTTAATTCAAGAATCAATTTGTCACATATAGAAAAAAAAGTATTTATTTTAAAGTTCTCAGCACCTCTTGAAGTACTATCTTGCGCAGGGCCTTCATCAAAGCAGTGTTTCCTCTTACGAACCCTTAAAATCTCATTTTTATAAACATTATTATGTGGCTGAATTTTTTTGGATTCTTCAACTTTATCAAACTGTTTTCTAAAAATATTGACAAATTCGATCAAACCACTGTATAGTGTACAGGCCGCAGTTAAATTGGCTTGATTATCTTGTAGAGATTTACTGGCGGAGTTTATTCTGTCTAGGATTCTTTTCCAAATCACTGTCATCAAGGCAAATTCAAATGTATTCATTTTGTGAATTAAATCTCCAGCTTCTGTTTCTGTTTTTTGGTTTGCATCGTCATTTAGCTCTACTAACGCTGTTTTTATTTCACTAAAACCAAGTGCATTAGATTTAATAGCATCAGCTCGTGCTGACCATCTTGTGTCACATATTTTCTTAACCAATGGTAATTTAGTTTTTGAAACAGATAGACATTTTTGAAGTACTTCCCATCTGTGCGTCGAAACCGAAAAAAATTATATACACATTGTACATTTTCAAAATATCTAGAAGCTTCCGAACAACTTTCGGCAGCACTATTACCGACCAAGTTTAAAGAATGACGAACATGGTACAAAATGTGCATTATTTGTCTTCTCTTTAATGTTTGCCTGCAATCCGTTATATTTTCCGGACATATTGGATGCGTTGTCATAACTTTGACCTCTGCAGTAATTGATATTGATATTAAGGTCAAAGGTCACTTAATTTGGTTTCTAAAACATTCGATAGACTTTCTGCAGTATTAGAAAATATTTCCACAAAACCAAAAAACCTTTCTACTGGTTGACCATTTGGTAAAATATATCTTATAATCACAGTTAATTGATCGATATGTGAAATATCAGGCGTTGAATCGACGATAATTAAAAAATATTTTGCCACTTGCAATTCGGTGATAATAACATTTTTTACCTCATTTTCAAGAAGGTGAATAAATTCGTTGCAAATGGTCGAAGAAAGATAATTAACATGCCCACTTCCAATGTCACTATATTTCTGGAGGTGTGCGGCTAAAAACGGGTCAAACTCACTAAGAAATTCCAACGAGCCTAAATAGTTTAGTAGTGGTACCATAAAATGGTAAACCACTTTTTAATAGAAACTTAATGCTACACTCTTAATAAAACATTTTTCCAGTAGTTTTGTTCCTGAAAGTAACTTTTTCTGATTTCTGTATCTATCCTTCCCTCTATTCGACTTCTATTAATTATTGTGCCGACGGAAGTTACGTGTTCAGAAGACCTTTAGTGGTTTTATAAGTACTGAGTCGCATTTTTCCAGTCAGTGTAGCCATCGGCACTTAACTTGATATCTTTTTTCGAAAAAAGTTTGCAAATGCAAATATAACAATAAACACAGCCCGATTTGGGACTGTAAACCAACCACTCACGAAGGACTTTTTCGCCATTTTCTTTAAATTTATGAATGTTGAACTTTGTAAACTTCTAGATTTTTTACCATCCAATTGTTTTAGACACCCACTTATTATGTCAATATTTTGTTCAGGTCTGTTTTTAAGAATTTCGAGGTTATATTTTGAGGCCAGTCTACTAGATCACATGGAAATAGTGGAGAAGTTTCTTTGTCAATTTCCAATAAATCACTTACGAAGACGTTATCATCATCGTCCGCGACTTTGTATTCTTGTAACTCGATGGTATTATTAATATTGCTGGTTGAAGCATTTATTTCCTCATCTTTGAATGGCGGTTCTGGAATATCTTGTCGATTTTCTAGTTCTTTTCTGAGGAATGCCGACATTGCGTTTTTTTGTTTTTGTCTTTCATTTTCCCTTAGTAATGCCTTTTTACGCTTCTCACTACCGCTTTGATGTTTGTAACTCATATTATTTTTCCTTCTACCCTTTTAAAATTAAAAGATTATTATTGTTGGACTAATTAAAATTTTTGGGTAATGCAATAATAGTGTCAATTAATACAGTGTGTTTGAAATTGGTAGCGAACATAATATTACGACTTCGAAAACTGTTGAAATAGTAAAATACAGTACAATAATTAAGGTATTAAAATTTTGCCCTATTTTTTTCCCGTAAAATTCCTATAGTAAATATACAAAAATAATATATGAATTAATAATTATAACTTGAAACTTACATTAAGTTAAATTTCAGGGTTCGGACGATGGTAAATAGAAATTACTACAATTTAAAAGGAGACTTTGGAGTTCGACTGATATTGATAGCTTGCCAATATCACTTGGAAACTGAGAACAGAACAAAAATCTAAATACGATAGAAGGCAACAAACAGTTTTTTACGTAATTTCGTCGTCTCTTCGGCAAAAGATAAAGCTTTTTTGGTTATAGCGGCATAAACAAAAACGCACTAAAATAGTGCCGATTGCCGATGTTTTATGTTTTTAAATCTAGTTAAAATTATACATATATAACAGGAGTATCCTTATATATACCAATATAAGCCTAATTTTCTTTATCAGATACGGTTTTCTTTTGATGTTTAAATTCAAATTAACTAAATGGTTTATAATTTTTTCAAGGCCTTTTCCCGGGCTCCACTTTATACCGGACTCAAGGCCCGGGCCTTATATGCCTTTTGGTAAAATACGCCCTGCGAGCCGGACTGACAGGCCGAAATCACAAATAAAACAAACACTATTGTCTCAAACGAGCGTTTTCAACAATAATGTTAATTATTTGTTCGTTAAAAAACATTTCCATCGCAGTCTTACAATGTTTTATTTCCACTCTAGGGCCTGGAAATTGAGTAACTATGTTCTCAGATCTAGTCATAACATTTCTTGGAGTTGCATGCTTTCTCCACTTAATGACTTTGTCTTTTCCAATAAAATAAGAGCTTGACTGTATTGATTCAGGCAAATCTAGTTCTGTATCTGAAACATCTTGCTCTGTATCTGAGTTATGACTATCTACACTCAAGTTATTTCTTCCCCATCTTCTGCTTTATCATCAAATTCTTGTTCTTCGTTCTCTGCATTCAGGCATTCTTCCATTAACTTCCCCAAGTATATTCTTGTTCTTTTTCGTAGTTAGCCATTCCATAAGTAGATTAAACTAAATAGACAGATTCCATTTTTACAGTTAGAGATAGTCTTACCTTTTCAAAATGTTACTACCATAAACTTAGTAACACAGGTACTCGCGCCGGACTCACAGGCCGAAGCCTCAAATAAAACAAACACTACTGTCTCAAATGAGCTAATATTGTGTAGTGGCGTTCTAAGTAATATTTGCGAGATGTACAATTGCACGCGCCTGTGTATTTCAAAAGAGTCCGCGCGCGAGCTCTGCACGGTTAAAAACTCTATTTCTACTTCTATTTTTGGAATACTATGAATGAAATATTCATTTTTTTTAGGTGAACTGTATTAGTACCGAGTTTACTGCAAAGAAACATGGAGGTGAAAAAGGTGTACCTTTCCGCATCCAAGTTGAAACGTGCCAAAATTCAGATGTAATCTCTTTCAGTGGTCAAAAGAGATTGCATGTGGCAGCTTGTCAAGTCAAAGTTTTCAAATTGAAAGGAGCAGATCGAAAACACAAACAAGATAGAGAAAAAATTATGAAACGGTCGATATCTGAACAAGAAAAATATCAGCCCAGTTATGATTGCACTGTTCTAAGTGATGTAAGTCACACCTTGTTTTTAATATATCTGTACAGCATTTTTAATATCCATTTGTAATCGTCCCATCCTTATTTATTAATAATGAATCAGATGATAACTTGTAAATATAACGGAAAACTCAAAATGATTTAGGACATTGATTTAAGGTAATTTGTGTATGTGTATATCAAGTTATAAAAGTTCTGTAAAACAAATTATATAACCTTAAGATCCAAATAGTATACTGGATGTATATATCTAGAAACGTGTCCCAGAATTAAACTAAAATTACAAAATTCCGATACTTTGAATCAGTTAAAGGAAGTAATTTACAAAATAAATACCTAAAAGAAACCTATTAGTCCAAAAATTACCAGAAATATATGAAAGAATGAGCAGAAAAGAAGATTTTAAATAATTATTTCTATTTTGCATACAAGAAATTAGATTTTAGCTGCTTATAGCAAGACGAATAAAAAATTATTGGAAATATCTGCAGTTGGTTAACATTGCTACAATGGAAAGCACTGGAGAAAGCTAAATAATTGAACAGAAAAAAGTTCCATATTTTAATGCATATGAAAGTGGCTTAATATAATTCACACTGTTTCAAGGAAAAACAAAAATACTAATATTTATGCCGCCTACCATTTTTATTTAAAAAAAATCTGAAAATCAAAAAATATTTTTCTTTAGTTGTCGAATGTAAAGTCTAATTCAGTTATACAGACCATTTCAATGAAAACTATCCACCCTATATAAATCTGATGGCGCCACATTTATAAAAACGGTAGTAAAAACATGAAAAAATATGTCGAAAATCCTATAAAGGGGCACATCTTCCTGCTCATATGTACTCCCAATTTTTAAATATAAACCCCCTATACATTTTTGCATTCTCCTATAAAAGGAGTTTTAAAAAATCCATAATATCTATAATTAAAAGTAAACCATTTGGGAGTTATGGATAATTTCAATTTACTAATAGAAACAGTTTAATTCATAACAAATTAGCATAATAGTCATACTTATAATATTATTTTATAAGGTGTTTAAATTTACTTCCATTAGTTTCTATGCGATATTAAAACTGAGCTTCAATCGCTTTTCGAATATTATGTAACATTTCGGAGTTTATTTCTCGATATTCCTGAACAATTCCCTGATGTGAATCATCTATACATCCCGGTGGCATACATTTTGGTTTTCAGATATTCCCATAAAAAAGTCTAGGGGTGTTGGATCGGGTGATCTAGGTGGTCATTCAAACATTGGGCCTCGTCTGCCTATCCAACGAGATGCGAATGTTTCATGTGAAAACTGACGTATATCCAGAGCATAATGTTGAGGTACCTCATTTTGTTGAAACACCAGAAAAGCTTCTGACATCATTTTCTAAAATTCGTCTTATTTCGGTATCATCAGCTTCTCAGAGACTCATCATTTAAATTTCCCTTAAGAAGATATGATCCAACCATATGATTACCTAGAATTCGACACTATATGCTGAATTTTTGTGGTGTTTTGAGTATGAAACTTCCGCATTACCTGTGGGTCATTTTTTGCCCAGTATCTTCAATTGTGTCAACTACACAAAATTAAGTCTAGGATGCGTTTAAAAATATCAAAACATGATATTTACTTTCAAACTATACAAAAAGTACTTGATATCAGAAGGGATGTAAGTTCTTGCATTTACTCGTATCGTTTCATCCCTAGAACCTAAACTCCAGATATTTTGTTAGTAACCACATATAACATCTAACTTTGGTGTAATCCTCCTCATGAAGGTGGTACACTTTGCGTGCCTCACTACATCCTCATAATCTGATTCTGTACTAACTCGTACTTCAGTACTTATTAGCCTTAGAGAACAATCTTGATTTGTCAAATTTTATAGTTAAAAAATCCTTAATTACAAAACCTCACCTAATTCACTTTTATGTATTTAGGCAAAACACTTACTTCGTTTGTTGCATTTCTAGTTATAGAATGAAATTGTCATTTATTTTTGTACTAACGTTCAAAATCTTTACTAGCTACATATTTTTAGTTATAGTAGCATTTCTGTTTTATATGATTTACAATAGTTAATTTATGTCTGGATTCTTCCTTTTGATTGTTAATTATTTCATTTAAAAGTTATGCGATGCAATTGAAATATTCCATAGCTTCTTTAGTTGAAAACTAGGATACCTTTCTTATTTGCATAAAATTCCGCCGTTTTTTTACAATTACTTATTTTAAAATACTGATTGAAAACGAAGATATTTATGTCTAAACTGTTTATTTATAGATAAGTGATGTAATTACACTGTCCCCACCGTCATCGCCAATTAGTACAGACACCAGTACTGAAAGGTAAGACATCTTTTATATCATCACAAAATATCTATTTTATATTTGATTGAACGTCCATCCATTAGGAGGGTTCATATTGATGTATTCATTAATTATTTTGTAAAGTATTAAGATTTCATTCATTTATTTAATTGGTTGGGTAACATTTTAGAATTGCGTTCTTTATAGTTAATAATAATAAATGTCAAATTTATATGCTGCAAATCGTTGATAGTATTTTGAAACCAAACGGACACGCTGTATAAATCTATATACTCAATTAAAAAACAAGTACTATTAATTCACGGCGACGGACCAGAATGTTCGAAAAGCTCTCGAAGTAAAGTCGATAATTTTACGTGCTAGCGCCGGTAACAAGTTTCAATAAAACCCCATTGAACCCCTGCTACAGTCCGCTTAAATATCGTTTTACACGAAGGGTTGCAACCCCGAAGAAAATTGTCCAAGATATCCGGGTAAGAATACCATCTTTGACGATTTGCTTATATAATATCATTGTAATTCGTAACCTTTCATTACATCCCAGCCATACATCTTTGGTCCTTCGAGCTGGATGCTATTTTTCAAATAATTCTAGGTTTTGTAAAATATGAATTTTGTACATATATATTTATAAATCTCAAGCTTAACTGGCTTTAGTACTCTCGATATATGGAATTAGTTTTAACTGTATCCAAAATTCGACAATTAACTATTTAAACATAAATAATTAGTTTACAAGTTCATTTCACTAATACAGTTTGTCCCACTTCTAAGGATTGCTATTCAAATAGATGTTGATTACCGATTTTGTATTGGGATTATCACAAGCACTAAATATAATATCTTATGCTCTTTAATAGCTCCATTCTCAATTGCACTAAATATTTATTGGATTCAACTTTAGTTACTCAATTAAAAATAATTGTTGAATTTTAAATTGAATTTTCTATATTCACTTTATTCTTATTAAAGATACCTTCTTGTGTATTGGTTTTATAATTGTCTTAGATTATTATATAATGACAAAGATGAGTGGAATGTTTATTAGACACACGTTAATTTGATTTCTCAAATCAGGTATTTTAGCCAGAGTTGCACAACTTTAATCTGTATGTTCTTATAATATATTTAGCTATTAAAATTTATTATTTCTGTGCTCATAAGTTGTGCATAGGTAAACAATTTGGCATTAGAAGTTATCGATAACCAATCTTATTGTTATATTACAATGGTGGCTAGATTACGCCAAGCAAAAGCTTTTAGAGACTCAGCCTTTGATATAATATCAATACTGCATGACCTTGCCATACAGGCAGAGGAGGCTCAAAGTGCTCATAACCATTTTAAAGCTTGATATTTTTAAGACTCTTATAGATACTAATGCATCTCTTACAAAAATCGAAATTTTTTTATATGATGACGCTTTAGTTCTTATTAAAAATATTCAACTTACAGAAACTAATTATGACTTAGCTTTCAGTAAATTGATTAAGCATTATCAAAATACGCGTGCGTTAGCCACATTTTATTGGGAACAGGTTTATATTTATAAAAATTAACTTCGGAGAACCCAAAATACCTCAGACAGTTTTTAGCACTGTTAGAAACTCGAAAAAATTTCGGTTTACCTATCCGAGAGTGGGATTTTGGACTATTTGACCTTTTAAGCAAAAACATTGATTCTGAAACTTAACAGCGATTCGAACAAGAAAATGCCACTTCTGCAACCAAAATTCCTAAATATGATGATTTATATAAATTTCTTGAAAAGCAATGCGATGCTTATGATTCACTTATTTTAATTCAACCTCCTAAAAGGAATAACTCAAGTAAATATCAAATAAAAAATGTTAAACTGTACAATTCCGAATGTCTTGCTAATGTTACAGATTTAACTAAATGTGTGAGTTGTAAAAATAATCACTCAGTTTATAAGTATCCTGATTTTTCTGCTAAGCATCCAAAGGAAAGACACAAGATATCTAAACGATACAAGTGGTGTACTAATTGTTTAGGAACCAAACATACTTCAAAGAATTGTACTTCTAATAGTGGTTGTAGAATTTGCAATAAAATACATCACAGTCTTTTACATTTTGATCAACAACCTTTAATAAGTAGCAATATGACTGCTATAGATGCTCCCTCTTCTTCTAATTCAACTCATATTTCTGATTTAGATCCTATTGATCTTAAAATCGCCCTCTGTCTTGCACACGTCAGTACGTTTTGCTAATTTATTTCCTACTGCCCAGGTAGGGGTACTGAATTGCCGTGGACTCTTTCAAAAGGTGAAACTTTTAATTGATAGTTGTAGTCAAGTCTCTTTAATTACTGAAAAACGTGCCAACCAATTGGGTCTTCGCAGATGTAACACTCTTATGCAAATAGGAGGAGTCGAAGATATTGGATCTAAAGTTGTATTTTGAAACCTATAAATAAATCAACTCCCTTATTTAATTTGGATACTCAAATAGTATAAAAAATCTGTGATAATAAACCCGTTCAGTTATTTTCAATCGATACATTTCCCTGTATATCTAAGATGGAATTGGCTGATAAGATATGTTACTGGAATCAGATATATTTGCAAAAATATTTAAACCTGACAAAATTCAAACAGAAAAATGGAAACCGATTGCTGTTAACACTCTATTTGGTTGGATTTTAATTGGGAAAAATGATACCGCTAATAAACCATTAGTCTCACACTCTTTCATCCTGTCTTAAGTGCCTCGACGATACCCTACAAAAATTTTGGGAACTTGAAAATATTCCTCGGTATTTAGCTATTTCTGTTGATGACAAAAAATGTGAAATGATATTCCAAAAAAATCATAAAAGATGGTCGTTTTTGTGTTACTCTTCCTTTCGAAACCGTGGATCCATTTTTTGGAGATACCAGATTATCTGCTCTAAAGAGATTAAAAAATATGGAAAACCGTCTGTTGAAAAATTCCCAGCTTTACAATAAATATAATAGTTTTATGAAATATCTTTCCAATGGTTACATGGATGAGACCTGTTCAACTTCTTCATTTGACAAAATCTGTTATATTCCACATCATTATGTAATAAATTCTAAAAGCGCTATAACCAAGCTCAGGGTTGTATTTGATGCTTCCTGCAAATCTCTCGCAGGTTACTCACTGAAGAACACTCTTTTTATAGGGCAAAAATTGCAAGAGGATATAATTGCGATTCAGACTTCATCCCTTTACTTTTATTGCTGATATTAAGCAAATGCTTAGTCAAATATCAATATCGGAAGAGCACCAGAATTACCAAAGAATTATTTGGCGCTTCACTCCAGAAGATCCCGTTCAAGATTTTAACTTTACCATTCTTACTTATGGAGTATCGTCCACTCCTTTCCTGGCTCTTCGCACAATTCAGCAATTAGTATGAGAGGAAAAGGAAAATTTTTCTCGAGCTGCAAAGTGTTTATCCTCTGATATCTATATTGATGATATTGTCACAGGTGACTCAACTCTACAAGAAGCCAAACTTCTTCAGTCAGAATTAATTTCCGTGCTTGAATGGGGAGGTTTTTTTCTTAGAAAGTGGCCATGTAATAATCCACAGTTAATGCAGAGTCTCCCTGCTCAGGTTTGCCAAGACTCCTTATTTTCTCTTGATTCCCATGACTTTGTTGTGAAAGTCTTGGGATTACGGTGGTATAACTCGTTAGATGTTTTCTCTTATGATATTCAACCACTTGACAGATTCTGTTGTAAATGCATAATACTCTCAGAAGTCGCTGGAATGTATGACACCCTTGGGCTCTTAGCTCCACTCTCCTTCCTAGCTAAACATCTCTTACAACGTCTCTGGAGTTTGGGTTTAGATTGGAATCAAATACCCCCTTCTGACATAGTCGACAGTATAAAACTGAACTTACACTTCTCTCACATCATGTTAATATTTCTCCCTGTTTATCTAATAAATATATCTCATGTGAACTGCATGGCTTTGCTGATAGTTCAGAGAAAGTGTATTCTAGTGTTATATATTTTAAATTTACTTTAGAGAATCGTACTTCCCAAATCTACCTAATTGCTGCTAAATCTAGAGAAGCCCCACTTAAAACTATTTCAATCCCCCGACTAGAACTGTGTGCAGCTGTTTTACTCTACAATTTAAAAGAATTTGTCCTTAACGCATTCCGAGATAACCTCGAAATTAGTGAAACTTTGGCTTGGTCTGATTCAATGGTAACCTTGTCATGGATTAAATCACCGGCTTCTTGTTGGAAAACTTTTGTATGTCATCGTGTAGCTCACATACAAGAAAAGGTTCCCCCTGAACGTTGGCATTTTGTGGAAACCTCCGATAATCCAGCCGATTGTGCCTCTCGTGGTCTTCTGTCCGGTCAAATTCCTAATCATCCGTTGTGGTTTGAAGGGCCCCCTTGGTTAGTGACTCCAAAGCCCATACGTCCCAATTTAAAATTTTCTTCAGTTCCCTGCCCGGAAGAAAAACCCGCAGTTCTTGTAACACTTATGTCTTTGGACACATTAGACCTTCTATTCGATAAATACCCATCCTTGAAAAATTATACGATTTATTGCATATGCGTTAGATTAGATTAGATTAGATTTTAACGGAGTTACTGTGCACTGAAACCAAAGGTTTATTGTGCCCCCCCTATCAGAGCTGTTGTCGCTACTACTACAGCTCGCCTTCCAATTCCAAGGTTCTAATGAACTCTAGTATTTGGGACGGCTTCAGCGAGGTTAGGTCCTCACTCTTACAAGTTTCTTGTCCAAAGCATTTCTTGCGTTGGCTTGCAATGGCGAGGCATTCCAGAACTAGGTGATCAGGAGTTTCATCCTCCTCCCCACAGAATCTACACTCGTCAATCTCTGCTAGACCTATTCTCATTAAATGCTTCCTAAGGCGGCAGTGTCCTGTAAGAAAGCCCGTGAGGAGATGTAGCTTATCTTTACTAAGGTCCAAATATTTTTTGGACCTAGCAGTGTCAAAGTTCCCCAGGAACTTTTTGGAATGTTCCAACCCGGGAAGGCACCGCCAGAGTGCTTCTCTTTCGGTTTCCACTTTCTTCCGAAACTCTTTCTTGTAGGAGCATTTTTATACACCACAGAAAGGCTCCGGGCCAATAAAGGGCATTTGTGCTCCTTTCCTGGCAAGTGTATTGGCCTCTTCATTTCCCGTGATTCCCGAGTGACCAGGAACCCAGACTTAAGAGACCTTGTTATTCTTGCCTAATTCATCAAGTTTTCTTCGGCACTCCCATGCCAACTTTGAATCAATGACATGGGAGCTCAATGCTTTGATAGCTGCTTGACTATCAGAATGGATCGATATGTCACATCTCTGGTAGTTTCTTTCTAGGTTCATTTCCACGCATCTTTCAATCGCAAGTATTTCTGCCTGAAAGACGCTCGGGAAGGAGCCTAACGATAATGAGTATCTGGTGCCAGGCCCAAATACTCCAATGCCTGCTCCGATGGTGGTTTTTGAACCATCTGTATACCATCTAATGGTGTTTTCTTTGAGAGTTTGGGTGGTGTATTCCCTTTCCCAGTCTCTCCTCGTATTTAGCATCGTAGTGAAATTCTTTTCGATGCTTACTTTCCTGATCATTTTGTCACTGGGAAGATTCGCTAATGAGGTGTATCTTGTCAGAGAGGACCAAGCTCCCTGATTTTTAATACTCTCATTGCCTGAACCTTCCTTAGATATTCTAAGAATTGCCTCTTGGGCAGATCTTTCTATCACCAGATGTAGAGGTGTGAGATCTGTAATGATCTCAAGTGCCCAAGTTGGACACGTTCTCATAGCTCCAGTGATGCACACACATGCAAGCCTTTGAACTTTATCGAGGGTTTTCCTCGTGCTGTACTGACTTGCTTTTGTGTGCCAAACTATTGCCCCATACGTAATTGCTGGTCTCACAATCATGGCGTACATCCATCGCAGTATTTTTGGGTTACAGCCCCACCTCTTACCAGCTAGATTTCTGCACGCCATCAAAGCTCTTATTGCTTTACTAGCAGTTATTTCAACACGCTTATTCCACAGACGCTTACTGTCTAGGGTTATCCCTAGATATTTAACCTCCGATTTCCATTCTACGATTTCCCCATTTAAGGATATGGGTTTCATGGCTGGAAGTGTTCTTTTCCGGGTAAATGGAATTACTATGGTCTTCCCTGGGTAATATTTAGCCCCACTGACAAGCACCATTGCTCAATGATTCTGAGGCCCTTTTGTAATAAATCACACAAGGTGCTCTCGAACTTGCCTCTGACTATTAATACAATGTCATCGGCGTAGCCCATACATTCGAAGCCAAGCTCCGTTAGCCTGTAGAGCAACTCATCTACTACAAGGCTCCATAGAAGGGGAGATATCACTCCCCCTTGAGGTGTCCCCCCAGTGGCTTTAACTGAGGTGGTTTGATTCCCCACCTGTGTCTCAGCTATCCTCGTTGTCAACAACTCATACATCCATTTTACAATGATTTCATTCACTCCTCGCCTTTTTAGTGCTTCTTTGACAGACACATGAGTTGTGTTGTCAAAGGCCCCTGATATATCCAGGAATGCACACATTGCGATTTCTTTGTTGTTCAGAGTTCTCTGGATGACTTCTATCAGCTGATACACAGCCGTCTCAGTTGATCGACCCGCTCTGTAGGCATGCTGACATTTATGAAGTGGTATATTCTCCAGATTCTCTGTTCTTATGTAGTTATCCACTACTTTCTCCATCGATTTGAGTAGAAACGATGTTAGACAGATGGGTCTAAAAGATCGGGGATCAGTCCCATCTTTTTCCCTATTTTTGGTATGAAGGTTACCCTTGCCCTTCTCCATTTTCTAGGTATTAGACCCACTGCTAGACTGCTTCTTGTAATCTTCAGCAGGTGAGGAAGAATCTCCTGTATCCCTTGCTGTAGGAGTGCTGGAAATATTCCATCCACTCCTGGTGATTTATATGGTTGAAAGGTACTTATTGCCCATTCCAACCGTTGTCTGGTAAATATTTTCTTAGCAATGTCCCAATCTTCCTTGCGGGATTTTTTGGTGTAGTTCATTGCTATTTCGATTTTTGTTGCTGGTTCACTACCTGGGAAGTGGGTTTTAAGAAGAAGAATTGATCGTCCCTCTTCACCTTCCGTGTATGATCCGTCTGGCTTTTTCAGCGACATTGTGGGGTTAGTTCCCCCATTTGCCATGACCTTTTGTAGTCTGGCCGCAGTGTGAGTGGAAGTGATCTTTTCGCAAAAGGCTTGAAAATTAAGCCTTTTGGCCTTCCCAATCTCTTTATTGTACTGAGTAAGCTTCTCAGTGTACCTCTGCCAATTGCCGTCACGTTTGGCTCTATTAAAGAGCCGACGGACCTCCTTTCTGAGGTTTGACAGGTTCTCATTCCACCAAGGAGCATCCTTTTCTGAACGAGCTTTTGAGAGTGGGCAACTGGAATGAAAAGCTTCCATTATTGCCTCACTGATCTGTTCGACTCTTTGTTCCAGGTCGTAGTGCGGGTGATTTACCCCATTCACTTCGACGTGTTCCAAATTGTCCTTCAGATTGGTCTTGTAAAGAGACCAATAAGTATTTCTAGGATTTCGAATTGTAGGAATCGAGGTGGTATTTCCCTCTATCCTAAATTCGATGATCCTATGGTCGGAAAGTGATGGCTCGCTCATCACCCTCCAATCTTTTACATTTTTCCTAGCAGCAACATTAACAATTGTTACGTCCAGGACCTCTTCTCTTGCTCTCGTGACAAAAGTGGGGGTTGTCCCCACGTTTAAGGTCTCAAAGTTATTTGCTAAGAGATATTCTAATAAACAATCACCTTTTACGTTGTTATTGGTGCTTCCCCACACGGTATTGTGTGCGTTGGCATCACAACCAATTATATTTGGCAGCCGTCTGCTATCGCAGTGTCTCACTAGCTCTTGTACCTCTACTGGCGGTGTCATCGGCCCGTCTCCAGCGAAGTAGGCAGAGGCAATGACGATGTCTCGGTCGATACCCCCAATGTTGAGGTGAACCATGATTGGAACAAGGTCCGTTGTGGTTTGAAGGGCCCCCTTGGTTAGTGACTCCAAAGCCCATACGTCCCAATTTAAAATTTTCTTCAGTTCCCTGCCCGGAAGAAAAACCCGCAGTTCTTGTAACCTTATGTCTTTGGACACATTAGACCTTCTATTCGATAAATACCCATCCTTGAAAAATTAAACGATTTATTGCATATGCGTTAAGTGTTGTAGTCAATATAAGAAATCCTCAAAAGAAATTAATGGATTTTTTTACTGACTCAGAACTTCATAAGGCTTTAATGGTTCTCACTAAAAGAGTGCAACATATTTGTTTCTCACAAGAAATTGAAAATTTGGATGCAGGCATCACCTTATCAAAACCTTTTAGAAAGTTGAGCCCTTTTCTTGATAGGGAGAGTGTTTTGAGAGGGGGGGACGCTTGCACCTTGCAGTTTTCAGGATTGTCTTATGATCAAATATGTCTCGCAATTTTATCCCGTCAACATCGTTTGACAGATTTCGTTTATAAAAAATATTTTCATCCAGGCTTTCAGCATTCCCATTTCCTTATTGCTCAGAATTTTTGAATTCTTTCTTCCAAACGCGCAATTCGGAGAGTCGATGCTTTAAACTAAAGCCTGTGGCCAACAAACCTTTCATGGGAAACTTACCTCCAACTCGCATCAACCAGATTAAACCATTTTCTTGCGTAGGTACTGATTATGGAGGTCTCTTCTTGGTTACTCCCCTAAAAGGACGTGAAATTAAGTCAGAAAATGCCTATATTTGTATCCTTGTGTGTTTCGCCACAAAAGCCGTACATTTAGAATTGGTATCCAGTCTCTCTTCGGATGCATTTATTGCTGCTTTGCGTCGGTTTGTTGCACGTCGCGGCAGATGCACCCATATTTTTTGTGATAATGCAACTAACTTTGTAGGGGTTTCCCGTATTCTCCATAAATATATGCAAAAGGCTTGAGGATCAGAAAAAATTGAATTTTCGTTTTATCCTCTGTTCGGTCCACATTTTAACGGTCTTAGTGAGGCGTGCTTAAAGTTTGTTGAAACTCATATTTTTCGAGCGGTTGACTCTCAAGTTTTAACTTTCGAAGAGTTTTATACCCTGTTAGTTGAGATTGAAGCTATTCTCAATTCCAGGCCGCTGTATTCTTTCAGTTCAGACCCCAATTATTTCTCCGTGTTAACGCCAGTCATTTTCTTATGTTAGAGCCGCCAACGGCAGTTGCAGATCCTGATCTTTCCCATTTAAATATGAATCAGTTAGATCGATGGCAGCTCACACAAATACTTCAGCAATATGTGTGGAAACGGTGGCATAGTGCAACCAAACGGACGGTATAAATCTATATACTCAATTGAAAAACAAGTACTATTAATTCACGGCGATGACTAGAATGGTCGAAAAGTTCTTGAAGTAAAATCGATAATTTTACGTGTTAGTGCCGGTAACAAGTTTTAAAAACCCCATTGAATCCCTGCTACAGTCCGCTTGACCGTTTTACAGGAAGGGTTGCAACCCCGAAAAAGATCCAAGACATCCAGGTAAGAATACCACCTTTGACGATTTGTTTATTTAATATCTTTGTAATTTGTAACCTTTCATTACAACCCAACCATGCATGCTAACAATATGATTCCTAAGGATATGTTGTGGTATTATCTCCCATATATCAATCACGGCAGTGCTAAGTTAATCCAGGTTATTCAGAGTGTTTTGACGCGTTGAAATTCTTCTGCTCATATGTGTTCCATGGGGTTGGGATCAGGGCTTCTAGCTGGCCATGCCATGGTATCAATTCCCACCTCTTTCAAATAAGTGTATATGAGTGGTACGGCAAGTTGAAAGGCGATCAAAGTGTGATGGTGCCTTGCTATAGTCGGCGCCGGTCTTCAACAGAACCTAATATAGCTAAAATATAGCAAATGCAGATGGCTGAAAAATTCTTCTTGTTTAAGTCTGCGAGAGCAATCCGCCAAAATTTCTATATTTCACGAATCAATTGTACCAGTTTAAACGATTATTACAAGAATATCGTTGCAAACAATTTCGTGGCAAATAACACAGTCTACTCCTGACATGGCCATGGTTGACTTTTTTCTCTTCCCACATTTCAAATAACTACTTCGAGGCACCCGTCGGCAGAAGACATAAAATGAAATTTACGGCGAGTATTTAGGTTGATTCCGAGATTTATTTTGTTAGGTTATGAAAATTGACCTATACTTAAAATTACTTTGTAATGTATCTAACAGAAAATATCCTAATAGACCAATGATACTTTAGAGCAGTGGAAATTGAAGAAAAACTTTTGTTGTATTACGCTCTGTCTGAAACAACAACAGGAGCAGACAAATTTGGCGCTATTAATGGGTACTTTATGGAACATGACACTTCCTGGGAAAATGTTGTGAACTATCTTTGTCAGGCTGTTTTATTGTCCCTCAACCGAAATATTTCCCATATTCGCACTAACCCATCTATAAAGTGAAAACGTAAACGTATCATTTTATGGAGAAGTCTTTCAAACAAAAGTTATGCATATTGGCTCGCTGAATAATTTAATTTATATACACTTTATCCGAAAAACAACGCCCAACAAGATATTAACATTTTTAATTTTCTTTCACTCACCCCGCGTAGAGGGGTTGATCAATTTTTACCAAAAGCTTTTCAACTCTTCATTTTTTGCCTGAGAATATTACCAAATTTGGCGCCAATCGGTTCAGCGGTTTAGCCGGAAATAAGCGCACAGACAGACAAACAGACCGACATCATCGTGATAACAGTTGATTCGGAATCCTGATGCTTCAAAACGCGTATTTCCGCAAAAAAGTGGGAGGTCAATGCATAACCCCCTTTTACTACGTAATGCGTCCGGTAAAAAGAACAAACCTAAAAGACAATACGTTAATCCAATAGGGAACTGTATTTGGTGAGGCCGTTAGAGAATCCTACTGAATATGAAAATCTAACGGAACTGGGTTTTATTGGCTTTGAGAGCTTTCAAACAATATCGTCTTTTTGGAAAAAGGCATCTTCCGTTGTCTCACGAAAACGAAATTTTGTCGGCAGTCGCTTAAAAAATTCACCTTCATAACCGTCATCATTTACTTGGCAGACTTTGGCGACAAATGATCTGTATTATTTTTTTCTAAAAAACTTATTACTGCAAAGTCGTCAGGTAAAATATTTGCTACAACATCGAGGTCTTGCTCTTCATCGTTATCGGAAAAATATGTGTCACAAGAATCAATACTTTCTTCATAGGAGAGTGCTACTGATTCATCAAATGATGATTAGTCCAAAACTTTCCTTTTGGCGGCACGAACTTCGACACTTTGAGGTTTGATCTTTTGATTATTCAGTAATGCTTTCCTGTTCTTCTCATTTTTTGCTTCCTCCTTTTCTTCTTGTTCTTGTATAAGTCACTCCTTATTTGGTGTCGATGTTAGTAATGTTGACTTGAAACTGTTCCTGGTTCGTTTCCTTTCTATCTTGATGTTTGAGAAGGGACTAATATCTGAAGCTTAAGCTGCATGTGTATTTGTATCATGAAAATATTCTGGAGGTCCAGATGCAGTAATATTTTTAGGACCAGGTACAGAAGTGACTGACTGTAAATACCACATGGTAAATGAAGAGAACCTGACCTGGATGGGAATTGGTCCAGTTGTCACAATAAACTTAATGTTTTGAATAATGCTAAAAAAAATGTAAAGTGCTTGAGGACTTGTGTATGATACGCGATTATCTAGAATCGTAAGAACGGGGTTCTCGTCTGATGGACTTGTATTTTTTTTTAAATGATCCATGTACTTGATGAAGATGGGAGTGTTCATGTAACCACTACCAGTAACAGATTTATCCGCTTTCGAGCAAATAGAAAAATGGAGGGACACGGGGACCAGTTGCGCTCATACAGCAAACAACCGTAATTATTTGTTGTTTGTCCTTATTCGGCAGCTACTGCTGCTGCTACATCTCTCCTTCCAACTGGGGCAACATGTTTGGGCAGATGGGTTAGGTCTCTCTGAATAAACGTTTCATCAACGTTATGACAGTTGGGAGGTAACTTATTTTTTTATAGAGTTCTCCAAATCTTCGAAATACTGAGCCGGTTGGACTCTATTAAAGCTCATGCTTCTAGCAATACTTGTTTTTCGTCCAACTCGTAAGAATAGTCGCTTCCTTTTCATAAAAGATCCCGTAAGTCCCGACCAGCCAACTGATTCACAGGTGAATATGGATGCTCAATACGATTTCTTGCTCAATCAGAATAAATAAAAAACGTAATGACTCTAGTGTCAGTCCATAAAATCGTTTGTCGAGTTCTTTGCAATGCTGAACTATTTCGTTTTCTCGGATCTTGGTAAGAACTGCTTCAAATCTGCATAAAGACTGAACACCATTTCCTTTTCTCAACCGTTGCCGAGGTGTCGGTTCATGAAATTCCACAGCCTTTGCTGCCTGGCGTATAGAAACGCCATTACTAATAAGTTCACGAGCCTCGCCCAAAATGACTTCTGTCAAAGGCTTGCGTTCCGATTTTCTTTTGTTGTTTCTGGAAAACATAAACCAGGATTTGAATCAACTGAATATTTAATTCGAAATTAGTATAAACAAATTTAATTTAGGATAATGGGGAAACAATACGTATTCGTCGTTTTGAACCATAGCTCTCGCGTATTTTTGCCCCATTTGGGCAATGCCATCTACTAAGAATTTAAAGACCTAACCTATATAGAAAACTCATCAACATAATAACCCACAATCAAGCCAAGAAAACACCCGAATAAACGAATTCAACATAAAATAATAGCAGTAAGTAAAACTCAAAATCAGTACTACAGCATATATTAGTAAATATGAAGGGGGCAACTAGTTTCGGCTCACTGAGCCATCATCAGGCCTGGTAAAGGTATCAAGATAGAAAAAATCAGAAATTCACAATATGTCGAATTACCTTACATGTGGATTGATATACATTAAGGTAATTCGACATATTGTGAATTTCTGATTTTTTCTATCTTGATACCTTTTACAGGCCTGATGATGGCTCAGTGAGCCGAAACTAGTTGCCCCCTTCATCTTTAGTAATATATGCAGTAGTACTGATTTTGAGTTTTACTTACTGCTATTTACCTACAGACTACGTTCGAGATGGATGATAGTCTTTTTCATATAAAATGGTAATTTTATTTGATCATAAATTAATTTTGTTATGCCAATATCACAGTGTAGTGGTAAAAAATAATATTTACCAGACCTCATAATTTGTGAACAACGCCGTCGATTTAATCTTGGAACAATATATATGGCACACTGTTGCCAAACGTTTCACACTGGACGTCAGTGGCAAATTTAAATAGGAATCGCTCTTTTGACCCGTGTGTGTTTTGCCCTCAACTACCATAACCGAACTCTTGTTTATTTTCTATTCGTTCAAAGGTATGAAGAAAACCTATTTAAAAAATAATCATAATTCTGTCAAAATATGAGTATGTATATATACTTATGTCATATACTGCTTTAAAACTTTGATTCTTTACTTGCCAACTTTCATCGATTTTATATTACCTAGTTTTCAAAGAGTTTTTTAAATATATTAACGTAACTTAACATGGAAATTCAAGACTGTTATAAAAATTACAAAAATAATAAATACGTAGAAGTATGTATTAGAGCCTCTTTAACTAACATATTCAATCACACAAACTAACATTAAAGGAAGTGCAGATACCTACATCCATATTGACACGAGAGCGCTTTGCAATTTACAGTTAAAAATTTATAATGACGAGCTATTAACGAGTCCTTTGCTTTAAATTCTAATTGAACGGTCAAAATATTGATTAAACAACAGTTTTTTTTATTAAATTATGTTCAAACTCTTATTTGACATTTAAGTTTTAAAAACATATGACATTATATACATTACGTCAAAAAATTCCGGGATAGAGGTGAGCAACATTCTCCCCCCTGCTAGAAAACTAGTTATCTAGCGACATATTTTCGTAACTGGCCATCTATATTCTCCAGTGGACATCCTGATATCAATGACTCTTACTCGCTTACCTGGGCCAAGAAATATGTTTATAATTATTCCCAACTTCCATTGATATCTTAGTAAGTTTAGTAAGTTATCATCAACCAAGATAACTATGTCGTTTATTTCAACTGTTTTTTGGTCTATTGTCCATCTGTTTCTCTTTATGAGGGTGGGTAGGAACTCTTTTACGCAACGTTTCTAAAAATTATTACTTTAATTTTGAATTCTTCTCCATTCACGTGGAAGGCAATCTTCGTCTGGAAACGATACTGATTGTCCATTCCATGATCCGATGAGGAAGTGATTTAGTATTAGAGCATAGAAGTCATTAGGATCATTGGATACCCTTGTCAAAGGTCTAGAATTTATAATGAAATCGGTTTTAGCAAAATATGTTTGAAGAATTTCTTCTTACAGTGGTTGCTGGCATAGAACTTTCCCAATAGTTCTGTTGGCTGAACCAACTAGTCTCTCCCATACCCCACCCATATGCGCTGCTCTTGGTGGGTTCAATCCTTAGACTAATAATATACAATATAGAGGGATATTCATTCATAAACACGTTTATTTTTGCGGCCAACAATCCTAAACGCCTGTAGTGAAATAATGAATAAATTAGAAAAAGTGGGGATGGTATTGTGGATACATGGAGATGGTAATTTCGGGTGTTTTTCTGACAAGCTTGGCACCGACGAATCATGATAATCCAAAAACATAAAATTAATTAACTTAAAAGTTTATTTAGTCACAAAAGGACGGAATGTTTACTCTTTAGTCGTAATGACCCTCGTGTAAACAAACCACGTTTGACATTATTTACTACAATATTACAGCCTATTCGAAATTATCGTCGATCATACTCTGACAATATTTGCATCTCTCTTTATGATATTTAAACAAGGACAAAACTACTACATATGTTAACCTTGACACATATAGCAGGTACTGAAATTTTGAGCAATGTTGCCACTTTTAGTTATAACCATAAAGGTATCTAAGGTTACAACAAATACTTGTTTTAAAATTTATATAAGAATATGCCATTATTAAATAAAATTCAAGTTTTATTCATTAACTTTAAAAGCAGCAACTCAAAAGTAGATATTAGTATGACTTTTTTTCATTTGCATAACTTTTTGACATATTTTCAATTAAACTTCTAATTTCGTTTTTGCTGCAACTAAAGAGACTTTGAAAATTGGCAAAGCAGTGGAAATGTCCGCAAGTGAGCTTAGAATGTGACGCAATGTTTGGGGCAAGAAAAAATGAAAATAAACATATCTATTTTATTTGTTAATCTGAGGTTCAATCTGAAATGAATTCCATTAGAAAACATGGCGTTCTCGATAGCGTTTTTGTAGAGTTGTTCAATGACCCTTTTTAATTCTTTCGAAGCGCCTCTGAAGTTTGTGCCGTTGTCACAATAAATAATTTCTGGTTTCCCTCTTCTGGCGGATAGTCTCAGTATTGACATTATTGTCGAATCAATATTCAAGGTATGCGATATTTCAAGATGAATAGCCCTTACAGAAAGGCAGGTGAAAAGGCATCTCCATCGTTTTCCTTGTCGACTTCCAATCTTAACTATAATTGGGCCGAAATAGTCCATTCCCACGTTCACGAAAGGTCTGACTTCTTCTCTTAACGTTACGTTTGATATTTGTCCCATCATAGGACGCTGAGGTTTAGGTAGTTAAATTTTGCATTTGTTGCATTTTAAACAAATGTATTTTACTACACTTCTACCATTGATGATCCAGAATGTTTGTGTTAGTTCATTAAGAGTTAGCTCAACACATCTGTGGCGGAGTTTTTCATGGTAGTAATGTATCAGTAATTTGGTGTAGTCATGTTTTAGACACAAAATAAAAGGTTTCTAAGCATTTTCTTCCATACTGGTGGATAAGTTAGTTCTTCCTCCTAATACTAAGATACCGTCATCATTTATTTCAGGGCATATTGAAACTAGTCGGCTCTGTCATTCTAGATTTTTTCCGGCTTTCAATTTTCCAATATCTTCTCCAAAACTCTCTCGTTGAGATTGTCTAATTCATACTTTTTCGGCCTCCTTTAGATCAGAGACACTCAGCTTTTTCGTTTTCCTCCATCTGGATACACTCTTATTGTATAATTCATAAATCTGAGACACCATCCCATTATTGTTAACAATTTCAACCATTTCGAAAATCTTTTGATGTTGGGTAGCACAATTTCGAAATCTTTTGTCACTAAACATATTTCTGACTGAAATTCTGAAATTTTTTCTTCATTTCTGTTTCAACCAAAACTTTAATTCTATTTTTGTTGCCATTTCTATCTTCTTGTGGCCAGAAACCAGAAACAATAAGATAATTTCAAAAAACTGGGTCCGGCCCCAATTGTCCGATATTATTTTTTCATTCCATGTGTCATAATTTCGTGTAGCTTCATCCGCTGAATTCTGTTCAGAAGAACCTATCTACAATTTTCACATTTTGTTCGCTCTTGGATTTAGCCAACTCTATGTGCTACAAATTGCTTCAGTTTTGTACCGTCATCACGTATCCATCGCGAATCTGTCCAGAAAAATATGTGTTGCAAAAGTATTTCCAGCTCTTTGGTTATATACTGAGCTAATCTACTTGCCATAACCGCCCCTTGTAGCTCTAATCTTGGAATCAATAAATGTTTGAGGCGTTACTCTAGTTTTGGCAGCGATTAGAGAAACATCGATTCTATGGTCTCCAACAACTCTTAAATACGAAACGGCTGCGAAAGCTTTTTCACTGCTATCTGAAATGTGTGGATCTCGATTCATTCCAGTCCAGTTCTCCAAACATCTTGCATTAAAATTCTACCTCTTATGGTGAAGCAATCTATAAGACCAAGCGGATCGAATAATGACATGGTTGTCTTAAAGATCTTCCTTTTTGTAGGAACTGAATGAAAACTCACCTTCATCGGTATTCCACCAAAGATCTAATACTCGGTGGAGTGAAGTTTGATCAATATTTTTTGAAGTAGCTAGCAACATTCTCTTTGAATTTTTCTTGGATATATTTGGAGTTCGTCATCCAATTAATTAGTTGAAAACCACCCAATTGCTGTATTCATCGAACTTCCAATATTGTTTTCAGGGCTTCATCTTCTGTACCTTTGGAGTAGACGAAATCATCGACATAAACTTTCTCGATTATCGTCTTTTTTATTCCAAGGTCATCAGCAAATTTCTCAGCGTTCCAATTCTTGACAAATTGTGCGCATACTCGAGAACATGTAGCTTCAACAGTCATGACGTTCATTTCGTAAACGTCTAGGTCTGTAGAATACTCCAGATCTCTCCAAAGTAGTCGTAGTCAGCTCTTGTCTTCTTTCCGTATTAACACCTGGTGAAACATTTCTTTCACGTCACTACTAAATCCATAACGTCTCTTTCTTAATTTCCATAATATGCCCACTAGAGACGGAATAAATCTAAACCTGCTAGTAGAACATTGTTCAAACTTATGCCATGGGATTTTGAAGCTGCCTCAAACACCAGTCTGATTTTGTTCGATTTGTTTGGGTTTACAACAGAGAAATGTGGAAGATACCAGGTTCTAGGAAATTATTGTTCAGCTTCTTCGGTTTTCAGTTTCGTAACATACCCTTACCATAATATTTAAATTTGGAGCAATACTCATTTGCATTATTTTCATTTATTTTGCATTTCTTTTCTACACATTTCTGTCTGCATCGTTCTATATTTACTCTCTGGTAGTTGAATATTTTTATATTTCCACAGAAGTCCTATCTCCATATCTATCTCCAACATATTTCACAGTTTCGTTCATCAATTTGGTTGCAAGACAATTTTCTTTACTAAGTTCATCATGTGGAGTACGCCCAATGACTCTGTAGAAAAATAATGTGTTACAAGTTGTTCTAAATTTTTGTCTGTATTGCCTGTTTCACATATATGTAAAATATGATCTTTCAAATGTTCCTCTTATTTCAGATGATTTAATAGACCACGGACTGCCCAGACTAGTTTACATCATGTGGTAACAGGTACACTTTGTGGACCACATCTCAGCTGTATAGGAATAATTAGGTTTATGTTATTTTGTCCAATTATCATTACAGGTTTGACATCTATTACCTTCAAATGTGGGCATTTCTTCAAGTTTTCCATTATAACTGTCTGGGCGGGCAGAGAAATTTTCTAGTGTTCTAATCGCTTGTAGGAAAAAGGTTTTCGCCCCTTCATCTATTTTAGAAATCTTCAGATCGAGCTTTTGGGAATTATTTTGCGTAGAAACATCATCATTTGTCCATTGAAGATAGACCGGTTCTTTGGTTCCATTCAGATCAAGTTTTCAGCTATATTGCTGTCCAAAAGTGTCATCGTTGAGGCTTCATCACAAAGAGCATACATTTGCAAGATTCCCTTTGGCCCATGCAATCTTATTGGGATCATTCGTTGTAAGATTGATTTCTCGTTTTTCACAATACACAATTTTTGTATCTCGGAGCCCGTATCGGTAGCAGTTGAGGGCTCAGGTTTGTTTTTGTGCAAAAGAGGATGGTGGTATAGTTTACAGGCTGAAACGCCACATGCTTTCCTACTCTTACATTTGAATTTTTGATGATTCCGTTTGAGACACGAGAAACAAAGCTTTTTCTATGTCACCTTTTTCCACCTTATTTCAATATGATCAGATTTCATCGTGGGAATCTTTTCCGTAGTAATAACAGTAATTTTTTGTCCTTTCAATATTACTGAATACTCTTTCCGGTCTTTTCGGATAATAATACTTCTGTTTTGCAGTGTGGTCGAATGATTCAGGAATGCTAACATAAGAAACGGCATTGGCATAGTCCCAGGGACGGTCCAAGGCCCATGCGACGGATGCGGCCGCATGGGGCGCCGGCCCGAGGGGGGCGCCGGCGAAGCCGGCGTCCGCCTCGGTTTTTTTTTTGTCTACTGTTACAAATTGTACATCAAATTTTGCGCCCCAACGCCTGAAAAAAAATAAAAAAAATTCATAAAATTTTAATTTTAATCATTACGTTGAAGCCCGTGACGCCCCAAGGTTGAAGAATCGCCGTTTTAAAAATTAGTTCTCTAAATCTTCTGATTGGCTTCAACGGCGGCTCTTTGATTTTTAGTCTTCTTTAAGAAACTGTATGCCAGTCTTGGCGCCGGCGCCCCAACGCCTACGAAAATAAAAATATATTCATTAAGTTACAACTTAATTTCATTACAATGCCGCCCCAAGGTTTATGAATCGCCATTTTTAGCATTTAACTTACTAGATCTTTTGTGTGACGTCGCCAGCGCCCCCATCGATTTTTGTATAATTTTAAAATTATATGTCAGTTTGGGCGCCCTACAACGAATACGAAAGTAAAAATATTTTTAAAAAGTTACACTTTAATTTCATCCAGTAGCTGCCCCAAGGTTTATAAAACACCGTTTTTAACATTCAGTTCTCTAGATGTTCTGTATGGCTTTGTCGGCGCCCAAACCCCAACAGAAATATGAATATATTTACAAAGTTACAATTAAATTTAATGAAATCACCGCCCCAAGGTTTATAAATCACCGCTGTTTTAACATACTGTTCTCTAGATCTTCTTAGCGCCTTAGGTTTGAAAATACTTTACTACTATACTCAAATGCACGCGTTTGACATTTATCAATTGGTAGGCGTTGTAGCGCTTAGATTGTACGTTTAGTGTTGACGCTGCAGGGATTGATTGTTCATTTCATTGTTCGTGGTTGGAGACCCGCGCACGCGCACAATATTTTTCTGACACACCTGGCCAACTACGTACCCATCAACTGAGGACTGTATTTGGCATTATTTTCAATAGATAGCAGCACCGCCCACCCATCATGTGCTGCCTTCTCTCTCCCTCGAGTATTTTTGTAACTTCGATCTCTAAGATCTACCCACAGTGGATTTAATACAACGTTCGTATTCGTTTAGTGTGTAATACAAGGATTTTGTTTACTTGTTATGAAGTGATTTCATCTCAGTCGCAGAACAAACCTCAGTATTTTAGGCGATTTATTTATTTAGTCTTTACTAAGTTTTAATTAAGTTAAAGTTAGTAATAAGATATCAAGATCATGTCTGAAAAAAAGAAGCCATCGGGTGCATTTTACAGAAAACGTAAAGCAAATTTGGAGAGAGATGCCGAGAAGCAGGCAAAAGCGATGAGACAGTTTGTTTCTAGATCAGAACCATCATGTAGTGGTAGTGGTACTTCTGGTGCAGAAAGTAGTGTGGAAACTGAAGGCGTTGAAAAGCCTTTACTGGTAAGTAAATATTTTTGCAAAATCTGAGTTTAATTTACAAGTGATAAAATATAAAATCCATATATTTTGTTAGATAACGGTACAAAATATTAATAAATAAGCTCAATTGCCTTACTTTTCCTAAATATTTATTTTGTTAGTAATAAAAATTATGATTAAAAGTAGCGTCTAGCAAACCTTTAAGAATTCGAAAGGCAGGTTTTCTTAAAATTATTTTAATGTAAAATAACGTCGACGAAACTCCTTTTTTTTAACGCTTTTTTCGGTTGGATAAATTAAGACTATTGCTGGAACGGGCACTAAATGTAGGTACAACTGTAATAACTTGAGCCTAAAAAAACAGTTATCCTATTATCGGTTTAACAGATTAAATACTTACATTTACACCAACTTATATAAGAGTCTATTGAAAGATTTTTTTTTACTAGGAGCTGTATATAAAAGCCTAGCAAATTTATCTATTAAAATATGCCTAACTAATCAATCACATAATAATTGAAGATAAATACCCATATAAATACCTGCATGTAACATTTTTTACATAATTGTTTGTACTCGATCTAATTGCAACATTCTATATTCATGCAAATCGTAAAAAAGTCTAAAATATTTACTTATGTCCCTGTTCCAGAAGACATCAGAAGAATGTTCTCATCCGGACGAATTTGATCGCATCCATGAATCACATTCTACCACTGATGACTTTGACTTACCATCACCATCAGAACCGAGCCCACCATCAGAGGTTTGTTTCAATTTTGTGACAAGACAAAATATTATTTAACATTGTCGGGCAAAACGAATTCACACATACTGTATATAATATTTAAACTTAAGCAACATTTTAAAATGTTGGATTTGATCAGTCGATCTAAATTTAATTATGACGTGAGACCCCAACCCCAAATGGCATTTTCAAACAAAGGGAGGTGATTGAATATAAGTGCAGATTTGCAATTTATTCTGAAATATTTAAAAACGTATTGTTATACAACCATTGTTTTTGAATAATTAAGTCATAACAACTTCTACTGCTAATATAATCGATTAACACATACATTAGAGTTACAATTTATTTTCATTTCATGAATTGTGTTCTAGATGTCGGAGGCAAAAACTCCATCGACGCCATTGAGCTCATTAACAGATTGTGGACAGTGGCCAGCCAAAATAACAGATGATATACGTCAAGTACTTGTTGAAAAAGGTCCTGTACAGGTAACAGAGTTCGATTTTCCTGTTGACAGTAGAGGCAGAAGGTTTACTCCTGCCAATTACAAAGTGAAATTACCAAATGGAGAAGAAATTCATAGAGAATGGCTCGTGTACTCAGCGTCAAAAAATTCCATATTTTGTTTTTACTGCAAGCTTTTTAGCAAGGAAAGCATATCTCTCACTGGTACAGATGGGTTTTCTGATTGGCAAAACATGTCTAAATTTCTATCCCAATATGAAAAATCTCCTGCACATATCAAGTCGGCTCTTTCTTACCGAGAGGTATTTCAAAGACTGCGGTTGGGAAAGGCCATTGATGACGAAAATCAAAGAATTATTGCGTCCGAAACCCAACATTGGTACGAGGTTTTAAAACGACTGCTTTCTATTGTGCAGTTCCTAGGCACCCAGGGACTAGCATTTCGTGGTCCTAATGATACCCTTTTCAAGGAAAACAATGGCAACTTTTTAAAGCTTGTAGAACACATATCAAAATTTGATACCGTTCTTTCTGAACATCTTCGTAGAATAACCTCTAAAGAAACCCATGTTCACTATTTGAGCAAAAGAATTCAAAATGAGTTCATTGCCTTACTTGCTCGTAACGTTAATGAAAACATACTAACAGAACTACAGAAAGCCAAATACTATTCTATTATTCTTGACTGTACACCTGACGTAAGCCACAAAGAGCAAATGACCCTAGTTGTTCGGTTTGTTCATTCAGTGTCAGGAGAAGAATCGGTCGTAAGAGAGCACTTCCTGGGATTCGTCGAAGTTTCGGAAACATCTGGTGAGGGGTTAACAGCGTCTTTGTTAGACGAGTTGTCGCAAAAAGGGATACCCTTACAAAATATGCGTGGCCAAGGGTATGATAACGGATCGAATATGAAAGGCAAACATGTGGGAGTTCAAAAAAGAATTCTCGACCTCAATCCACGGGCCTTCTACGTCCCTTGTGGTAGCCACTCCCTTAATCTAGTAGTAAATGATGCAGCACTTTCCTGTCTTGTAGCGGTAAACTTTTTCAGCATAGTTCAGGAGATATACAATTTCTTCTCAGCATCAACTCATAGATGGAGTATTCTTAAGAAACATATAACAAATTTGACGGTAAAACCTCTCAGTGAAACCCGGTGGGAGAGTAGGATAGACGCACTTGAACCTCTAAGATATCAAATAGAGGAAGTTTATGACGCTGTCTACGAGGCCACTACCGATGAAAAGGTCGATGCTTTCGGGAAAAACAAAGCCATTGGAATTGCCAAAAAACTAACCGACTTTCGTTTTCTCTGCTGCCTGATTACTTGGCATGAAGTTTTATTTAAAATAAACTTAGTTAGTAAAACACTACAGAGGCAAGACGTACACCTGCAAAGTGCTTTGAAGCTGATTGAAAGTGTTAAGAAATTCTTAGAAACCATGAGGACGGAAACCGGACTAAACAGCGTCATTACAGACGCAAAAGAGCTCGCTGAGAAACTGGGAATCACTCCAGAGTTTCAAGAAGAAAGTCAAGTAAGACCTAGAATGTCTAAAAGACATTTTCCATGTGAGGGTAGGGGTGGAAATGAACCTGTGGTGATGTCTGAGAAAGATAAGTTTAAAGTAAATTTTTTTTATGTTGTTCTTGACACTGCAAACAACGCAATAAGTGAGAGATTTGAACAAATGGACAAGCACAGTAAACATTTTGGATTTCTCTACGACATGAAGGAATTAAACAATTGTGAAAAGGATGTCCTTAAAGAACACTGCATGAATCTACAATCAGTTTTGACGGCAGATAATGAAAGTGATATCAATGGCGATGAACTTCAAAAGGAAATTGTTATCTTGGCACCAATGTTAACTAAAGACAGCTGTCCTGTGACAACACTTAACTACGTGACCAAGAACCGTCTTATGGATATTTTCCCCAACGTGTTTGTAGCGATGAGGATATTACTGACCTTGCCAATATCAGTAGCTAGTGGAGAGAGGAGCTTCTCCAAACTGAAGATTATCAAAAATTACCTTCGGTCAACTATCTCTCAAGAGAGACTCAATGGGTTGGCAACTTTGTGCATAGAAAATCAGATTTTAAACTCAATTGACACAGACTCAATTTTAAAAGACTTTGCTAAAATAAAAGCAAGAAAAGTTAGTTTTTAATGTTTATTTTTTGTAAGTGATACAACACTGTAGCAAGTAAAGTTATAGTAATCAATAAGGTATATTGCAAGTGACTTTTTTAGTTCTTTTTTGGTTCGTTTTTAGTTCGTTTTTAGTTTTAGTAGTTGTTAGTGACTGTTTATGATTCTGATTAAAATTTCATGAAGTCACTTTGTTTATTCATTTATTTTAGCCAAGTAACCCATTTATTTTAGGGTTGTTTAAAACCCTATTACTTTCGTTTGTACATGTATAATTTCGTATTAAATCAACCATAAGGTGATCCATTGAGCCATTAGTTAAAGGACGAAAAGTGGGGGAAATTATAATTTATAAAATACGGTTTTTATAATTGCCGGCGGTTGCCCGCGGGGGGGGGGCGCCGGGGCGCCAAATCGAGACCTCGCATCTGCCTCGAAAAGGCCTTGGACCGTCCCTGCATAGTCCCCCAAACATTTTGAAAAATTATAAACGCCTTCTTTGCGATTACTGTTCCCCAGCTCAATTTCAACGAATCTGGAAGTTGGCCTAAGAGTTCTTTTATCAACTGAGGATTTTGCAAATGTCCCGTAGTTTTTAACGTTTTTATAGTAGAAACTATGTTATTAACCTCGAAAAAAAAAACAATGCGTTTTCCCAGATTTCTTTCTTTTATGAAAGGAAATCTTTTCACTTTCGAGATCATCGATTTGATGACATAGTCTGGTCTACCAAATCGAGTATGGAGAGTTTGCATGAACAGTTTCACGTCTGCGGTAACATCATTCCTGCCACACTTGATTTTGCAACCCCTTTCAAACTTCTCTGCAATTTGATCATGATCTCCTCGTCTGCATAGTTACATAAATTGCAGATGGTGTGAAGTGCTTGTGAAATATTGGCCAGCCTTGCGGATTTCCATCAACATAGAAAAACTCCTTTTCAACTACTTGTCGAGTCATTTTTTTCTCAGCTGCTGACAATTTTATTTGGCGTTATTACAGACATTAACACGTCCTTCAAAATATTGTAATGTTTTTGTTATTTATTTAAACAATAAACGGGTAGGATAAATTTTAAACACACAGTAGGTTCACTTAATTTATTTAAACACTAGACTATTCACTAATTATATACACAGTATATTCACTTAAACTAATTTATATAAACAGTTCACTAATTTATATTCACTTATTATCTCACGATGTCAAATTATCAACTAAAATAACTCTTCCTGATCGGTCACTTATATATTGAAGCCTTTTTTTACTAGAAAATTCCGGACTGCGGCCTACACAAAAACAATTGGTTCTGACTTTTTCTAGATAAGTCTGATCACAAAAACAGTGTTTAGATAAGATAGTCGTAAACAGTTATAAAAAAAACCTGCGTATCCGCCATAATTCTAACTTTTATACCTGGCTTAAACAGAGTCGGATTTAGGGACTATACCAGTGTGCTGTTTGGTAACATTACCCCCTCCTTAAATGGAAGTTCCTCCTGGAACTTTTGTGTAGCCGATACTGGATGTTTGAATCGGCAACTGGCCCCATTTCTACACTTTCCGATCTTGTGGAAATAGCAGGGCACCGTCTTCATCGGATACTGATAACGGGGGTTGTAGCTGCAAATTAATATCTGGACACCGGTATCTTGAAAGATAATCTCTACCATGTTCCTAACCTAACCTAACCTAACCTAACCAGTGTGCTGTTTGGTAACATTACCCCCTCCTTAAATGGAAGTTCCTCCTGGAACTTTTGTGTAGCCGATACTGGATGTTTGAATCGGCAACTGGCCCCATTTCTACACTTTCCGATCTTGTGGAAATAGCAGGGCACCGTCTTCATCGGATACTGATAACGGGAGTTGTAGCTGCAAATTAATATCTGTACACCGGTATCTTGAAAGATAATCTCTACCATGTTCCTGATGATTCGCCAATCCAACTGGTTACTCGCTATCTTAGGCATAGTCAGTTTCTTCACGCTGGATTTTAACGCATGGTCTCGTAGGTTTCCAAGTGCTTCCCACACATCGCAGTAGGTAGATCGATCTCGAAATTCATTTTTAGTTACCACGTAGAAGACGTACCGCGAATTATGTTTCAGTTTTAGTGTCTTGCCAGGGGCTGGAATCTGGTCTTCAAGTTTTTCTAATTACCCGAACTTCTTTCGAAAGACGGTTGCCAACCCTCATGCGTTCTTGATACGGGCGGGGATGTTGTATGCCAGTGAATAATCTTCCGGGGGAGTGAACAAATCTTGTTGTTGTTCCGAAGTGACTCCATATCTAGCTTTCCCGGTACCTCCATATCTAGCTTTCCCGGTACCTCCATACGCGCCCATAAGTTCCTCGAAGGTAGGGTCAGACACATCTCGAATAAGGTTTACTCCTTCCTCCAGGTCATGGTCTCCTTCGAATGGCGCTAGTCGGTTTTGGTGAACTACTTTTGGTTTCCCGTTGGGGATCTTGCTTATGCGATATATAACATCATTGATCCTTTTCTTGATTAAGTATGGACCTTCCCAGGTTTTTTTGTAATTTTGGAGAAAATTATTTTCTCCTCGGCGGGTTGTGTAACCATACTTTGTCCCCTTCTTTAAAACCGCCTTCTGTGGCCTGCGTGTCGTACCGACTTTTCATTCTGTCGCTGGCAACTTGAAGATTTGTTCGAACTAATTCATGAATATCGTCCAGCCTTCTTCTCAATTCGATCACGTAGTCTTCGCCTGCTAGATCTTCTCCATGCCGGCAGCCAAATTCCAGGTCACAAGGAAGCCTCATTTCACGTCCAAACAGGATTTTCGCCAGTGTTTCACCCGTGGACTCATTGACGGCAGATCGGTAAGCCAATGCGAATAGGGAAAGATATTGGTCCCAATCTCTCTGATGGCTGGATACTACTTTGGACAGGTATTTTCCAATAGTCCTATTCATTCTCTCGACCATTCCATCTGACTGTGGATGTAATGCTGTTGTCCTGGTCTTCTCCATTCCCAGTTTGTCGCAAATCTCCTGGAATAGATGGCTTTCAAAATTTCTTCCCTGGTCTCTGTGGACTTCCAAGGGCACTCCATATCGGCTGATAAATTTATTCACCAATACATCCGCGACAGTTGTGGCCTCTTGATTCGGGATCGTGTGAAATAATCCATTACAACCAGAATGTATTTACCACCATTTTCTGTCGTCGGAAATGGTCCAGCGATATCTAAAGCAATCCTTTCGAAGGGGCTTCCAACATTATATTATTTCATAGGTGCCTTTCTCTTGCGATGTGGTCCATTACTCGTAGCACAAGTCGTATATTTCTTACACCAGTCCTTCACATCGTCGGAGCTGTTCATCCAATAAAACCTTTCATGGACTCGCTGAAGGGTTTTCTTCACTCCCAGATGACCTCCCGATGGACTGTCGTGTAACTTCTTCAGTACCTCAGCTACTCTTGTTCTCGGGATAACTAGCTGTCTCCTCATCTCAGAACCCTAATCGTTTTCAAGGACTCTTTTCAACAACCCTTCTTCCAGGCCAAGGGAGTCCCACTGAACTCAATATGCCTTGAGTGTCGGTGAAAATCTTGACACTTCTTGCCAGGTAGGTCGCCGATTTTCTACCTTCCATTGCCGAATCTTCTTTAGGTGAGGATCATTCTCCTGATCTTCTCTGATCCTGGTGGGTGATCATTCTTCATTGACTATAGTAGTTCTTGAAACTGCAGCTTCTCTAGATTCCGCCTTGTTGCAGTTGGAGCAGTCTGTTGGGCACGGCCGTCTAGGCAAAGAGTTGGCTTTTCGGTGATTCACATCAGCTGGATGTTCACCCCTGTCTGATTTCCCCTGTGACTGGAGTTCTTGGGTTACAGGAGTTTTGGGGCACTTAGACGGACTGCGTACGTGCTGTAGCTCGCCACACTTCCGGCATTTGATCTTCTTCGGCTTCTTGTCTGCCATAACTTTCAACAAATTGACAATCTGGTTAAGTTTGTCATATCATCTTCTTCCTGCGTGGTCCTACCTTTGTTGTACCGCGAGCCCTTCGTGGCTGCTTTGCATTTAAGAGGTTCTTGGTTTGCAGGAGTCGTAGGACGCTTACACGAACTGCGTGCATGCTCTAGCTCGCCACAATTACAGCACCTGATCTTCTTCGGCTTCACGTCTACCATACCTTTCAACAGGTTGACGATCTGGTCAAGTCTGTCATCGTCACATTTTTCCTGCATGGTCCTACCTTTGTTGTAACCCGAAGCCTTCGTTGCTGCTTCATATTCAAGAGCAGCTGTCAATGCGTCAACTAATGTTTTGCTATGGGCTAATCGAAGCGTCTTCTCCATATCGGGGTCACATAAGCCGTCAATAAAGGCCTGGATGCCTAAACATTCCATCATGTTCTCTGGTGCTGATCGATAAGCAAATCTAACTAGTCGGGCAATATCCATTTCATACTCTTAAAGGGATTCGTCAAGTTTCCGCCTTCGGTTCTTCAGCTGGAATCTGTACAAATGTTCGTGACCATATCGCATGTCTAACCCCTTCTTCAGCTACTCGAAATTATCCGTTTCTTCCAGAGGTATCGTCTGAAGTACATCTAAGGCATCTCCCCGAAGCGCGATAGTTAGATTCACTGCCTTTTCTCTATCGGACCAACTGACATAATTGGTCCACGACATTTTTCCATCGAACGTTGGGGCCTTACTCGGGTAAAACTGCCAATATCATCTTTCTTGTGTTGTGTTTCTGACTTGCAGATCTCGATCTTCTTTTCTTCTGCTGAAGTGTCTTGTGTGTTTAAATCGGCAATCTTTGTCTCTAACTCCTTGATTTTCTCGTCCATCTGATTTTCCATCGTTTTCATCTTATTCTCCATGTCTGATTTTAGAGACGAAATTTTATTCTCGACTTTAGCAGCAATTTCATTTTTCAATGATAAGATATCTGCAGATATATCATTCTTCATAGCAGAAATCTTCTCGTCCATATTAGTAGAAACCTTATCCATGTTAGCAGAAATATCATTATTCATAGTAGAAATCTTCTCGTCCATATTATCAGAAATTGACGAGATTAAGGTGGAAGCCTCTTCATTGAATAAAAATAATTCTGGATCAAACCCGTCATTTTCCAGTGCCACTTTAAGTCTTTCTACTAATTCACTTTTCTTACCGGACGTTTCCAACTCACGATCTTCCAATTCAGCTCCTAGTTCCGCCACTTTGAGGTCACATAGTCTCTTGGCCATTTTTACGTAGCAATTTATTTATATTATCCCACTTCTGACACCAATGTAATGTTTTTCTAATTTATTTAAACAGCAAACGGGTGGGATAAATTTTAAACACACGGTAGGTTCACTTACTTAATTTATTTATTCACTACACTATCCACTAATTATATACGCAGTATATTCACTCAAACTAATTTATATAAACACTTAACTAATTTATATTCACTTATTTACTTGTTCATCTCACGATGTCAAATTCCTTTTCAACTACTTGTCGAGTCATTTTTTTCTCAGCTGCTGACAATTTTATTTGGCGTTATTACAGACATTAACACGTCCTTCAAAATATTGTAATGTTTTTGTTATTTATTTAAACAATAAACGGGTAGGATAAATTTTAAACACACAGTAGGTTCACTTGATTTATTTAAACACTAGACTATTCACTAATTATATACACAGTATATTCACTTAAACTAATTTATATAAACAGTTCACTAATTTATATTCACTTATTATCTCACGATGTCAAATTATCAACTAAACTAACTCTTCCTGATCGGTCCCTTATATATTAAAGCCTTTTTTTACTAGAAAATTCCGGACTGCAGCTTACACAAAAACAATTGGTTCTGACTTTTTCTAGATAAGTCTGGTCACAAAAACAGTGTTTAGATAAGATAGTCGTAAACAGTTATAAAAAAAAACCTGCGTATCAGCCATAATTTTAACTTTTATACCTGGCTTAGACAGAGTCGGATTTAGGGACTATACCAGTGTGCTGTTTCGTAACAGTATTACATATCTGAATATCAGTGTTTTGACAATTACCCTTGTTGACATTTTCAGTGTGAATAGGCTCGAGTGTTTCCTCAAATACTGTCAACAATTTCTGGTATATTGTTCACCCGCAAATAAATTGGATTTTCTCGTCTGTGATCTTTCTGGGATTCATCTGTAATTCTTGACGGCGCATTGCTGGTTCTCGAGTAATGTTGGGATTCAAGCTCCGCGTTCTGGAGATCTTGTTCCATTTCCAAGAGAACGCATTGAATTCTTGATCTGTAGGTCTTCTAGTTCAATTTGCTGTCGTTTTATTTCTAATTCCTGCCTCTTCATCTCGATCTGAACTGCCAATTTCTTTATTTCTAGGAATTTAGAGCTATGTATTGATCCTGATCGCACTGAGTGAATTCTTGAGAGCTGTTTCGATTCTGCTTTTTCAACGTTTGATCCTACTAGTGTTGTATTCTCTCCTATTTCTTCGTGTACGGATGGATTTCGAAATGAATGCACGGATTCTGCAGGCTGTGATGTGCTTCTGTCAGGCCTTGGTGTCCTTGTCTTATTTCCAAAGTTTTTGGGCCACACAAAATCTGCCGATAATGGGCTGTTGAATCCACAGCACCCACTCGTTTAGGTATTTCGTTCTCCATATCGCGTATCACGTCGGGGTTACCAAATGTTCAGATTCTAACTCTGAACGGTCAAAATATTGATTCAACAACAATTTTTTTAATCAAATTAAATTCAAAATGGTGTTTTACATTCAAGTTGACAATATGACAATATATATGTTACCGTGAAAGACCGATAGTAGTGAATGTCAACATTCGCCGGTGGATGTCGACAAATGTCAAACGCCTTGGTGAAAGTCCGAACATTTCTTAATTCTATGATACATTCGGACTTTCACCGGTATATGTCGACAAACACAAATGAGGTCCGGTGAATCTCGGACACTGCAGGTCGCGACAAGTTTTTAAACGGTTCCAGCCCCTTGTTTCAGTTAGCTTTGTCTTCGTCAGTCTAACGCAACGTTTGACAGCACTCCCCTAACCTAATTTAGTTTTCTTATTAGAAATTATAATTTGTATTCAATGGCTACTACAGTGAATCGTTATAAGTTTTTTGAAAAGTTACGTGCCTTAATTGGAAGTAAACGAGAAGACAATTGCTTTTATTTTTCACAAGAAAAGTACTCTAAAATCGTTTCTGAAGTAATTTCTGCTAAAAGTAAGTGTAGTACACCTTTGGACTACGGACGTTTAAAACGTTTTGACATTTTAAAAGTTAGTGATGAAGAAAAGTTAATTGTGCCATTAAAACCAGGAGAAACAAATATCCAGTATTATGTCACTAATGATGAGTTGTTTACAATACTTTCTGAAACTCACATAAGAACAGGCCATGGTAGAAGAACACGAATGCTTAAAGAATTGCAAGTTAGATACAAAAATATTACTTATGAAGTTGTAATGTTGTATTTAAATTTGTGTAAACAATGTCAAATGAAACATAGTGCGCCTAAAAATGGTATTGTTGTGAAACCAATGGTCAGTTCCGAATTGAACTCTAGATGTCAAGTCGACTTGATAGACTTGCAATCACACAGGGATGGCGATTACAAGTTTATTATGGTATATCAAGATCATTTAACCAAATTTGTCCAGTTACGACCTTTAAAAAGCAAGAGAGCGGAAGAAGTAGCATATCACCTTCTCCAAATTTTTTCAACATTTGGTGCTCCCGCTATAATGCATTCGGATAATGGCAGAGAGTTCAGTAATCGAGTCATATCTGAACTATGCGCTATGTGGAAAGATGTTAAAATAGTGCACGGAAAGCCTCGTCACAGTCAAACACAAGGCTCAGTTGAAAGAGCCAATCAGGACATACAAGGTATGTTAACTGCTTGGATGCAAGACAATGATTCAAACAAGTGGTCAGAAGGTTTGTCGTTTGTCCAATTCGCCAAAAACACAACTTATCACGAAGGAATACGCCAGAGTCCTTATGAAGCCCTGTTTGGAGTTAAACCAAAAAGGGGTATAACATCGTCATCACTCCCTCGCGGGCAAATTTCAAACATTTGGGTAGTGACCATATTAAAACAGACATGGATAATTAAAATACCATTGGAGCGGATCCGCAACCTGGCACGTCTTCATCTCAAGCACTGACTGACCCGCAATCTGACACGTCTTCATCTCAAGCACTGACTGATCCGCCACTTAGCACATCTTCATCTCAAGCACTGACTGATCCGCCACCTAACACATCTTCATCTCAAGCACTGACTTAACAATGCGAGCTAATTTCTTTAAAAATAGTAGCTGCAAAAGAGAATATTCTACTTCAAGCAACAAAAATGTTGCGAACCTCAAAAAAAAGTTTCCTCCTGCCCAAATTGGCGATACCATAAGAAAAGCAAGGAACTTTTGTGCAATTCGAAGTGTCACGGTAGTTTAAGTTGTTGCAATAAATAAGATATTGTTCTTATTTTTTATATTTCATTTTGTATTTTTATGTTCTACTGTTTGTTTTCAGTTGAACAAAGTCCTTTTCCCATATTATTTTAATAAATGAAGGATTTTTTTTCGTTTTTATTTAAAAAAAAATCTTTTTACATACACCATGAGTGCATCCTGAATGTCGACAATCGCCGGTGTAAGTTAGAAATAATGAAATTTCAACAATATTTCGGACATACGTCAAGCAACGTTGAGAATGTTGACATTCACAAGTGAATCTCGACATTCACCAGATTTCGGTCTTTCACGGTAACATATACATTACGTAAAAAAATCGCGAGTTAGAGATGTACAACACCTTTATTCATAATAATGTAAGACTTATGGTAGTTACTTTCGCTACTTTGCCAAATTTACCATTTTCATAAGCTATTTCGAAGCATAGAAACAGTTATACCTAATTGAGAAAAGTCTTGAAATTTTAATAAAACACAAATAAGTGACACTTTTAATATTGTAGTATTCTCAAGTTAAATAATTGCCAATTTACAACAAAAATTGTATGTTGTATTAGTGTCATTTTTATCGTTATGATAAGTATATAGGTACAATGTAAAATTTCACATATCATTTATTATTATCATATTATTCAAGTTGTTTATAAAGACTTATAAATAAAACGAGAATAATGTTTAAAATCGGAACCATTGAGAGTTATTCTATTTATTGAAATCTTACATCTACAGTACATATAAAAATAAATATTAATTTATAATTCAGATATTCTACTGTTGTGAAATTTTCCAGTTGATTTTTTGTGAATACGGCCCTGTTGTACTAAGATTTGGTTGTAAGCCGTAAATTGTGGTGGATGCGACGGTTACGACATGAAAGTCATCCAGGCGGAAGACGATCTAAAAACGAAAACGCCGAAATGCACTGCAGACAACAAACAACAATACGCATACGCAGTTGAAGTTAATTTTATTCGGTTGCTGGTTATGGACATTCCGCATTGAACCGATTAAAGCCAGCGTTCTAACTAGCTAAAACCGGTTAATTCAAAGCGTATCTGACTGCAACTTGATTCAGCAGTTCATTTCATTATTTAGTGAATATAATAAATAGTGTTTGAAGGTTTTAATGAAATTAAAGCGTTGTTTTTCTAGTATGATCCTACGTTAAAAAGCAATCATAAATTGTTTAACGTGTGGTGTAAATAAAGTGTATTGAAGATTCTTATGATCGGTGTTTCGAAACATTTTTATGGTACAGGAATGGTGGCAGCAAGTATTATATTTTTTGATGTCACAGAAAACCTATATTTTCAAAAATACTGTTTATGCCAATTCGCTGTTGTACAGGACTTTTTCGTTAGATGACGACAAGTTTAGCCTCCAAGGGGCTAGAAAGTGGAGAGATTTGTATTTTTGTCACGGAAGAACATCTTTAGCTCTTATTTGAGACTATCATGGGGGAAGAAAATAGTTATTTCTTGTTAATACATACAATGACTATCACCCAAACAGATTGTGTTGTACAGGCGCAATTTTTTCATGCTTGTTCTGGAAATTTGGAACGATTTACCCTTGTTGGAAAAAGAATGAGCTTACGTGTTCATCCACATCTAAGGAATTGGAGAAGTAAATCTAATCTGCAATTATTAAATTCACCAAACCTGCGATGTTTGATGAAAAGAAATGCTGCCAATGTGAAACATCATCTGAGGACAGTTCAAATGTAGGTAATTTTAGTTGTTGACTTAATTTCAATTTGTATTGTTTCCTTACTTCGATGTATATAATGGATATAATTTATGGCAATGGAAATATATGGGGTATCAGACCACTTCATTCATTTATGCAGAAAACTTTAGTCATAAATTATAATTTTTCTTATGGTTGGAGCTTGAACTTTTGACTAAAGTTTGTTGAAAACAAATGCGCCAAATTAATTACTAATTATGACTAAACTCGTTCCATAATTCAAATAAATTCATTTTTATAATTTCATCATTAAAAGTGACAAAAAATATGTGTTTGCATATGTATTTATTACAGATTTTTGGTAGAATGCAACTTGGGACTTCACCCATTTTCTAAACTTTGTAAATTTACATATTGTGCACTTAAAAGTTACATTAATAGTAATAATATTTGTATTCTTTTGAAATAACATATTTAAATAAAAAAACTTAAATAGTGTAGGTACATTTGAAAATAAAATGCGAAGTTAAACTTTCATAATGACAGGCGCCACAAAAGTTTCTCTTCCTCTTAACCTTGTGGTAGATACCTGTGGAACACTGATCTGAAGGTATATAGGCTGAGTATCAACTAAATAATTAATAAAAGTAACAACAATTAAATTAAATATTAAATTATATACTCATGGCTCATCTAAAATCGTAGCCGTGTTCTTGATTGAACAAATTGTATATTATTGTTCCCTAGTTTGAGAACTGAGATACAGCCTCGGACTGTAGATATACAAGTGATCCATTTTATTATTGAATATTGTTCAGGACATCTCACAGATTAAACCTATTGATTTTCAGCTCGCCATAGCCAGTACAATGGGTGCAACAAATCCAGATATACCACAGTCTTGTTCCTCTTGTTACATTTCATTTATTATTACGGTTTCCATAGCATATGTGCTCACTGGTCTTATCAGAGTCTTGTAACTATATTTTTTTTTTAGTGGGTTTACATGGATTTTTATTTTCGGCAACTTTTGATCTCTTCCATCTTGATATTCTTTGAGAATCCTTTCCTTTATCCTCTCTTTGGCTGTAGCATCATGAAAATGGGAGATAAGTAATTAACAATTGAATAATATAGAATATAGGCAATAAATTGGATTTAAAACGTCAGTAAAGCTAGCATCTTCACTTTTTCAAATTAAAAAAACATGTATAATTTAGGACTCGTTAAGGATTAATTTGTACTCAAAAAATTAGAATTTTTACCTACTCTGTTTTTCTGAAAAAACCGCTATTTAAAGTGGGGGTGCTAACTTGAGCTCAAGCTAGCACCCCCACCTTTACAAAATCAAATTTTAATAGCATAAATTTAAACTTTGAGTTTACGATTAATTTATACCCACAGTTTTCACTGTAAAACTGCTAAAACTTACAAAATCAAACTTTAATAGCATACCTTTAAACTTTCAATTTAGGACTAATTTTTAATCAATAGCGATGTTATTATATTATTTTGTTTATAAATAATTATAGTAAATTAGACCACGTGTTTTATTAACTTCCAAGTAAATCAGTAAAAAATTTGAAACTATCAAACTAAATATTATTAATTTTTGAATATAGAACTAATTTGTATCCAAAAAATTAGAATTTGTACCCACCCAGTTTTCCCTGTAAAAGGGTTTTGAGCATCCCCACCTTTACAAAATCAAATTTAAACACCATAAACTTAAACTTTGAATTCAAGATTAATTTGTACTCAAAGGCGTTTTTTCAATATTATATTATATTGTTTATAAAAGATGACAATAAATTAGACCACGTGTTTTATTAATTCCCAAGTAATCATTAAAATTTTTGAAATTATCAAAAGTAACTAAAGCTTATTAATTTTCAAATATAGGACTAATTTGTACCCAAAAATTAGAATTTTTACTCTTATTTTCTGTGAGTTTTCTTTCCCTAGTGCAGGTGTTTAATAAGGCATTAGTGCAAAGCCCTTAGAAGATAAGAATGGTATCATACTCTGGTGTTATCACTTTTTTTGACTGTTTGGCTGTGACCTTATATGGTATTATGGCAAGCTTTCATTTATGATTGGATGAAAAAGTGAAAAATATTTTTTTTGTTACACTGTAGCAAAAGTATGAGTAAGTGGAGCTAGTGTAGTGATATTTTTTGTTTTTCAGATGATAGGCCTCTTTGATCTACCACTCCTATTTTTGATTCATGTTCTATTTCCTAATAATTTGAAACATTTTAGAAGCAGGGTACAAAACGCTTAAAGGGCTTATTTTGATTTTTGGTACTTCTCTGTGTTTAAAATATCCCGAGAAATATCCTAAATAGTCAAGTTTTAGTGTTTCAGTTTCAGTGTTAAAAACCCTTTCAAATGACAAAATGATTCGAGAAGTAGGAAGACCCGACAATTGAATTATGAAACTATATGCCATGTAATTTCTCGCCATAAAGATAAACTTGTCACTAATAATTCATTGATATCTATCGTACAATAGGAAGCATGAGTTGGCATTTATGCCTTTATTGGGAATAAAAAATGTGGTGCCAGGGATCTGCTGATCACAACAAATCAAAACATTACTCTTCTGTTCCTCTTAAATTATTTTCTATCTTTAAGGACTCACAGGTTTTATTTAGATTTTAACGGTGTTACTATGCACTTAAACCTAAGGTTTATTGTGCCCCCAGGCTTTATTTATAATTTAGAATAATTTTTTATGATGTACTCAGCTGTGGCATTTAAATTCATATTAGACACAGTTGATATGCCAAATAGAGCACCTATTTAAAAATGCAATGTGGGCAGCACAAAACTATTTCAGACATGAGACATGTCACGTTTTTTACAGTCATGTCATACACCAAAAAAACTTGATTTGTTTTAAAATAGTTGAATAAATCTCACTTCACTACATATTAAACAATTTTTTTGCTTTAGGGATGGACCCAGGCATGTAGTTTCTGGCTGCATGGGTCCAGGCCTTAATAAAAAAACTATACATTTTTTGAAAAAATGTTTGAAACAAGAGTTGTTCAAATTTTAATTATCTTCAAGTTTTATTTGAAAATGTTTCCATTATTTTATAATTTGCATGCCTAAAATTGAGAAAAACTGTTTAACTCTTCAAGTAATCGACCACTTCCCGTTGACGGATGTCAACCAAAAGTAACTGAGATCTGCATTGTGTCCATAAACTCTTGAATTCAAAATTTGAAAATGATATCTCAACTCCTTTCTAACTAGAGCTCAAGCAAGCACCTCCACTTTAAATAATGTTTATTCAGAAAAACTGAGTGGGTACAAATTCTAACGTTTTGGGTACAAATTAGTACTAAATTATACATTAGTTTTTTATTGAATTTGAAAAAGGGGGGTGCTGGCTTTACTGACTTAAACACTTTGTACTTTGCAATGTTGTAAATCTAATGACATCTAAGATACATAGATAATATCAAAACTGTAAATCAATATTATTAATTTGGTCACTAATAACCCTTGAGGTTGATGTGAGGAAATAAAAACAAAATTTTGGTTGAGTGAATTAACATACAATTTTTTAGTAGTCCTATTTTTCATCAGTTGAACTTTAAAATAATATTTTTGACAGTGATTTTATCTTTTGGTAATTCTTTACGAACACGTCACACTTGATTAAATAGAAGGATAATTTTGGATATATCTTTGCATTTTTCATTTTATTTAAAGAATAAGTTTTCAGTAGTAATATCAAAAGAGAGGGAGAATAAATTGAAAATAATTTGACAGATTTTAGAAAACTTGTTGCCAGGCAATAGACACGAGAACCCGAAGGGCTCGAGTGGCTATTGCCCAATGGCAACAAGTTTGAGAAAATGCCTGGAGAATTATTATCTAATTTATCGAACTCTCGTGTGGTATTCGATAGATTATTTTTTGAATTCGATAGATTATTTTTTGACGTTACAATCAAAATCATTTTTAAGATTTTATATTTTTATTTCAACAAATTTATATCACTCGACTCGAATATAAACAGAATGAGTTATTCAAATTAGAATGCATTGAAGTTTTGTGATATTACTACTGATTATATTATTTATATCATCGACTGATGATTCACTAAAACGTTTGGGATTCATTTTACGAATTTCTTGAAAATTTATGACAAACGCGTCAAATCAAGAAAATCCGTTGTCATGTAGTTGTAATTCAATAAAAACAATGTACATTGAATTATTCTGTCTGGAATAATGTAAGTAGATTATTTCCACTATAATAATGTTTTGATCGGCTAGAACGTATATGAATTACAGAAATTGAAAATTTCTTTTGGTTTCGAGTAACGTCAAAAAATAATCTATGTTATATATTTGTTATTTATAAATACAAATTTATTGAGTACTCAAGTGAATAATTCAATCTGTCTTAGTCTTAATCTATTAATCCTTACAGTGATCTGATACAAATCATTTGACACTAATTATGAAGTATTTTTTCAATGCAAATATTCCAACTTGTTAGTTAAAAACACACAAGTTATTTATGACGTATTCTCTAATTTAACTATTTGCTTTCCAAATCTATTTTTAACATTGAGTGTTTATATCACTGCAGTTACATTCAATTCTAAAAATAAATGGTAATACAACAGGATGTAGAACAATCAGTTTGATTACTGAATTATACCATCAACAGCTTTATTGTTGTATTTTGTCACATAATGAACTGAAGCAAATATTACAATTTCAATTGTGGACATGTTATATCGTGATGGTAAAAAATGTTGCACCCTATGGTAAATTTTTTTATTAAGATGTTCAAAAAAACTAAATTAGCTCATACAGTTACTGCATAACTTGGAGTCAAAATACAAAACAGTATATGAGTACTACAATTCAAGTTACCTCCTGAAACATGTAACATCTGCACTCGAGAACAATACGCCATTCTGCAAGCACTTACATAGAAACAAAAAATATTCCAAGATCCCCCTTGATAACAGACTCTTTTAGAATATTTTTATGCATAAATATCACACACAAAATTTATTTATGGTAACTTGTAAAGGTACCCAAACTTTATTAATAATAATAATAATAATAACAACAATACAAACTGACAAAACTGTGGCGAGCAATCGACCAGATATCGTGCTTATTAACAAACAGGACAAGATTGGATACTTCGTAGATGTTGCCCATCCGAACGATCACAACCTGAATAAAGCAGAAAGAGAAAAGGTTAATAAATATTTCGAACTGGCCGAAGAATTCAAAGTTACTAATAATTTAAAAAAAAAGTCGAAGTTCTACCGATAGTTATCTCTGCAACCGGATTAGTAACAAAGAACTTAAATAAATACATCGAAACGTTGAAAATAAATCATAAAGAAGTGTTCCCCGAAATGCAGAAATCTGTCGTACTGGAAACGTCTAGAATTGTCAGGAAAACTCTAAACTTACCTGAAAATATGTGACTGCGAAATCCTGCTAGAAGAATCGCTAGTTTCAAGCAACGTGAATGATCATGAATCCCACGTTGTGGAACAACCCCGCAAGGGAGGAAACGGAAAATAATAATAATAAATGAACTTTATTAAGTATAAAAATAATACTCAACTGGCCATTGACCGATGTCCTTCAGCCACAGTGGTATAAGTTATTGCGTGAATTACAATGATATTCTTAAAATTTTATAGTTTCAGATTGATATAAGAGAGAGAAAAAAACCCAAAAATAACCAAAACTATAGTTTATCCCATAGAATTTGTTCTGGATGTTTGTAGTGTGTTCTTCTGTTATTTCTTCTGTTGCAATATGGAGAGATGATGTTCTTGTTTTCAGTTTTATCACTAAATTTGAAGGACAACTGTGATAGTCTCTCTTCGATGGGTTGCACTTCAGTAACTTCATATAGCAGTTGGTTGGGTGGATTATGGATAGGATTATTTGGATGTTTAATTTTCGTGATAATCCGCAAGGCAGTTCCTTCGGCCACCTGGAGATTCTTCAGGTCAGGTTTTCTTAGGTTCTGGAATATTATATGTCTATATTCAATTAGTGGTCTACATATCATTTTGTAGATTTTAGTTTTTGTGTTTAAGTTTATTCCATGTTCTTTTTTAGATATAGATTTGAAGTGCTTTGCCCTTGATATAGTTTTCTTTTTTATATTTCATGTGTGTGAGTTGAAGTTTAGCTTATTGTTTGTCCATAGTGATCCCTAGATATTTTGTACATATTTCTGGACTGAGTTCATGGTCATATAACGTTACTGACAGTGATGTAGGTGATGGGAAGTGGAAAAATACAAGCAAATGCGATTTCCCTGGATTAGGTTTCAGTCGCCATTTATTGAACCATGATGTTGTTCTCTCTGCTAGCGGTTGTAATCTTTCAACGGTTGTATTTATACTCCTGCAGTGAGAAACCAAAGCATCATCTGCATATTGTAGTATATAGTTATCCAAATCAAAGTATTCTGGGTCTGCGTGGTGTATATCTGAACAATTAATATATGTTGTATAGTAAGGGTGATAATAGAGATCCCTGAGGTACACCTTGCTGTGGGGTAAATTTATGAGAAGTTTTGTCCTGCACTTTAACTCTCAGTTTTCTTTCATTCAGTAAGTTAGCTATCACATGGATCAGGTATTTGGGACAACCAAGGTAGTTCAACTTGTCTATAAGACCTTTCGTCCAAACACAATCGAAAGCTTTGTTAATGTCTAAGAAAATTGCTGCTGTTTTGTTTCCGTTAAGCTTAGTTGCTTCTATGTTGTTGGTGAGTATCGCTAGAGGGTGGGTCGTGGAACAATTACTTTTGAATCCAAACTGATACCCTGGGATACGATTTCCCATTGATTTCACTATTCTGTTTTTTATGATTTTTTCAAGGTTTTTCCTAGCACATGTAGCAACGTAATTGGTCTATAACTGGTAGGTGTAGAGTGATCCATGTTTGGTTTCGGAATAGTAACAATTGTACCCGTTTTCCATTCTCTTGGTATGTAGCTGTTTTTCAGACAAAACTGATACATTTGGATGATATATTCGTGGATCTTATGGTGTAGCTGTTTAACCAACGATTTTTTAATGAAATCATGCCCTGGGGCAGTATTTTTACCTTGGTTTATTATACTGTAGTATTCTTCTTCTTCGATTTCATATTCCCCAGGGTTCACGTTGACTTGCTGTGGGTCTATATAGTGTATGTTGTACAATTCCGAGATAGTTTCATAGTGGTGATCATCGAAATTGTCTTCTTCACTTTCTTCATATGTTTTCTCAAAATGCTGAGCAAATATGGTACTTTTCTCTTCCGGTGAGTCGACTGTTTAACCATTTTCTATCAGTGGGTGACCCTCTTGTGAGTTGTTTTTATATTTCGAAAGTTTCTTAATATCTCGCCTGTATGTTTTTATTATATTTATTTAGTTCACTTTTTAAGGCCGGGTTGCCAATATTTCTATATTCCCTAGAAATTTTTCGTTTGCTTTTAATCAGTTGTATGATGTATGGTGGTAGTTCCTGGGTAAAGTACCACATTTCTTTTTTGGGGGTATTTTCCAATACAACTTTTGTTAGTTTAGAGTTGAAATTTCTGAGCGTTCTTCTGTTCATGTCCTGCTCGTTATTGTCTATGTACCTCAACATGGCTGTGTTCACTTTTTCTATGTTTGTTTTCCTGAAATTATATTTCTCAATTTTGATATTTTTAATTGGGGTGCGAGGGTCAATAATGATTCTGAAACCGAGGTGGTCTGATCATAGGTCTGGTATATTTACAACACTTTTGATATTTCTTGCTAGATTGGAGGTATGAAAGATCATATCCGGTGTTGAGGCTGCATTATGATTCATAAGAAAGGTAGGCGGAGTGTCATATTTAGCAAAGTTGGTACTATTCAGAAAGTCGTTCACTTGTTTTTTCTTCGGCTTTGTATTGGCATTGAAGTCTCCTATTACAATGGTATATTTGTTGAGGCTGCTCATCGTAAATATATTTTCCTCTATTCTGGAGTATGGGTGAATGTAAACAAGAAATATATGTAAATAATCATCACGAAATGGCATTGAAAAATGTATACATTCAGTTAGAGGGTTGTTGATAGATGGAGCATTGCCTTTTCTCATTCTCAGTTTTAAATCTGTTACGACTAGACTACTTCCCCTGGCGTGGTTGTGGATTAAGTGGCCGTTTTTCTGAACAATATTCCAGTTTTTGTAAACTATTTTCTTTGGATCTTTCGTTTTGGATTCTACGGATAATGCCATAAGCTCTTTCTTCCTGGAATATCCATTGGTGTTTGAGTATACTATATTAATTAAGCACATGTTCGTAATGGACATTATTGGTAGGCTCAGTAAGCAAGTGATGTGAGGTGTCAGTTTCATCCATGTCAAACATGAGGATGTACATTTTATTTCCTGAAAACACTATCCACTCTGAAGTCGTTGACAAATTTTTTACGAAGTTGTGTCACTAGCTCGTCTCTGTTGGTCACTACTGGGTTGTTCAGTTCATTCACATATGTATTTATGATGGTATTATGTATGGTTATTGGTTGATGTATTCTTGATTTTTTTATTTCTGTTGAGACCTCATGTGATTTTTTGTTGATTGTTTATATAGAAACATTAGGTACGCCTTGTATTGGTTGTCTTGGTATTGGGGCACTTATATGACCAGACTTCCATTACATTTTAGGCATTTTATGGGTTGTTGGCATGTTTCTGTTGGATGATTGAAGGATAAGCATTTACTGCATGGTTTTGGAGCTGGTGCAGGTGGTTTACTGGAAAAAACTGGATAGTGGCGATACTTGAAAAATAGTCCTTGGGATAGCAACATCTGAGAAGTTTTTTCTGATACAGTTATTATTCTTATAAGTTTACTAGGTTTTCCTGTAGCTGTTGATACTATTCTTCTGCAGAATCTGTGATCCATGTTGTTTTTGGTTAGAAATTCGCTGATTAATTTTTCTTGTATTTCTAATTCTACTGATGCAATGACTATAAAGTAGCTGGAGGATTCCTCTGAGGTAGCAGGTACAGTTGATTTTGTCGCCGATTCTTTGAATTGTATTATTTTTCCGACCTCAACCATTTTGTTCAAAGTTGATATAATAGATATAATAGTCCGAAACAAACTGCCAAACTTTTATATTTAGACATAAAAATTAATTCCTAACAACTTTTCCTACATAGTAACATTTTTGTGTATTTTTAAAAATAAGCATCTCTTGAATGGAAATGAAATATTTGCCCCTACCCTGTATAAAGTTGGGTTTTTCAAAAAAAATTCATCCCCATTTTGACTCCAGGACACTATCTCAGCTAATTTAATTTTTTTGAACATCTTAATATAAACATTTCCCATATGGTGCTACATTTTTTGCTATCACTGTACTTACAAAAATTGCTTAAAATGGGTTATTAATGACTTAAAGTGAGGTAATTTATATTCAATTAACCATTCCAAATGCAATGTTAATTATATTCAATTTATCAATCTTCCAATCTTCTTAAAAAAAATTCAAACATTTATTTCTCATTTCATCTAAAAATAGTCATCACATAAAACTGCTTTTTTATACAAAAGTCAAAACTTTGAATGACGTTTTAAACCATCTATTTTTGAATTTGTTGGTTTGAAAAATGTATGAACTTGAAAAATATAAAAAAATATTGGTTAAAACAAAATAACAGAACAAATTACTTACTTTTGAAATCAACAATAACATAAAAAACAGAATGGTATACAAAACCAACTTGATCCTCAAGTTATTTAAGCTTCAGTTCATGTCATCTTATTTTCCAAAAAAATGCTAGTTAGTTTGGCTGATAGAGCTCTAAATATCAGATCCTGAATTTAGATAAGCAGCTATTGAAAGAGTAAATTAATTATCATAAAAACATGATAAATAACATTCAAAAAAAGTATAAACAAATATAATCAATTAAAAAATATCAAATATACTAAACATCAAAATGTGAAAAACCTAAATTTATCTTATGTACAGGGACTTTCTCAGCAATTATCAAATTAACTTAGTAAATATGAAATTAGATAAGTCTCAAAGTACATACCAAAACATTTCAGTGGTCTAAAATCGAAAACACTAAAAAATAATAAAAGAATTATTATATATGCAGTTCCTTGTAATCGTTATTGTGATGTTGTTTACATAGGAGAAACATCAACCAATCAATATTTGGGAAACAAATTAAAAAGTCATCAATAGCATAAAACAAATAAAACACCATTAACAAACCATGAAATAGCAAAAGAACACATATTTGATTATAAAAATATAAATACAGTTGATCCTCTATATCAGTGATCCGCAACCTTTCCTCATCTGAGGCACACCAAACTGCTCCCTAGAATTTCGTGGCACACCAAAATCTAAAATATATTTATAGCAGTGGCGTAGCTAGGTCGGGGGTCAGTTCACTCCATGTATACTAATTATTTATGGATGTCCAAACTACCTTAGTTTTTTTTATTGTTTTAAAATGTGAAGAAGCCCCTTTCAGATTTGGGGCATCAAAATTTTCACTCAGGACATAATACATATTTTTTTTTTATTTTTTTTTATTATTCAGATAGAATGAAAAATACAAATAGGTACATACATGAGAACTATACTAAATACTAGGTAGGACAGGTAGGTATACTAAATTTACTTCTGTTGACACGTCAATAGTAATAAATATTTTGACATGATGATGACTGATTAATGTGATACCTGCGCTTGCTTCGTTGAACACAAAAGTTTTATATTCGGCTCAATTTTAGACAGCGCAACTCTTATTTCTTGGTCAAGATCTTTTAAGCATGACCGTTTATCATTTTTAATTAATACAAGCGTTGAAAAACTTTGCTCACATAAATATGTTGTGGAAAACGGAAGTAGTGTGAAGATGGCCTTGTCGGAGATGCGTGGATATTCTGTCTTGATGGAAACCCAGAAAACATCTAACGGAACTTCGTCGAATTTAAGTTTTAGGGTCATATCATTACTTAATTCTGTGAACTCCTCTCGAGTTTGCAATGGCAGTGCTTCCGTGGAACTTATTGCATTGGTTGCGAAAGGATTTCGAATCCAATTGTATCCGTGTTAGAATGGAAATAGTATTCAAATTTTTGTTGAAGCATGACTTAAATGTTGTTGGGCCAAATCCACAATCAACTGCTTGTTTTCGATCGTACTGTGGTTGGTCCTGTGATAAATTTCTAGACATCCTTTTTGCAACTGTTCCTGCCAAAGTTCAAGTTTCTTTTTGAACCCTTGTAATTTATCGGAGCACGTCAATATATTTTCATTCCGTCCTTGCATTTTTTTATTAAGTTCATTCAGATGTTCGAATATATCAGCCATGTATGCAAGTTTGGCTATCCAGTATTCATCATGAAGGTGCTGGCATAGATCGTACATATCTTGACTTGAAAGAAACTCACGCACTTCGTAGCGAAGTTCAAACAGTCGAGCTAAAACTTTTCCCCGGGATAACCAACGAACTTCTGTATAAAACAGTAAGGATTCATGTTCGCTTCAAATTTCTTCACAGAGTATTCCAAAGATTCGCGAATTTAAGGCTCTCGATTTAATTATGTTTATGATCTTAATACATTCATTCATTGTGATCGAAAGCTGTTCGGGCAAATTTTTGACCATCAATGCTTCTCGATGTATGCAGCAATGTGTAATTTGTATTGACGGATTTTTTTGTTTTACACAAGATACAAAACCTTTCTTACTGCCCATCATTGCAGCAGCACCATCTGTACAAATAGCAACGCAATTGGTCCACTGAATATTATGTATTTTAAAAAAATTATCAGTTACTTGGAAAATTTGTTCCCCGGTAGTTCTCTCTGGAACCTCCTTACAAAATAAATAATGTTCTTTAATAGAGTCCTCGTCAACGAAACGTACAATAGCCATCAGTTGTGCTTTATTTTTAATATCTGTTGATTCGTCGATTGATTCGTCGATTTGAAGCGCAAAAATTCCAGCCGAAATGATTTTTTTAATTAGTGTTCCCAAAATATCACTTGACATATCTTGGATACGTCTTTTAACAGTATCGGCCGACAAAGAAACTTTACTCACGTCCTTAACTTCGTTTGGCCCAAGCATAAGTCTAACAATTTCCATGCATGCTGGTTTAATAAGCGTTTCACCGATAGTGTGCGGTTTTTTTTGTTGTGCAATTAATTTTGCAACAAGGTAACTTGCTTCTAATGCCTTTTCAGAAACCGTAACCGCCGATTTCATAAACTGCTTTTGTTTCTTATTTTGATCCAAGCGCCGTTGGAAAAATTGAATGTCTTTTTTGACGCAACTGGGATGATTTGTGATCAAATGACGGTTTAGTTTGCTGGGTACCATTGCTTCATTTGACAACTGTTCACCGCAAATGACGCATTCAGGCTTTGGAGCCGCTTCGTCGCCACACTAAGTGAAACCATATCGAAGGTAGTCTTGATTGTACTTCCTTTTCAGCACCTTTTTTGCTCTTTTTGCAGCACTTATGCTGGAGCTTGTGCTAGGTTCTTCGTCATCTGCTCGTGATTTCAGCAAAAATTTATCCATATTTGAAGCACTATAGTTATAACGAGAAAAACCTACAACCCTCTCAGTGCTCGTTACAGGTATGCGGGTTGTCTCACGTGGTACAACCCGTGCTCGCCAGTCGACTAGCTTCGAGTCGAAGAAGGGGTGGATTCTTCAAAAAAATTATTGAGTATACAAAAGGGCGCCAGAGAAGTTTTGGCAAGCACCCAAGACTTCCTAAGTTAGCCCACAACTCCTCAGTGGGTTAACAACACTCACTACACACTCCAAAGGTTAAACTGATAGGTAAATTATCATAAATAAATAAAAGTCAGCAAATACACCCTGATTGAAAATTTTAATTAATCTTGGTGGACCAAAGGTCTCTTTTCAAAATATATGATACAATATCACTACCAAAAGAAAAATATTACAAATAACGTCTGAGCTCAGCTGAAGGCTGTAGTCTCAGGGTGCAGTAGAGCTGAGGGCCCCAAACTACACCGATGTCTCAATCCAAAGATTGTAGAGAATCGACCAAATTGTTCATGTACAATATGCCAAAAATTACAACGATAATATATATATATTCTCACCCGCGGCACACCGGTTGCGGAGCACTGCTCTATATAACGAACCTCGATATATCGAACCTCAATATATCGAACCTAAATATATCGAATTCCTTGATGTATCGAAGTTTTTCAAATCATCTTGGAATTACCTATCTCTACAATGCTAATTTTACCTTTACCTATCCAAGTAATTGCGGTAAAAACATCAATATAACGAATTTTGGTGGTTTTTACACTTGAAGGGTACAGGGGCAAAAAGATGAATGTCACAAAAACACGTTTCCGAGAAAAACGGGTTTGAAAGTTTGAAGACTTTGATATCATACATCTGAAAACATAAAGGTGTCAAATATTTTTTAAACTTCATATAGTTATATCGTCTTACAAATGTAAAACTACTATAGCGATATAATGACCACAGGTGTAGAAAAAAATTATTAGGTGACCACACATTGAAAAAAACGTCAACATATATGAAGTATATATTTTTATCATAGTTGAAAATAAACATAATTACAATAATACTTTTTATTGTGAACGAACATTATTTTATCTAAAAAAGAATAGTGTTATTCAGCATTGAGGATATGGTGTAAATTTTCGAAAAAGCTACTTGCTCCAGGATTTTGACATAACTTCTTCAATTCTTGGAGGTTCTGTTACTTTTTGAATGGTAATGGAAGACGTTCCTTGTACTTTCGACTTGGTAACACGAATTGACAGGCTGGCAATAAATTAAGATTCCTCTGTTCTCGCTTCGGTGGTATCACCACAGAAGTAGTACAGGGTCCATTGTAAGTTTCACGATACTCTATCATTCTGGGCATACCTTCAAAAATTGTCAGTTCCTTTATAGGTCTGCTCTCGAATGGACACTTTTTGAAAAAATACCCCGAAAGACGATCCGTCCAGGAAAGAAATATATCCTGATTTTCATAATCTACTAATTTGAATGGATTAGGCTTTGTCCTGGCGTTCAAGATATGTTCATTCCATTCTGCTGGAAGCTCTACGGTGGCTTTCTGGTTTATTAATCCCATATTTCGATCACACTCTAGATAACTATGTCCTCTCACGGGAATAGTCATATTCATTTTTTTTTCTGTTGCTTTGTTTTATGTACGATGAAATGCAAAAAACGGAATAAAGTATAATTCTTATTTTGGCCGCTACACGAATCACAAAAAATTTCTAATTCTTCTACTCTCAAATCCAAATAATTAAAAATCAAATGGAACAGCATAGATGCTACTTCATCAGCTCCTTTTTTTGCTGCGATTTCTGTATAAGTATAAAAAAATGATTCACCTGTAGATAGCACATGGATATTGAAGGAGTAAAATGAAAGTTGACGTTTATAGTAGACATCATTGGTGCTTATATTAGGAATTGGTAAATTTTTCTGGAAATCCATGGTTATTGCCTCTGTTTTATTATTTCTCTGTGTATTGAGGCGTGCCAAGTTCTTTCTTTTATAGAAGGTATCAGTCTTCAGAAGGTGAAGTTTGTGTTCTGTTTCCAAGACTGATAAGTTCGCTATTTGTTCAGGATCTTGTACCATACATAACTTCTTCGCCTTATACTCATCGCAACTGCTGCAAGTGTGTTTGTGGATATCCAAAACTGATGTTGAACTTTGTCACAAAAATGGTTCTGTAGGTTTCATAGGAAACTTTCATCCCAGGATATTTTTATAGATACATTTTATGCATCTTTTTCACATTCAGCTCTTCAGGTAAATAGATCCTTTCAGAATCGTGGAGGCTGTAATGCGATCTTCTACCCTTGAATGACTTGATATGTTCATAAACCGCATTTGAAGTTGCTTCTTCAAGTTTGTTTTTATGGTTAGTATGTCGACCTCGCCTATCATGTTGCACATATCCAGAAGTGATCAGCTGCTTTTGGATACCTTGAAGACGTTTCGCAGATATGCCGTGTAATGAAAGCATTGCTTTATAACATATCAGTATTTCTACAGAATTATCATCACGCTGAATGCGAAATTTGTACTTATATGAGAATGAGTGGTAATCGGTGTTTTCATCGTTGATTTTCCTGCTCCGATGTCTCTTCACTGGGTGAAATGAATTCAGACCCCCCAAATAAAGATTCTGTTCGTCATGTGGTTCGAATCCATTAAAATGTTTAATAATCAGTTTTCGATCTCCTTCTGTGATATGTTCGAAACATTTGAGCTTGGTGCAATCACAACTTACACTTGTTTCATGACTCTGTAGTCGCAGTTTTTTTGCAACATCTCTCATACGTCCATGGGAGGCCCTCTTTTTAGAGTTCAATGAAATATTTTCATTTGTTTCGTCAGTCATTGTATAGTACCTGGAACATACTTTATTGAATTCAAATTACCAAAACCAAAGTGTCGAATTCACTCACTTTCTCACTATAGCATGCGTATACGGAATCTATCAGATTATGCTTTTCTGATGATAGTATCAATGCACACTTGTGTTCTTCTAGACAGCTAAAATCAAACTGAATTAATCATGCATAACAGCACTGAGAAAATACGCGCCAGTGGACATTCATCTTTTTTCGCCAGAACGCAGGGACATTCATTTTTTTTCTCCCGTACTGGTAATTTTAAATTCGCTGTTACATGCCAGTTTCATTGTTTTTACCTGGTGCGAATCACATATTGAATTCTAACGTATATGTTCTCCAGTTTGGCACCATAATCTCAAAATGGCCGTTTTTGGACATTCATCTTTTTGCCCCTGTATCCTTCACTTGTCAAATTACCTGTTTATATCGAAGTTTTGAATGAAAACCTTCATATATCTAATTTTAGATACAGGTAAATAATAGAAACTAAAGATTTTTTGTTTCCATGATATATTTATCGAGGTTCCAATGTATTATATTGTATTATAAAACAAAACTTTGATGGTATTTTTTAATGTGCTGGATATCTTATTTCTTTAATTTTCTTATGAGTTCCACACAGATCTTCACAATTTTTCCATTGCATATTTTATTTCTTTCTTAATTATGTTGTACCTTCCTACCTTCCATCATCTTTATTCTTTTATCATCTTATTTCATTCCTCATCCCCGGAATCTCCGTTCTCATCGATGTTTGTTATTTTAGACTTCTAAATACGCGTCAACGAAAAAATCGTGTTATATTCTGGGTTTATCCGCCCGTTTTAAGCTTCAGCGGACGAATGGTACATGCCAAAGCTTAGGTATAAGCGGATTCGGAATCAGTTCTGTCTGAAACATCTAAAATGGAGAAAAAAATTTGACCGCTAACCTTCATGGGTTCATGTGACTTAAAACTCTAAAACTAAATAGTTTACAGATACAGAAATGTTATATTTCTATAAACATCTTCAGTTTTTTATACAGTGTCATTCATTAAACTAAAATTAAGCTACTTGTTTCATTTTTGTTATGAAGTCTTCGCCTATGATATTAACTAATTTCGCTCCAATTCTTATCTACATTATTTTTTATTTCAAGGCTACTTATGTCGACTCTACCTATATTCCTAATTATTTAATTTTAATTTTCCATAGGTATTTGGCTAGACATGACTTATTTATATGTAATTTTATATGAACAAAATATGATTTGGAAGAACAGGGACTGTATTATTTTTTACAATTTCAGTTTCAGTATATAAAAAAAACATGATATCACGTAATGAGATGTTTGAGGCCTAGTTGATAACTTGAAATTCAATATGATTGCCCAACATTAACACTATCACTATGTAAAAGTAAATGTGATTACAACGCCGAATGCAAAAAAATGAAAAAAATCGATTTTAATATAATTTTTATATTTACTTATACATATGTAAAATGAAGAACAATAAGAAATTTGGGGTTCAAATTTTGCAAGGAAAGAATAGAATTTTTGAAGGCTTGGATATCTAAAACGAATTTGCTGAAATATTTTCCTGAATAACTGTTCAAAGTTTTCAAAATGCAACTCCTTGATCCTTTAAAAGGGTGTTGGGGAATTTTGTAAAATGTAAATAAAACAGTGGTTTTAAAAATAAACCTTTCAGAAAGTATTCTAAATAAAAAGTACTATATTACCAAATTTAAGTCCTTCCTTGAATGGGTGAATTGGTGTTTGAAATTTTGTCTATCGTAGTATTGGGTATATAAAAATTTCTATCTGAATTGTACATTGCTAAACATAGCCAAGATAATTCGAAAAATAGGTTATACAAAAAGAAGTATTTATTAAAAATATTGAAAATAAACGTTCTCTATAAATATTAGTAAAAATAATTCAAAACGTTTTCTCAAGTATGATAAATTTTATAGCAACTTCCCACACAAAGTCCTACTTGATATTCTGGACATCAGATTGTCACGTACTTTCCTTTCCTCTCACGTCTCATAGTATTAGAGCAGATATGCCATATCAATTGTCCTTTTCTTCTTGCATCAGTTGCCAGAACATTATCCAGAAAAATGCCTTTCCATGAAGTTTTTTGCTGCTAAACGGACAACGTGTTGTTCCCCACTTGTTCTACCATGTCTAACTGCAGTTAGAGTACCATGTCTCTCTAAAAGTTGTCCAATTATATTTCTTATAAAATATTTCAGTAGCAAGGAATTATTTCCTGGTTTAACTAAATACAAATTGTACGAATTCAAAATTGATAAATCCAATAATTGAAAAATAATTTTCTGTACCATTTTACAGTTTTACGAACACTCAACAAAAGATAACTGCATATCAGCTTTATCAACTAGCCTTATATTTTTTGTGTAATCAAGAATACAGTCATGTTTCATAATTCTTTCATTTGCCTGATGATTTATTTTCTCCCTATCCACCATTCTTCCTATATGAAATGTGGTGATAAAATGGACATCTCTTTTGCTCTTCCATTTCAGCTAAACATTTCCTACACTTATTCAATTGTATTTCACCACGCCCTAGTCTTGTAAATGTTTGAAAATGTCTTCGGTTTTTTTTGACACTACCACATAATTAATCCTATACCATTTTGGACCAAATAGGATGCTAGCATTGGACTGGTGTACCAATTTTATCGGTAAACAAAATATGCTTTTTTTCTCTGATAAATGTTCATCAATTTTTTTGCAACAGCCCCCCAAAACACCAATTGGATCGTCTTGTGGTATATCTTGTGCAGAACCAGTATAAACTAACACGTTCATAATAATACCCGTTTCACAGTCGCATAGCAAAAATAATTTCAGACCAAATCTATGACACTTTGATGGGATATATTGCTTGAATCAAAGCATTCCTTTCTATAAAACAAGTGACTCGTCAATGTATAATTTTTGAAATGGTGAAATTTGTCATTTATGTTTTCAAATGCATTTCGAATTTTCCACAAACTGTCATTTTCTAGAGGGTTGTCATTATCTGTGAAATGTATGTACCGGAAAATATGAGTAAATTTATCTCTAGGCATGTACTTAGTAAAAAAATCTGTTGTAACCATCGGATTTTTTGACCAGTACTCGGATATGGCAGATTTCTTAATTTGGGGTATTAGCAAAATCTGAGCTAGAAATGCGTAAATTTCATCCACTGTGGTATTCATCCACTGTTGTATTCATCCACCGTTTTGTTCTTGATTTTATTACATCATTGAGGTCTCTTATACAATATTCATAATATCTGTTTGTTTCATTCACAATCATGTTGACTAGGTTTATATCAAAAATGTTTGTAAAATATTCACATTCTTCGGTATCGTCTGGCAATACCAAAAAAATTAGTAACACCTGAAGCCATATTATCAAAGTCATACCTTTCCGGTTGAAATGCATCACGATCCTCCCATTGAAAATTTATATAATCCAATCTATCGCTGTCAGTAGATTAACTATCAGAGATACTGTCATCTTCATAACTACTTCCTGGATCTCTATTAGAAATATTTTCTTTGCCACTTTCAAAGTCGCTAGTGGAGAGATTTTCATCATTTCTAGAATTATCACTACTTTCTACTTTTTCTAATCTTCCACAGTTTCTTGTTGATGTGGATGGTTGATCCATTATAAATATACTTGTAAACTGTATAAAAATAAGTACCTACACTTGTAAAACAAACGTATATTATACTGAATAGCTCTGAAAGAAAAACTCAAAGATAAAGGGTAAAAAGGTACATACAAAACAAAGCTAATAAACTTCTATTTCAAAAACAATATTATTTGATGTACTTATAAATAAATAAATAAACTAAAATACTATACATTTTTTGTAATTCAGCAATTCAATTTCAATAAATAAAAAGAAGCCGATAATTCTCATCTTACTAATAGACTATTCAGTATTTTGGTTTAGGGAAGACATTATTTAATTATTTTACCTTATTATATATCTCACCATAAAAACAGATATTCAACCTCTATTTATGACTGCCCGACATATTAGTGATTTAAAAAGTCTAGATTGTCTATTGATGACTGGAATACAAAGCAGAATAGCTTATTGACGACCGCCCTAGTGAGAGGGTTAACAAATGCAGCAGTGGCTTGAATATGGACATTTGTTTCTTTTCATAGATTCTAAAATATTTTTTTTTTCAGTAACCCGCAGTTTGGAAATAACTTTAAAATTGCAAAAGCTGATACTTCAACAGATATCAGCCAGAAGCCAGTTCCAATTCTTCCGCTGGAAAGTAAAGAAGTTTCACATTCTAATGTAAGTTGATTTTCTAGGTTTTTATTTGTTTAGTTTTTGTATTCTACAATTTCCACACACAATCTCCCCAAAAAAAATAAATTTAACTTACATATTGGTCTACATATTCAATATAATAAAAGTGAAATGATTCACTCATCCCATTGAAGATATCAATCATTATATGCTGATGTATCCTAAAAAGTTACAAGGTATAAGAAATATAAATTTATAATTGGTAATTCATACTTGTAAAGGAAGTCAAGAAAGGTTAGCGGATTTGACAGAAATGAAAATATTTTTAGGGAGGCAAAAATCATTGTCTTGATTTAAAAAAAATTACATTTGTGTCAAAGGAAACTTAAAGGACACAAAAAAATAATCAGAGTATAATTACAAATAGAAATAAATTCTTATTATTTTTTTAAAGTAAATGTTAATGAATGTTCAGGACCTCCCAGATCAGTTAAATTGTTAGTGTTTTCAATTAACCACTAAATAATCAGTTTTGAAAGAGTATAATTTCCAATACAAATTCAAACGATGTTTTAATTAAGTATACTGTATGACGAGGCTTTAAATTGCTACTGTTTTCAATGCTTTTTTTCAATTAATTTCAAACAATCCGAATGCAAAATATTTTATTAGCTAATTTATAAGCTTAAGATCAGTAAGGCCCACAAATGGCGTGCTGAGTACTGCTTTATGATTATGCTCATTGTGCATGGATGATAGCAATATAACAGCTTTGTTTGGTTTTGGTACGTATGAAAGAATCAACATTTCATACTGATAGCCAAACAATGTAGTACCAACTTTTCTTGGCTTCTGAGGTAAGAAGTGAGGGGGAATTGCGGCTTTATTTTTGCGGACTGTCCCAATGTTATGATCAAGTAGTGATAATACGAGATCATAACTGGTGTACCAATTATCTATTGTCAAATTACGATTTGAGCCTTTTATTTTGTTAGATTATGTATAATGTCATAAGGCTTATTTGAGATGCAGTATGGACCATCTGGCTGCTTTCCACACTAAACTTCTATAGATGACGTGTAAAAAGTTTTAGCATCACTTATTGCAAATATTTTAAAACCATACTTAGCAAGTTTCTTTGGCATGTACTGAATAAAGCTACACCGACCTCTATAAGGCACCAACTTCTCGTCTATTGTAACAAATTCACTATGATTATAGCTGTTTTTACAATTATCAACAAAAGCGTCTAGTAGAGATCTGATTGCTGCCAATTTATGATGCTTTTGTCTTTCTATTTCGGAACTGCTGTCGTGATCTGAATAGTATACTTTTCCTCTTCATCATCAGATGAATCCAATCCCCATCCGTAATTGTTTTCATGTAAACTTACATTATCTTCATCAGAAAGTTCGTGTAAAACTTGTAGATAGTTCTCTTCTTTCAAAAATTTTGACCTTAAAATAAAATTAAATTATTCCAATAATATTCTATGGGCAACTAACATCAACGCATTAAAATGTGCACGATGAAACTTATTGGAAAAATACTACATGCCTGGACACACTGGTTGACACACATTGATTTTTAGATTTCCAGATGATGTATCTGCACTCCCTCACAGTCAAAACTCAATTGAAATTCTCTTCGAGAGTCAGTTCAAAGGTACTGTGAGAGAATAGGGGAGACATCTACGTTTCACATACATAAACACAGCAGTGTGGTAAGTGGTGAATGAAGTTCACCAGTGCGCCCGCTCAAGGGTTAATTGTAATTTGCCATTATATTAACTAGCTTTCAATTTGATTTAAAAGCTGCTATTACTTATTTCTGACTTGGTCGTATGGTATTTATTATCCTTGTCATATATATAGGACATATACATATAGTAATGTACCAATACCATTTCCCTGATGTACTAGAGATGAATCTGGTTTTAGAACTGTCACTTAGGTAATATTAGCTTATAGTAGGTGCGAACACTAATGCGTAGTTATTGTATTGATGTACCTTTCTAAAATTTCATATTTTTATTCTCAATCAATTTGGAATATCCGCTTTCCTTGTAGTAGTTGTTGAGATCTTCTCTACTCTTGGATAATGATAAGTTTTATTATTTAAGACAATAATTACATTCACTTCTAAATTGGTATTATGGTGGAAAATCAGTTTTCATGGGATTCTTCATTCATTTCTTCGCCATAATTTCCTGTTTTCTTGGATTGGATCAGTAACAAATCCATTTTAATTTACAATGTAACAGATTATTAGTTGTTTGCTTTATCTATTAGTATATAAATATGTACATATGTATGTATAGTCACCTATTTTTTGTAGCGTAGAGGGAAAACTCAGTCAATTTACAAACATACTTTGAATGTATTTATAATAAGTAATTAACAAATTTGTTTATTCGATCCTTAAGAACTGGTTACTACATTATATTGGCAAAATGACTTAGTTTTTATTGGATATATTTTATAATTTTAATCTTGCATGTTTATTATATAAATTAAGAATTTCAGTAAATTGTATTTATGAGTACATTTTACTTTATGGAAATAATTCACAGAGTAAGGGCTGAGACTATTGAAATAATTCGATTTACTGAATGTATTGTTAGGTACAATCCTAAATATATTAACCGTTCATCTGTTGGATTTTTCAGTCTTGTAAAGAGACCATCCAAGAAGGCTTTTCTGTATGAAGTTCTAGTCATATCTTAGCATAATTCATGTTAAGCTACTATTTTTTTAAATCCTCTTAATATTACTTTAACTACAATTTCTTCTTTATCCAATTTGTATTGGCCTTAGGCTAATATTTTTATATACTCCTAATTTACTTTACACTTTTATAACTTTTCATCGACAGTCATCACATGATTCTCTTCTTTTATTATTTGTACACTTTCATAATCTCCACACTAGAAAGTCTATTTCAACTTCCTTTTAAAAGGGCTGACATCTATCACTACCATAGTATTTAATCAAATTAACTGTCTCGACCCTTACTTCGTGGAATCTGCTCATATTAGTGTTTTAAATGAAACTCACAGTTTCTAGTTAATTCCACAATATAATAAAAGTTATTGAAAATTCTAAAAAATTGACAATTGTTTCGATAAATCAATATCATCCTCAGAATGACAGAAGTTACATTTAATTTGATGCCTACCTGATGTTTAGTAGTTATTTTTGGCTAGACCAAGAAGTGACTTAACTTGTGATTGACTTAATATATGTTAATAGAAAAAAGAAGAAGATGTGATATTACAAATATTGAAGCTTAGATATTGTTAGCCCTATGGTGATATCCTGGATATCATTTTTCCAATTAAGATCAGTGTAACTGTGCAATGATATAGAAAACCAGGAAAACTATATCTGCTGATCTTTACAATTATCACTTAAGAAGACAGTTTATTAGTGGAGAACTCCCTAGATTTAACTGTTCATTGACAACTTCATATTGTGGGTTTCTTAAATACATAAGAATCTTCATTGTCCACAATTATATGGAACCGTTAAATTACATAGAATAACGAAACCAATTAGACCTGTAGTTTCTTATGTTAATGCTCCTAATAATATATTGGCAAATAGGCTCAACAATATACTCAATAGTTACGGATATGAATCTCAGTACTCAATTAGAAATTCAATAGAACTAATCAAAAAGTTGAAAGCAATTCACTTGCAAAATAACTAAACTCATTTCGTTCGATGTAACTAATATGTTCACTAAAATTCCTCCTAAAGAATGTCTAATACTTGTAAGAAAATTACTAGAAGATAAAAATATTAATCCAGGAATAATATCAGATATACTTAATTTATTTGATGTATGCATTAATCAGAATTATTTCACTTTTGACAATAAGATATATATTCAAAATGAAGGTTTACCAATGGGAAGCCCTATATCACCTATTTTAGCAAACATTTTTATGGACAATTTAGAAAGAAAGATCTTTGAAAGTAATATTTCGAAAAATGGTTTATTTTGGTATAGATATGTAGATGACATATTAGCTTGTTTTATGGGTAGTGAATGACAACTAGATGTATTTTTCAACCACATCAATAATTTACACCCAAAAATTAAATTTACATTAGAAATTGAACAAAATAGTTCAATCAATTTTCTTGATTTAAAAATTCAAAGAGTTGATAATGTACTTGATTATTCAATTTACCGAAAACCAACACAGACTGATATGACAATTCCATTCAATTCAAATCACCCTATGTCACACAGACTAGCGGCATATAATTCAATGATACATAGAGCTTTTTCAGTTCCTATGAACAAATGTAATTTTGATAGAGAGATTAATACAATTAGACAAATAGCAACATCCAACGGTTATCCATTAGATATGATAAATAAGCTAATTAGTAAAAAAGAGGAAAAAGTAGCATTATAACTAATATTTCCTAAACAAGCTGATGAAATAAAAACTTATAAAACCATCACATATGCAGGAAATATTTCTAATAATATTTCAAAGATAATATCTTCAGCAACGCATACAACAATTTCTTTTAAAACAGAAAGTAACGTTAGTACAAAATTGTTAAATGTAAAAACAAAAATACCACTATTAAAGAAGTCAGGTATATATAAACTCAAATGTCCAGAATGTAATGCTGTCTATTTGGGTCAGACCCTTAGGAATTTTGAAATCCGATACAGTGAACACTTACGAGCATACAGATTAAAACAACCAGATAAATCCCACTATGCAAAACATCTACTTGACACCAATCATTCATTGACACCTAACACAAAACTAGAAGTGCTGCATATTTGTGAAAAGAAACAAGAACTGGATTTCCTTGAAGAATTGGAAATTAGAAGACATTTAAGAAACCCACAATATGAAGTTGTCAATGAACAGTTAAATCTAAGGAGTTCTCCACTAATAAACTGTCTTCTTAAGTGATAATTGTAAAGATCAGCAGATATAGTTTTCCTGGTTTTCTATATCATTGCCCAGTTATACTGATCTTAATTGGAAAAATGATATCCAGGATATCACCATAGGGCTAATAATATCTAAGCTTCAATATTTGTAATATCACATCTTCTTCTTTTTCCTATTAACATATATTAAGTCAATCACAAGTTAGGTCACTTCTTGGTCTAGCCAAAAATAACTACTAAACATCAGGTAGGCATCAAATGAAATGTAACTTCTGTCATTCTGACGATGATATTGATTTATCGAAACAATTGTCAATTTTTTAGAATTTTCAATAACTTTTATTATATTGTGGAATTAACTAGAAACCGTGAGTTTTATTTAAAACACTACCATAGAATTTGTAGATTTGTACTGGATATATTTAACAATAGTGGTAATACAACTCAACTGTAACAATAAACTACAACAAAATAATTACAGAATAATAATAACCTCGAAATTAACATAATATGAAAATGCTACACTGTGGTGAAGCATAATTTACATTTCAAACTACTGCTTATCCATCAAACAATTTTTTTTTTCATTTCAATTCATTACCATATACATAAGTTGAAAGCTCTGGAAACATTGGCCATATTCAATACTGAACAATGCTACAGAATTTAATTTATTACTCTTGGCTGCAATTCCTTCGTTCTTTGATTTGTTTGTCTTTGTTGGTATTCATTAGTTCTTAGGTAGGATAATTTGTAGATTATTGTCTGTGGGACAATTGGCAAACCATTGCTGGGAGTTATTGATTGAATGCAATTTAATCCTGGCGTATTAAAAGCCAATAATTGATTGTTTTTTGTTTATATATTTTTATTTACTTACGATCCGTTTTTATTATTAGCCAATTAACTTCCTTTTTTACTTAGTTACTATTTTTTCAATTTTTTTAAGGCAATAGAAATATGATTTATGAAATAGAAGTTCAGGATTCTGGAAAGGTTTTTTAAAAGAACTAAATTTCTTGATAACAAATAATACTAACCTTTTTTACTAAACAGATAACTACAACCGATTGACTCAATGGGAGATGTTTCAGTAAATACTCTAGTTGTTTAGACCAGTGTGAACTTTTTATACTACTAAAATTGCATCTCCTCTTAATTTACGCTGGCTTCTGCTTCAGCTAAAGAGGCGATATATTTTACTAAAATTAATGTATTTTATATTACGTCAATAAATTTTATTCACAATAAATGTTTTTGATTCCACAATGAAAGAATGTGTTTTTTAGAACAAGGTTCAACTTTCCCAATATTCTACACCGGAAGAGACTACAAGATGGTTGGCATTAAATAGGTTTGAAAAGTATTTGGAGACATTTGAAAGATTTTCTGGAGATGATATGTTGAGGATGTCCAGAGAAGATCTAATTCAAATTTGCGGCAGTGCCGATGGCATTAGATTACACAATGCTATCCACCTAAAGTGAGTATAAATAATTCATTTAAACTTTACATAGAGGCGTTTTGAAGAAATATTCAGTAGAAACTGTTGACAAAAGAAAGTTTGTACCTTGTTTGAAATATCCAACAGTGTAGTACTTTCACTTTGTAAGTTTGTATTGATTAACAATATTAGTTGTTGCTGATTGTAATATTCATAATACAAAATACGAGATGTGGTTGAGCTATTAAATGGCAAGACTCATACTGCTACAGTGCTACAGAGAAAGTACCATACACTAAATGTCGACTTCACTTTCAAATGCTGTACTTCTCGCTTCTGAAACATATTGGTATAGCCACAGCTTTCGGTCGATTATGGATAGTTCTTACTTTTTTGCAGGAAAAATGATAAGAATAACAATACAGCTATGAATTGTGAAATTTCACATAGTATTACTACTTAAACTTTTATTGGAAACAATTTCTAGCGTGCATGTAATTTGAATGGTTTAAGGATTACCAATATGGCCGAGAAGATGATACATGCCTAGTTTTCACCTTAAAAACGATGATGATATCAATAAAGCGGGTAATCCGATTCTATCTGACATTTGTTTAAGTAAATAGCAGTAAGTAAAACTCAAAATCAGTACTACAGCATATATTAGTGAAAGGTGAAGAAGGGTAACTAGTTTCGGCTCACTGAGCCATCATCAGGCCTGTAAAAGGTATCAAGATAGAAAAATAGGAATTCACAACATATCGAATTACCTTAATGAATTGAAAGAGAAAGCAGTCACATGTCCCTGGCATCCAGCAGACTCCGACATATGTCAGTGGAAAATATGGGGATTTACTGTAGGAGAAATCAATAAAAATAGCTCTATCATCATAATGGTAGCGAGCAGAACAACCAAGAGAAGGTTTTGCCTAATCATCAATAAGTAATATTACCTTTAGGTTACGCATCATTTGCGTGAAGCAATACATAGTAAATATCCAGATTTGTGGAAATACAATCACACACCAGTTCATAAATCTTTGCTAGTTCATGTTTTCTTAGCCAAAAAGAACAAGTTTATTATGCTGCAGCCACATTATTAACATTATCTTTTAATTAGCAATGTATGTTATATTTGTATAATAACCTGAAATCATTATTTTTGTTTAAAGGACAATTTTGCCGAAATTGAAGTTATACATCTGCAAAGAAAATTCGCCAGTTTTCAACGCAGTATATTTATCCTCTCACAGTAGTCAAGAATTGATTGAAAAACTGGCAGTGTTATTAGGTATCCCCCGACAACAGGTTTGTGATGTTTATATGGAAGGGCCGCAATCCATCCACGTTCAGTTGAATGATGATGTGTTGAAGCATATTAAAGAGGAGGCCATGTTCTCGATCAAAATTATTCAGCAAGATAATAACGCTGATTACGTGTTGTTATTGAAACGCACTTTTAAATAGTCATATATTAAATGCCTCTAGATCACAGTCGAACTTGAATTGAAGATTTAATTGCGAAATAATGAGTCTTGTGCTTGTTGGAAGATGGTGGGTGCCTTATATTTTAATGTACGAATTAACAAATATTTGTACTCGGTAGTTGTAGATGCTTTGACAAATGTTCTACTCAGTCTGACTCGTATTTTCTGTTTCAATAACTAATTCAAAATTCATATGGTTTCACTGAATTTTACACAACTTGTTTGAATATGCATCAATATATTTTGGAACTGAAATATTTGTTTTCACAGCCACATCGTAAAATTCCCCATTTCAGATTGTTATTAAATCCTGAAAATCGAATTTCTTTTGAAGAAAATAAAGATTATGCTGTGACATCAACACCTGTGACACAATTTATATTAATTTTGCATCTGACTTGTTCCAAAAAAATTTCAAATTCTCAGAGAGGTTTTTATTCACAAGCCATTGAAAATAGCAAATCCATTTTCAGTGTGAAATTTGCAAATGTACCGCATTTTCTTATGCTACATTTAGTTTCAGCAAAAACTATTTTTATCTGTTCTAGAATCGCCATCGAGACGGAGTAATAAATAAAAATTTGATGGTAGGTATACAGCACAGGTGGCCCAAACAAAATCTATGGTTTTAGTAAGTCTGCTATTAAAAATGTTGCAATAGAATGACCAACCCTTTTCTTTATCCATAATGGGTGTAGATTTAGGGACTTTATCAGGTGTTACTATGTTTTGTTGCTTACGATTTAAATTCAAACATTAAAAAGCTGTTTAAAAATAATTGAGCTTCAATATTAATTAAAATTTTATATATATTTTTATCAATCCTATTTCTATTTCTTGTTTCATGTGTAGATTTAGAAAAATTGTTTATAATAAATACAGTGTTGTTTAATTATTCAATCAGAAAATTCTATTATTTACAGTAACGATTATTGCAAAGCAAAATTTTTGAAGGAAACATCCCAAAATAATACTAAACTATTTAAAATAAAGTAAATGTGTATAATGTTGTGTTTTTGTACTTCGTAAAAATTCCCACACCTGAAATTACGAGCTCGGGGAGTTTTATTACTCCGACTCCATCGCGATTCTACTATAAAAATAAATTGAAGACACAATTGGAGCTAACTTACTACAAATTTAAAATTGAAAAAATATTCAAGAGCTACAATTTTGCGCCGGATAACTGCAGAAGCTATTTTTCCACATTATATTGATTGGTTAGAAGTACAATACCTAGCGATATTATCGAATGATAAATTGATAATTTAGGTTATTCTAATTTTATTCAAAAAAGAACATACCACATTATGCTCAATAAAAAATGATACATGATATATACAACATTTCTTTTGGTTAGGTTAGCGAATTGGAAAAGCTGTCGATGAAAACTGTTGACTTATCAGGTAAATAGCCAATGCAAAGAGTTTCAGTAATACTAGAACCTAAAGTTTTTCCTTCTATTCTGTCTCCTTTACCACAATACAGGTTGAATTTCAACAAATATCCTTCTGAAATAGTAAGGCACCAAAATTTGAAACCATATCTAATTGGTTTTCCTCTGATGAACTGTTTCATGTGGTGATTTCCAAAATATGGTTCCATAGCCTTGTCTAGTGAAAAGGACTTTCCTAGAGGATGGGTCAAGTCTTGAGATACCTTGTTTATCTGATCTAGTAGTGGTTGAATTTTATATGTTTTGTTATTTGGATCTATGGAATTATTATCGTTGAAATGTTTCAAATCTGTCACGAGATATGCTGTTACTCACAAGACTATTATATGTGTCTGCCTAAGTCTCCCAGTACATTCTTCGAAAAGGTTGTTTACAATAACCAGAAAGAAGCAGTGTGCCAAAATATATGTACATTTCGTTAGTAGAAACAACAAGGTCGTGTTTTCCTTTGAAGAATGCATACTTTTGTGTCTCATTGCAGATTTCCTTGATGAACTCTTCTGTGAAAAACATTTTGAATAGATCTACTGGTGACATATTATCATCCCTGATTTTCTGTACTATAGCAGGTTCTGCAGTTTTTTATATTTTTGGCCTTTCTTTATTACCGTTTCCTTTCAACTGCTGTTCTGTCCAACTTCTAATGATTTTCTTTTCTTTTTTCTTTTTACTCTTCACAATTTCGATTTTTTTTCAGATTTCTCTTTACATGGTCTATCAAGTTTTATTTTTTTTGCCAACATATCTAAAGGAATATTGTCGTCACTAGTATCTGCATCAAAAATGATTTCTTCTTGTACCTCGTTCGTACCTACATCATTTTCCTCATTGTAATGAACTGCAGTGAATTCCAGTTGTGTATCGTCATCACTAGTTTCTTTATATATTAGTCTTTTTTCGGTTGTAACGTTCAGACCCACGTCATTTTTTTCACCATCACGAACAGCGATAACTTCCATTGGTTGTCTCAACACACCTTTTCCAATGTCACGAATACTGTGGCCCATGTCATCATCGCTTGATGCATAATCCACGTCACTTTCGTTGCCATCTGCTGGTGGAAATATTACCAAATCTAATCTTTGACAACTATTTACTCACTAATGATCTTCGTCGTCCGAATTGAGCTCTTCTAGGTAATTTAAAAACTCTTCCACACCACGACTATCTGATTAATCATGAAATTTCTTTCTGCAAAAAAAAATACATTCATTTGCCTACTGCATGATATATCATACGCAATTTTTTCTTCAGTGTAGCGTACAGGCCACAGCCAAACTTTCTGTTGAATCGTAAGTATTCCTTAGTGTATAATAGTCATATTTTGATGGCTTTACTCCTGATAAAATTACAGACAAACCAGTTAAAACAACATAACCTCACCTGTTACTCATTTTGTCGAACTGGAAAATACACTGCTACGTAAAACTGATTCCGAATGCAACAAACTTTAATGGAAACCGTATTAACAATTATTATTGTGTTAACAAGTGATTATTTGTATATATGACGTAATTAACGACTGTTTTTATCACATGAGATGCACACGCCGTGAATTCAAAATATATTCTAACCTCCGTATTATAAATCATACCATAGGCATTAATAGATTAATGTATTAAAACAAGAGATACTGTGTATTGAGAGTTTTGTTTCCGTGATGAGTAGTAATTTCAGGACGAATTCGCAAAAAAAATCTGAACTATTTCCGAGATCCTTTTACCAGTAATATTTCAACTCTCAAATACTCTATACACTACCGAGTATGGAATATTGATATATCTGCGATAGTATATATAACATACATATAGCTTATATTTTAGAAATTTATAAAAGTTGATGATTCTTGAAAATATTTTAAAATTATGTAACTCAGTGTTACCTTGGGACCATATCTGTCTCATTTATTTATTGCATATTTTATTTAAAAGTTGATTTATTTAAATTGTGACGTGTCTGATCTAGCGGCATATTTTATTGGTTTATAATAAATTGATAATAGTTCATATATGTTGAAAATCCATTGCTTTAGAATACTTAGTGAATCTTATTAACATTTAGATGTAATTGCAATTTTGTATAATCTATATAATTGGAGAACCTACATATATCCGTTAATTATACATAAATGAATGAATGGAATTACATTTGGAAAGACATGTTTAAATTCGGAAATTGCGCTGTATCACTGTATAAGGTTAGAATTTTTAACATATTTTGTGTATACTGAATATTTTGAAGTGTGTAAAGATTATTTAAATACAATTCTTAAAAATATTGTTGAAATCACTTGGAAATCATCATTTAGTTCTTTTTCTATAATAATTTTTACTAATTTTTTGACAAACTTTGTAAAGTGTCTTTAAAATATTGAATATTTAACTACAACAGGAAAGTTAGTTCATTCAAGGCCCCTAAAACAAGCAAGTTGCTTCGGCCGTGCCAAACACAAATGCTTCAACAATACATTGTTGCATTTGTAAATTGCTTTTATTTGAGTTATATTGCAAATTTTACGGAGATGAAAATAAAACACGTGGTTACTACGCCAGCTATATTTCGACTCTCTCTCTCTTCGCTGTTCGGACGTCAAGTCTAGCAGTGTTGCCTGGTATTTTAACAATTCCGTTAGGCTACAAGAATTGTCTTCATGATATTTTTTGGCAAAAGTATATTGCCACCTTTTTATTTAGTTACAAGTTAGTCGCCTATTGATCCGTATATATATAGTATGTTTTTCTGGATATAGCCTGTTCCTTTTTATGCCAACTGTTATCGGCTCATAACTTCTCGGTAAAATGAAGAAGATACAAGTTTAAATAAAATTAGAATTTATTTATCAACATAGTCTACTTCAAGAGCGGTACAATTATTCCAGCTGCTTCCTAACATCACTTCTCGGCCTGTATTTTCTTAGGTAAACGAACAAATAAAAATTGCTGGTCGCCCAGTATGGAGATTAGGGCTGGCGCGGAAGCAATTCGAAGTGAAACACGTAGAATTTTGCCATTGTAGCCAAATACTTGTGGTAGGGTACAGTGTATTGGTGATAGATCAGTTTATTTTTTCGCATATGGGTCTTTTTCTTGTATATTAACTGTCTTAGCTCCATTCAATACTCGCTGGAAAATATCGTTCATATTATGGATGCCATAATAATGCTGCATTCGGCTGACGTGAAATAACGGATCTAAATTTCGTCCATCGTTACGTGTAGACATCAACAATGGAATCATTGACTCGTAGTTTTTAGACTACTGTCTACTTTGAATACAGCGTTCTCATAGACAAATGTTCATGCAAATTAAGTGCTTAGAGAGTCAGCGACCTCTTACAACATCCGTTTTTTGGTTTGCCAAAACGATTTTGTGGTCTTTCCACAGTTTTCCAGTATAACTCTTTTGGGCGATCAAAGCGTTACGCATCATCGGTGTTCGTTGGACCACACTTAAATTCAGCAAATTAGGTTAATTTTACTGGTGCAGAGTCCTGATAACACTTATCAAGACCAGCTATCGTTCCATCAGTAATCTTTACAATAAAAAAACAATGTTTTATCAACCCACGCAATTCTTTTTTTACATTGTTTTAAAAATAACTTTTGAACCAATTGTAAAGTTGTCATAAAATTATTACAGCGATCTGTATGTCTGACCAGGAACTTATTGGTCATTTGTTATTTTATCGAAATTTCTCTGCAATTTAAACATGAATTTCTGCATAGAAGAAAACTGATATATAAACCTAGCTATGTTTAAGTTTATAAGATCTATTATGACAGCATTTATTTGATTTATTGAGAATAATAAATTATAATGTGATAATGGATTTTGCTGTAACATGTACCATTTATAGTAACCAGTTGATTCTGCTTTATATTCAATGAAATCATTGCATTTGCTATGATTATATATAATTATTTAAAATATCTCTTTCAAACTTTATTTGCAGCAAAGTAGCTTAAGCTGGTTCAGAAAAAATTCTCATTTACTCGAATGAATTTAAAAAAAATTAAAGTGGTACTACAAATTATCTGTGAACAATATTACTTAGGATTTATGTACTACTTAAATCATTTTGTTGACAAGTTGCATAACAGAAACGTGTCAGTACACTACAACCAAAAAATTTTGATAGTGCAATGACCTCGTAACGTATACGCCAAGATGAAAGCGTTGTCATATTTTATTATAAAATTTCTTTATCTTTATGAATAATTCGGAAATACTTTAAAAAACTCTAGAACTAATAATTTTAACAGGTATTCTTGAATTTTTTAAAATTCAGTTATGATGTACCGGGTGATCAATTAAGGGTAGCGAGCGGCTATATCTCATAAGATATTGGTCGCATAGATTTAGAAAAAAATTTCTGATAAAAGTCGCCAAGAGAAATTGCTGGAAATTATTTTCGAATTTGTCAAACGTCCGCTAGAGGGCGTAACAACTAACACTAAGTAGAAAAATGGGATTTTTATAGAATTTTGCCTAATTAATGTATATCGATGATATTGTTTTCATATTTACTGACTATTCACCTACACTTTTTGACTAAAATGTGTTGTTCTATCTATCAAAATAAAGCGGTGTGGGAAGTTCAATTGTTTTTTTAAACAAACCAAGATTTCTCCCGTTTCGCTTGACCGATTTTAACAAATTTGGGCTCATATGAAAGAGCATAATTTACACTACAAAACGCTTACTTGGTTTTGACTTTTTGACTTTCGCCTTCGCCGCTAGATGGCGTTAACTGAAATGGTAGCAAATTTGTGTTTTTTTCAAAAAAAAAACAAATGTAATGGTATATTCATTTTTACATACTTTAACCCTTTAACGGGCAGAATAGAAGGGGTGGTCAGACTGAATTAAGTATTGCATTAATCGTTCTTAGGGGCATTAATTAGTCAATATATATACATTTTACATAATTTTTAGTTTATTTTATTGTATTTTGGGGTGGTACATATGTGTACCACTGTGCGTTCCAATAAAAAGAAGTTTCGTATTGTTCAGTGGTACCTATTTGTACCACATAAATAAAGTTACTATTTTTATAGAAAACGATAGAAACAAAGATTTATCAATTCTTTTTATTGAAGAATAAAGGAAACATAACACATACATATACATAAAAATAAGTAGTTACATCTTAAAATGAAAAAAAAATGTTATCGCTAAAATTTATGTTCCTGTGTTTTTAGAATTATGGAAAGGAGCAAAGCAACCAAGACATAATGCTACCTCACATTCTGAACAAATAAGGTCAGATCTCTTTTGATTTTTTTTAGTGCTGCAATAACAGCACCTTCGTCTTGTTCCTTTGATCGGAACATGTTTTCCAACATTGCACAATCGTTTTGAATTAAATAGAGTAGATCTTCCAGATGGATTATTCCTTTTCTTGCCACGACCTAGTCTGATGGATGGTCCCGGTTTAGATCGTCCAGAATAAACACCAATGAGTTCATTGGCTAGTAAAGACCTAAACTGTAGATGTGTCATAGGTTTAACTTTTTTATTTAAATTTGCTTGTTTGAGGGTGGTCTTGTACAATATATATGAGTTTGTAATTGCAACTTGTAAACAGTAGTAAAATATTTTAATCCACCATCTTCTGCTTTTCCAGGAAATATTGTAATTTGATATAAGTTGATCTAAATAGTCAACACCGCCCATGTACTTGTTGTAGTCTACCACTGATTCAGGGCAATCAACAGACAATCTCTCACCTGTTTTTTGTGTCCTCAGTACCTTCGTGATTTGTAACGGATTATGCATAGTACTCACAACATTAACCGATTTCTTTCCTCTATCTTTCCACTTTGATACTGATATATTTCCCTGTAACTCCGTCCCATTGTCCCTTTACTAGGTCCTTGTCAGATTTTAGAATATGTTTGGGAAAATATTTTCTATCAGTTCTAGAAGTGGCACAACTAAAATTATTATTTTCCAGAAGCCTCTCAGCTAATGTCACGGATGAGAAAAAATTGTCAAAAAAAAAGCAGTATCCACGTCCCGAATAAAATGAAGACGCCTTTTCAACCACTTTTTCACCAAGACTCTTACTCGTGTCAGATTTTGGATCAGCTCCTTCATATATAGACATGCCTAAACAATATCCTGTTACCGAACAGGTAATAACCCACATTTTAAACCCCCTTTTAATTGGTTTCATTGGCATGTACTGTTTTAATGTACTGCGACCTTTAAATTTTATCATAGATTCATCTATGGAAAGAAACCTTGAAGGATTCAATAATAGCTGACACCGTTTAGTAAGATACTCAATAAAAGGTCTGATTTTATATATTTTGTCATAGTCCCTTTCCCCTCTTTTTGGCATAGTTACATTATTATTTAAATGTAGGAGGCGTGTAATTTTCAAAAAACGTTTTAACGTAAAGACTCTTAATTCTAGGTACCTCAAAATTTTCGTCATTGCTCCAGTACAGCCTCATTGTTGGTAGCTTATGCAATCCCATAACAATAAGGACACCTATGTATGCTTTAATTTCCTCTAAAGTAAGATCAAGTCTTTGTCCACACTGGACGCCATATAAGTTTGACTCCTCTACAACATACCCAAGAAACAAATCTGTTATTACGTTTTGAAATACACTAAGTGGGCTTTGGATATTAAATTTTGCTAACTTAGTTATACCAAAAGGTTCATTGAATGAATACTTCACATACTTTTGAGGAGTTTGAGAGTTTCGTTTCCATTTATAAGTCTTCACAGTCGGTTTCGCAGTCACCTCCTCCTCCACCTCTTCTACCTCCTCCTCCTCTTCTTCTGTAGAATAATCTTCATCAACTTCTCTGGCTGTAGCAGTTTCTTCGGAGACCGTTTGTATGGTTGATGTTGTAGTTTCTAAAATATCTTCATCATCGGACTCTTCATGATCTGGAGTATTTAATAATCGAGTAATGGGGATGTTATCGTCTGCATCAGAATCCCCGTTAACGTCCGAATTATTTGCCATATCATCTTCAATATCATTTAGAAGATATTCAACTTCATCCGGGTTGTTCAAGTTAAAAACTTTTTTACGTTCCATCTAAAAAATATATATTATGTCAAAAACTACAGTAATAACTTATTAATAGTTGTAACTGTTATATTAATGCATTATATTGGCTTATTTATTGAAAAGAACACAAAACCCATATTTGTAGTGGACGGTGGTACATACATGTACCACATTATTGCGTATTGCAAATGGACAGTGGTACAGACATGTACCACTTTTTCAAAGTCACATATTATCTTTTCCAGACTAGATACAAATACAATCATGGCATGGTTTGACTAATTACTTGTCTAAATGTAATATTTCAAAATATTATGTGTCGAACTAAAACGACTTCTAAGATATTTGAGTTTTGTTACATTGGTAAATATAACCTAAAAACCAGTTTTTCGATTTTTTTACGATTTTTTAATATCTGAACTCATTGTGTAAATAGGGTTATACAGTTATAAAGTAAATATTAGGATTTTAATTAAAACTTACCTTAATCGCACAAAAACTCACTGAAACTTAAAAAGAACAGTACCAAATCGCCTTATTTGTTGTACACGCTTACTGGTATACATATGTACCACTTTGTGACGTCATTTGACAATTCAGCCAACTATTTGGCGCCAATCAGTCTGAGAGGTAGGAGAAGAGGCGTAGTTGCCACTTAGATGTATATTTCTACAATGCTAGGTATTTTATGAAATCAAGTGCTCTGTATAAAGAGCAAATGTAAGTGGTACATATATGTACCATTAACCGTTAAAAGGGTTAAAAGAGGATACATTTTTCTAAAATTTAATGAAAAAAATTAATAATTACCTTTTTTTGAACAGCTGATATTGAACAAAATATAATTTTATTACATTAAAAAATGGCACGCCACTGCTTTTTTATCAAAATAAAAATCATTTTCGTAATCACTTATTAGTTGCTAACAAAAAGAACCTTTTGACTTTTTTTCGTTAGACGAACGGTTTTGGATTAAAAAAATCAAATAAATTTACATGGGGTGCCCATATGTCGAAACATACTAATTTACATATTTGGAAAAAAAATCTTAATAAAACTGTCCAACAACAGCAGGAGTAATAACACTAAGAACAAGAACACAGAACTTTAAAAATAAACGTTAAAAATAAATTAATAGTTTTGCCGTAAATGTTCAAAATGTTGTCCATTATTTTGAATGCACTGGTCCAATCTTTTCTGGGTGGAGTTGACAGCTGCCTCAATTTCCACTCTTGGTATATTATTTATGGCGTTTTGAATTCGGACTATCATGTCGTCTCGAGTAGTTGGTCGAGTGTTATACACCAAATCCTTTATTCGGCCCCACAGATAAAAATCAAGGCAGGTTAAATCGGGGGACCGTGGTGGCCAGAAAAATAGACTGCCTCTACCAATCCAACGGTTAGGAAAATGCCTGTTCAAAAAATCTTGCACATTTCGAGAATAATGTGCCGGGCAACCGTCTTGTTGAAACTACATGTTTCTTCTTACTTCTAAAGGCACATTTTCTAAGAGTCCTGGTAAATCGTTCAATAAAAAGTTCAAATACATGTCACCCGTTAGATTGCCATTAAAGATGTGCGGACCGATAATAGCACCATTAATAACACCGCACCAGACGTTGACGCTCCATCGACCCTGCTGATAATCTTCACGTAACCAGTGTGGATTAGTATCCGACCAGTAATGCATGTTATGAAGATTTACCCTGCCATTACTGTAAAAAGATGCTTCATCCATTAATATTTTTTGCACTGAGCCATATGATATTCCTAAATATCTGGAGATCTCTCTTATGCTTAAATGGGGGTCTGCATGAATATAAGCCAACACATTTATAATGTTATCTTCTCTTCTTACTCTACGATTTCTTCTCAAAGTTGGTGTTGGTTGCATCATCGATATACTTTCATTAGGCAAAATTCTATAAAAATCCCATTTTTCTACTTTGTTACGGCGTCTAGCGGACGTTTGACAAACTCGAAAATAATTTCCAGCAATTTCCCTTGGCGACTTTCATCATGAATTTTTTTTTCTAAATCTATACGACCAATATCTTATGAGATATGGCCGCTCGCTACCGTTAACTGATCACCTGGTATGTAATACTACAATTTATCAGTCGCATAGAAAAATATTATTTTTATGAAATAAACTTTGTACTACAATTTGTTATGTTAAAAACTTTCTTCAAATAGTGGTAACGTCTGCCTGAACTGCGGCTTGAAAGACGCATGTCTCTTGCTCATTCAAATACTCGTATTATATATATTTGTCAGGCAACGGGATCGCAATGGTGTACGAACATATGATCTGTGGTACGAACGTCGGTTAGGGTAAATTCGCGTGCCTTTTTTTATTTTATTAAGATATCTGATATGCTTAATTATACAAAATATAGTTTTTCTATAATTCGGATCGAAGTGTCTATATCGTCGATAAGTACAAAAGTGATGTGTAATTCTTGTATTACTTTGATTGCGTGATGTGACCAATTTGCACCTATCCCAACCTTTATTGTGACTTAGTGTAAAGAATTAATTGGTAATTTTGTAAAATTAAAATATTCTAGTGCTATTTGTCATAGTATTAGTGTCGTGCGAAGCTAGTAAATAAAATATTCAAGAATCTATTAGTGAATTCCTTTCATTGAATGATGGAAATTGTGTCAGAACAGTCATCCTCAAGTGGAAAAAGATCTGCCGTGGAAAAGGCCGTCGTTTGATAATTACACACATGGGAACTGATAGTGGATTTGTGTTAAATGGTGAAAATAAGTTCAAAAAAATGGGAAACTACCATGAAGAGATGAACGCAGAGGTATACGAGAACTGGTTTGGACGCATTACTGAAAAGTTGGAACCAGGATCTGTCGTATTTATGGATAATGCCCTTACTATAGTCGCCACAGCGAAAAACGCCACAACAGGCATGGAGAAAATCTCAAATTCAAGAATGTCTATAGGATAAAACCACCCCTTACGATGAAAACCTATCCGATACCTAACTTAACCTAACCTAACCTAACCACCCCTTACGATGAAAACAGTGTAAAGAACGAATTTTTTCAAATTGTTCAAATTGTGAAGATACATGCTTATAAATATAAGAAACTTACTGTAAATGAATTAAGATTGAGCCATGGAATTACTATATTCAGGTTACCCCGTATCATTGTGAGTTGAATCCAAGTGAATTCATTTAGGCGCAAGTTAAAGGAGAAGTGGCACGGGAAAATCGAATGTTTAAGTTAGCCGATGTGGAACGCCTTCTTAAGAAATAATTGGAACGAGTGACAGCACAAACTGGAGCAAGTGTATTGCTTATATTCAAAACAAAGAAAAGAGAATGTGGGATGTAGATAATATGGCTGATAAAGTTATCAATAGTAATACAAGTGTAATGATGATTATCGAAATATAAATACCTTCGTTTTTGAGTAACATATAATGCTGCTTCAAAACTACACGAGCGCGTAGCGTGGTTTCCTTAACAGCTTCAGTGTTAACGGACAAAGAGAATACTTACTCGGTGGCGGATGACAAATATTTACGGAAAGCGGTATGAAATTACTTAAGATATGTTAATATAAATTTTTTAATGACACTTGTCACATATGAAGTGAAATGTCAAACAGACGCGCATGTGCGCCGTCAGCACCCAGCTATGAATTTTCACTTCAGGTGATGATGGACGGGTATGCGGGTCTTATCTTTTTTGGTAAAAAGCTTATAAAGTTGAAATTTTCAGAATTTAATAAATAAATAAATGTGTACCATTTTTTTAACTCCCAACCTCTTGTAGGCGTCCCTAAAGGGCGGAGAATGGGAATGTTAAACCTTTCTTTAGAGAACAAGTAGATATTTTGTGTTTTATATTGTTTAAATTTTATAATTTAACCTTTATTAAGCTACTTTCATCTTAACCTTTAAATCTCCTCTAGGCAAATTCAGGGGTAGTAAATCTTTTACGTAGATACTGCCATTTGGCATACCTCGGAGATTCCGATATTTGCAGGTATGTACATCAAAAGTGGTAAAATATACTTACTTTGCTCACTTGAGATAGGATGATCCTGCAACAATTAAAAAATGATGTTTTTTCGTCAGACTCTAGTTACGCCCCACTATATTTATCAGACACTTATACCAAAAATCAAATATTTGTTTTTTAACATAATTTTCAGGTGTCTGACGGTTATTAATACATTTTTTGTTGTCAGGAAATCGACAACTTTGACGCGTCAGACTGGGAAATCGGGAAACAATTTTTGTCAGACAATATAATAAGATTTTTTTGTATTTTTTAATAAACGGATACAGCGAAAATCAGGTGGTTATTAATAAATTTTCTTATACGCCACTGTGCAAGACCTATATATCGGTAGAGGCGGAGGTTATTGCACTTTCAAAATTTTATGGTTCGACTTTAGAAGTATGCACCTCGGCATCATTAACATTTATGTAACAATTATCATCAATAACTTTTTTGTTTTAGAATTTTGACATAAGTTTTAAGTTGCGGAGTTGAGGTATTATTTTAACATTATGTAGCCCTGTATATCAGATATAGCAACATATTTTTGTGTAATAATTTAATAACCAATCTCAAGTTAATGTCACAATACAGTGCCTTTAATCCCTTACTTTAGAAACAATTCGCTTTAAATAGTTTAAGAAGTTATTGTTAATAAAATGAAATGTTACAAGATGTATTGAGTAAAATAGCAGTGTATTAATGATTAAACATTCATTTATTTAAATTAAACCATTTTTTGAACACGTGTATTTAATTATAAGGACTTACAATATTTTTCACAGGAAAATTTTGAAATATAGGTTTTGTAAACAAAATAATGTAGTCTAAGAGCCAGTGGCCAGATGTACACATAATGTTTCTGATAGTACCCTCATACTAAATACTTTATACCTGTCATCAATACCCTGAGGATTCAGCCCAGCTGGGAAGTTTGAAGTATATTATACAGTCGATTTTTGCGTTCCTAAGGTCGAAGCTGACAATATTGAAAGTACCAAAACATACAAGGTGTCCCAACGAAATGCACCCTCCCTAAATAGATTAGATTAGATTTTAACGGGGTTACAGTGCACTGAAACCAAAGCTTTATTGTGCCCCCCCCCCTATCAGAGCTGTTCTCGCTACTACTACAGCTCGCCTTCGAGTTCCAAGGTTCTAATGAACTCTAGTATTTGGGACGGCTTCAACGAGGTTAGGTCCTCACTCTTACAAGTTTCTTATCCAAAGCATTTCTTGCAATGGCGAGGCATTCCCGAACTAGGTGATTTGTGCTAGACCTATTCTCATTAAGTGCTTCCTAAGGCGGCAGTGTCCTGTAAGAAAGCCCGTGAGGAGATGTAGCTTATCTTTTCTGAGGTCCACATATTTTTTGGATCTAGCAGTGTCAAAGTTCCCCAGGAACTTTTTGGAATGTTCCAACCCGGGAAGGCACCGCCAGAGTGCTTCTCTTTCGGTTTCCTCTTTCTTCCGAAACTCTCTTGTAGGAGCATTTTGCTACACAACAGAAAGGCTCTGGGCAAATAAAGGGCATTTGTGCTCCTTTCCTGGCAAGTGTATTGGCCTCTTCATTTCCCGTGATTCCCGAGTGGCCAGGAACCCAGACTAAAGAGACCCTGTTATTCTTGCCTAATTCATCAAGTTTTCTTCGGCACTCCAATGCCAACTTTGAGTCAATGACATGGGAGCTCAATGCTTTGATAGCTGCTTGACTGTCAGAATGGATCGATATGTCACATTTCTGGTAGTTTCTTTCTAGGTTCATTTCCACGCATCTTTCGATCGCAAGTATTTCTGCCTGAAAGACGCTCGGGAAGGAGCCTAACGATAATGAGTATCTGGTGCCAGGCCCAAATACTCCAGCGCCTGCTCCAATGGTGGTTTTTGAACCATCCGTATACCACCTAAAGGTATTTTCTTTGAGAGTTTGGGTGGTGTATTCCCTTTCCCAGTCTCTCCTCGTATTTAGCATCGTGGTGAAATTATTTTCGATGCTTACTTTCCTGATCATTTCGTCACTGGGAAGATTCGCTAATTAGGTGTATCTTGTCAGAGAGGACCAAGCTCCCTGATTTTTAATAGTCTCATTGCCTGAACCTTCCTTAGATATTCTAAGAATTGCCTCTTGGGCAGATCTTTCTATCACCAGATGTAGAGGTGTGAGATCTGTAATGATCTCAAGTGCCCTAGTTGGACACGTTCTCATAGCTCCAGTGATGCACACACAGGCAAACCTTTGAACTTTATCGAGGGTTTTCCTCGTGCTGTACTGACTTGCTTTTGTGTGCCAAACTATTGCCCCATACGTAATTGCTGGTCTCACAATCATGGCGTACATCCATCGCAGTATTTTTGGGTTACAGCCCCACCTCTTACCAGCTAGATTTCTGCACGTAATCAAAGCTCTTATTGCTTTACTAGCAGTTATTTCAACATGCTTATTCCACAGAAGCTTACTGTCTAGGGTTATCCCTAGATATTTAAGCTATGATTTCCCCGTTTAAGGATATGGGTTTCATGGCTGGAAGTGTTCTTTTCCGGGTAAATGGAATTACTATGGTCTTGCTTGAGTTAATGTTTAGCCCCACTGACAAGCACCATTGCTCAATGATTCTGAGGCCCTTTTGTAATAAATCACACAAGGTGCTTTCGAACTTGCCTCTGACTATTAAAACAATGTCATCGGCGTAGCCCATACATTCGAAGCCAAGCTCCGTTAGCCTGTAGAGCAACTCATCTACTACGAGGCTCCATAGAAGGGGAGATATCACTCCCCCTTGAGGTGTCCCCCGAGTGGCTTTAACTGAGGTGGTTTGATTCCCCACCTGTGTCTCAGCTATCCTCGTTGTCAACAACTCATACATCCATTTTACAATGGTTTCATTCACTCCTCGCCTTTTTAGTGCTTCTTTGACAGACACATGAGTTGTGTTGTCAAAGGCCCCTGATATATCCAGGAATGCGCACATTGCGATTTCTTTGTTGTTCAGAGTTCCCTGGATGAATTCTGTTAGCTGATACAGAGCTGTCTCAGTTGATCGACCCGCTCTGTAGGCATGCTGGCGTTTATGAAGTGGTATATTCTCCAGATTCTCTGTTCTTATGTAGTTATCCACTACTTTTCCATCGATTTGTGTAGAAACGATGTTAGACAGATGGGTCTAAAAGATCGGGGATCAGTCCCATCTTTTTTCCCTATTTTTGGTATTAGACCCACTGCTAGACTGCTTCTTGTAATCTTCAGCAGGTGAGGAAGAATCTCCTCTATCCCTTGCTGTAGGAGTGCTGGAAATAGTCCATCCACTCCTGGTGATTTATATGGTTGAAAGGTACTTATTGCCCATTCCAACTGTTGTCTGGTAAATATTTTCTTAGCAAGGTCCCAATCTTCCTTGCGGGATTTTTTGGTGTAGTTCATTGCTATTTCGGTGCTTGTTGCTGGTTCACTACCTAGGAAAAGGGTTCTAAGACGAAGAATCGATCGTTTCTCTTCACCTTCCGTGTATGATCCGTCTGGCCTTTTCAGCGACATTGTGGGGTTAGTTCCCCCATTTGACATGGCCTTTTGTAGTCTGGCCGTAGTGTGAGTGGAAGTGATCTTTTCGCAAAAGGCTTGAAAATTAAGCCTTTTGGCTTTCCTAATCTCTTTATTGTACTGAGTAAGCTTCTCAGTGTACCTCTGGCAATTGCCGTCACGTTTGGCTCTCTTAAAGAGCCGACGGACCTCTTTTCTGAGGTTTGATAGATTCTCATTCCACCAAGCTTTTGAGAGTGGGCAATTGGAATGAAAAGCTTCCATTATTGCCTCACTGATCTGTTCGACTCTTTGTTCCAGGTCGTAGTGCGGGTGATTTACCCCATTCACTTCGACGTGTTTCAAATTGTCCTTCAGATTGGTCTTGTAAAGAGACCAATCAGTATTTCTAGGATTTCGAATTGTAGGAATCGAGGTGGTATTTCCCTCTAACCTAAATTCGATGATCCTATGGTCGGAAAGTGATGGCTCGCTCATCACCCTCCAATCTTTTACATTTTTCCTAGCAGCAACATTAACAATTGTTACGTCCAGGACCTCTTCTCTAGCTCTCGTGACAAAAGTGGGGGTTGTCCCCACGTTTAAGGTCTCAAGGTTATTTGCTAAGAGATATTCTAATAAACACTCACCTTTTGCGTTGTTATTGGTGCTTCCCCACACGGTATTGTGTGCGTTGGCATCACAACTAATTATAATTGGCAGCCGTCTGCTATTGCAGTGTCTCACTAGCTCTTGTACCTCTACTGGCAGTGGGCAGTGTCATCGGCCCGTCTCCAGCGAAGTAGGCAGAGGCAATGACGATGTCCCGCTCGATACCCCCAATGTTGAGGTGAACCATGATTGGAACAAGGTCCCGTGACACGTATTTTGAAACACAAATATATTTTATGTTATTTCTTATGATTACACAGGCACGCGGAGATACTTGCCTTTGATCATAAATCAATTTAGAATCCTTACATGCCAAACCTTTGATTTGGCCTTCTTTGTTGATTCATGGTTCTTGGATCAGTGCAATATCCGGTTGTAGTCTAGCGAACAACCTTGCAATTACGGCTGGAGCACCCTTCGCGTGATGCAGGTTAATCTGAGCTACATTCGTGAACGCGAAGGTGAATAATTATGGATGAGAGAAGCCGAGTTACTCAGCCTCTATTCATCCCCCTCCTTTCTCTCTCCCTGACCCTCCTCGACCACCATGGCAGTATCTCCCTCGGTAATCGAGCAGGTTTCTTGATCTCGAGTCAGACTCTCGACCCCCAGGCTGCTCCGCCCAGCTTCCAGGGATGCAGAGGCAGTCTCCGCTTTCCCAGTCATCCCAGCAGAGCCGGAGGAGATCTCGGGTTGACCCAAGGTCAAGCTTTCGCCTTGTTTCCCCTTTCCAGAGGTTCCGGATGTGGAGGGTATCTCCATGTCCTTTGGATCCTCCGCGGGATTCTTCTTTTTCCCCAGCCCCGAGAGATGGATACGCCCAAAACGGAAGTTTAGCGCGTAACCTCCTGCATTCAGAGCCTACCCAGATTGGTGATCGCTCCCAATCGTGAGGATAGTTCCCTCTCCCTCTTTTTTAGAGGATCTTCCAAGCCTCAGTACTGAGGTTGGAGTTCTGAACCTCGACAAGTTGAAGGATCTTCTCCAGTTTCATGTCTTGGCTTCTTGGGAAGAACACTGTTATGGTGACCGGCTCTGGGATGTCGTCTCCACTTCGAGCCACCAATTCGGGTCCTTCCCAAGAGTTTAATTTCGACGCTGACATCATAAGCCAGTCTGCCAATTCTTGTGACCCACAGTCCACCAGTATCATTCCACAACGGAAATGGATACCTGAGGAGTGGATTCCCTTCTCTTTGCTCTGGCACAGCTCTTCCACCAGAGTGTCTTCCAGTGTGGAGAGCTGCTCCGCTTTCAGGATGATCCCAGGATAATCCTTGGGTATTATTCCCACCCTAAAAGCTTTCTTTGTTTTGACTGCTGCTGCTTCACCAGTGGCTTACCCTGTTACCGTTGCAGCTGTTTTTGATTTCTTGCTTTGAGGCCTATGCGGAGGAGTAATATGCTCCGGGCCTTTTTTAAGCTTTGTTTTCCCCGTTGGTGATTCCTTCGGGGGGGTTGGGCGCTGAGTTACCTGCTTCCTGGCCTCTTCAGGGGATATTCCCTGATTGAGGAGTCGCAGGTATTGTAATAATCAATCAATAGATTCCACTATGATCCTACATAAATAAAGAAAATTCTATCACCACTTGTAATAACCAAAAAAAAACTCTGCTGTCCAAAAATGTCCCGAATGGACCGAGAAGGCAGCGTAGCTGGCTGTCACCACCCACGATTCCGTGGGAAACAGGAGTCGACGGCTCCTGTAAGAAATGTCCGAAAGAGCTGGCTTCGGCCTCCGCTGCTAACCGGTGTCGTTGGTAATGAGAGGTCTTGTATTAGGGGGTTATGTCAGTAAGAGGGGTGTGTTGAGGGAAAATTTTAGGTGTAGATCTTATGTGTATATGTTAGGTATCCCTGCTCTCCTGGTTGAGAAAATAAATTACCCGACAATGATTTCTTAAACGAGTTTAATAAAAAAATATAAGAAAAATAAAAATAATTACACCAAATTTACAAAGCGTCGGGAATACTCGTATATAGAGTCCCGTGTCTACAATTGAATAAAACCAGTGATAGGATCGAGAGAAAACTTGAGATATCCCTTTTAAGTCAACGCGAATGACTCGCAGAATAAAAGAAATTTGTTATTTTTTAAAAAATAATCGTCAAAACCTAATATTTTCGCGTACCCTAAATATGAATTTTGATATTAACAATTTAATATTCAACCTCAAATGTGCTCCCTATTCCTAATTCATACGGTGAGATATCACCATTAAATATTCGTGTGCGATATGAACTACCATACACCAATTAAATTATATAAACATAATATCATAAAAAGCGGGCTGGCAATGTTTATAACCTGACCAAACTACAGAAAAAAAATCATAATACACTGTTAGTATAATTTGAAATCAGACTTACCAATTCCCGGACTGGGTGTTCACAAAACGCCGACGGACACGATTCGTGTTTCGAACAAAAAGAAACCCTTTTAGAGCGCGTACAGTAGACGCTCCCTTGTAATCTGCTTTCCCTTTTCGAGAAAAAAAAAATAATTATACCTGACTGCTAAAACACTACTTTAATTATAAATTACTATAACTCAGGACTCTTAAAAAACCGCTATTCGCGAAACCCCAAAAGAAAACTTGACCGTTCCCGACCGCGAGTTTTTACCAACTGCTCCTCATTTGTTACTTTTTCGAAGTTTCGGAATTTTTCCTTGCTCAGCAATCCTTTATTTTCTTTGTACCTGTTAGCTTCTGATTGGTGGAACTTATCGTTCGACGTAATTGTGTAATAGGTTTTTTACCTCGATTAACAATTGAATTTATTGGATTCCGCAAAATTTCTTTATTTTGACGCAATTATTATTTCCGGTTAAAATATTATTTTTTTAATTCTTGCACCCAGACAGACGCTTAGATAAGTGGTTTTTTCATTTTATCAATGTGAACGACCGCTTTCTATAGTTTAAACGTTACAAAGTAAAAAGTAATTTGTTATACAGGATGGTTCTCCCCATGATTCTTATTTTGGTATTTATTACAGTATTTCCGGACCCCTGCTCCACTGAGGCCTTTTCTCAGTGGTTCGTCTATGCCACCCGGTTCTCCCGGTTTTGGGAGGTCGAACGGCATACGACCTTTGTGCCGTTTGGCCTTTTTTCCCTCTGTGAGGTTCCCGGATGAAGAGGTGGAGGTTTTCTCCACTACTTTTCTGGTGAAAGTTTTACTTTTTCTTTCCATGAGTGATCCCATGAGAAGCTAGGGTCATTACGGTCCACCGCTGCAGAGCCCCGCATGCAGAGGTAAGGGGTTCAATACAATGGAGTTCCCCCCGGTGCTCCAAGGTCGAAACCAGTAAGGACTATTCTTCTATATAGCCACGCATTATTCGGCCTGGTTTCCCACCTTGACTTTAGGTTTTTAATGAGGTTTTCTCCTCTTGGTCCGGGCTGTAAAGCCCCCTCCCACTGGCCCGCGAGACTTACCACAGACAGCCAGGAGACATCGGTGTAACAGGTGATTTCGAGGTAAGCTCGAAATTTCACCAGGCATCGTAACCCTGTGTGCAATCCCTTAGCCACGATACTACAGTTGGGACAGGTAAAGTTGGTCCGCGGCAGGGTATTCGAGAGCTGCCAGTTGAGTTTTTAGACACAACGAGCCCCAAATATTTCCCCGCAGACCTCCTCCTCATATAAAATCATCTGAGTCCCTTCTCCTATCCGCCACCTGGAGACGCGCCGGGTTGGTACTTTACTCCCTCCACATCAATAAATACCCCGACGAACTACGTACATATCTACTGATGTGGACCCGGCTCCCTAAATAACTGCGGACGTAATAAGTTTCTAAAAAAGTGGTGAAATACGCAGACCTTGATTTCAAGGGGAACACATTCTACCATAATATTTGTATATGTCATGTAACGCCAGCCCTCTACCCTATACAGACACCCGTAAAACATTTAAATTACAAGGGCGTCGAGTGATACCTCTTTTAAAAGATCTTTGAATTTTCTTTACAATCGTCTATAATTTTTTTAAAATTATCAAGGGGTTTGTGGAAATAATTTTGGATTTTAAAATAAAAACACAAAGGATAGAATTTAAATTATTGTATGTATTGTTCAAAATGATCTCCATTAACTTCCATACAATGGTATAATCTATTTTCAAATGCTTCGCGGACATTTCTGAGCACATCTGGATAGTGTTGGGAAATACGGCGATTTTCCGCTAACCGGTGAAACGGCGACAGTAATTTCTGAATCACCGTGATTTTAAACGGTGATTTGAGTCACCGCAGTGACTAAGTATAAATAGCAAAGACAAATCAAAATATAAGACCAGCGCGGGGTGACTAGCGACGCGTACGAATATATTATTTATGCACCTCTTATCGAGTTAATTTAAAACAATGAATATTATCCTGATTGACAATTAGCAATAATACGAAATCGAGATCGACTCTTAACTCGAAGAAAGATTAATATAAAAGTTGTAACAACAAAATTGCAACTGGTTTAATATTATTTAATTCTAAATTGAGAATTTCAAATGAACACGTTGCTATATTTTCTGTAAAAAATATATCAATTTTTAGGGTTTATTCATTACTTTTAAAAAGAAACATTTTTTCTTGTACATATTACATGTTGCATAATAATTGTCACCCTCAACAGGTGTAAAAAAATTCTAGATTTCACTGGTTTTCGCTTTTTTAGACATGTTCTAAACAGTGAACAAAAGAAAAATACTTTACTGTGGATTTTTTTATCTCTCTAATAACTTGGTTAAAGGATTTTATAACTTCATTTAAATAAAAAAGTCATATTAACCTTTTTTTTAATAAAGTTGGACTTTTGCCCCTTAACCCATTGTTTTGTTAAAATGACATATTAGTTTAAGACATGCAATTTAATTATCAATTCATATTGTAACACGATAGTGGATTTCTTGAAATGGTTTACAAACAATGAATACAATTTACAATTCTCCTAATAACGTTTACAATTTCTGGCCATGACCTAAAGTCACTAAAATTCTTGCAAAAATACAGGTTCCCTTCATTTACAGCACAAAAAGCAGATATTAACAATAAAAAATAAAAACATTTATTTTATCTTGTGGCTGTTCACCAAATTTATTTTAATATTTCTCTTCCAAAGGAACAAAATAGTTCACAAAAAAGCGGCACCTTTGCCCTTATCTGTATCGGGTCGGGCGGCATGTTTGTATCATTAATATTCTTATATTATCTATACCAATTGCCGCCTTCTCATTCCGTAAAAGCTAGAGTCTATATTCCAAATAACTATAATATCATATTGGCTTACATCACCGTTTTTCTTTCACCTAATATTTGTAAATAATGATAGTTCATATGGATTTTCAATCGGTGCGGTCTTCCAATGCTAGAGTCGATGATCGATGATGCCGATATTGCAGTATTCGGTTGAAACTGAATCCCGATCACCGCATCTGCGAGAAATGAATCACCGGTAGTGCCAGTGATTTTACATTCACCGGTGAAATATCGTGGTTACCGATATATCGACCAAGACTACACCTGGAGTCAATAAAAGGCAATCACGAACGATTCTTTGACATAAATCATCTAGGATACAGATTGTGTTGCAAATACCTTCAATTTCAAATGACCTCAGGGGCATAAATCTAAAGGATTTAAAACGGGTGACCGGGCTGGCCACTCCACAGGTCCTCTTCTTCCAATCCATCGACTTAGGGGTGAATTCCGTGTACTATTAGGTTTGTTCCAGCAATGAGTTGTAGGATAGTTCTGACACATAATTTGAACTAGTTTACTGCGCATGACAGTTCAAATAATAAGTCAAGTTAGTTTGGAATTTGTTGGTGCTGGAACGCAATCTTTATATGAGTAGGTACCATCGATAACACCACATACACCTGGAAACCCCTTTTCACTAAAGTGTTATTGTATTTCCTCAATTTTTTGGTTATTTGGTCACTTTATGACATCGCCTGACATGTTGCTTAAAAAAACGAATCATTGATGTGGTTATGCGAGAAAGAGAGGAAAATCAGCAAAGTCTCAAAAACATACTGTTTAATGACCAGTAAACCAGAAAAATACCAACACGTGCTGCTCAGATGTTAGCTTTACATTTCCACCGTTCGCATCAGCATCAAAGTATTCACTATTGTTATATTTCTCTACCAAATTGTTAACAACTAGACGAGACACTAAAGCATTCTTTGAGTACTTCATCGGAGTATTGTGTGCATGAAATACACTGAAAATGGCATTGCATATAAACTAAATTATGAAGAAGATTACCAACAACTGCCTATAAAACCGACATTTAAAGTAAATGTAGACGCCGAAGTTTCAGCTATGTATCAAAAACCAATTCATATTCCACTAGCGAAATGAAAATATCTACAACAGCTGGAGGAAGTTATACCAACATATTACCACAGTTTCTATGACAATTTGCCCCACGTTGCTGTTGACAATAAAAAAACTAAAAAATAGAAAAATACATAAAACTATTTTCTAATAAGGCATTAAAGTAAATGATGGGACATTGCTAAGAAAATATTTACCAGACAACGGTTGGAATGGGCAATAAGTACCTTTCAACCATATAAACCACCAGGAGTGGATGGAATATTTCCAGCACTCCTACAGCAAGGGATAGAAAAGATACTTCCTCACCCGCTGAAAATTACAAGAAGCAGTCTAGCAGTGGGTCTAATACCTAGAAAATGAAGAAGGGCAAGGGTAACCTTCATATCAAAAATAGGGAAAAAAGATGGGACTGAGCCCCGATCTTTTAGACCCATCTGTCTAACATCGTTTCTACTCAAATCGATGGAGAAAGTAGTGGATAACTACATAAGAACAGAGAATCTGGAGAATATACCACTTCATAAATGTAAGCATGCCTACAGAGCGGGTCGATCAACTGAGACGACTCTGTATCAGCTAACAGAATTCATCCAGGGAACTCTGAACAACAAAGAAATCGCAATGTGCGCATTCATGGATATATCAGGGGCCTTTGACAACACAACTCATGTGTCTGTCAAAGAAGCACTAAAAAGGCGAGGAGTGAATGAAACCATTGTAAAATGGATGTATGAGTTGTTGACAACGAGGATAGCTGAGACACAGGTGGGGATTCAAACCACCTCAGTTAAAGCCACTCGGGGGACACCTCAAGGGGGAGTGATATCTCCCCTTCTATGGAGCCTCGTAGTAGATGAGTTGCTCTACAGTGTAACGGAGCTTGGCTTCGAATGTATGGGCTACGCCGATGACATTGTTTTAATAGTCAGAGGCAAGTTCGAGAGCACCTTGTGTGATTTATTACAAAAGGGCCTCAGAATCATTGAGCAATGGTGCTTGTCAGTGGGGCTAAACATTAACCCAAGCAAGACCATAGTAATTCCATTTACCCGGAAAAGAACACTTCCAGCCATGAAACCCATATCCTTAAACGGGGAAATCATAGATTGGAAATCAGAGGTTAAATATATAGGGATAACCCTAGACAGTAAGCTTCTGTGGAATAAGCATGTTGAAATAACTGCTAGTAAAGCAATAAGAGCTTTGATGGCGTGCAGAAATCTAGCTGGTAAGAGGTGGTGCTGTAACCCAAAAATACTGCGATGGATGTACGCCATGATTGTGAGACCAGCAATTACGTATGGGGCAATAGTTTGGCACACAAAAGCAAGTCAGTACAGCACGAGGAAAACCCTCGATTAAGTTCAAAGGCTTGACTGTGCGTGCATTACTGGAGCTATGAGAACGTGTCCAACTAGGGCACTTGAGATCATTACAGATCTCACACCTCTACATCTGGTGATAGAAAGATCTGCCCAAGAGGCAATTCTTAGAATATCTAAGGAAGGTTCAGGCAATGAGAGTATTAAAAATCAGGGAGCTCTGACAAGATACACCTCATTAGCGAATATTCCCAGTGACGAAATGATCAGCAAAGTAAGCATCGAAAAGAATTTCACCACGATGCTAAATACGAGGAGAGACTGGGAAAGGGAATACACCACCCGAACTCTCAAAGAAAACACCATTAGATGGTATACGGATGGTTCAAAAACCACCATTGGAGCAGGCGCAGGAGTATTCGGGCCTGGCACCAGATACTCATTATCGTTAGGCTCCTTCCCGAGCGTCTTTAAGGCAGAAATACTTGCGATCGAAGGATGCGTGGAAATGAACCTAGAAAGAAACTACCAGAAATGTGACATATCGATCCATTCTGATAGTCAAGCAGCTATCAAAGCATTGAGCTCCCATGTCATTGACTCAAAGTTGGCATGGGAGTGCCGAAGAAAACTTGATGAATTAGGCAAGAATAACAGGGTCTCTTTAGTCTGGGTTCCTGGCCACTCGGGAATCACGGGAAATGAAGAGGCCAATACACTTGCCAGGAAAGGAGCACAAATGCCATTTATTGGCCCGGAGCCTTTCTGTGGTGTAGCAAAATGCTCCTACAAGAAAGAGTTTCGGAAGAAAGAGGAAACCAAAAAATATTTGGACCTCAGTAAAGATAAGCTACATCTCCTCACGGGCTTTCTTACAGGACACTGCCGCCTTAGGAAGCACTTAATGAGAATAGGTCTAGCAGAGATTGACGAGTGTAGATTCTGTGGGGAGGAGGATGAAACTCCTGATCACCTAGTTCTGGAATGCCTCGCCATTGCAAGCCAACGCAAGAAATGCTTTGGACAAGAAACTTGTAAGAGTGAGGACCCAACCTCGCTGAAGCCGTCCCAAATACTAGAGTTCATTAGAACCTTGGAACTGGAAGGCGAGCTGTAGTAGAAGCGACAACAGCTCTGATAGGGGGGGCACAATAAACCTTTGGTTTCAGTGCACTGTAACCCCGTTAAAATCTAATCTAATCTCATCTAAATGATGTTTACTTTTGAAATTAAATAAGAAAAATTGTTTATTTTTTGTTTAATTTTTTAATATAGTATTAGAAATGATCTTTGGCTAAATAATGACTAGCACTTTGAAGTTAAATCTGTAGTATTTTTTGCCACTTATGAAGGTAGTAAACTTTAATTTTATAAAATGTGGATGAAAAAATTACTTTTTTCATCATATCCTGTTAAATTGCGATTCCGCCACCTACATAGTATTAGAACGAATATTAGACCGATATGTTTTTTCACGTGTATGCAGATTGTATATTTTTTGCAGTAACGACATAGAATTTGACATTCACATTCCTTTTGGAGACTCTGAAAACCAACTACAAGTAAAGTAAAACCAACTATTTTTATATCATTTTATTCTACACAGAAAGCTCTAACTAGAAATTATTACATTATCAGCTCAGCAGTGAATATTCTATGCTTTTTGAAGCAATGTATATTTTCTTATGTCGAAATTTTTTTTAACATTGTGTAATATGAGAACGATGACTGAACAATCTAAAACAAAAATACATGTAGGTAAGTTAAAAGACTTGATTCGACTCACAATTTATTGCACGCAAAAATATAAAAATAAAGATCATTGCTATTTCACATATTTCCTCAAAAATCTATGAACCCATAATAAAAATAAATGAAAATTTAAATTTCACAATGTAACATGTCCGTATCGGCGTCTTATATTATTATTTTTACCTACGATAGCTGAATATATCATAATGTAATGTAATTGACTGTCTCGACCCTTACTTCGTGGAACATGCTCATACTAGTGTTTTTAAATGAAACTCAAGGTCTCTAGTTAATTCCACAATATAATACAAGTTATTGAAAATTCTAAAAAATTGACAATTGTTTCGATAAATCAATATCATCGTCAGAATGACAGAAGTTACATTTCATTTTATGCCTACCTGATGTTTAGTAGTTATATTTTTGGCTAGACCAAGAAGTAACCTAACTTGTCATTGGCTTAATATATGTTTATAGAAAAAATAAGAAGATGTGATATTACAAATATTGAAGCTTAGATATTATTAGCCCTATGATTACGAAAAGAAAAAGAGGTGTATCATACATAAGAATCCTCATTGTCCACAATTATATGGTACAGTTAAATTACATAAAATAACGAAACCAATTAGACCTGTAGTCTCTTATGTTAATGCTCCTAATAATATATTGGCAAAAAAGCTCAACAATATACTCAATACTTACGGATATGAATCTCAGTACTCAATTAGAAATTCAATAGAACTAATCAAAAAGTTGAAATCAATCCACTTGCAAGATAACTATAAACTCATATCGTTCGATGTAACTAATATGTTTACTAAAATTCCTCCTAAAGAATGTCTAATACTTGTAAGAAAATTACTAGAAGATAAAAATATTAATCCAGGAATAATATCAGATATACTTAATTTATTTGATGTATGCATTAATCAGAATTATTTCACTTTTGACAATAAGATATATATTCAAAATGAAGGTTTACCAATGGGAAGCCCTATATCACCTATTTTAGCAAACATTTTTATGGACAATTTAGAAAGAAAGATCTTTGAAAGTAATATTTCGAAAAATATTTTATTTTGGTATAGATATGTGGATGACACATATTAGCTTGTTTTATGGGTAGTGAGCGACAATTAGATGTGTTTTTCAACCACATCAATAATTTACACCCGAAAATTAAATTTACATTAGAAATTGAAGGAAATAGCTCAATCAATTTTCTTGATTTAAAAATTCAAAGAGTTAATAATGTACTTGATTATTCAATTTACCGAAAACCAACACAGACTGATGTGACAATTCCATTCAATTCTAACTACCCTGTCTCACACAGACTAGCAGCATATAATTCAATGATACATAGAGCTTTTTCAGTTCCTATGAACAAATGTAATTTTGATAGAGAGATTAATACAATTAGACAAATAGCAACATCTAACGGTTATCCATTAGATATGATAAATAAACTAATTAGTAAAAAAGAGAAAAAAGTGGCATTACAACTAATATATCCTAAACAAGCTGATGAAATTAAAACTTATAAAACCATCACATATGCAGGAAATATTTCTAATAATATTTCAAAGATAATATCTTCAGCAACGAATGCAACAATTTCTTTTAAAACAGAAAGTAACGTTAGTACAAAATTGTTAAATGTAAAAACAAAAATACCACTATTAAAGAAGTCAGGTATATATAAACTCAAATGTCCAGAATGTAATGCTGTCTATTTGGGTCAGACCCTTAGGAATTTTGAAATACGATACAGTGAGCACTTACGAGCTTACATATTAAAACAACCAGATAAATCTCACTACGCAAAACATCTACTTGACACCAATCATTCATTGACACCTAACACATAACTAGAAGTGCTGCATATTTGTGAAAAGAAACAAGAACTGGATTTCCTTGAAGAACTGGAAATTAGAAGACATTTAAGAAACCCACAATATGAAGTTGTCAATGAACAGTTAAATCTAGGGAATTCTCCACTAATAAACTGTCTTCTTAAGTGATAATTGTAAAGATCAGCAGATATAGTTTTCCTGGTTTTCTATATCATTGCACAGTTATACTGATCTTAAGTGGAAAAATGATATCCAGGATATCACCATAAGGCTAATAATATCTAAGCTTCAATATTTGTAATATCACATCTTCTTCTTTTTTCTATAAACATATATTAAGCCAATCACAAGTTAGGTTACTTCTTGGTCTAGCCAAAAATATAACTACTAAACATCAGGGAGGCATAAAATGAAATGTAACTTCTGTCATTCTGACGATGATATTGATTTATCGAAACAATTGTCAATTTTTTAGAATTTTCAATAACTTGTATTATATTGTGGAATTAACTAGAGACCTTGAGTTTCATTTAAAAACAAAATAATGTAATGTTTTTCTAATTTATTTAAACAGTAAACGGGTGGGATAAACGTTAAACACACGGCATGGTTACTTAACGAATTTATTTAAACACTAAACTACTCACTTAATTTATATACAAACAAACTTAATTATTAATTTATATCAACACTTCAGTGTTCGCTGTTTCGGTGTATTCTTGTTTATTTCACGAGATCACTTTATCAACTAACTAACTCTCCATGGTCGGTCCTTTATATATATTAGTACCTTTTTACTAGATAATTCTAGATTGCGGCTTACACAAAAACAATTGGCTCTTGCATTTTCTAGATAAGACTGGTCACAAAAACAATGTCTAGATAAGATAGTCACAATCGTAAACAATTCTAAGAAATCCCTGCGCGTCCGCCATAATTTTAACTTTCATACATGGCTTAGACAGAGCCGAATTCAGGGACTACACCAGTGTGCTGTTTCCTCCTGGAACTTTTGTGTAGCCGAGACTGGATGTTTGAATCGGCAACTGGCCCCATTTCTACACTTTCCGATCTTATGGAAATAGCAGGGCACCGTCTTCATCGGATACTGATAACGGGGGTTGTAGCTGCAAATTGATATCTGGACACCGGTATCTTGAAAGATAATCTCTACCATGTTCCTGATGATTCGCCAATCCAACTGGTTAGTCGCTATCTTAGGCATAGCCAGTTTCTTCACGCTGGATTCTAACACATGGTCTCAGAGGTTTCTAAATGCGTCCCTACCATCGCGGTAGGTAGATCGATCTTGAAATTCATTTTTAGTTACCATGTAGAAGACGTACCGCGAATTATGTTTCAGTTTTAGTGTCTTGCCAGGGGCTGGAATCTGGTCTTCAAGTTTTTCTAATTGCCCGAACTTCTTTCGAAAGACGAATGCCAACCCTCGTGCGTTCTTGATACGGGCAGGGATGTTGTATGCCAGTGAATAATCTTGCGGGAGAGTGAACAAATCTTGTCGTTGTTCTGAAGTGACTCCATATCTAGCTTTCCCGGTACCTCCATACGCGCCCATAAATTCATCGAAGGTAGGGTCATATACATCTCGAATATGGTTTACTCCTTTCTCTAGGTTATGGTCTCCTTCGAATGGCGCTAGTCGGTTTTGGTGAACTACTTTTGGTTTTCCGTTGGCTCGCTGGCAACTTGAAGATTTGCTCGAACTAATTCATGAATGAATATCGTCCAGCCTTCTTCTCAATTGGATCACGGAGTCTTCTCCTGCTAGATCTTCTCCAGGCCGATAGCCAAATTCTAGGTCACAAGGAAGCCTCATTTCACGCCAAAACAGGATTTTCGCCGGTGTTTCACCTGTGGACTCATTGACGGCAAATCGATAAGCCAATGCGAATAGGGAAAGACACTGGTCCCAATCTCTCTGATGGCTGGAAACCACTTTGGACAGGTATTTTCCAATAGTCCTGTTCATTCTCTCGACCATTCCATCTGAATGTGGGTGTAATGCTGTTGTCCTGGTCTTCTTCATTCCCAGCTTCTCGCAAATCTCCTGGAATAGATGGCTTTCGAAATTTCATCCCTGGTCACTATGGACTTCCAATAGCACTCCATATCGGCTGATAAATTCTTTCACCAATACATCCGCGACAGTTTTGGCCTCTTGGTTCGGGATAGCGTAAATTTTCAACTACTTTGTGAAATAATCCATTACAACAAGTATGTATTTGCTACCATTTTCTGTCGTCGGAAATGGTCCAGCGATATCTAAAGCAATCCTTTTGAAAGGGCTTCCACAGTAGTGCAGTAATTGAGGGTTACTGCCTCAAAAGCTACTTTTTAAATAGACACTTCATGAAGACAGTAAAAATACTATATACTAACTACAATATATTTATAAATCTACCTTTTATACTGAACTAAATGCAAGCTAAACCTAAATAAATGGTTTTAATGATTAAAACTAACTTATCAGCACTTCACTCCGGAGGCTGTATTGTGCTAACAAATCGAAATGTCTCCAAACATAACCAAAAATTTGATAGGGTAGGGTGCGGTACAGTGAAACAGGGGGCAGAGTGAAACAATTTAAATTTCGCTGTTACGAAAGGTGTATATATCAAAATTTTTCAAATAGTTCTTGTACGATTCTGAATCGAAAACCTAAAAATAAAAAAAAAACTCATTTAACTGTTACAAAGAACATATAATTAGAAACCAATTAACAAAAAATTGTGATTTAAGTATTTTTTATAACGTAAAAAAATTCACAAAGATTACGATTGTGCGCCGACGTACATCATTCGTTTTAAACTCGAAGCCCCCACATTTGTTTAAATTTTCTTTATCTATTTCAAAGGACACTTAATTATGAACCTATTAAAGAAACATTGTGATGTAAGTATTTTTTATAACGTCAAAAATATTCATAAAGATTACGATTGTGCGCCCCTGCGCATCGTTGGTTTTGAACTTGAAGCCCCAACATTTGTTCAAATTCTCTTTAACTGTTGCAAAGAACACTTAATTAGAAACCGATAAACAAAAATTGTGATCTCAGTATTTTTTATAACGTGAAAAAAATTCATAAAAATTACGATTGTGCGCCGACGCGTATCGTTCGTTTTAAACTCGAAGCCCCAAAATTTCTTTAACTGTTACAAAGAACACTTAGTTGACGTTATAAAAAATACATCACAATTTTTTGTTAATAGGTTCCTAATTAAGTGTCCTTTGAAATAGTTAAAGAAAATTTGAAGATATTTTGGGGCTTCGACTTCAAAACGAACGATGCGCGTCGGCGCACAATAGTAATCTTTATGAATTTTTTTGACGTTCTAAAAAATATACATTACAATTTTTTGTTAAGAGGCTCCTAATTAAGTGTCCTTTGAAATAGTTAAAGCAAATTTGAAGAAATTTTGGGGCTTCGAGTTCAAAACGATCGATGCGCGTCGGCGCACAATCGTAATCTTTATGAATGTTTACTTTTCCGCCCAACCTTTCTATATGCGAGAAAAGTATTGGTTTACCCCAAAAAAAGTTGGAATTTGGAAATTTTTTTTTGAGTTATTTTTACGTTTTTCATCAACAACAACAAGAAAAAACGGTTTTTAGAAAAAAAATCCTGTGTGTATGTCGTCGTCGTCGTTGTCGTCGGCCACTTTTCCTTACATGTCTTGTTAGCACGATACAGTCTCCGGAGTGCAATAAGTCAGCAATTTTATGATTGAATATTGTTAAGGACATGTCACAGATGATCCCTATTGATTTTCAGCTCACCAGAGCCAGTACAACGGGTGCTATGGTACTTGAAGTACGATATTTTGTCATTTTTTGAGAAATATCAGTTTGTTAGCACGATACAGCCTCCGGTGTTCAACAAGTCACCAATTTTATGATTGAATATTATTCAGGGCATCTCACTGATGAACCCTATTGATTTTCAGCTGACCAGAGCCAATACAACAGGTGTTACAGTACTTTAAGTACGATATTTTTGTCTTTTTTGGAGATGTTTTAGTTTGTTAGCACGATACAGCCTCCGGAGTATATACAAGTGACCAATTTTATGATTGGATATTATTAAGGGCGTCTTAAAGGTGAACTCTATTGATATTCAGCTCACTAAAGCCAGTACAACGGGTACCCTATGGTACTTGAAGTACCTAATTTTTGTCATTTTTGGATAATTTTCAGTTTGTTAGCACGATACAGCCTCCAGAGAGTATACGATTGATCAATTTTATGATTGAATATTGTTCAAGGTGTCTTACAGATGTACCCTATTGATTTTCAGTTGACTGGAGCGAGTACAGCGGGTCCTATAAATCCAGATATACTGAATTTTTGGTTATTTTTGGAGAAATTTCGGCTTGTTAGCACGATACATCCCCCGAAGTGTATACAAGTAACAATTTTATGATAGAATATTGTTCAGGGCCACAGATGCGGAAAAGTTAGTTTTAATCCTTAAAACCGTTTATTTTTGACGTTATAAAAAATATGTATCACAATTTTTTGTTTATAGTGTTACGAAACAGCACACTGGTATAGTCCCTAAAACCGACCCTGTCTAAGCCAGGTATAATAGTTAAAATTATGGCGGATACGCAGTTATAAAAACTGTTTACGACTGAGACGATCTTATCTAGAACTGGTTTTTGCGACCAGAGTTATCTAGAAAAGGCCAGAAAAATTATTTGTGTGTATAAGCCGCAGCCCGGAATTCTCTAGTACAAAAGTTACTAGTATACAAGGGGACTAATCAGGAAGAGTTGGGAAGTTGATAATTTGACATCGTGAGATAAACAAATAAATTAGTGAATATAAATTAGTGAACTGTTTATATAAATTAGTCTAAGTGAATATACTGTATACAAATATTTAGTGTTAGTGATTAGTGAGTTAGTGTTTAAATAAATTAGTAAGTAGCCATACCGAGTGTTTGAAATTTATCCCACCCGTTTATTGTTTAAATAAATAAGAAAAAACATTAGATTGGTGTCAGGTGTGGGGTAATATAAATAAATATCTACGTAAAAATGGCCAAGAGATTAAGGAATCTGAAAGTGGCGGAATTAAGAGCAGAATTGGAAGATCGTGAGTTGGAAACGTCCGGTAAGAAAAGTGAACTAGTACAAAGACTTAAAGTGGCACTGGAAAATGATGGCTTTGATCCAGAAACAGTTTTATTTAATGACGAGGCTTCCACCTTAATCTCGTCAATTTCTGCTAATATTTCTGCTAACATGGACGAGAAAATTTCTGCCATGGAAGAGAACATGGACGAGAAGATTTCTGCTATGAAGATCGACATTTCTGCTAACATGGACGAGAAGATTTCTGCCATAGAAGAGAACATGGACGAGAAGATTTCTGCTATGAAGAACGATATTTCTGGCATGGAAGAGAAGATTTCTACGAATGTGAAAAACGATATTTCTGCATTGAAGAACGATATATCTGCCGATATCTTATTAATGAAAAACGACATTGCCGCTGACTTTGAAAATTAAATTTCGTCTCTAAAATCTGAAATTGAGAATAAAATGTCAACGATGGACGAGAAAATCGAGAATAAAATTACAACGATGAACGAGAAGACAGAGAATAAGATGACAACGATGGACGAGAAAATCAAGGAGTTCGAAAAAAAGATGGTAGATATAAGTACTCAAGACACGCCAACGGAAGAAAAGAAGACCGAGCATACAAAACCTTGCAAGCCAGAAACACACCCTAAGTTAGAAGACATTGGTAGTTTTACCCGAGTCAAGGCCCCAACGTTCGATGGAAAGACATCGTGGACCAATTATGTGAAACAATTTGAAGCGGCCGCTAGAGTAAATAATTGGTCCGATAGAGAGAAGGCAGTAAACTTAACCATCGCGCTTCGGGGAGATGCCTTAGATGTACTTCAGACGATACCACTTGAAGAAACGGATGACTTCGAGCAGCTTAAGAAGAGGTTGGACATGCGATATGGTCACGAACATCTTGAACATTTGTACCAATCCCAGCTGAAGAACCGAAGGCAGAAACGCGACGAAGCACTTCAAGAGTACGAAGTGGATATTGCCAGACTCGTTCGATTTGCTTACCCATCAGCAGCAGCGAACATGATGGAATGTCTGGGCATCCAGGCCTTTATTGATGGCTTACGTGACCCCGATATACCGAGGACGCTTCGTTTAGCCCATCCCAAAACATTAGTTGACGCATTGACAGCTGCTCTTGAATATGAAGCAGCCACGATGGCTTCGGGATACAACAAAGACAGGACCATACAGGAAGAAGGTGACGATGACAGACTTGACCAGATCGTCAAATTGTTGAAAGGTATGGTAGACAAGAAGCCGAAGAAAATCAGGTGCTGTAATTGTGGCGAGCTAGAGCATGCACGAAATTCGTGTAAGCGTCCTACGACTCCTGTAAACCAAAAACCTCTTAACTGCAAAGCAGCCACGAAGGGCTCGCGGTACAACAAAGGTAGGACCATGCAGGAAGAAGATGACGATGGCAAACTTGACCAGATCATCAACTTGTTGAAAGGCATGGTAGACAAGAGGCCGAAGAAGATCAAATGCCGGAAGTGTGGCGAGCAAGAGCACGTACGCAGTCCGTCTAAGCGCCCCAAGACTCCTGTAACCCAAGAACTCCAGACACAGGGGAAATCAGACAGGGGTGAACATCCAGCTAATGTGAATCACCAAAAAGCCAACTCCTTGCCTAGACGGCCATGCCCTGTAGACTATTCACGATGCAACAAGTCGAAATCTAAGGAGGTTGCAGTTTCAAGAATTACAGTCGTCAATGAAGAATGGTCACCCACCAGGATCAGAGAAGATCAGGAGAATGATCCTCACATGAAGATGATCCGGCAATGGAAGGACGAAAATCGGCGACTTACCTGGCAAGAAGTGTCAAGATTTTCACCGAAACTCAAGCCGTATTGGGCTCAGGGGGACTCCCTTGTCCTGGAAGAAGGGCTGTTGAAAAGAGTCCTTGAAAACGATGATGGTTCTGAGATGAGGAGACAGCTAGTTATCCCGAGAACAAGAGTAGCTGAGGTACTGAAGTTACACGACAGTCCATCGGGAGGTCATCTGGGAGTGAAGAAAACCCTTCAGCGAGTTCGTGAAAGGTTTTATTGGATGAACAGCTCCGACGATGTGAAGGACTGGTGTAAGAAATGTACGACTTGTGCTACGAGTAATGGACCACATCGCAAGAGAAAGGCACCCATGAAACAGTACAATGTTGGAAGCCTGGTTGTAGTGGATTATTTCACAAAGTGGGTGAAAATTTACGCTATCCCGAACCAAGAGGCCACAACTGTCGCGGATGTATTGGTGAAATAATTCATCAGCCGATATGGAGTGCCCATGGAAGTCCACAGTGACCAGGGAAGAAATTTCGAAAGCCATCTATTCCAGGAGATTTGCGACAAGCTGGGAATGAAGAAGACCAAAACAACAGCATTACATCCACAGTCAGATGGAATGGTCGAGAGAATGAACAGGACTATTGGAAAATACCTGTCCAAAGTAGTATCCAGCCATCAGAGAGATTGGGACCAGTATCTCTCCCTATTCGTATTGGCTTATCGATCTGCCGTCAATGAGTCCACAGGTGAAATCCTGTTTGGACGTGAAATGAGGCTTCGTTGTGACCTGAAATTTGGCTGTCGGCCTGGAGAAGATATAGCAGGCGAAGACTACGTGATCCAATTGAGAAGAAGGCTGGACGATATTCATGAATTAGTTCGAACAAATCTTCAAGTTGCCAGCGACAGAATGAAAAGTCGGTACGACACGCAGGCCACAGAAGGCGGTTTTAAAGGAGGGGACAAAATCTGGTTACACAACCCGGCGAGGAGAAAAGGATTTTCTCCCAAATTACAAAAATCCTGGGAAGGTCCATACTTAATCAAGAAAAGGATCAATGATGTTTTATATCACATGAGCAAGATCCCCAACGGAAAACCAAAAGTAGTTCACCGAAACCGACTAGCGCCATTCGAAGGAGATCATGACATAGAGGAAGGAGTAAACCTTATTCGAGATGTGTCTGACCCCACCTTCGATGAATTTATGGGCGTGTATGGAGGTACCGGGAAAGCTAGATATGGAGTCACTTCAGAACAACAACCAGATTTGTTCACTCTCCCGGAAGATTATTCACTGGCATACAACATCCCCGCCCGTATCAAGAACGCACGAGGGTTGTCAACCGTCTTTCGAAAGAAGTTCGGGCAATTCCATGAGTGAAAAGAAGACCCTTTATGCACATGTTGCATACATTATTTTTTCTACAGCCCTATACAAAAAAATTAAATTCAAATATAAATTTGGGATATTTTAATTAAGCTTCTTTGGTAAATTAAAATTATACGTATTCCAAGTTTCATGAAAGTTCATCCTCGATGCCCAGCCAAGTATCTTAGAAGTCAATCCTCGATGCCCAGCCAAGTATCTTGGAAGTCTATCCTCGATACCCAGCCAAGATTCATTGTGTTAGCTTATGTGAAGCGTGAAATAAAGTTACCGTTATGGCACTTTTTTTAACGCTTTTTTACTTTTTTTCACTCTAACCATAAACAACCACTTTAAGCGCTACTAACCGATGAAATACAAGGTAATTTAAAGATCGGGCGTAAAAAAAATACATACACCACAGTTTTCTGTTGATAGGTTCCTAATTATGTGTCCTTTGAAATAGATGAAGTTAATTTCAGATGACGAAAATTTGAAAAAATTTTGGGGCTTCGAGTTCAAAACGAACGATGCGCGTCAGCGCACAATCGTAATGTTTATGAATTTTTTTTGACGTTATAAGAAATATATATCACAATTTTTTGTTTATAGGTTCCTAATTAAGTGTCCCTTGAAATAGTTAAAGAAAATTCGAAAACATTTTTTGGCTTCGAATTCAAAACGAACGATGCGAATCAGCGCACAATCGTAATATTTATGATTTCTTTGACGTTATAAAAAAATACTTACACCACAGTTTTCTATTAATAGGTTCCAAATTATGCGTCCTTTGAAATAGTTAAAGAAAATTTGAAGAAATTTTGGGGCTTCGAGTTCAAAATGAACGATGCGCGTCGGTGCACAATCGTAGTCTTTATCGATTTTTTTTGACGTTATAAAAAATAGTACTCACAATTTTTCGTTAATAAGTTCCTAATTAAGTGTCCTTTGAAATAGTTGAAGAATATTTAAACAAATGTTGGGGCTTCGAGTTCAAAATGAACGATGTGTCTCAGTGCACAATCGTAATCTTCATGCATTTTTTTGACGTTATAGAAAATTCACAATTTTTTTTAAATTGATTTCTAATTAGGTTGTCTTTGTAGTAGTTAAATCAACTTTTTTTAATTTTTGGGTATTCGATTCAGAATCGTGAAATATGTACAAGAACAACTATTAAAAAACTTTATATTCACTTAATCCTTAATTTTTGGTAGTAAAATTATGTAACCTATTGAAATGTCATTATATGTCTCCGATATTAACATTTTTTTGCAAAAATACAGTTTATTACTTTTCCGCCCAACCAATCTAATATACGAGAAAAGTATTGGTTTACCCCAAATTTTTTTTTATTTTCACGTTTTCCATCAACAACAACACGAAAAAATGGTTTTTAGAAAAAAAATCCTGTGTGTATGTCGTCGTCGTTGTCGTCGGCCACTTTTTCTTACATGTCTTGTTAGCACGATACAGCCTATATTATGCAATGCAATAACTCACCAATTTTATGATTGAATATTGCTAAGGACATGTCACAGATGAACCCTATAGATTTTCAGCTCACCAGAGCCAGTACAACGGGTGCTATGGTACTTGAAGTACATTTTGTAATTTTTTGAGAAATTTCAGTTTGTTAGCACGATACAGCCTCCGGAGTTCAACAAGTCACCAATTTTATGATTGAATATTATTCAGGACATCTCACTGATAAACCCTATTGATTTTCATCTCACCAGATCCAATACAACAGTTACTACAGTACTTTAAGTACGATATTTTTGTCATTTTTGGAGAAGTTTCAGTTTGTTAACACGATACAGCCTCCGGAGTAATTACAAGTGACCATTTTTATGATTGTATATTATTCAGAGCGTCTCAAAGATGAACCCTATTGATATTCAGCTCACTAAAGCTAGTACAACGGGTGCTATGGTACTTGAAGTACAAAATTTTTGTAATTTTAGTAGAATTTACAGTTTGTTAGCACGATACAGCCTCCAGAGAGTATACGATTGATCAATTTTATGATTGAATATTGTTTAAGGCCTCTCACATATGTACCCTATGGATTTTCAGTTGACTAGAGCGAGTACAGGGGGTCCTATAAATCCAGATATACTACATTTATGGTTATTTTTAAATAAATTTCCGTTTGTTAGCACGATACATCCTCCAAAGTGTATATAAGTAACAATTTTATGGTAGAATATTGTTCAGGGCCACAGATGCGGAAAAGTTAGTTTTAATCTTTAAAACCATTTATTATGTAAAAAAATATTCGCGGATGGTTAAAAAAAACCGTGGATAACTTCACACGGGTCATCAGCTGCCCTATTATATGTGACTAGTTTTGCAGTCGTGTGGGACTGAAGGAAACATTCATTTTAAGGTTAGTAAAGTAGATAAATATTTTATCAATATATTTATTGGTCGTCGGTTTATTATGTGTTAGTTATAAGTTCCTTCCTGAATATAAGAAACTATGTGATCTGAAGTATCAAAAACCATAGTGTTCGATTTATTGCGACTTTATTTATATCAATAGATTATTATTATTCAAACTTACCTTTCAGCAGGACTACACTGACTAAACAAAATCCTTTCCTTTTCTAGAGCAACATGAGAAAGCGAGCAAGGCAAACCAGCATTGGTACCTTTACTAACGTACAAATGGAGAGAGCTGTTAAACTGGTTGTGAAGGTAACTGTACACTCAGGAGAGCAGCAGAAGAGTGTAATATGTAATGTCAAATACGTTACATTACATCGGTAAGTCGGGCAAAGCGATGACTTCATGACGATTTATTTACTATTTTTATCCAGGTACGTAACAAAGCAAAAAGGTTAAGAGCATGGGGGACTGGGGAACAGATTCGATTTATGCCAAAGTATCAGTCAACGTTAAACGATATAGAAGTGCTTTCAAACTGACATGTTAATTCAGCAGCAGGTTTAGACTGGATCAGGGGATTTTTGAAGGGAAACCCGACGTTGTCTAGAAGACAACCTGAAAAATGTTCTCTTTCTCGCTGCACATCATTTAATCCGCACACTGTAAAAACATCTTACGACAATCTCTAAACGGTCTTACAACGCTCAGACCGTTGCAGATGGTTCCAGAATATGGAGTCTGGACGAAACTGCCACTTTTTCTGTAGTAAACGAATATATTAAAGTTATTGTTAAACAGGGTTGTAGAGAAGTATCTACTGCGGCTTTTGCGGAAAAAGGCACTAATAAATGGCCCACCAGGAGCCTTAGGACTAGCAACTAAAAGTGGTTGGATGACTGTAGAGATTTTCCCCCACGCATTTTGTTCGACATACACTGACATCTAAAAAGAATCCTACATAATTGGTGACGGACAATCAACGAAGTCACATTGCTATCGAAGTGATCAACATAGCTAGACAACAACAACAATTGTTATGCTACCACCCCACTGCAGTGGAAAATTGCAACCATTAGATGTCCTGTGTTATGCTTTCTTCAAAACATATTATGCTGCTGCTGTTGATTCTTGGCATAAGCAGAATCCTGGAAAAGTTTTTTCAATCTATAATATAGCTGGTTGTGTCAATGAAGCTCATCAGAAGGCAGTAATTGCAACAACAATCAATGGATTTAGGAAAATCGGACTTTTCCCTTTTAATCATCATTTATTTACTGAAGCAGATTTTCTAGTGAGCTTCGTAACCGACAGACTTAACCCGGAGTCAAGCGAACCTGAACCTGCGGTGGCATCAACGTCATCCGCTAACTCAACGCCACCCATCCATTCAGTTGAAGAACTTTCACATAATCAATATAATTTGTTTTTAGAGCTTTCAAGCACCAACAATAATGAGATCCAAACATCCTTTAGAAGAGTATTCAGAGGCTATAGAAAAGCTGGTCCAAGAACGAGCTCTACCAGAAAGGGAAAATCTGGAAGAAGTATGATAGCAACAGATACGCAGGAGAACTCAATTGAAGAAGCTGCACTTCAAGTAGCTGCCAAGAAATCTATAGTTAATTCTAAAAAACAACAGGTAATTAAAAATTTGTTTTTAAAGACCTTTTCGGACCATGAACAGATAGTGATATTCTTGAACAAAGGTCAGCTACTTTGCCAGAAGAAGTCACATGGGAACCTGATACAGATCAGCAACATGCTTTGGAGGGTTTTAATACACCAGCCAATTCTATCGAAGTAAATCAGTTTATTTTGATCGAGTTTGTCGACAAAACGAAAAAAAAATTACTACGTGGGCAAAGTGGTTAAAGAAAAAGATGATCAACGCGAAGTGGAAATTTTATTTTTAGAAAAAGTGTAAAAGTTAGTAGTGCCTTCAACTATTCAAAAAGGGAAGATATTGCTACTGTTGATATTAAAGACATAAAATTAATTTTGCCTTCGCCTGAACATAAAAAGGGGATCAAACGATTACAAAGTTTTCTTATGTTTGTTTGAATTGTCGTATGAAAATTTAGATGTATGTTAGCGTCTTTGTATTTTAATTTTATAGTAATAATAAAACATTTGTTAATTTACATTATCACAAACATTGATATTTTCCACCCAGCCTAATGATGGTTTGTTCCACTCTGCCCCGTACATGGAAAAGTATTATACTTTTTTTGTTTTAATTTTTTTTCGGTTTTTTTTGCAGAATTATTTGCACCTTAAAGGAACGTAGTTACACTTCAGAAATAATTTTATTGCAGAATTGGTACTTGTACTATAACAAAAGTATTTTTTGTTTCATTGTACCCCACCCTACCCTATTTCTGGATTTATAGGACCCGTTGTACTGGCTCTGATGAGCTGAAAATCAATAGGGTTCTCGCTCTTAATAATATCCAATCGTAAAATTGGTTACTTGTATACACTCAGGAGGTTGTATCTTGTTAATAAACTGAAATTTCTCCAAAATCACCTAAAACGTTGTAACGCGAAAAATTCGCCAAGCTGTCGTAAATTGAACGATTGGCAAGCTTGTTGACGGAGAGAATCCAAAGCACGGTATGCGGGAAGTGGTCAGTCCTCCATTTGCCGTCTAGGTGTAAACACACACTTCCAAACGTAAAATTTTTGCATGTGCTCTGGGAGCCATAAAGTATTTTGCTAAAAACCCGACAATTCCTACGTAGGGGAAGAAAATACGGCTGAAACCAACAGCTGGCAACTCTGACCCGTTAGGCTTCTAGTCCAGAAACGACCGATGACTGAGGATACCAGTAGAAATTAGTGTTATTGCGTAATTTCTGGTAAATTTACGTAGACGGCGTTGGTTAGAAGGATTCATTATAAAGGTAAATGGTTGAAAATACTTTCTCGGAATTAACAGTTCTATAGGTATATTAACGTAGAAATGTTAGCTTTGATTCGTAGTTTATTGGAGTATGTAATCTGGATTTCACGAGATAGTTTCGATGCATTTCATAAATTCTTATTAGTTCATATTCGTCATTGCTTTATATTTTTTTTGAAATAAGAATATATCAAGGTTTTTTTTATGTGGATATTAAATCACTGATTGGAGCTTAATGAGTCAGTGAGACCAGTTGCAGGAGAGCTGGAATACTCTGGAGTGACTTCAGTTCCTGTTCTGGGTCCGGAAAAAGGATAAGTGAACAGTTTTCCTTTTTATTTCTCATTCATTTGTAAATTCACTTTTATGCGTCACATTTCACAGTTTTTTATGTAAAGTTTTATTTCTCTTTTTGCGGCAATTACTATAATTTCCCTTTACACTTTGTACTTTGTATTTAAAATTTGTAATCTTTGCTTATAGTTTGAAATACGCTAGGATACTACGGTACGTACCTGGGTACTGCGTTATTTAGTGGATTTTTAAAACTTATGTATATAATTTTGCGCCGTGCATAATTTCGAATTATATTTTCTTTAGCAACGCTAAGCTCGTTTGCTATTCAAATTTTAGGCTTATGCAATTATTTTTATTTATATTGATATTGGTATAAATTGCGGAAGTGTGAACCCTTGTAACTGTACATTGTTAATTTTTGATATATATTATCGTTGTATTTTTGAGATATTGTACATGAACTATTTGGTCGTTTATAATTATAGAATTGAGTCATCGGTGTAGTTTGGGGCCCTCAGCTCTTCTGCACCTTGAGTTTGAAGCCTTCAGCTCTGCTCAGAGTTTATAGAACCTGCTTGACAGTTATTTACTTAAGCTGTAACTGATAAATTAGTTAGCAATTTTTGGATTTATGTAGATTTCGGCCTTCAGCCTATCTACATTCTGAGTCTACAGCCTTCAGCTGAGCTCAGACATTATTTGGAACATTATTGTAGTAATATTGTTATAAATATTTTGAAGAGACCTTTGGTCCAAAGTGACTAATTAAAACTTCAATCAGGGGATACTAGCTGACTTTTATTTTCTGATGATAACTTACCTATCAGTTTAACCTTTGGAGTGTGGTGTGTAGTGAGTGTTGTTAACCCACTGAGGAGTTGTGGGCTAATTAAAGAAGTCTTGGGTGCTTGCCAAAACTTCTCTGGCGCCCTTTTTGAAAACTTAATAATTTTTTTTGAAGAATCCACACCTTCTTCGACTCGAAGCTAGTCTACTGGCGAGCACGGGTTGTACCACGTGAGACAACCCGCATATCTATAACGAGCACTGAGAGGGTTGGTAGGCTTTCTCGTTATAACGTAATATATCTGAATGTACAGGGCCCCGGTTGTACGGGCTCTGGTGGGTTGAAAATCAATAGGGTTCATCTGTGAGATGCCCTGTACAATACCCAATCATAAAATTGGTGACATGTATAGCAATCCGGAGGCTGTATCATGCTAAAAGACATATTACAAAAAGTGGTCTACGACAACGACGACGACATACTCGCATTATTTTTTCTAAAAAACCGATTTTCGTGTTTCTCTCGCCGAAAAACGAAAAAAATAGCTCAGCACAATTCCAACTTTTTTTGGGGCAAACCAATACTTTTCTCGCAATTTAGGTTAAGTAAAATGTGTAATTCTGTATAATCATCAGACCATTCAAATTGATGTATTTCCAATCCAAACTTGTTCAACGGGGGCTTGATTACAACGAAAACCATCTCATTTTGGAATTCGTTTTAAATAGAAACTTGCTTCGTAACGAAATATTTTTTTTGAGATAATTATGTCCTTTGACGGCTATAATCAGGTATGATCGCGTATTGGGGGGAATAACGATGTTCTCTTCCCAGTTATCATCGCTGGTATCATAGCTCCACTATACCTGAGAATAATACACGTTGAAAATTTATGTGTCTCACGAATCAATCCCTACCATTTTGAACGATTGTTTCGGTACCATGACAACGTATTCAAGCAGCTTCAGACCAAAAACGAAGCAAATTTTATCGAACAACAACTGTACACCTTTAATATGTTTCTGGCAGACTTATTTCGCTTTTCAAATTTCAAAGAAGTGCAAAACACTAATCTACAAATTAATTTGGAAAATTACTAACCTTTGAAAATACTCCAATGGATAAGTTAAAGAAACTTAAAGCTTTAAGTTGTATTGGTTTTTGAGTGTTTTGAATGAATATTGCTAGATCGCGTTTCAGACTTCTTTCGGCATCTACCCAAGGATAGCAATATGCGGCTACAGAAATATTTTCACTCTAAAAAAAGTCGATCTTTATAATTGTCACTTTACAAAAAGTTTTTTTTATTTAAAAAGTAATTTTTTCATTGGAATCATACATAGAGGGTTGAATGAGGGTTATGTGTATTGCACGTATGAAACATCATAGAGAGCATCGTTTTGTTATAGTTTCGGTTGTTTGATTTCTATTTGTGAAATTGTGAATACTATTAGATATTGTAAATAACCATTTGTTTCTGCAGTGAAATCGATGCCAAATCCCACCTACCTCACAAAATACAAAGCCATAGTGACGCATTTACAAGTTATTTGAATGTATAGAAACGGTTGGTGGCGTCATTGGTTCCAAAGATAATATCGCTGGCGATCTGGCAAAAACTCCTATCTTCAATTTTTGAGTAAAGTGAGTTACTTGTGTGGTTCTATTCAAAATTTTAATGCGTTGGGCAAAGTGTCTTATCAGACAAAAATTTAGTTTACTCAATATACGACACTTTCAATAGCTCCTATTAGAAAGACGAGCTGCAGATTCTCATCTTAACAGTTACCATTGTTTTATGAGTAACTAAGGTGCGCTAATTTAATTTCTATAAATTAACAAAGTTATCTATTAAAGTGTTAATGGTGCTAAAATGAAATATAATTGCAACTTAAATTCGGTAATATCCGCTTATTTCTTGCTTATTTCAGATAGGATTAATTGCCATAACCTCACATTCACTTTTAATAAGTTTTGAAAATGTCATCGCGAACGGAAATTTTTTTTGCAATTATCCTCTACCAACATTAATTCCATTAAAGAAGTGAAATCAACGAATAAAACTTCAAGCGATTTGATTGAGGACACCTTTGATATCGAGAATATTCCAATAATTTTCAATGAATCTCCTGATATTGTTGGTGAGACTGACTGAGATTTACCATTAGACCAGACCATTATAGAATTCGAAAATTGTACAACATGGAATAACAGCATTGAAGTAAACCCATACAAGACTAATTTCAAATAAATATAAATTTCCCAGAAATAAATATTTCTCTTGTTTCTTATTCTGATAGCAATGAGGATACCAACGAAGAAGACAATACCTATCAGCAAGAAAACATTGAAAATTGGCCACAAAGTTAGAATGAGATTTTTAAAGACACCGATGCTCAATTTAACGAAACAGACAACGTAACAGAATTTCGAGAAATAGATCTTCTGACTCTTCTAGCACTGAAGAAGATAATTTTCTATAATCTAGGAAAGACAAAAAATAGTAAGGAAAGCGACGATGAAATTCCTGGAGGTACAGAGCTGCAATACGTTAAGTTAGAAGAGAATGTAGGAGTTGTTACAGCAAGCGATGATGAAGGAAAAACAAAAATTCCTGTTGAGGAAGACGTAAAAACAAAGGTTTAAGAATGGAAGACAAATTTTACAATGGATTTATAATAAAAAAGGGACAAAACAGTAAACAAAAATGTTCACGACCAGCAAGAAATATTAAATCACCATGTTTTTATTTTACAAGAGTTCGAAAAAAAAGAGAATCTTCAAAATTTTCGAAAGAGTGTTGACAATAAATTTTTGATAAATTTTTGGGCCAAATGAATTTAGACAAACGTAAAGTTTCTGTTACGTCTCACGTTTCTAATTGACTGTAAAATAAATAAGTGAAGGTTCGAGGTGAAAAAGAACTTTTTCATTTTATCTGCATAATGGAACAGGTAAGTTACAAGTACGTAGGACGATGTTTGTTAATACAATTGGCCTTGGATATAAAACTGTCCAAGGATAGGTGAATAAAAGTACCTATAACATGGCCACTGAGAAAGCGAAGAACGTAAATGTCAAAGAGTATGTAAGAATGAGGCATTCAGTTGATTACGCATTTTTAAATGACTTTTTGATCGACTTTATGTAACTTTTTATTGAAAGGTCTTTTCAAAACGGCTCTATTATATGTGGTCTACAAAGATGTTTATATGGAAAAAAGAAGCCATCCATGAGTAGACATGTGTTCAATTAAACTTTCTACAACAAGGACCTTGCATTATTTAGACAAAAAAGGATCAATGTCATCTGTTTTTCATACATGTACGGATTTATAACCAAAAATGTATGGGAAAGCCACGTGGACAAAAAGACAAAGCGAGACATCAGCAAAAGCATGATAAGGTACTAGCAGAGGAAAGAGAACCTATTGTATTAACTATGAACTTGTAAGCAGTAAAGCTGTCTCCGTTTTTGCCAACCGGTAAAATCTACTTTAAAACGAAGCTGTGTTGTCACAACTTCAGCCTGTATAACCTCAATACTCGAGATATCACATGTTATTGGTTTTCTGAGGATCAAAATAATCAGCTGGTTGCTTCCATATTCACATCGTGTATTCTGGACTACCTAGAAAGAACTACATAACACCTACTAAACTATCCATCATCATTTATTCAGATGGCTGTAGATTCCATAATCGGAACAATGTGTTAGCCAATGCCCTGGATAGCTATGCAGACCATCGAAGCAGTATTAGAGAGAGCAAATGCCGTTTGTGAATTATTTAAAACTACTAAGATAAGAAAGTTATCGTACCTAGGGCTTATTCTTAGAGGAGACAGACACGAAATCCTCCAGCTTATAATGAAAGGTAAAAGCAAGGGCCGCAGAGGAACTAGAAGGAACCGTATGTCATGGCTGAAGAACATTCGCGATTGGATTGGAATACGCGGCGCAGAACATATTTTCAGATTAGCCTAAAACTGAGGACAGCTCGCCAATGTAATTGCCAAAATTAGGAGAACCTGATATGACACCGAAAGAGGAAGATTCGTTTTTAAGCTTGGCCAATACCTGCGATTAACCTCCGTTTTATTTGGTTGACCACCATAGATTTTGCGTTTCAATCAAGTCCATATGAACTGTCACATCCTTTGAGTGTACACGGGCAGTAAACATTATTTTTCGTTCTGTTACTTTGCATATTACATGCTCGTGTTAGCGAAGTGAGTTTTTGATTGGTTCTTATAAAAACAGCTTTTGCAATTGGCATTGAATAAAGTATATCTTTCATCTCCAAACCGTTATAAAACAATATTATTAATCCGGTTTGAAAATTTTAATTTTCAGTTATCGTCGAACAGCGAAACCCGCTTTAAACGCCCATAGCTTTGGAACCAAAAACATTCAACTAAAGAATAGACTACCTAAAGGGCCCCATTCACGTTGAGATTGGAATCGATATGTGTATCGCGACAAATATATATATCAGAGATTTATATCAAACTGAAAAGCTCCATTCACATTGAGATTTGTAACGATACTTGTCGATACGTGCATACAGTATGGTCAGATTACAATTTGCACTATAAGTGAAATGACGAAATTGGAGTTATCTACTTTCTTTAGCTCTCGTCTGAAGGCACATCTAAAGTAATGAATGTTTTTCATAAAAAAACTACTTCTTACACTTTTCAACCAAACCATTTAGTGCTTAATGCCGAAGTTGTTTATTCGAATAGTCTAGTCCGACGATTTAGAATTCCACAAACATGGATATAGTTTATATGTATTGGGGAAGTCCTCCCAAAATTCCCGATTTTCCGCTATATCACTGCAAAAACTAGACGCAAAATTTACCACTGTATTTACTAATTAGAATACCTAAAAGTGCGTATACATTAGTGGGCTGCGCGGCAACCGCGCGGCGCACGTATGTGGCCATGCCTTGTTGTTTTTTCTTTCCATTTTTCCGTAAAGTTACATAATCTATTTTAAATACACACACATTTTTTGGTCAAGTTAAAAACTTATTTTCTTCATAGAGTTCTGTCCCTTACCGTGTATTTTTTTTAAAACAATGTCTCGCAATAGCATTCCCATAACGGAATTTTTGGAGGTTTTCGCTTTCCTGTTAGAAAATATTTCCGTGATTTTAGGTGGAAAACTGAATTTCAGAGGTGTGTCATCATTCCATAACGTATCGTACCTACGGGACGCCGTTTTTCCGAAAGGGTGGTTTGATGACTTGTCATCTTATCGCACTGGGAGGATGTGTCACATGGGCATTGTATCACGGTGTTATAGATCTAGAGATCCATTCATTTTTCTCTTTGGAATTTTTTTGGAAATTTCCATTTTAGTTGTGGCGTTTCTACATAACGCTGGGTTTGTTAATTACTCGAGCTTGCTCAAAAATTTCTTCGTTCTTTAATTTTCTTCTCTTTTAATTTTATTAATTCCTTTGTTTCCTGTTGCAAGGAATGTAGTTGTTGGACGATCATGTCTATCTACACTTTGGTAGTTGTAGGGATGCGAAGTTGATTGTGGGGAATAAATAACCACGACGCGATTAACATCTCTCGCGAGGTTTTTCCTGCATGATTGATGCTCTCATCCATCTATGATTGTTGGTCTTGCTCTCCTAATACTGCTTCCTTATTTATTTTTTGTTCTAGCTTTTTCTTTTGAGGTTCGTGTACCTGAGATCTTAACCACCCTATATCACATTTAGTGATTATTTTTTTGTAGACGAGGAATATAGTTATAGCTCAAAATGAAACCAGTCACGGGTTCTGATGCGCGGCGAGCTGTTTTAATATTTAATAAAAAATTTCCCTTCGATTCTGAGCAACTGAATGGGATTCTGTTTTTCAGCGGCGATAAATGAAGCAAAATTTTTCGAGTCATTCATAATTGTGTATTTTTCCAAAGCGGCTGTTGTATCTTGAATTTTTTAATGTCGCTTTCATTATATACGTGAGAGATAATCGTCGATCTTATACTGTGACTCTTCGACCGTCGTTGTCGAGCAGATATAGAATTTGTGAAATGGGTAATGCCTGTCAATCGTCTCGCTGCATGGTATTGACAGTTTGCTCTAGTGTCAAATCTATAGGCAGTCGTGAGAAGTTATGATCCGTTCTTTTTATTCCGATCATTCGTTTTTTGAATTCTCAGTTTCTTCAACTACCATGAATTTGTCAAGATATCCTAAGAGCTATCGCGAATAATTAGTTTGGCTAAAAACGAAAAATAAATTTCATAACTTGGGCATAATCAATTAATTATTATAATTGCTTACATTTTTTTGAGCATAATTGCATTTAAATTGCAATTATTATTATTGATAATAGGCATAAGTACCTATTATAGTTTTACTTTTGTTAAGTTTTCAAAATGAATTAGAAAGCAATAATTCTTGGACATTCATTGAATATGTTCCTTTCTTTTTCTTCTTTATATTCTTATATTCTTTTCACTTCTTGTTTGTTTTCTTGAATTTGTAAGCACTACTACATCTTCTTTTATCTGGTCACCACATTCCTGTTGTTTTGGCTACTTTCCTTTGTAGGCTGTTCAAGTTTACAAAAAAAGTTATTCTTCGAATTTCTTTTTTTCTCCGAGGAGAGGGGGTGTAACATGTCCCTGAGACATGTTTCTGTTTTCATTAATTATTTTGTAGCGTTCCTTATTCGTCAATTACTCTCACCTCTAATTCAAATTCATTTAATTTCAATTTGTTAAGAACGCGTCGTATGGCTATTTAAACGACGATTCAAGTCGAATTCGGTCTCTTTGCCATTCTTAGCTGAGAAGCAAATATTAATATTCAGTTATAATAATTTCGTGTGTGATTTTAATTCTTCTTGCTGGCAAGTTCTCTATATCTTTTCAAATTGTAATTGTGTGTTTACAAATCATTCTATTTCGATTTTTCTATTTAGTTAAAATATTTCGTTTTTTAAAAACAATATTTTTGTTATGGTGTTTCCAGTTTTTTCTCCGTTAATATCTTTCTTTAAAAAAATCTGGTGGCGTCCAAATTTATTTTATGAAGCGAATTTATAACAGATTCTTTATGGTTATTTCTCACAGATTTAAATTTGCTTTTTCTAATTATTTTGGGAACAGGACGGATAAGAATGAACAGATTTCTGTGGTTTTATTTTAAAAATTAAATTCAATTTGTGTATGTATTGGATTATAAGCTCCTAATTTGTTCATTTTATTCCTCCTTTTCAATTTTTCTACTGTTTCTCCTGTTTTTTTTATTTTTTTTTCCTACAGCTCTGCAGCCCTTACATACCCTACATACCCGACGTACTCTACCGCAACATACCGCCCTGTACCGCACCGCACCATTTGGCGGATTGACCTCAGAAGTCATCAGTCCAGAGTCCAGACACCGACGGCTCAAGAGCCCGTGGATACTGCTGCGAGATGTACGTCCCGAGGCTTCCGAAGATAAGTCCCTAACTTATTTTCGGTAGATATAAAATCTTGAGTTGGACATTTTTATTGTAATAACTGATTGTTATTCGTATTATATTGAGAATATACGGCTTATGTAAATTTATTTTTGTGTCAAATACATCCATTTGTCCCGAAATTTATTTTGTTTGTTAATTCACCTTATCCCAATTGGGTTAATAAAAAATCGTGTAACTGAGACCGAATTCACCACCTGAGGAGGAACCCACGTTGGGCGCCAGGGTCACCCGGCTTAATGCGCGTTTGCGGGTCGTGGGAGGTTTGTTGAAAGAACAAATGCAATGAGCATCGAACGTACGGAGCACGCGCCGCACGTTCGCCGCGCAGCACGCTGATGTATAAGCACTTTAATATGATACTAGCACACTCACGTTGCGAAAAGTCTCAGTCGCCGTCTCAAAGTTTTTCAGCAGCGCAACAAACAACGAGATAAGCTGATACTGAGACTGTGCTACAGATACTTCCACATACACTTCGAGATCTGTCTCTTGATACTTGCAACATGTATCGATACCGACCAGAATGGGTGGTCTCTTAAGATCAAAACAGCTGCGCATAAACATAAGGTGAATAATTCATCGACGTTGCCATGCTGCTCCTAATGTCTTAAATAACAATAGTTACCTATAATAACATTTGTGTGAAAGCTGCAAAAATAAAGAAATATGACAAGGGTATTTATTTAAACATATAAAATACCTATGCAATCATTTTTATCTTGAAGTGTAAAATAATCCATTTGTGTTTATGTACACAGACAAAACAATCGCAAAAGTTCGCAACTAGTGGATATTTAAGAGTTAAATTGTCCATAACGCAAGAATATATGTTAATTCTGAAGCCGCCTTCTATTGTATGCATATATTATTATCTGCTAGTAAATCATGAATGTAATTTATAGATGTATCCCGAAAAAATTATCGTCAACATGACAATCCTGTAATACTCTGGTAAACAAATCATACGCTGCTCTTATTTCTTATTTGTCGACCGTGCTGCCAATTCAGTGCCTGGCAACCAACTATTCGAGCGAGGAAATATTAAGGTGGAGCCTTAGAGTAGCGTTGCCAAAACAATTTAAAATTACTTATCTCCAAACCTAATGATTGATGGCCTTTACTATGGATTTATAAATGACTTGGTTCGTCTATTCTTCAGTTGATTGCTTTTGTTTGGAACTAATTATAGCTAAGAGATGGGATAAATGAATTTGGAAATATCCCGTTATACGCTATTTCGAGATTCCTTTATATATTTTTTATGTGCCCAGGCCGCGGCGCCCCTTGATCGGCCGCTTTGCTACCCGAATAACCGGCATCAGATTGTGTGTCTTATCTCACCAATTCTGATTTGATAATATCTTCTGATAGATTTTTTATCTGCGGGTAAGATGGAATACTACATATGTAAACAGACCGGGCATATTGCATGAACTTGTTTCAACTCAGCGGCCAATACCTACTCTATCAGAAACTATAACGACTAATTAATCACAACCTCTAGCTGATCCGCAAATAACCTTCCTCAACTCGAAGGCAGAAACTCCAGAAGAACCTTCCAACTTAAATGCGACACCAAGAAAATATGGGGATATTGTAAGTATCTAGTAGGGATCAGACAGGCACTTAAAAAAAACAGATATTAATACCACAGACGAAACCTCTTCGTCAAAATCAAATACAAAACCGTCGAAGAGGAAACGCTTATTACCTTACTTACAAAACCTTGAGGAACAGATCGTACACACTACTAACAAATCCCTGAAATATTTGTTAATTTTTTGACAAAACTCCATTTTCGATCATAGCATAGAGAGATAAATATTTTTACTCTGCATTTGATAAAACATTAATTTCCTGGAGAACCGACTTCGTTCTTATTTACCGCATCTTATGGAGCATGACGAAAGAAACTCCTACAAATGTTAGTGAACTATTAAAAATGGTTACAGCTACTATTTTTACATGTTTACTTTCAAAATCGACATTTGTTTCGTATTGGTGAACATTTAGATTTATGGTTATACAAAATTTTTATTTTAGTTAATGTTTTTGTAATATGTTTGAACGAACCTTTCTCCTTAGTTCTGATGAAAACCAGGAAGGGACCAGCAGCAAATTAAAAATAGCTACTTGATAAACGACAAGAAAGAAAAATTCGAATGTATATGGTGCGACCTAAAAAAAATATATATATAATATGTATATTTATATACAGTAAAATTTGCACCCCCTAATATCACGAGGTATGTTCAGATTAGGAATAAATGCCAAAACAGGTCAATTTATACAGAGGGCTCAATTTTTACAGTAATTTCATACCTCTAACGCTCAGAACAACCCCTTGAAAAACCTTAAATGGCAAGGGGTGTTAAGTAACACTTCATTTTGATGTTACTTTCATTATCTATGCAACCCCGTTTTTATTTTATTTTGAAAGACTTCTGAGAAATCTGCTTAGATTATTGCGAAAGAAAACAACAGTAGTTCCAAAATAATAATTTAATTTTAACGAATGTACTATTGAAAGTGCGCACCTCCAACTTCCATGCAATGCTACAGCCTGCTCTCAAATGCCTTTCTAACTTTTCGCAACATTTTTGGTGTAATTAAGCGGCATTCTATCACGATTCTTTGTCAAAGGTCTTTGGACTTTAAGTAGTCCTACAAAAAATCCATAGGAGATAAATCGGGCGACCTAGCTGGTAATTCGATGGAACCGCAGATCTTCTGCAACAATACTGGTTGACGCAGGCGGGGATATTACTGCTTTCAAAAGACACGGTGGATGGAAGTCCACCGCCATGGCAGAACGCTACATAGACAACTCCGTCAAAACTAAAACCGTTAAGGCCAACAAAATATCATCATCAATTCAACGAAAAGTAAACTAAACGTATCAATATACATATAATTAAAATGTTTCGACAAATCACCAAAACATTAGTTTTGATGTTAATTCTATCCCCGCGATTAATTTGACCAATTGTTCAAATATTACAATTAATAATAACTATAAATAAATACCATCATCTTGTAAAATTAGATACGTAATATTTGTTAAGCTAAATACATATATTTTTGTGTTAATTATTATGAGATATTATACGATTATTATAATTTTCGATAACTATGTACTTTGTATAAATAAACAATAATATATTGTATGAAATATTTGTTATTTCTAATAATGTAACAAAATTTTCCAACAAAATATTTAGTAGTCGTGGATAAATTATAGTATTCTAGTCGCGTATGATGAGTTATTATTCACCTCGTGAATAATAACCTTAATTATACGCTCGTGGAATAATATACTATTTATAAATAGTTTCTAACCTATGTCACGGAAAACCTTCCGTGCCTAAGTTTTCTATCATGAAAGGTACGGACAAACATGCTCATAAAATAGCATACTCTTCAACTGTTCACATTTACGAGCAACAAGCATGTTTGTTTTAAGCATGTTTCTGAATAAGCGTGCTAATAGCGAACAAATAGACACACGTATCTACTATTTGCTTTTGTCCAAAATTGAAGCTTTGCAATAACAAAAAAATGAAATAATAATTCGAAACAGTGGTTCTGTGCAGTTACTAAGATATGTAAGTGAATAAATAAATAAACCCTAAGGTATCCGAGAGGTTTCGATAAACCTGTTTCGGTAAAACACAAATAAACACAATTGAAAATACAAGTTAAAACAAATACACTAAATTTAACAGTATTGCATCTTATTGAATATGTTTGAATAAAATAAATAAAATAAAATTAGGACCAAAGTAAATATATGTACATATGGACAATATTAGATTTAAGCGAACGCAGAAATTTGAGTAAACGTAACTTATATACTATTTAAGTAAAGTAATATGTGTTTACCCCACCATAACAATATGACAGAAATTTCTTGTCTGTTCCAAGAGAAATTCTTTCAATATTTTTGAAAACAATAACACTACTCATATTCTTGATACTATCCGAAATACAATTATATATTTTCGGAGTATACCATAACGAACGTGACTTTCCACTAGTGCGAAATACAGCATTCGAAGATATCTAACAGGTATGACTTTTCTGAGGTATTTAAATTTGTAAAGGACGAATTGTAGTTTATGTATAATAAATTTAATATGACAATCCCACTTTAAATATGCATCTATGATAATACCTAAATATTTCACATTTATTACAGGTTTGATGCTAAAATTTTGTCAGTTTTGTGATATTTCAAGAGGTTTGAATAGTTCGATGCTTAAATTGGAGTTAAATAGTGGTAGGTAAAAGGTTTTTTTGAAATTTATGGTATTTTATTATCAAAACTTGTCTTTATTAGTTTTAGGTCAGTTTCTGATTTTAATTTTAGCTCATACTAGTTATCTGCTTCATAAATAATAGCAGTGTTATCAGCGAACCCAGTTATAAGTCCTGCACTGCGCAATGAAAATAATCCGTTTATGTAAATATTGAATAAAACGGGTACTAAAATTGTTCCCTGAAGTACTCCATATGTTACATCTCTTTGACCACTCGCTTGTCCGGCAACCCTTACTATCTGCTGTCTCTCTGACAGGTAACTCGTAAACAGTTGTTTCGTATGTCAATTTTTCCCAATGTTTGCAATATATTGCTATGGCTAACAGTATCAAATGCTTTGGCTAGATCTAAAAAAACACATAAGCAAACTTTATTATTATTTAATGCTTCATAAACTTTTGATGTTAAATTTAAAACGGCATCTTGTGTGGAGTTATTTTGCTTAAAACCAAATTGCTTGGATGAAATTAAATCATATTTGTTTATAAACGATGTAAGTTAATTTTTCAACAGTTTTTCAAAAAATTTTGCCATGTGTGCAATAAGTGATATAGGTCTATAATTCGCGGCAAGGGTCTTATCTTCATTTTTGTATACTGGTATGACTACAGTATTTTTAAAGGATTTGGGCCATATACCTTTTTCTATACACATATTTATGATATGCACTAGAGGATCAAGTATAAATGGTGAAATTGCTATTAGACATTCCGCACTTATCTCATCAATACCAGTTGCCTTTTTACTCTTCAATTAATTCATTATTTGTTTAATTTCATACCTATTTGTGGGTAATAAAACAATCGAATTTGGCAAAGAGGCATTATCACCATATGTTTGGTGAGGGCTACTATTTATTTGTTTGGCCAATCTCTTGCCCATTCCTCCTGAAAATACACGATTGAATTTATTCTCAATGTCACCACGCTCCATAATTGTTTATTGTTATTTGAATTTTCCATGATCTTTTCCGTATAAAGTTTGCGCTTTGTCTTTTCGATAAGCTAATGCAGTTTATTTCTATATACCTTGATTTTACAAGTAAATCACAGTCATTGGGATGGAGCTTTGTCGATATAATCTATTTTTTTCATTATAATGGATTCGATGAGAGCTTTTGTAACCCATGGCACAATTTTTGTGGTTTTTTTTATTTCCCTTTCTAAAATAGGTACTTTTATTGATGTTTTTCTGTATAATTGTTATTAATTTTTCTGTTGCAGGGTCTGGATTACTACAATTTAGGATAATATCCCATGATTCTTTGGATATATTGTGTACAAGTTTTTTATAGTTGACATGAGTAGTATAATACTCAGCTACTTTTTTAGCTGTTTTATTATCAAAAACTATTTACAGCGCTATTGTATAGTGGTCTGTTATAGTCTATCACTACAGGGATAATATTTTCTAGAATGTTAGTTTTTGACTTAATAAATAAATGATCTAAACAAGCTGCCATTCTGGTTGGGTTATTATTGGTGGATGTAAATCCACACTCACTCAGGCCACTTACATATCAATTAATATCTCCAACAAATAGATAACAATTTCCAGAATTGATACTATTATTATATGGGAAATTTTGGATATTATTGATAAATTCAGGTATACTTGGATTATTATTTTCCTTAGACGGTGATCTATAAAAAGCAAGAATCGTAATTTTATTGTTATTACTGATATTTACAGTCACTTTTAAAATATTTGTGGGTCCTACTTTTAGGACATCATATTCGAAAGAGTACTCGCAGTTTATGTAAGCCACGACTCCATCATTTTGATTCGGATCGCATTTGTTGTATATTATGTTATATCCCGGTATGTTATATAAATGGATGTCAGTAATCTTCCAGGTCTCAGTTAGAACTAGACAATCAAAATCAGTAACATTAGATAACGAGAGTTTAAGCTCATCTAGATTTTTGCTTATACTTCTGATATTGTTATGAAGTATAGTAAAGTTATGATTAGTTTGGTTTATTTTGAAAATCTCATCGCATTCACTGAAATATCTTACGTTATATGTTTCAACACTGGGTACATTGAAATCCCTTACATACTGGTCCATTATATAGTATAAATAATGTATCACACAGTTAAAATTTGGGGTTAAAATCAGTCATAAACTTAAAATTAAAATGAAACAATAGCATTAAAATATATGTTGAGGAGTGTGCCTATACATCCAATAACAATAAAGTCCCACAACCAAGTACAACAAAAACTGAATCTAAATGCACAATCCAATGAGCTTAAAAAAATAACGAATGAAAAAATATATTACTAATTTCTGCTGTGTAATTACTGCAATTATTTATTTTTCGAGATTGCCAGAGCCAGTCCGGGGTCTGGTATTTCTATTTTGCGAAGGTCCCTGGTTTCCTTGAAGTTTTCCTGTTAGGAGTATTTGCTAGGTATTTTGATTATTTTTTATTTCCTAGTTCTCGTTGTTGTATTTTTTTTGGTTTGATTGTAGTTAATTCTTCGATGTCTTCGTTCTTTTTATTTCAGTAGGGAGTTGGTGGACCACTATAGTTTGGTGTATACGGTTGCTTGTTAAATTTCTAAGATTTCATCAGCTGTATAGATAGCGTCGTTTACATACAATTTTTCTACTTTAATGTAGCATTTGTTGTTTGATGTTTTTACCTTGTTCAAATGTCTTCTCAAAGTCGCAGTAGTTTCACGTTGTGCTGGTGTCAAGTCATGGGATATAAATATATTTGTTCCTTTAAGCTTGCTACTGGTTTTCTATATCTTGCTTTTACTTTTACCGGCGTCTTCTTACTTCTGCCCAAGGAATGTATATTCTTTATTTGTTCTTCTTGAATTGTCGTACCCAATCATCCAGATAATTTGGTACAAAGAGTTTCGACGGTAATATTTGCTATCTCTTGGTTTAATCCAAATACAACAATATTATTCTTTCTACTATGTCTTTCCAAATTCTCCACCTTTTTTCCATGTTGAAATTTTCTGCCTCTAGTTTTCTTATTTTCTCATTTAGATATTCTACCCTTAGAAGTATGTTGACTTCTGATGCTTCTATAGCTCTTCTTAGTTCCTGTTTACTATTTTTAATTTCTTCTAGGATTTATCTTATTGCAACTTGGCAGCATTCTAACATTTTACGTGTGTGGTTGTTTTCAATTTAAGTACTTATCATAGAAAAAACTTGTATGTGGTATAGATTGTTGGATTTGTTTTCATCTAACACTATCTATAATAACTTTATAATATTCTTTAGCAGATCTTGGACTGCAACTGTACTTCGTTAAACATAATTTTTCTAATTTACTTGTTTCTTTACTCACAGTTTCTTTCAGAGTAACTTAACACGTATTTCACTAAACGTACACAAACATATAATAGTGTCAGTCCAATCGGTACAAAAGTAAATAAATCAATACTATCATTTGCAATGCAACTGCGTAAGAACATTTTGTCGAAAAAGCAAAAAATGAAAAGGAAGAAATTGTACATAGCTGGATAAGTAGAAGGGAAATCCTTGGAACAAGTAATCGATTGTTGGCAGATGTGCGGGAAGAAGATGTCAACGGCTAAAAAAATCACTTACACATGCTCCCGCAGAAATTTGATGATCTGCTTTCTAAAATAGAGAGTGTCATACGAAAACAAAACACTCATATGCAAGATCCTATTCCAGCTAAAGTAAAACTGGAGATTACATTGAGATATTTAGCTGCCGGAGATTCTTTATACACTTTGTCAGCACTTTACAGGGAGGGCAGATCTACCATATCTGAATTTATACCTGAAGTATGTGCTGCCATTTAAAGGAGTATATAAGAGTAGGTGAAATAATGCAATAGTTATAACGAAAATCTTTTGTTCAGTTCTTTCCTAAATCAGGTATAATCTTAATAAGAACTACATTGTTCCCATATTTAAGAAAGTTTCCAGGCTTCACTCACCAGATCTATTCCAACAAAACTTTGTTGCGATTGGGAATCGCGCGCAAGTGCGTCGGTTTGTGTGCTTGGAATTGAAAGTGTGCGGTAAGTGGTAGGTTCATTGTCTTGTTCTGAAAGTGTGGAGTTAGTGAGAGGCTGAATATTTGTAGGTGAAAGAGTGTTGTTTTGTATGTTTGAAGGTGAAAGTGAGAGAAACGTGTTGGGTTGAATAATCGAAACTGAAAAGTTGTTGGTTTGTGTGTGTGTGGTGGTGGAGCCGATGCTGAATATGTAAGGTTAGATGCATTCTGGTACATGGCTCGACGTCTAGCCGAAGTCAACAGTTGTTGTATGTCTGTCTGCATGCCTAATGCTGCGTATAGTGGAAGTTGTTGCAACTGAGACGCAAAGTTCAGTCTAAAAAAATGGAATTCGTCTTCTTATCGGATATTTATCGCAGAAGATATATTTTCCAACCGATTTAGAGACTCAGCAACTTCAACTGAAGTATTAGGCTTCCTCACTTTTTTTCGCCTTAATGAATAATCGCTAGAAAAGCGTGACTCATCTCCCTCATTTTGCGCGGTCGTTCTCGGTAGTGGTGGCGACATTATGTTTGATTCATCGGTATTAGTTGTTGCTTGAGTATGCTGCGGTGATGTGTCTGTGTCCTGTAAAAAAATAGTTAGTTGTCAGGTTTTCGTACTAATATGTATTTATTCATTACAGATACCGTGCTATGAGGAATGGAAGCGAATTGAACATGGATTTCGAACTAAATGTAATTTCCCAGGATGTATTGGAGCGATAGACGGTAAACATATCAATATTTTTGCTCCTGACGACTCTTCAGATTACTACAATTACAAGGGTTCCCACAGCGTTGTACTGCTGGCTTTAGTTGATGATGATTATAGGCGCACCACCAAATTGACCTTATAGTGACCACGGAATTACTAATCGCTAAGACCACTTTTACTTTAAGTATTCGGGGTCGCTGAATACGAATATGAAATTATTTTTACGATAAAATTGGGGGAACATAGAAAAAAACGGCAATTTCGTGTAAAATTGAGACAATTGAATTTGGCGTTTTTCTTTGTTCATCTTGTTATATCTTCCACATTTATCAATGTATCATTATGAAATTTTTTATGACTATTGCGTATCTAGAGATCTAAACAACAAGCCTACTCCGAAAATTCTGCGACAATTAATACTTGAACAGTAAATTTACAATTGTTTACTTTTACGTGTTCCGAGTTTTGTCGTACAAATGCAAAAGTTGTGTTACGAAGTTTCGAATTTCTAAAAACGAATTATCCAGTATTAAAATGCAATACCTAAAGAAGTTTTTGGGAAAGTTTCAGATTTAAATATTGAAAAGAAAAAAAGATATGCTATTTCAAAGTCGAGCGTCGCGTGCGGCTGCACGGCGCGCTATAGCACGAGCAGCGACTATCCGAGTCGGAACTTTACATGCGTCCGAAATACGGTTTTAATATATCAATTAAAATAAAAACCATTAAAATATCTTAAGAATCTTCATTTATTTCATCTGTATTTACAATCACTTCTTTATTTACACATGTATCATTACAACTACAAACATTACAGTATTTCAAATTAGATTGTCTACAAGGGCAAACGTCAGTTTCGCAAACATTTTTGCCAGTGCACGAACAAAAGTACTGTTGTAGTATTTCCATAGCAGTGGGTCCATCGTAATAATCGAAACTCAATCTACCTGTTTCTACCACCCAGCCAAACTTTGTCACATCTTTGGAAATGATTAGAGGTTCGATTGTTTGTTTCCACTCATTGATTTGCCGAAGAGGTCTTAAAATGTGTTTATGCATCGCAGGTTCAGATGGAGGAAGTCTTGCGATTTCAGAGTTCTTTTCGATAGTTAAATGATATCTTAATGAATTTATATCGTTACGTGTACCTTTTGACTTTTTATTTGGATCGTACAAATAAGATGTGAATGTACTGACGACTAAGTCGGTTATTGTAGCTAAATTAGTCAATTCTTCGTCTGAAGTCGTAATGCTGATCCTTGATCTAGCCTATGTAAAATAGCGATGAATTAGTATCACAGCCTGTTAGAGCGTGTGCAGCTAACAACGACGAACAGATATTTTTTCCTAATTTTTGTGCTAAACTATGAATAGGTATATACCTTCTGAAATGAGTGCGTACGGATATTTTTCCCGTGAAAAACCATAGCTGAGGTCTATTTTCGAAACTTGCAAAATGAAATAGTAGTAATAAAAAACGTCTGTATCGGGAGATTCTACAATTGTTAACTGGTTTTCACTCATTCCGCGTTGAATACGTTGTACGTGAAATATTAAGCGAGTATCAGCATCTATGTGCTATAGCGCGCCGTGCAGCCGCACGCTACGCTCGACTTTGAAATAGCATATCTTTTTTTCTTTTCAATATTTAGATCTGAAACTTTCCCAAAAACTTCTTTAGGTATTGCATTTTAATACTGGATAATTAGTTTTTAGAAATTCGAAACTTCATAACACAACTTTTGCATTTGTACGACAAAACACGGAACACGTAAAAGTAAACAATTGTAAATTTACTGTTCAAGTATTAATTGTCGCAGAATTTTCGGAGTAGGCTTGTTGTTTAGATCTCTAGATACGCAATAGTCATAAAAAGTTTCATAATGATACATTGATAAATATGGAAGATATAGCGAGATGAACACAGAAAAACGCCAAATTCAATTGTCTCAATTTTACCCGAAATTGCCGTTTTTATCCATGTTCCCCCAATTTTATCGTAAAAATAATTTGATATTCGTATTCAGCGACCCCGAAAACATAAAGTAAAAGTGGTCTTAGCGATTAGTACTGCGTGGTCACATACTGCTATTTCTAAGCGGCTTTCTGGGGGTGTCCCACTCGCCTATTATTGTTTCCCGTACGTGGATATTGGAACTAACGGAAGAGCTTCTGATGGGGGGAGTTTTTGAAAGATCAAGCTTGGGGCGAGCATTGGAAAGAAATACTCTTAAATTACCTGTTGTGACCTTTTTATTAGACTTGTTGCTATTAATCATAAAATATAAGGGATGTCAGAGAGAACTGTCAAGAAATGTAAAAAAGTATTTCAAAAAGATGGAAATAATTAAGTTTAGATCCTTCTCAGAATTGTAATATTACCAGATCAATCAGTTATTGTGGGAGACGCTGCTTTTCCTTTAAAATCTTATATCTTGAAGCCACATGGAACAATGCCAACCCATAAAGAAAAAATATTTAACTATCGTTTGTCTAGAGTCAGACGAATTGATAAAAATGGCTTTGGGATTTTAGTAACAAGATTTCCAATTTTTCTGAATACGGTAGACATGAAGCCCGACAAACTTGATATCATTATATTGGCTGCTTGTTCTTTGCACATCTGGCTTCGAAAAACGTCAGATATGTACATTACTCAACGATGCGTCGATTTTGAAGATATACAACAAAATATTGTTATAAAAGGAACATGGAGGGATCAACTACGTTTAGCATAAGAAAGCCAAACATGTAAATTACACAAATAAATACATTAGATACTTACCAATTCGGATTCAACCGTTTCACGGTAGTCGTCACTGTCTCCCATAAAAGCTGCCATTTCTGTAAACCACGTCATGGACGGTTTATAAACATCTTGTGCGCCAGCTCCGGACCGCTTCGAACTGTTGATTTTTTACTTCAGAATGGTATACTGATATTAGATTTTCAATTTTGGTTTTGATTGCTTTTGTTGTTAAACTTGGGTCAGTCATATCGTTTATTAAAGCTTCATAAGCATTACTTCGTGCTATATTATTTTTAGAGAGGTGACCGTGTCTTCCACAAACATTCCAGACGATAGTGTGTCACGAAAAGCAACATTTTTTCATCTCCCTAACGGGCCATGTTTTTTCACTGGACACCTGTTTTGCACTGAGATACAATCGATACTAGCAGCCTAGTCTAGCATGCTCATAAGCAAACGTGTTCAGATGCGCTCAGGATACTAGATATGAGCACGTTTATTTCTAGCAAAGAAGGTACACACTTGCTACAAAGTTGCAATTGCTCAAAAATGGCATGCTTTCGTGTTAATAATGAGTACAGCTTGATAAATTAATTTTGGCAGTTGACGAAAGCCATACAACTTGACAACGTTGTAAACGCAGTTACCGGGAAGAACAGGCGACGTACATTCCGCATGCAAAATTTTAAAGGTTGTGAGGCTGCTAATAGGTACGAGGGTAACACAATATTTTGAATTTGGATTTAAAACTAATAAATTGTGGCACATGTATAATGCTATAAAAAATCGAGTTTAGAAAACAAAATAACATCAATGTTTTCTTTATTATTAATTAAATGAATAAGGAAATAGAAACCATTAGATTGTTCTACGAAAATTGGGTTTTTTTGTACAGACATAATTATTTATTGCTTCAAATACCATACGAGGAATTCTATAATTACCCTTTATTATTTTATGTGATGTAAATAATAAGTAGATTCCAAGAGACCTAAACTTTCACCTTTACTTCAAATTAATGTCTTATCTACAGTAGTATCTACAAGTGGTTCAATGTTCATAAATTCATCTTCAATCTTTTTAACATGGCCACATCTAACTTTCCAATCATTTGCAGAAAATGTGTCAAAAATTTATTACAGAATTCTTTAACGTTTGTAAAATTGAAGGTAACATTTTGTTTGGCCACATATTCTTTAAGTGCCGCCCAAAAACTTTCGACACCGTACGTAAACAAATGAATAGTAAGTTCACTCGACGTCGGCTCTTTGATGTAACGCTGTTAAAGACTTTCCGAAAAACGATCGTAAAACCGCACGTGTCTCGAGTATACAGGGGTCGCGCGAATTACTACCGTCATAGCTTGTTGATTTATAAATTGAGTGTTTGGTACGGGGGCTAATAAAAATGTACATTGTTAGGAAACTATTTCAAAAAACGATAGGTATTCTTTTGTTATGCAGGGTACGTTTTAGTATTTAATAGGGAATATGAAATTACTCATAAGAAATAAACTAGAATCATCGATTAAAATATCTTTTATTACATTATATAAATAAAATAGCTCATCAAAAATGTACAAATATATACAGTAGAACCTCGATAAGATAAAGACCGAGTTAGACGTTAAATAATTTGAGTTATTTAGGTTTCATATTTACTAAGGGTTTAAGTTAAGGAATTTTTATTGGTTTATATTTTTACTTACGGATGTCCGTTTATGAGCTTTGTTCAGGGATTATAGAGATAGACGGCTGCAAGCTAATGATACAAATAAGTTACTGTACTGAGCCATTTGGTAAACACGTGTTAATTCATTTCAAATGACGACTCATTGATAGATGATTCACGTTACAAACGTCGTCGTCGTGACAACTTTGGGTTACTGGCGTGCGATGTCCAAATTATTCGTTTAAATTATAGAGGGTTCGTATTTTAAGTAAAGGAGGTTTTGGACTCAGAGGGGAAGGGAGCACAAAATTTTATGAATTTATAGAGGTTATTATGTTATCGAGGTTTAAGTTATCAAGGTTCTACGTATATAAATACTTAGAATAAATCAAATCCTCATGTATACATTACAATATAAAAATAGGAAGCATGAACAACTATATATTTAAAATAGTTAAAAACTATACCAGATTATATAACATTCTTTAGAATTTGTTTTGCATATAAGAACAATATTGAATAATAACATATAGTTAAGAATGTAATCCTAAACCAAACTTATGAAGCAAAGCAAAAAGGAATAATTACAAATTTTGTAATATTTGTAATGTTGTATTGGGTTTATAAGATTTTTTAAGTTTTATTTCACGATTTGCAAATTAATATAAACGCACTCTTGTATAAAGAGATAAGAAATAACTTAAAGGAATATTTTTACAAGGATGCGTAAATTATACATTTTTAAATAGTATATTAAAGTATAAGTGGATAAAGAGGTCTTTCAAACACGCGCGATCTTTCGAGCACGATGGCGCAGCCGGAGTGCTCGAAATAGAGCAAATGTTTGAAAGACCAGTTATCCACGAATACTTTACGCTATTTTTTTATTGGTGCACTTTGAAATCATAAAATATTATTATTATATTATTACTACAAAAAAATGGAAGTCCGTCCTCGATGCTCAGCCAAGTTCCGTGACAGTCCATCCTAAATAGTATTTATTTTTATTTGACGTTACGAGGTACTGCTGTCAGATCAATAATCAAAAAGTTTCTTTATTTATATTTGAAAGAATACAATGTATATATGAATATATAAATAAATTTTGCAGAAAAAACCAAATGACATTGGTTCACAATGAAAATATACAATTAAAAAACTAATAAAAAAAGTTGTCATTGATACTTACGTTTCTAGAGTTGTTGTTGTTACCATAGGCACTTTAAAAAACGCGCGTGTTTGAAAGTTCGATTTAAACACGCTGAGGCGTGTTTTAAATAGATAATATGAGGCATCAATAAAAAAAAGATCTTTTAACGTCGCTCCGATAGCATTTTTACATGCTAATTTATTGAGGTTAACTACAAATATACTTCAAGCTGGGTAACATATCCAACAAAATTCTGGCTAGGTACATTGAACCCACCAAATGGGAAATTTGTATTGCTGACATAGGCTTTTGTCTGAGAAAAAATGGTTGTTTTTTTTCTTAAGGTATTTCTTTCATTAAAAGCAATACATATGTCGCAGGAATGTTGCTGCATACATTTTTTTAATAAATAACCAGTAACGTAAACTAACGCGTTGCCATCGGTACTGTTTAGATTCCTGTAATCAGTTGTAAAGACTTTCAAAGGATTTGATGGTTCTATTGACGGTAAAATGAGATCTTTACAGTTTTCTGCCAAATCTGGAGTAATATTTAACAACAATTCATTAATGTCATTAGTGCAGTTGGCGCCGTCAACATGGTCTAAATACTTCAGAGTAAACAACTTTTTGAATGCTCTAGAAAACTGTATAGGCATACGGTTTCTTGAATTACCACAACAGTTTCTAACTTGCCCAAAAAAGTTTTCAAGGCAGTCTTGGTTCAAATGTCTTGTCAGTAAAAAGGTGTAACCCTTTGATTTTCATATACCCCAAAGGGCTTTAACTGATTTTATTGTAAGCCTCCACCCAAATATAAATTTCATTTTATTTGTTAATTTTTTTCCTTCACTGTTATTTACACGGACATTTTTCAGTAAAGTTTCAAATTCTTCCATTAGCTGAAACTGTTGGTGGGTACCCATGAATGCATTGAAATTATTTAAATGGCACGAACTTAATAAATCGAAAACATCATTCATTGTTTTAATGAATTTAGCAGTTACTTTGGCATCTGCAGGCAAAACTTTGAAATCAATGTACGTATTAAGAGCAACTGCAACAGAATGATTAAAAATCTGAGAAGCATATTTCACTTTCATTTTCTGAAAATTATTTGGAAACATATGCTCGTCAGTTAATTTTGGACAGAGTCTAAATTCCTTTTTTTTCATAATTGTAAAATGTATCCAAATACATTTTATTGGTAGTTCCTTCTGGTAACTCAAACCAGTAAGAAAAAAATTGTTCCTAGTAGATTTAAGTAAGTGTGGCACGTCAAAAAAGTAAACAAGCTTGATATCATCTACGCAAAAAAAACATTGTCTGTGCTCAATTTAAGGTAGCTTTTAACTAATGTTTGGAAGTTAGAACCCTGATCAGACACCACACCTAGCACATTTATACCGATATCACGTAACTTTCTAACGGTTTCGAACAAAATGTCTTTTATTTCATTTGAAGGCGCCGTTGATTTATAAAAGAATTAGGCAAGCGGTTGTTTCCAGCTGCTTGATACACCCCGTGCCATAACAACTAATGCACTAGTTGCTGGTTCAGATTCGTTTTCTGCTGAAAGTGATTCTTGGAAGCCTACTATTTTATCCTTTGATAAATCATAAAATAAATGAGTTTTCAATGACATCTTATCAATGCATATAATGCAATCTTTTTCTTTATCACTTAATAGTCGAGATCTAATATCAATAAGGCGACAAATAAATTCGTTAAAGCCTGGGTTTACTGCCCAACGGCGGGTAAACCGGTTGAGCGTGCTTTTGGAAGGTAACCGATACAAAGTAGAAAATTGCTTCTATGCTTTAGGTCCTAAAAAGTAAACGCTCAAAGAAAACTTTTTAAAATCGTCTGTGAAATATCTTCAAACGATATTCCGGTTTCCAACTTTCTTGAACATTGAGCAGGCACAGTTAATTTTTTCAAACACTTTATCTCCTCTCTCAACACTTTTTTTCGAGGAGTATTGGCCGTAAGCGTCATTGAGGTCTGTGAATGTTGATCTAAAACAAATCAAAAGTTCTATAAAGGATTAAACTTTCGCCACCACTTTTAAATGAGTATTACTTATTAACCACGAAATCATAATAGACGTAAAAATAAAAAATGTTTAATTTAAATCATTCATAGCGTAGCTTTTAGAAATGTATCTAGCTATAAACATTAAATACCTCTGGTAACCACAGAAGCTAGAGTAGAAACATCGTATACCACTTTCAACATTTTCTGAAAAAAATTCGCCTTCTGTTTGAACATAAACATCTTGATATTTCATATCGACTGAAAAATAAAATTGCTATAAAATACTTAACTTACATATATTTATTTTATCCAAAACACGCAATCGATAAGTATACATACCTTCACTGTGCAGCATTGTCTTAAAATCAGTTTGAACTGCGACTTCCTTTAAAGTTGTACCGCCATCTAAAAAATTTGCAAATTATTTGAAATAAATAGTAAAAATATACAAGACAAAATCCTATTGTCAGAAGTATTGTTTAGGTACTAAAAATTTTGGGAACTTACTATTTTTTTGCAAATTCAAGGACGGAACTGCATTATATTGCAGATTTGTTCTGCTATTACTGCACATATAATATTCTTGGGAAAAGTGTCTATCGCACACTCTTAATGTTTTGTTGCATTGTTCTGCGTCCAAATTGGCATACCTGTGACAATCAACAAAGCCTAAGGCCTGATTCCAACGTTGACATCTGAAAAGATATATTGGTAATATTTTATTTTGAAACACAATAACATCTACTACACTGCTTCTTATAACAAAATTACTAATATCCTTTGCTAAATAATATTGTAAAATTTACCTTGTGTCATCCTTGGGAAAACTGAAGGAAGATGTTTTTGCCCAATCTCTACTTCTACAACCGTCCACACAACACATTCGTGGCATTTTCTTTTTAATAAATAACCCGTAATAATAATCAAATAATTCACTCAAAAGACAGTCCACCTGGTATACTATCAACTCCGCTCATACCTTCAACTACAAAAGACACACGGTAACTGTATATCGATCGATTCGGAGTTTCAGGATACCGAAAAAGAGTAGCATCGGAGCCCGAGTGAGATAGACATCGCGCTAGGAGGAGCTTAGAGTGAACCTACTATTCATTTGTTTATGTACGGTGCTTTCGATCGGATTTAAGTCCGGGTGATAAGGGGGTAGCCTTAAAACTTACAATCCATGTCGAATAAATACAATTCATCAATTTTATAAGTATTATATTGTGGTTTGTACATTTTTGCAACGTTATAAAGGCCCGGTTCTAACATTTGTTCACTTTAATATATGTTTCCTTCAGAAAGCCAGTTTTTAATTGTTGTTTAGTCCAAGCAGTCGTAGGTAATTTTTCATTTAAAACATTGTGATATGGGGCGTTATATCAATTACCACAACAGCGTTTTTTGGTAGGTATGGAATACGTTTTTCTTGTACCCACTTCTCAAAATTTTCGTATGCAATTTCATTATGATAATCTCCTGTTGTTGACTGGGAGTACCACATAATACCAGCATTAGGTACAAAACCATTTTCACTTCCTGCATGCACAATTATGAGTCTATTACCTTTTGAAACGGGTTTTCTTAATCCTTCGTTACACTTGTCGCTCCATCCTTTAAGGTGCGTGTCATAGGCGTGCGCAGACTTTTTTTAGTAGGGGGGGCCATTGATTCATTTGAGTATGCCTATTAAAAATGATAATTAAGTAATAACGCTGCCTATTCTATAACGCAAAAGACCATTGCAGGCTCATCGGCGGAAATAAAAACCGTCGTTGGCCCATTTCTAATTTAAAGATTTAGTAATTACGCAATTATAAGTAATAGAACACGATATATTGAACCAAAAACAAAACGTAACATTCGTAACAATACATGGAATCCAGAGGAAAAAGATAGATAATGATAATATCCTATCAACTAATCTACAAACGCATTCGACGTGTTGCTTCGGATAACACTTTAAACTCGTCTATTACATTGTCATAATTCACATTCGCCGTTTTATCTTGTTCAATGAATAAAAAGTGAGGTTAATCGAGTCTCTGTTGTGACATGGTACTCCTCAGTTTTGATTTAACTTCAACCATTTTTGAGAACGAACGTTCACATGAGCAACTGGCAACTGGTATGACAGCAAACATTTTTAAAAGCGTGAAAAAGCTAGTGTATATTTTGTAGTTGTCTGAGGAAAGGATCCAAGCCATCGAATCATCAAGATTCACACCTTTAGGAACAGAATTATGAAATTTTGTTACACTCAGTTCGACAAGCAATTCTTCTTTTTATTTTAAATTTATTTTCAATCAAAGTGAAATCGCCCTCACAATTCAATGATAGTACTTCGTTCACATTTTTAATAATGTCTGTCGTTTCTTGACTAAAACGTTGGTCTCTTCCGGAAACAAGTGAATTTAAAAATGGATGAAATGTGTTTATTCTAACAAAATCTTTCATATTTTCAAATTCATGTTGATTCTCACACATCTGATCAATTTTACGCGGAATTTTTCTTTTCCTTGTGTCCGGAATTGTAATACCATGTGTGTCAGATATTTTTTCAACTTCAACATACATTTTATTAATAAAAGTTTCAAAATTCTCTCTCTCAATTTTTGTGAACTTGATTGTAAACTCTACAGAATTGATTGCGGGCAGTAAATTCAAATTTTCCGTTTGCAATGCTCTGCTTACTTTGAGTATCATTACTAGAATAGGAGCAGTCATATGTAAACAAATCAAGAAATTAAATGATTTCAACTGCGCCAGTAATCCCACAGCTTTTATTTTAACATCAGATTGTTTGGTAGTTTCAATAATTTCTTGAAGAGCTAATATCAAAATTTCATAATTATCCTTTACTGCAGAAACTGCTTCAGATCTGCATGCCCATCTAGTTGTTGACAACGATTTCAATGTCTTGAGTGACATATTAATACTGGAGGCTATTTTCTCTAGAATTGCATGTCTTACGCAACTACCTTCGAGAAACGAATAAACACATTGAATGATTCACAAAAAATCACATATTAACTTGTTATTCGAGTCAAAGCAGCAAGCATCTACCAGAATTAAATTTAAACAGTGTGCGTAACAGTGAACATATAATATATCCGGGTTCTTTTGCTTGCATCGCGACTGAACACCAGAAATATTTCCAGACATGGTCGAAGCTCCGTCAAAACATACGAAAACTATTTGTTCCCACAGTAATTTCAATGATCTAAGAGCATTATCCAAAGAATTAAAAATGGATTCTGAATTCATAGAATTTAATATTTGTAAACCTATAAACGTTTCTATAGGTTTGTTTATAGAAGGGTAAAAAAATCGAATTACGATAGACATTTGTTCGTGATGACCACAATCAGATGTTTCATCTGATATCAAAGAAATATGTTTTCCATTTAAAGTGGATACGATACTTTGAATTAAAGTGCATTTTTGATCCTTCTGTTAAATGAGCCTTCAGTAAAGGATCATATTGAGAAACAAGGTGAATTAATTTTAGAAAAGTTCACGCTCAGAACTATTTTTTTTCTCAGTATGGCCACGGAATGATCTTCCACCTTCTGCTAAACACACTGTAATATGTATGAGTCTTTTCATTACATCACGGTTTCGCAGAGGTTCTTCATCTTGTTTTTTTTGATAGCGTCACTCTTGAATAATCAAGCAAAGTATCGATACTCCTTGTTTTAGAGTAATTTTTTCAGACACTGTAACTATATACGTGACATTGTGAAATTTGATGGCATTTGAATTTCTCTGTAGCACGTTTTCAATTTTTGAAGCCACTTTCAGTGAAAAATTTATCAACGTGACCTTTGGAAAGTGCATTTTCCATCGCGAAGAAACGGCAGCAAAAACAAAAGGCAGCCTCTTTAACAGGACTGTACAAGCCAATTGTATATTTTATACCAACCTTCTTGAAAACTACGTATACTTTTACCGAAATGACTCCTTGGAAAATCATTTAAAACAGGTTGAAACGGTCCACCTGCTAAACGAGCTTCACGTTCTATACGATCTAATTGCAAATTAACGATCGGATTGTTTCTATAAATATCGCTTGATTTTGCCTCGACTTCGACATTTCCTTGACAAACTGTAATATAACAAATAATAAAATATTAGAAAAATGGCAAAAAACCCGGTTTTCAAAAACACAATATGATATAATAATAATAATAATAATAATAATTATTATAATAATAATAATGCCTTTATTAATAATTCTACGACATAGAAACTGAGGACGCATGGTATAAACACAAGCCAAAAAGCGTTGAAATAAAAGACGATATCACAATAATTTGGGACATGCAAGTACAAACAGATAGGACAGTGATGGCGAACAAACCGGATCTAATAATCAAGGACCTCAAAAATAAGACGTGTCTATTAATCGACGTTGCCATTCCATCAGATGCTACAGTAAAGGAGAAGGAGTCCGAAAAGATCATCAAATACCGAGACTTACAAATAGAAGTGCAGAGAATGTGGGGACTTAAAACATCTACCATCCCCATCATAATAGGAACAAAGCGGTATCTTTAGCGGCATTGGTGTCGACAAAGGCGGCACGCCGCGTCGTAAAAAGATAACAACAGTAGGTATATTTATATTTGTGTGATTTTGAAAGAACGCTAAAATTTAAAATTTATAAAATGTTTTTAATAGATTGATATTTTGAGGAATTGGGTTGGACCGTTTAGGGTGGGCCATGCCCCCCTTGTAGGCACGCCTATGGTGCGTGTGACATGAATGAATGTATGTTTCATCCATATAAATGATAGTAGGCGTAAATGTCTGATTTCGTGACGTTCCATTAACAAACTTCCGTTGTTTTTCCTGTTGGTCCAACGAAAATCCAAAGAATGTGTTTGTTTCCGCAGAGATTCGCGACTTCCTGCGATGCCATAACTATCTGAGAAGGTTTGATGTACATTTCTTAACGTGGGTACTTTTTTCTCGGATATGTGATAATTTATTATGCACCTTCTAAGCACAGTTTTGTCGAATTGATCCATACGGATACTGGACGTTCTTTGTTTTTTAGTAGGCACATCAGTGTCAGCATTACTTCGTGCCAGAGCTTCTTTTTTAATACGGGAAAGCGTTCTTTGGCTAACTTTCGTAGCAGCAGAAATTCGTCAATGACCTGACAATAAAATAAGTCGATATAAATGTTGTATTAAAAAATTTACTCATGTGTACTTTTATACAAATAAAATGAGGAAGTAGTTAAATTTGTTTTTCAGTGACCGTTCTTTGAAATAAAAATTTTTGTCGTGGTTTTCGGCCATTTAAAAGAAGTATTAAATTCAAAAATACTATATTACGTTTCAGTCCACTAGTTGTTTTAAACGATCTTTAGATTTTAGTTCAAACATATTTTAATATGACCAAACCGCAATTGTAACTGAAATCGAAAGATGGTTCAAAACCAATAATTAAACTGAAACGTAATAGAGATAGGTATGAAATGAGTATAATAATTATAAGCTAAAAAACCTATTACATTTAAACCGGTATCTTACACAAAATAAACATGTGCCCTTTTATATACTCCTGTAGACAGAAACAGAATAGTTATTTATGCAACAAGTGCATAAAGTGGTGCTTTTTTTCACGAATGGAAAAATTGACGCATGAGGTGCAGGCATGCAAAAACCAAAAAATGTCTCATTTAGGTTGCTCTTAAGGGACTAGAAATGGTGTCGATGTGTTTGTCATGATGACATAACGGTGCATAAAAATGACACATGAGTGCATAAAATTCACACATGGGTGCATAAAATAGATTGTTTAACCCAAATGTAACTTTTTTAAATATTTTAACAAATAAATATTCTATGTACGAAAATTGACTCAAAAAATTTACTATCGTGTGTAAATTTGTTAAATAATTACTTTGGTTTAAAATTTTATTGCAATAATTAATACTTTCCTTTGTTAATGGAATTGTTGAGTTGTCATAGTTTGCCTCTTCGGTCAGGAAATTTAAAACGTTCATAATTATTTCACGACACTGCTCACTCAACTTTTTATGAACAACTTTAATTTCTGGAGTCTCCATAACAAGTTAGTATTGCACAACCCCGGTAATCACACTTTTCTCTGAACTGTACTGTCGAAACGAAGCTTACGAATTCTGCCAGCGAAGTGACCTCTTGTAATCAGCATACGTCTTTGCTACGGCGCATCGGACGTTGCCAAACTTCCGACTGCCCAAATTAATTTGCCAACCTGTATGCCTGTCCGTAATTATTAACAATACTTTCCTCCGTAAGATCTAAGGGATCTAACGCTTTTGTGTCCCCTAAAATAACATCATATTGTCGGTTTTTGGTTACACAATTATAGGCAATAACGGCGAATTGCATAATTTGTTTTATATTCATTCCCGGGTGTTCTAATTTTAAAACTCTACACTTTAAAGATGAATGAAACCTTTCTACCGGACTGTTACTATTTGAGTTTTGAGGTGTCGTAAAATGTATCCTAATTTTGTGTAATTTACAGAATTCCTTAACTAATTCACTTCTAAATTACGTTCCACTTTCACTAACTACAGAATAAGATACCTATACCTAAATGCAGGTACTTAAACATTATGTAACGCCAACAGAATTTAAGTTTGGTTCTATTATATAAGCTCGTCCGTATTTCGAACAGAGTGCAGAATTGTTAAAAATTTGAAATATATCCACGTGAATTGTTTCGAACGGTTTTGTTGGGGTTTAATAATAACCAAGATATTGATCAAGAAGAACTATGAATAAACATGAGAATTTTACCTTTTATCACCCCTTCAACCAAACGTTTTTGTTATTTGAAAAATTAAAAACAACAATTTCTGTAGATAAGAACATGTTTAATAAAAACCTTGTTACATTTATGAACGAGAATGTTCAGAATCCACAGTTTCAAAAATTCCCAAAGAATTTTTAATTTTCCAAAAGAAAATCATTCAAAATAGAATAAAAATAACAGTGTTGCATAGACAATGAAAGTGCTTCAAAATGATGTATTACTTGACACCTCTTGCCATGTAAGGTTTTTAAACGGGCGGTTCTTAATCTTATATATATATATATATATATATATATAAATATATTATTTTATTTATGTTAATTTTTCTCTGCCCGGTATATTTAAAACATTTCACTGATCTCAATAATGCTACACTCACCTTTGTGTGTCTATCTTTATATCCTTACTTTTTTTTAACATGAGTACTCAAAACCTCAGGATCTTGGGTTCACAAAGTTTAATAATTTTATGACTGTTTCTATAAGCGCCAAATCTTTTATATTCAACTTTGAAAAAAAAATAAATGAAATGTGAAATGAAATTCTTGTTTTCTTTTTTATAAATTTTCACAGAACGGTCCTGTACATTCTGTTCAAAACCCTCTCTTGGATTACGTTAAATTTCACCAATTCTGCCAACGGATAAAAATAGATAAACGCTTTGAAATGAAATCTACTAACAGTTTTGTTGAAACTTTTCGAATAGAGAAACGTTGTTTAATATAAAAATCATCAAAAAAAATACATTATTCGATTATAAATTTGAATATGAACTTATCTACAATGATCTTTCACTCCAAACACATTTACAAATTTGAACTAATATTAAATACATATACAAGTATGCAACATATTATACACCAATGTTCGTGGAGTTTCAATGTTTAACGTTATATATATGCAAGTGAGTTTATTTAATTTTTGAATGAAATAGTTCTAAATACCTTTCATAATTCACTTATGTCCAGTACACCTTGTTTTATTTCCTATTAGGTTTCTTTCTGGATGTATCACAGAAAATGTCCTTCTTTTCTTTAATTCATTATTTTCTTTCGCAAATCTTATTAATTTACGTAAAGAATAATGTATTTCTTTTTTATTTCTACTATACACGTTCACACTTTTTCTTTTTAATACCCAATCTTTTTTTGTTCAAAAACGAATCTTCCTCCCCATCAAAAAAATTTCTTTCTGCTAGTCCCTAGTTATCATTTTCAACAAACTTTTTCTTTCATTTTTTTTATCTGAGAATCAGCCTTCTGCTCATCATTGAAATATTATAAATATTATTTACCAATCAAATAAGTTATAATTTTCCAGTTGGTAGGTATCTTTCAAATTATTTATTTATTTATTATAGAACATCCTGTTTTACACACCTAAATAGTCAATTCATACATTCCTTTTCCTTTATATTGATTCCTAAATATTTTAAGCTGACAGCTACAATATCCTTTACCTTGCTTTATTCAAGATGACAATTAATTTAACAAATGTCAGACATTATAACCCTAATGTTTTATTATTTTAACTTATATATATATATATATATATATATATATATATATATATATATATATATATGTTATATAGGAAAAAATGCTTATGTTTAAGTAATGTTACGCAATGTCAAACATCAGATTACGATTTCCGTATTTTCATGAGAACGATGCTACGTTGCGTTTTTATAAAATAAACACATTAAGTAACACAAATATCATGTTACAGGAAAATAATGATTTCTATACTTTCATGGGAGCGACGCTACATCGAGTTCTCCATGAAAATAAACGCTGACGTTGATTTAACAAAATCTATAAATTCTTTGACTTTATGTAAAATAGTTAGTTACAATTATAATTTCAACTCATTAATTCTTTTTATATAACATAAAACTGTGTAACTCAATAAAAATTGTTTTTAAAAGGTTTAATGTGAATTTGTGAATATAACAGTGGCGCAGTCAGTAGGATTCCTAAGCACATTTAGAACAAGGATTGCCTAACTAAGTGTGGTGGTTCCTAAACCTTTAAGGAATTTTCAAGTACCAGCTCCAGATCTTCAAGAAGCAGACGGTCTCTCCGGCACCAGGAACACGCAAACTGCTAACCAGGTGTAGCAAAGCTCACGGATAAGGATTTCAGCTGCCAAGGAAGGAATGAAAATATTTACGTAAGAATCATCTAGTTTGATTTTTATTTAATATTTTGCAATTTATTTTTTATTTTTACCAAGTTCTATTGTCATAATTTACTTTTATTTTGAATACAATCATTTTAATATAAAGCAAAATGCCTGAAACACGTAGTGCAACAAACACTAATGCCAATGGTAATACTCCAGTTGCTCAAACCGATCAAGCGTCAAATCTTGAACCTTACAGATTATCCGAAATATTTTCAATAATTCCGGAATATGACGGTAATCAAATTTTCTTAAATACTTTTATAAATGCTTGTAAAACAGCTTACAGAATGGCCGGCAACGACCAAAAAGTACTTTTAACTCTTCATATAAAAAACAAACTTAAAGGAAGAGCCGCTGAACTAGTTAATTCACGCGATCCTTCAAATTGGGAAGAAATTAAAACATTATTAAATACTCACTTTGGAGATTCTCACGACTTAAATTCATTAATTCAAGACCTTCAAAGAATGAAGCAACTACCAAACGAATCGCCTTTAATTTTTGTTTCAAGATTACAAACTCTGGAAACAAAAATGTATTCAGCTATAAGTAAACAGCAGCATTTAACAACAGATCAAAAAGTAGCACAAACATGTCTTATAGAATCATTAACTTTAAATACTTTATTAACCGGTCTAGATCCAAAAATTGGTCAAATTGTTAGAGCTAGTAATCCAATAAGTGTTTTATCAGCTATTTCACGAATCAGAAGAGAACTTCAATTAACTTACTATGAAAACCACAAACCTCAGACTAATCGTAATACAAATAATATACCTACTCGTAGATTTAGCCAAAATTCACCAAAACAATGTAATTTTTGTCATAGAATAGGACATACTATAAATGAGTGTCTCACACGTCAAAGACAATCTCAAAATTTAGCTCTGGGTTCCTTTAGACCAAATCAAACTCCTAATTCACATAACCGAACAGGCCAAAATTTTCAACAAAGGCCACAATTTCAAAATAACCAACAAAATCAAAATCGCCCATCTGTAATTAGACCAAATCCAAGTTTTAGACCTCAAGGACCACCGGGAAATCGACCCAACACAAATTTTAATCAACAAAGAACTTTTCATTTCAATCGAAATCGTGATTTTAACAAATACTCTCATAACAGTTATGACTATTATACAGATGATAGTCAAAATTATTATGAAAATCAAGAACAATACTCCGATAATTCACTAGATTATCAAGAATATTACCAAGAAATTAACCCCAGTGCTCCTGACTATTATACTGTTAATAGTGAAATAGAGGAAAACTATTATACTGCTGATAGTGATCCTAACTCTGATAATGGTGTACCAGTTTGCAATACGAATGAAGACGAAACTTTCGATTATAGCTATATCGAACAAGACAATTTTAATTATAATAATGAAAATGTTTATAATTTTGATTCTGATAACCTCCTAAATCCAAATCATGATTATTATCAGGATTTTCGACAAGGCCCTTTACAAACGAAACCCCCAGATCCGCTAAACGACCAAACTTCAAATTTGTCGATCCCAGACCTCAGTTCACAAATTCAAACCATGACTTTGAACAGTCCAGAATCGGACTGCCTCGAACAGATGTTCATGTAAAAAATACCTTACCGGTAAATTCTAAAAACTTATACTATATTAAAGACAGAACAAACACTTATAAAATTCTAATTGATACAGGTGCTAGATTATCAATTTTCAAACCCAAACTTGCGAAAATTATAGAAATCGATCCCTTAAAAATGTAATTATTCAAGGTATAACGAACCAAAAAATAAGAGTTAACGAATCAACCCTTATTCCATTTAAACCTAACGATCCACACAGAGTATTTATTTGTAATTTAGATATTGATTTTGATGGATTATTAGGCATGGATTTTTTAGAACATTATAATTGTATAGTTGATCTAAAAAATAAACAACTTATTACTGATTTCAAAATTGTACCATTATTTAAAGTAACAGATAATGAAACTACCAATATTTCAATCGAAAACCAATTTCCACAAATTTACAAAAATACAATTTCCATTGAACCCAGGACTGAACAAATCTTTAAACTAAAATGCGATTTAGTTAATACTGATGCTATACTGGTAGGTCAAGAAGTAGAGAAAGTTAAACTATCAAACGCATTAGTTAAAATAAATGAAAAAGGAAAATTTTTTGTTTCAGTATTAAATGTTAATTGTATACCTAAAACTGTAACATTTTCAAAACTTAACTTAGAACCATATGAAATAAAAACTGTAAATAATATTCAACTAACTACCCAAGAAATGTGCACCGATAGAACATTGGAATTAAAAAATCAACTAAGACTTGATTATCTTAATGAAGAAGAACGAGACTTAATTTCCCAACTTTGTCATAATTTTTCTGACATTTTTTATTTAGAAGGAGATATACTTACTTTCACCAACGAAATAAAACATTCTATAGATACGCAAAATTCTAAGCCCACTTATGTAAAATCATATCGCTATCCCCAAATTCATAAACAAGAGGTGAAAGATCAGATCAATAAAATGCTTTTACAAAACATTATACAACCCAGCAATTCTCCATGGTTGCCTCTCCTGTGGATTGTTCCCAGGAAGCTCGACGCATCACGTAAACAAAAATGGCGTGTTGTTGTAGACTACAGAAAACTGAATGAGGTTACTGTAGACGACAAATACCCGTTACCAAACATTGGAGATTTATTGGACCAGCTTGGTAAGTGTCAATATTTCACGACACTAGATCTTGCATCAGGCTTTCATCAAATTGAAATAATGCCTGAATATATACCAAAGACCGCCTTCACAGTTGAAAACGGACATTTCGAATTCCTCAGAATGCCGTATGGTCTAAACATTCCAGAGGGTCATGGACAATATCCTTGCTGGAATTCAAAACGAGCGATGTCTTGTCTATATGGACGACATCATCGTCTATTCACCGACAATTCAAGAACGTATTACCCGCTTAACAGAAGTATTCAAGAGACTTCAAAAAGCTAACTTAAAACTTCAGCCAGACAAGTGCGAATTCTTGAGAAAAGAAGTCGCCTACCTTGGACATCTAATCACGGAAGATGGCGTTAAGCCGTTTCCGGCAAAAATTGAATGCGCCCAAAAATTCCCTCAACCTACGATCCAAAAGGAAATAAAATCCTTTTTGGGACTCGCTGGTTACTACAGAAGATTTATACCGAACTTCGCTAAAATTTCCAAACCAATGACAAAACTTTTACAAAAAGATGTCCCATTTAATTTTGACTCCGAATGTCAAAAGTCATTCCAAGAATTAAAAAATGCTCTTACCTCTACTCCGATATTGATATACCCAAGCTTTGAAGAACGATTTCTTTTAACTACCGATGCTAGCGCATTTGCGTTCGGTGCGGTTTTGTCACAAGGCCCAATAGGTAAGGATTTACCGATAGCCTATGCGTCCAGGACATTGTGCAAAGCAGAAACCAAACACTCTACGATAGAGAGAGAACTTTTGGCAATTGTGTGGGCAATTAAACACTTTAGACCCTATTTATATGGCCGAAAATTTACCCTTATAACTGACCACCGTCCACTTACTTGGTTATTCTCTATAAAAGACCCCGGTAGTCGTCTAGTACGATGGCGCCTTAAATTAGAGGAATACGACTATCAAATTGAATTCAAATCTGGCAAATCCAATATAAATGCCGATGCCCTTTCTCGAATAAAAATTAACCACATAAATGACTTTGATTCATTCCGTTCAAAATTAGGAAACTTTAAATATTTACCTTACCCAATTTATCCCGCTCTTGAAGATGCAGGGCCATCCCAACAAACTGAAAATAAACCTGAAATTGACTGGGATGCCGCTGCAGAAGAATTTTTGTCTTTTGAGGAACTTTATAAAACAAAATCACTGATTGACTATTCTAAAATAGAATATTCCAATAATCATCTACTAGACAAAAAAATAAAAACATTTCAACCTTTTTTCAACAAAACAATTTACAAGATTTTCATGAAAAAATGATTGAGGATATATTTGAGGAAAACCCCGACTTTTCTTATGCAAAAATTAATGTACTTAGCAGTAAAACTGTCAAAAATAGAAAATACCTTATTATTGCTATACCATGGGATCCAGACAGTATTAGTGAATACTTATTTGCAGCAATTTACAGAAATCGAGATTTATTTAAACCTTCAGAAAAATATTTTATCGAAAATAATCCTGACCTACCAATACTAGAAACACTATCATTTCTACTTTCGGAAGTTGACGTAAAATTCACTATTTGTCAAAATATTACTAAAGAGCCAGCACAAAATCAAATACCTATCATCTTAGATCAATTCCATAATGGCAAAAGCCACCTTTCACCGCGGAATGAATGAAACTATTAAGCGAATACGACAAAAATATAATTGGGCCGGCCTCAATCGAGATGTCGAAAATTATATTAAGTCATGCCGGGCATGCCAAGAGACAAAAATATAACGCAAAAATTTGGACAGTCCCCTCGTTATAACTGAAACGCCTAAAACACCTTTTGAACGTATTAATATTGATATTTCACAGGTACCTCAAAAAAATTACGCTCTTACGATAAGAGACGAACTAACAAAATTTTCTCAAGCATATCCGCTTGAAGATAAAAGTGCCAAATCCGTTGTTACTTCATTATTAGCTTATTTTCAGCATTTTGGTGCACCACTTCGCATTCATTGCGATGCCGGTCGCGAATTCAATAATGCGTTAATGAAAGACCTTTGTAATATGTTCGATATCAAGTTAACATATTCAAGTGTCGGTCATCCGCAAAGTAACGGATCTCTAGAAAGATTACATGCTACTCTGTTAGAAATGATTCGAATAAATTTAGCAGACCACCCCAATGAACACCCCTTCAGTATTTTACCATTTGCCATTATCGCTTATAATAAATCTATAAACAAAACACACGGATTCACACCATACGAACTTGTATTTGGACACACGTCCAGTAGACCTCCCGAAAAATTATACAATGAACAAGAATTAATTACTAAATATATTAGAGATCTAAATAACCGCATATTCTATTATTATAAAATAGCGAGAGAACAAACCATAAAGCAAAAAGAAAAACCTAAAGACCTATTTGACAAACATGTCTCCGAAAACAAACCAAATTATGAAGTAGGTGACAAAGTTCACGTAAAAGAAACTCAAATAAAAAACAAGTTAGAAAATAAGTTTAATGGCCCTTTTGAAATACTAGAGATACACAGAAATTCCGCAACAGTATTAAATTTAGGAACAAATAACAAATCAAAAATAAATTTCGATCTTATGAAACCCTATGTTGAAAATTAACTTATTTTCAGGTTTCTGCTGCTGATCGGAACAGCAACATGTCAATATAAAATCGAACCCATAAACAATACAGTTGGAATCTACTACCACGACGAAACCAAAATAATGGTTTCGAACGACGAATGGACTTTATTAGTGCATAAAAATATATCAGCTTTTAAACAAACTTTTGAAAGAAATAATAAAATTCTTGACACAATTCAAAATACCTTCACTTCAAACTACTCCAGTATGAAGTCCTTCCGATCCGAAGTAAAATCACATTTGGCATTATTGCAACAAATTACAAAATATATTGGCGATAAATTTAGTGAAATATCTTTCGATGTTAAAAGACAAAAACGAGGGTTAATTAATGGTATTGGCACCATATTTAAATCAATAACCAGAAATCTCGATGCGTCTGACGGTGAATATTATATGGACTGCATTGATAAATTAAAAACTGATCAAAACCAGATAGAAAACTTATTAAAAAATCAAATGTCAATCACAAGCTCAGTCATAACAAATCTCAACAGTACCATAGCACAATTAAAATTAAATGAGAAAATATTTAATTCAGATATAGAAAAAATTGCAACCACCATTCGACAATCAACAAACGAAATTGCGCTTATCGAAGCCAAATTAAATTTCTTTGAAATTTGCGAACAACTAATGGAGAGTTATTCGTATCTTGAAAATACTATTAATGATATTCTAAACTCTATCACTTTTGCACAGCTTCAAATAATTCATACTTCTATTATTGAACCAGAAAATTTGATCACTGCTCTTAAGAAAATATCAGAAAATACAGTAAGGAAAGGTTTACCGCTACCAATAAAATATTCTGAAATTTCACAGTATTTGGAAATAATCGATCTCGAAGCATATCAAACAAATTCAGATCTTGTTTTCGTTCTTAAAATACCTTTGATTGAACCACAAGTATTTACTTTATTCCACCTATACCCAATACCAATTTATGATAATAGAACTGGATTTCACCACATTTTATCATTTTCACAAAAATATTTAGCGCGAGATGATGATTCTTTATCCTACATTCCAATCCACGATTTACAAAATTGTAAACAGTTATCTACGCATCAAAAGTTGTGTCGCGATGTTTACGCGTTCTCTATAGACGATAACGCGATATGTGAAGCCCGTTTGTTAAGACAATATGAGACATTTCCTGCGAATTGTAAAAGTGCGGTAGTCAACGGACAAGGTTATAATATGCAAAAACTCGAAGAAAACGTGTGGCTAGTGTCGATTGCCGAACCGGTACACGTGACCATAAGTCTTCCAGACACAAAAACGAAAACATTAACCGTAAATGAAAATTCTATTTTACAGCTATACTCAGGGTGTTCCGCTTTTGTTGGCATTACTAAAATACAAGCTAGTACCAGAAAAACTATAAACATCCCTCATGTACTTCATCCCGTAATGGTTGATTACAACTGTTGTCTGGGCATTCCAAACAAAGTAGAAGTACCCAAAATAGAACCACTAGATCTTAATAACATTAACTTGAATGATCTGCAAGTGGCAAAACACAAACTGGACCAATACTCAAAAAGTTTAGATGAACTCATAAACAAACCGTTTGTTGAGAAAAATATTTCTTGGTTCACATATACTACGATCTCACTCATCGTTGCCTTGATCGTCCTCTACACCTGTTATAAGTGTACAAATATTGAATTCAACAAATCGCCAGGAAAGCCTGTTCCGGACCAACCAAATGATGTTTTTATCAAAATTCATAACATTCTGCCAAAAAGAAGACCCAAACTTGACACGGAAGCCTCTGAGGAAGTGGAAATCGAAAATTGACAATTTCATGGTTTAATGTATACCTTTATATTTTTATTTTTTTGTATTTTGCGTATTTTCCTTTTAATCTTGAAATCTCTGTATATATTGTATTGTCTATTTTATATTTTATGTATTTTGGTTTTTATTCTCAAAATTGTTGTTAATTAAACAACAATTTTAATTAAGGGGGGAGTTGTTATATATGAAAAAATGCTTATGTTTAAATAATGTTACGCAATGTCAAACATCAGATTACGATTACCGTATTTTCATGAGAACGATGCTACGTTGCGTCTTTATAAAATAAACACATTAAGTAACACAAATATCATGTTACAGAAAAATAATGATTTCTGCACTTTCATGGGAGCGACGCTACATCGAGTTCTCCATGAAAATAAACGCTGACGTTGATTTAACAAAATCTATAAATTCTTTGACTTTATGTAAAATAGTTAGTTACAATTATAATTTCAACCTATTAATTCTTTTTATATAACATAAAACTGTGTAACTCAATAAAAATTGTTTTTAAAAAGTTTATTGTGAATTTGTGAATATAACATATATATATATATATATATATAAATATACATATATATATATATATATATATATATATATATATATATATATATATATATATATATATATATTATAAACATTTATGTGATATTATACTTACTTTTATTGTAGATGATTTAAATGTATATCTTTATAATTTAGAATTTTTGTTTTAGTTTGGCTAGCTCGGTTTGTATTTAATATTTGTTTAATAATTTATGTTAATTAGATTATTCGGGAGCATGAAATCCTTTTTCCCTTTGAGTCCTGGCAATTTATACTGATGTAATAGTTGAAATAAAAAGAAAACACATTATTTGAAATCAATTTAATTATCAATGCAATATTTATTTGATAAAATAATATGCGACGCCAATGGTTATATTGTACCTATTTATTGGTTTTAATAATATCATATATGCGCATGCGTGGAAACTAGTCATGCGCTTTAACATGAAACGAAAAATTATGGTACGTAAGAAGCATCTATATTATACAACACAGTTTGTTAACGATGCAAACAATTGAATGGTTCAACAATAAACATAAAAGAATTTATATATATCATAGTTATATATGATACAAATAGCTGTGGGAAGAAATTAATTATATACATGGATAGGACAATAGAAATTATATACAGATGGACATAGTTATTTCATTATAAAATTTCAATCACCAGATTTATGAGATTACAAGATGGCGTGATTACATATTTTAATTTATATAAAGTTCGGCCTTTTATTAAATTTAACGATTTATGCAATGAATACACTATATAAAGTCTGTTTCTTTCTTTTTTAGATCGATCATATATTTGCAAAAGTTTATCAATTTATGAAATTAAGTACTTAATTGGGATTTTGAGTTTTTGCACTATTTATTGGCCAATAAATGATTTAAATACACTGACCTGTTGATCTTGAATTTGGAAGAAAGTCTCTGGATCCCAGGAACACTCCACTGAATCTCCAAAAAACCAAAGTTGTTGAAAATTTCACAGATTCTTGTCGGAAAACTTGTTACAATTAACTGTAAGTATTTCTAATATTGTATTTAATCGTACTTTAGGAGTTTAAATGTCTTAAACCGGGAATATCTTTAAATTTTTAGGAACACTATCCCACACACTCCTCGCTTCTTAACACTAGCTTCTGTTCTCCCTAAGCGTCCCCTCGATTTTCGACTTTTTTAAACAAACAGTCTTTTGTTCTTTTCCAGGTCACTATTCTAAAGTTTATTTATTGATTAACAATTTGTTATGTCATCTTTTATAACCAATAAGATATTGTCTTTTGTAATCAGATAATTGAAACTTCAATCACTTATCAAAACAATTTCATACATACAAATACATTAAAATTGGTTATACTTAGATACACTTACATAGTACAACATTCAATATTATTATTGATAGTATATTCTTGTTACATTCATATCAATTATAAATATAAATTCTCTTATGTTATTTGTCTATATGTCATTATTTGTTTATCTATGAAATCTATTGGATTATATTCTATTCAATATTTATATTTGTTCTTATTCTTAAATTAATGATTATAATGAATTAACTATAGTAATATTTGTTTTCATTTCAGATGAACAGCTGATTAAGTTATGGAAAATATTCTTCGTCTTAGGCAACTTTATTTACATCATTACATTGGTTAGGCAATATCTATATTTTATGTTATCATTGAGGTAATTCCTTATTTATTATATTGTTATTGGCTGTTATTTAATATATCTTTATTTGATATGTTGTTTAAATTAAGAAAAGTGTTTCCTTTTTACTTGTTTTCTTAAATTATGTTATTTTCATATATATTTCATACTAGCAAACATATTTTTATATTACTAATTCTATTATTATCTAAGATATCTGGTTCAATATATATATATATATATATATATATATATATATATACACATATATACATATGTGTGTGTATACGATCAAATTTGTATTACCAAAGTTAATAAGAAGAGTGTCATACATAATCCACTTGTTGTAGCAAAAAATTGGAAAAAGTATATTTTGCTAAATAAATTTTCACATCTTTTGGCCATCCTAAAAATAAAATATTTTGATATAAAGAGCCATTATTCATAATTATTTTATCTAATAGAGAGAATATTTTGTATGAATATACGATCTACCGTCTATTACTATCTGTTCAATGTTTTGAAAAAAATTCAAATAAACCATGTACTCACAATACAATGAAAATGTCCAACTCAAGATTTTATATCTACCGAAAATAAGTTAAGGGCTTATCTTGGAGAGACTCGGGCCGTTAAGCTCTCAGTGGTATTAGCAGTCTCTTGAACCGTTGAAACATGTCGCGATGACATGTTACAAGGTAAGTGGCTCTAATTTCGTCAGTTTTGAAAGTTTTTTTATTGTATTAAGTATCAACGTCACCTATTCTAACAAATTTGCTGAATTTTAAGAATTCCTTAAACATCCGGCAATAACGCTCGTTACTTGTCATTTCTTCTAACTGCATGTCAACTTTTAAAAGTTACTTGCCGACAGTGGTGGTGAATCTGCAGGTTGTTACTAAAACCTCGAATATACGTGAGCATTTGGATTAAATGTGCGATAAAACGCAGAAATACAAGTATGTGTTTAAACCTTTTTGTAGTGTCTAGGAAGGACATGTGTATTATTTTAATAAAAAATTAGTAGCTTACGAAGTTTGGGTCACGAGAACCGTAGAATGTCCCTATTTTCGTAATTACTGACGAAATAAAGGTTAAGAGCATATTTTCATGGTATGATATCGGAATAAAATCGAGATGCATCTTTAGGGTAAAAATTTGAGAGTTCAATAAACATTAATTGCATTTTCGTGAGCCCTAATTTCGTCACATACCTATTGAATTATTTATGGTGTTATAAATAGTAGAATAGTTGTGACGAAATTTAGGAGCAAAATCTGATGACTATTGGGTCACTGTTGACAACATTGAAGCCAAATGTGTTTTTGATAATTTTTTGGAACTCGGAATTTTGTCAACCCCTTTTTTGAATTAGTAAGTAAGCTCACAAATTTTCAATATTTATGAAAAAAATCTATTCAATTTCAGACAAAAATGGACAAATCAAAGAAGCACTGTACTGTGGAAAATATTCGCAATACGATACAGGAAATTCAAAGTGGCATGGTCATTTCTGAAGCAAACAGAATATTTAATATCCCGAGAATGACTTTATCCCACGAATATAACGGGAGAAAAAAGATTGAGTGCAAGATTGAGTTCACACTTTTGTCTTCAGAAGAAGAAAAAACATTAGTCGACTGGATATTGAATTCGGCCAAACAAAGTTTTCCCATTACAAAGACACAGTTATGTGAACCAACCATTTTCCAGATAATCGGCCGCAAAGATATTGGTACGAAGGCTTTCGTAGTCGGTAAACCTAAGCGCCTGAGTAACAGAAGCGCAGATTCGTAATTGGTTCCCGGAAATAGAAACATGTCTTCGAGATAACGATTATTTATATATTTTAAAAGACCTCAGACGAGTATACAATTGTGACGAAACGGCATTTTTTTATCACCAAAAGGAGACAAAGTTTTAGCAAAAAAAGGTGATCAAACAGTCTGTCCGTTCATAACTAATGACGAAAAAGAGTGCCTTATCGCCCTTATTATGTGCAACAGTAAGGGATAACTACCTTCCCCATTGGTGATGTATTCTTATAAGCGAATTTCAAAATTAATTGCAACTCCTGGGCAATAGGAAGATCGGATAATGGCTGGAAGACAAAAGAAAGTTTTTTGAATATGTTGCTAACATATTTCACCCATGGTATATAAATAATAATGTGGAAATGCCAATTACTCTGTTTGTAGATGGACATACATCACATCTGACGCTGCATTTGAGCAAATTTTGTGAAGGAAATGGTATTATTTTAATCAGTTTGTTTCCTAATTCAACACACACACACTCCAACCATTAGATGTCGCTGTGTTCTACTCACTGAAAGTTATTTGGAAAAAGAAAACTTAAAACTGGAGAACTGAACGTAAACTTGAAAAATTTGGTAGAGAGCACTACTTCTCAAAACTGCGTTGGAGGACCTGAAAACTTTACCAAAAAGTACTGAAAATGGATTCAAAACCTGCGGTTTGTGCTCATTAGGTCAAGAGAATAGTAAATTTGAGAAATTCTTTGAATTTTGAAAACATACTCCAGCATAGTTGATATTTTCTAATCATCTGGCCCGATATAGAATGGCGACATAAACGACACAAGCCTCTTTAACTTTTGAAACTATTTCAAACATCCGAATGAATTGAATTTAACACATATAACATCGCCTATTGTTGTCATTTCAGTTGACTTTAATAATTATAATTGTGCTGATACAACCGATGTTATACTCTTTAATGACAATTTTTTCAGTGCACAAGATACAGATTTTGTTTCATTCTTAGATTTGATATGGCTGACGTTAGTGTAACTACTAATGATATTGACATAAGTTTACTAGCGAGTGGAACAACGTGCTCAATTTTGGGTGATTAGAACCAGGAATTCGTAAAAAAAACATCAATGAATATAGAGAAAAGTAATGAACTGAAGAAAATAATAAGTAACATATGTACAGAGGACCCACAAAATTAAAAAACTTGAGAACACAAATAGTGAAAATAGTCCAACATATTTAGAAGGAGTCAACGAATTAGAGAAAATAACAGAAACAATTTATAAAAACACTTTAGAGGGGATAAAGATTTAGACAGAACTACAGATATGGTGGATACAGATGGAAATTAAAAAAAAGTTGATCCATATACGAATTGTAAAAATATGTCAACAATTTTGGAGATCAAACAGTTTGTAAACATAAAAGAAACTACTTATACAAAAAATTTAGAGAAGGATACAGAATCGAATATAATCACCCATAACACAGAAATTCCAGAGCAAGCTGAACGGTTATAACAAGTGAAAATATTTCGGAAAATCTTAATGAAATTGAAATATTAGATTTAGCTGCCTCTGAAATGTTTCCAGAAAGTGTTAATAAAGTAGACGCAGAAGTGCCATATGCAGCTGTTACCATATCGAATCCTCAAATACCAAACTAGAAATCTGAGTAGAATGACAGAGTTAGCTGGGGCGGAGCCAAACATTTGGGCGCGGCCACTTAGACGCGGCCCTTTGGGCGCCGAGACATTTGGGCGCGAACCCAATATGCCACAAACCTTAGTTGACTAAATTAATCAATCAATTTTATGTTTTTATTTCTGATTCACAGTAGTGGCCATTTTAATATAGGATAAATAATTTTTAATTCAAAATGTAGATTAAAAAGGGTGCCACTGTAGTATACGTTCTACCTGCGTTACCCTACTGTAGTGTGCGTTCTACCCCTATAATTATTCGTTGTAATGTACGCCTTAAGATTCAAATATGGTAATCCTTTGAAAGAACCTTTACATACCTACCCGATAATCTCTCTTTCGGGTTATTCCAGATAAGAGGAATTTTCAACTGTAATAGGTTTAATTAGTTTATTTAACAAAGAGATCTTTTATTGTCCTATTGAAAAAGGGTCAAGAAAAAGGACACATTTAAATTATTCTTCTTCTAAGAGAATAAAGGTTTACCTTCGTTCTCATAGGAAAATAAACAATATTTAGGATATTTAATATAATATTAAAATAATGCTATTACTATTTAGAAAAATCTAGCCCCAAGTGGACAATACATTCTCATTGGTAGTTAAGTACCGGAGAATTAGCTTTAGATATTAAAAATAACCTGAAACAGTTCAGTTTCTGTTTGAAATCCACGTTAGTAAGAGTTTCGATTTTGATAGTGTGATGATTCGCAGAACAAGAAAATATATTCCAGCTGCACTTCCAAATCCATTAAGAGTAGAAGATCTTGTCATACCTGAAGAGTATGAATCGTATGATATACCTGGAATAGCAGAAACATTTTTATTGGCTGACAGTGGACCAGAACCTCAATGGATTTTTTTTTTGTTAGAGAAATTAGAGAAAGAAGCATAAACGAGGTAAGCATTCTATTAAACTGTAAATAACACGGGAAGGTATAAGAATAGTAATTTTATTAGATACTATTTGACACCAGTGTCTGTAATAGTTCTTTTGAGGTGGAATAGTTTTTAAAGTTTTCATCAATTTAATTTAATTTATTATTTTTATTTTGGTTGAATAATATTGCAATTAGAAGATATAAAATTCCATCGTTTTTGAATACTGTCACAAATTAAATTATAAGGTATGTTACTAAAAACACACTCTACATCTAAGCTTATTAAGATGTGGTTGTTGTGAATAACTTTATTATTTATTAATTTAACAAATTCAAAAGAATTTAGGGATACAAATTTTGTTTCTTCTAACAATTTCGATCATTCTTTTCAGATTTTGCTATACTCCGATCACTGGTTCGTAGACGGAACATTTTCCATTGCTCCAACATTGTTCTCTCAAGTTTATGTGGTAATGGCTAAAAGATTTGGCGGAGTTCATCCTGTCGCTTACGCACGTCTCCCAAATAAACATACCGCAACTTATATTTAAATGATCGATCTACTTGAAGCTCTTCAACCGAATCTACGCCCCAGAAAAGTCTCCTGTGATTTTGAACTTGCAGCCATTAACGCCTTCAAACAAGCGTTCCCAGATGCACAAATAATGGATTGTTTGTTCCATTTAACAAAAAACATGCGAAAGCATTTGGGAGAATTAAACCTTCTCGGGAGATCTAATATCGAGGCGGACTTTGTTATTCAGGCGCGTATGATAACGTCTTTAGCGGTTTTACCAACGGACCATTTGGATGACCAATTGTCAAATGTGTTGGCTCCAGAGCTAGAGCCCGTATTACAATGGTTTGAAGATTCGTACGTAGGACGTCCGAATAGGAGGGGAAATGGACGGCACCAAGCAATTTTCTCTCCAGAGCTGTGGAGAGTACATAAGAGAATATTAACGAATACTGATAGGACAAAAAACCACGTAGAAACCGCACACAGGAGATTGCTAACAGAGTTGTCAATGAACCATCCTACTATTTGGAGATTCATCGATGCTCTCAAAACAGCTCAACGGGGAAGAGACGTTGCATTTGAACACTTACTTGCGCCAATGAACCCGACCCAAGGAAAAAGGCTTTAATTCATGCCGACAGAAGAATAAAAAACATAGCTGATTATATTAATCTTCATAACTATGTAAATAATAGAAATATTATTGAATTTTTAAGAGGATTTTCATACAATTATGAAATGATTCCATAAAGCAATGTACTGCGATATTTAATCGAATAAAGTTAATGTGTGCATTTACAAATTAAAACGGCCCAAACGGCCCAAATGTCCTAGACCGTGGATGGGGTAATTGTAAGCAATGGATAAATGCAAACATAATTTCCATTCCTTTAAAACCCTTTGAATAATCACATTGCAATTTTTGACGTACTTCCAACATTATGCAAACGTACAGCCAATTTCGTGCGGTCCGTTAAAGCTTTACGTTCGTTCTCGTGAAGTTTGGGCTAAAATTAAAGTTTTTATCGTTTTAGGTGTGTGCAAAATCTTGAGAAAACTCAACAAAAAGGCAAGTTTGATATTTTTTATTAAATTATATTATACCTAATGCTTAATTTTTGCGTTTATAACCAATGCAAATAATATTTAGAAGAGTTCTGTTAGTGTTTTTGGTGTTTACATTCACCCCAGAAATTTTTCATGTTGGGAAATATGTAAACACAACATTTGGGGTAAAAGTAAACACATTTTTTGAAGAGTTTTTGGAAATTACAGAGTGTACTTTACTCTGACTTATTATTTTTCAGATTTACAATACCTAGAACCTACGTTCGAAAGATACCCCGCCCAATTATACTCAAGATGATGTTGCCAACGCCGTAAACGATGTACAAAACAGAAACTGTTCTTACAGGGAGACTCAAGGACAATATGGTGTATCTATTTCGGTAATTTACCACAGGATCAATGGTAGAAAAGTGCGTATACAAAAACTGTGATCTGGAAGACATTCAGCTTTGAGAGAAGATGTGTGTTTTTATTATTGGGTAAATGTAAACACATGAGAACTATCCTCATATATACTTCAAATGCTAAATCATATCTTTATTTACATTTTCTCCTGAAATTCAGAAATATATTCCTCTTAATTTGCTTATTCTGTGTTCCATTTACCAAGTACTCTGAGGGGTAATTGAAAACACTACGGGGTGAATGAAAACTAGTTTTTTCTCAGAAACAAATGTATATCTTGCATTTGTACCTACCTCAATAGTGAGTGATATCATAATTTAAATAGGTTTTAGGAATGGAAGACTGTAAATTTTGTAAAGTAAGATATTATATCTATGTGATTTCCAAACATGACAAAATCGTTTACAATTACCCCAGCAAACCCTAACACTTAACAAATCGTCAAAAACACAATCTAACAATAGCTACTCCTTTTAAACAATATTTATTGTGGGAACCTAAGCAAACAAAAAGTAATCGACGTAAAGGAAAATTGAATGAAAAAATTTCGGCTATTGTTTCTTCAGTAGATTGCGAGGGAGGGATTACCAACAAAGCAAGACAAAAAAATACAACTTCGCGAGAAGGAAGAAAGAAAACAAAAGAGAATGGAGAATAATACCAAGCCAACTTAAATGAATCAAGACAGAAAATGACGCCTAGAAAAGAAAATATTATTATAAAACAAGCAAAATTACTAAGTAGTTGAATATTTTATTTTTCATAGTGTTTCTTTATCTTAGATTTTACATTTTGTTTGTCTTCGGTAAATAACAAATTAACAATTTTTTCCTCTACTTAAGTACTTATTTCACTAGTTCAACCAAACTAATGAATATGGCGATAATTGGGACTAAGATATGATGATAATACCGTATAAAACTGACGAAATCAGAAACAGGTGGTATTTTCGATATATTTATTCGGATAGAATAAAAAAACAAATATTCTTAAAATAAATGAGAAATCCATTAAATAATTAAAATATATGAGATTTCAACTCAATATGTTATAGTATATATTTGTTATAGCATGACGAAAATAGGGACATTTATCTTATGTTGATACCATGTATCTATAGGTGGTACAGTGATAAAAATACTTTCCCACTACATCATGTCGATGTAAAAACCGAAATTATTGACACCTGAGGGGTCTAGAATCAAAACTCACATTCTTCGCATTTTTGCGAAATTGAGTTACCAGCGCCATGTTGTAAACAAAGTATATATCTATGTATTCAGAATATGAAAGAGCAGCAAAACTTACTTTTTCCCATATAAATTGTGGTGACAAGATTGGGTTTAGTAGCAAAACTCACATTATCCACACGTATACTAATAGTCCAGTCGGATTGGACTTTTTACAACAAAAAACATTAAGAGGCATTTTTCCTGCAGGAAGTTCTTGAGGAGGGTACGAGGATATTATATTATATGAATGTGGCCACGAGTTCGGTCTCAGTCATTGTTTAAATAATGAGAGAAAGTATTAAAATCGGTTTTTTGCATATAACTTTTGAACAGTGGTTGCTACCAAAAATTTAAAAGAATATCAACTTATAGATATTCATAACACCTACATAATAAGCCCGGTTGGATTGAATTTCGTTTATTTGTTTACTTGTAATAAACAAAAAACCGCCAATTTCAGCCATTTTTTGTATGTTACATAATTCACTTATTTTTGCTTCGAAATAATCGTAGAGCAGCTTTTAATGAAGGTCTTTGTAAACTTTATAAGTGGTAAAAATTTTGGCTTGAAATATTAATAACTTTTTGTTCAATTCTATTTGTTGTGTAAGAAGCTGTTTTACAAAAATCTAATTTCCCCAGCCTACAGGCGTCGTACAGTATTGTGAAAATCAAAGTGATGCATTATGTAAAACTTCCCACTAAAATAATTTGTAATTTGAAAATCTAGTCCGCTAGTTGTTATTATTTTTTCATGCTACCCCAAATAAAAAAAATCATCATGACTGGATCATTAGTTCTTGAGATATGACGATTTTTTTCTATTTTTCCAAATATAAGACGCGTGATCTGATTCAAATTATAAATTATTTTAGTGGGAAGTTTTATATAATGCATTACTTTGATTTTCACAATACTGAACATAATATTTATATAGTCCTAAATATTTTGTTTATATGATAAGTTTATTGTATATATGTGTATAATACACCCACACACACACACACACACACACACACACACACACACACACACACACACACATATATATATATATATATATATATATATATATATATATTATTGTTGTTGTGGAAACACAATTCTAAAATAGAATAATTTTTGACCTACATAATCTTTCATACTGAATATTCAAGCTTAAAATTGTTTATATCAAGTTAACAATAACTCCTTTTTATTAAAAACCTGCCATCGTGATAAATTAAACATGAATTTTAGTATTGTAGCTCAAATATCACAGAAATCATCACATTTAGAATTGGTCTGTAAAATATGTTCAAATAACCTTGTAATATTCAGTAAACTTGCAATATAACAAAATTACTCAAGTTTCAACGTTTAAAATCTTTGCAGTTCCATTCTCTCTCAAAATGTTAGTATAAAAAAAACAGCAGAAAAACAAACGTTTGTCGGGCCGTTTAATCTACAGTCGAACAATTCACGGCGGCACCTTGTATCAACCCGAAAGGGATTTTTAGAAATTTTAGCTTGAATGTGCATCTATCTCCCCTCTCGTTAAAAAAACTGAGACACAATTTAACTGAAGTAAATTCACGTCATAGAGTCAGTCGGTTTTTAGACCCAAAAGTAAACTTATGGTCCATGACCACACAAAAACTATAACGTCTCTCAATTATTATAATATGTAGTATTGGTCTAAAGATAATATTTAGTACTGGCTAATGTACATCAAGTGATTAAAGTAAATAAATTGAATAGTAGTACAATTTGTTTTATAACCAGTCCTAGTGGATTAAAAGTGCATCATCAAATTGAACACACCAGTTAACTGCAGGTTCTGGGAAGAAGAAAAAAGCAGTTGGGAATGCAGTTCCCCTTGGAAGAGTAGAAGGTAGGAGATATTATTTTATTAATAAGTGACTTTCACGCCAAATTAACGCCCTTTTACTCCAACATTGGTCCTTCGAAAACGGATGAGGGCATAAGTAGACAGCTCTCTTCAGAAAATTCAACAGAAATAAACTAAACATTTCATGTATCTCAATTTAGCATTCAACAACAAATAATGGTTATATATGAACAAATTTTTGGCAAGTGATTTTATCCATATTATATGCAAACATTTATAAACGATTTGTAGTGATTTAATTTTTGCGTAAGTGGTTACAGACTGATATAAATTTTATGGTAGAAATCTTGTTATTTTACATCGTTTTTTTTGGTAAAATATTGTACCTTATTTTTTGAAAAAAAAATAATAAATAATACGAGGTGTAATCAAAATATTTGACAAAATATTTTTGATATTTGTTAGATCCAAATGCTGAATTTTTCCCTTGCATGATTTAAACGGTTTCAAATACTGACAATATTATGCAGGGTGCTGCAGCAATTTCAGTCCAAAATAATTTTGGAAATTTATCTTAACTTTTGAATTTTTTTCTACTAAGAATTAAAATTTTGTGTATTAATCTCTTTTTATACAGTGTGTTCCGACAATTTTGGTCAAAAATATTTTTTTATAAACTTTTGCGGGAAAGTGTATTTTACGTATTAATAATAACTATACAGTGTGTTATGACAACTCTGGACAAGAACATTTGACACTATTCAAATTTTGAACATTTCATTCACATTTTGAACATTTTTTGCGCATAAATGAAATTTGTGTATTAATTGCGATTTATACAGGGTGTACCAACAATTTTGTTGAAAAATATTTGAATTTAATCCTGATTTTTGAAATTTTTTGTGATTTAAGTTAGAAGTTGTGAACTTACAACCGTATGTACAAGGTTCTACAATAATTCTGTATGTTTTTAAGGTTTTATTATTTCAAATTGAATAATTTATTTAGTTAAAAATGGATGTAGACACACTCAAAAACACACGCTCACGAGCCAAAGCGGATATAACCCGTATATTTAACTGGTATCAACTAAACCAAGATTTAGATGATGCCGATGAATTTGAAAGCAGAGAAGAGTCTCTACGAAAGGCTTATGAGAAATATGAAAATGCACAGGACAATATAGAGAATATTGATCCTAGTGATTCTGAAGATAGGGAGGTAATTGATAATAAATATCATGGTTTAATATCTAAATTTCGTAAGAAAATTAAATTAAACTCATCTTCACCAAATGTATCGACAACTAATGTACAACAGTTGCAAAACCAAAGCTCACCATTTGTTAAATTACCTGATTTGAGAATTTCCCCTTTTAACGGTGACGTGACAGAATGGCGTTCATTTTTTGAACTTTTTGAAGCCTTAGTTATTAATAATAGTGGTCTCACTGACATCCAAAGATTAATTTACCTAAAAACTGCTCTAAAGGAGGAAGCTCTAAAATTAGTTGACTCTCTGGCTGTTGTTGGTGACAATTTCCAAACAGCGTTGGATATTTTAACTAAAAGATACGAAAATATTACTTGTGTTGTTAATAGTCATTTAAATAATTTATTTGATATGTCGCCAATTGTTAAATGTAATTCAACTATATTGAGAGACTTTATAGCGAGTTTAAAGAAAAATCTGGAATCTCTAAGGAAATTAAAATTAACTAATGACGAACTTTTTGAATATTTTTTGGTTTATATGTTTGAGAAAAAATTAGACTACAATACAAAAAGGGCTTTCGAGATGGAGAGAGACCCTGATGAGTTACCTTCGCTCCAAGAATTTTACGAATTTTTAGAAAAACGTTGTCTTATTTTTGAGAATATCGATAGTAGCGAAAATCCAAATAAGAGGAAAAGTGATAAAATTTCTTTACACACGGAGAGTCAGCAAAATAATCAAAATAATAAATTTTTCTGTCATATTTGTAGTAATTCTGATCATAGACTTTTTAATTGCCAAACATTTAGAGATCTTTCTCAAAGTGAAAAGGAAAAACTTATGAAAACTAAAAATCTTTGTTATAATTGTCTTGGAAAACATAACGTGACACAATGCAATGTCAGTGTACGATGTAAATATTGTAATAATAAACATAATACCTTGCTTCATAATCAAAATATAAATTCAAACATCAATAATGATAACAACAATTCTAGAACTTTTAGAACTAATAGTCAATCCAATAACCAGCAAAGAACAAATAATAATTCAAATTTAAATACAAATGATTCTTCAAATCCAACCCAAATAAGTTCTACTAGTAATCTCAATACTGTCACTGCTCCTGTTTTTGTACCTCGAAATCAAAATCAAACACAGCAGCAATCAAGTTCAGCTGTTACTCAAAATTCAAACTCTATTACAAATAAAAATCAAACAAATTCAAGTGCAGGCACAAGCCTGCAAGCAAATGATAATTCTGTTTCGCTATCAGCCGTGTCTACAAGAAGCTCTCAAGTTCTTTTGGCAACAGTCCAAGTGAACATTGTTTCAAAAAGTCGTGAGACAGTTTCTGTGAAAGCTCTTATAGATAATGGTAGCCAGTCAACCTTTATAACGCAACAATTAGTTGATAAATTACAATGCAAAGTTTACAAAAAATCTTTCAGCATCTCTAGTGTCTCCCAAAATACAATTGAATCAAATAAAATCACTGACATATGTATTCATTCAAAGAAGAATGATTCAAGATTTTTGGTTTCGTGCGTAGTTTTAAATAACATAACCACCAAGCTGCCACAAATCCCAATTGATTTAGATTCCTTGCAAATACCACAAAAATACAAACTACACATGGCCGACCCCACCTTTAATATTCCTTCTGAAATCGATTTACTACTCGGGGCGGATATTTTCTACTCAATTTTGACTGAAGGCTTTTACAGCCTGGGAAATAACTTCCCTACCTTATTAAACACCCACTTCGGTTGGGTGATAGCAGGAAATGTACCAGTGAGGTGTACTTTACCTAATTTTAAAAAAAAATGTTTTCATGTAAGAGATGATGGTTCTCAAAATGATAAATTTCAAAGTGATAGTTCACTGAATAATGTTTCTTTATTCATTCAAACTCAGGATTTGGAATCCATGATTGCCAAATTTTGGGAAATTGAGGAGATTCCTCAAAAACATTTATTGGCTCCGGACGAGAAAAAAGCCGAAGATATTTTTAAATCTACAACTAAAATTTTAGACAGTGGAGCATATCAAGTGGATATGCCCATCATTTCTCCTCAGGAACATCTAAAGCTAGGTGATTCTTTTAAAATGGCACAAAAGAGATTTGTATCATTGGATAAAAGATTTCAAACTAACAATAACTTGTTTATTGAATATAAAAACTTCATAGATGAATACATTGATTTAGGTCATGCAAAATATGTCCATTTATCTTTAACTAATGAAAATAACGAAAATAAATATTTCATACCTCATTTATGTGTAATAAGAGAGTCTAGTTCTACTACTAAACTCAGAGTTGTTTTTGACGCTTCAGCGAAAACAACATCAGGATTGTCCTTAAATGATATAACCCTTAAAGGTTACCAAGTACAACCAGATCTCTTTGATATTTTATGTAGATTTAGATGTTTTTCGTATGTTTTAACATCAGACATTCAAAAAATGTATAGACAAGTCAAAACTAATCCTAAACAAATTTTTTTACAAAATATCATATGGAGAGATAATCCTTGTGATACTTTCAAATGCATTGAGTTACAAACAGTAACATATGGAACTAACTCAGCTCCTTTTCTTGCTACTCGAGTTATACAAGAGATAGCTAATACTAACGAACACCAATTTCCATGGGCTTCTGAAGCTTTAAAATCCCAATGCTATGTAGATGACATCCTTGCAGGATGTAATAATTATGACGAACTTTCTGAACTTTATTCTCAATTAAATACCATTTTAAATAGCTCAGGTTTTACTTTACACAAGTGGTGTTCAAATTCTCAATCGTTTTTACAAACTATTTCAGAAGTCCAATTAATTGAATATAATTTAAACTTTGATGACAATCCAAATAAAGTGTTGGGGTTAAAATTGCTTCCTCGAACAGACACTTTAAAAATTACGATCCCTGAAATTCCTATTACGGAAAAACCAACTAAAAGGATTATACTCTCGGCATTAGCTCAATGTTTCGACCCTTTAGGTTTGATAAAACCTGTGATAGTAAAAGGAATAATTTTACTTCAAAAATTATGGATAAAAAAATTAGACTGGGATACTGAAATCACTGATCCTGTTTTAATAAATGATTGGAAATCCCTAATAAAATTAATATTCAGTTTAAAGGATTTACATATTCCTCGTAAGTTATATTCTCATTCTCTCTCTTTAAAATTTGAAATTCATGGTTTTTGCGACGCAAGCACATTCGCTTATGGAGCTTGTATTTATCTTAGAGTAATAAATGAAAATAATGTAGTAACATGTAATTTAATATCTGCTAAATCAAGAGTTGCTCCAATAAAAACTATTACTTTACCGCGTTTGGAATTATGTGCAATGTTAATTTTATCAAAATTAACAAATAACATTTTCACTATCTTCAAAAATAACATTCAATTTACCTCAATCAACTTATGGTCAGATTCTAAAATAGCCCTTGCTTGGTGTGACGACCATCCAAATAGGTGGTCTACATTCGTATCACATAGAGTCTCTAAAATAGAAGAGCTAACGAAAGATTGTAAATGGAGATATATACCTTCATCAAAAAATTCTGCTGACATTTTATCACGAGGAAACTTTTCCCTGGAAATCATAGAATCTGGAATTTGGTTTAACGTCCCTGAGGAGCGGAAAGCAGCTCATGTTACTGTCCGGATATCAGAAAATATTATATTTTGGACTGAAGCATTTTTAAAATTTTCTAGTTTTAATCATTTGAAACGTACTCTAGCATATGTATTTCGATTTGTTTCTAACACTAAAAATCAAATCAAAAATACTGGTCCTCTGTCTGTAGATGAATTGGACTCTTCTTTAAATTTTATTATTAAAACTCTCCAACAAAAATATTTTGCAAAACAAATTTCAGAATTAAGAGCTAGTAAAGTAATTTCAGATAAGCAACTATTATCTCTAAAATTATTCTTAGACTCAGATAACTTAATCCGTATTGGAGGAAGACTAGAAAACGCTAATATCTCTTATAATCAAAAACATCCTTACTTACTACCTTCTCATAATCATGTTGTAACATTAATGTTGAAAAATGAACATATCAGATTAGGACATGCTGGTGCAAAGACAGTATTGTCAAACTTTCGATTAAAATTTTGGCCATTAAACGGACATAGAGAGACCAAGAAAATTATGAGAAATTGTATTACTTGTTATAGATTTCTAGCGCTTCCCGAACACCAAATCATGGCACATTTGCCAAGAGATAGAGTTCTCATGTCAAGACCGTTCCAAAAAGTTGGAGTAGATTTTGCCGGTCCTTTTTTAATAAAATCTTCACATTTAAGAAAAGCACCATTGAGAAAGTGTTACATTTCAATGTTTGTTTGTATGGTCACGAAAGCTGTCCATATTGAACTGGTTACTAGTCTTTCTACTGAAGCATTTTTAATGACATTGAAAAGATTTATCTCTCGTAGAGGCAACCCCACTATCATTTACAGTGATAACAGTACTAATTTTCAAGGTTCAAAAAATCAACTTAGATCTTTATACGATTTATTCAATAATGCTCAAAATACTGAAACTATACAAAACTATCTTTCACAAAACGAAAGTCAGTGGAAGTTTATCCCTCCTAGATCACCACACTGGGGCGGAATATGGGAAGCAGCAATAAAAAGCGCAAAATATCATATAAATAGATTAATGGGAAACACTAAATTTACATTTGAAGAATTTTACACTGTATTAACTCAAATTGAGGCAATTCTAAACTCAAGACCTCTCTGTCCTTTAAATAGTGATCCCACAAACTTAAATTACTTAACTCCAGGTCATTTTTTGATTGGTTCTAGTTTATCTGCATATCCTGATAAAGACTTCACTCAAGTGCCCGAAAATAGGTTAAAGTTTTGGCAACATTGTATAAAAATTCAACAAACTTTTTGGAAAAAATGGTCAACTGATTATCTTAATAGATTACAAAATTCCCCCAAATGGTTCAAACCTCTACGTAATATTCGAGTTAATAACTTGGTCTTACTACGAGAGGATAATGTTCCCCCTTTACTTTGGCCTCGAGCGCGAGTGCTAGAAGTATACCCCGGACAAGACGAAAAAGTAAGAGTCGTAAGACTCAAAACTCCTCAAGGAGTTTGCACTCGCTCAATTGCAAAAATTTCTCTTTTACCCTACGATGACGCTACCGAACATGACATTTAAAGTTAAACCATTGATTTTTTTTATATTTTTAAATTTGATTTGATAATTTTTTTTCTTTTAAATTTCAAATTCTTTGGTCTGGGTCACTTTACTTTGTGAATACTCATAGATGAGTCAGTCTGAACATTTTTATTTTTTCATTACTATAAAAAGTGGTGGCTTGCCAATAAAACGACTGAGGCGTCGTCTTTAAATACTGTTAAAAGAATAGTTACTCACCTTCATTAATTATTAATTTCTCCTCACTGGACACTTATTCACCTGGTTTGGTCTCAATCTTTGTGTTTAGGTCCTTACCTTAAATTATCCTGTTTGTGTCTTTAATAAGACATGTAATTTCTTCGGTTATAAACTTAAAAATATTTTCTTTATAAGAGTTATTTTTCTTTGTTACTAAATATTACACATGTATAATTAACAGTTTATTTGCTTTCGTTATTGAAGTCTAAAGCCTTCAAAAAGGAGGGGAGAATGTTGTGGAAACACAATTCTAAAATAGAATAATTTTTGACCTACATAATCTTTCATACTGAATATTCAAGCTTAAAATTGTTTATATCAAGTTAACAATAACTACTTTTTATTAAAAACCTGCCATCGTGATAAATTAAACATGAATGTTAGTATTGTAGCTCAAATATCACAGAAATCATCACATTTAGAATTGGTCTGTAAAATATGTTCAAATAACCTTGTAATATTCAGTAAACTTGCAATATAACAAAATTACTCAAGTTTCAACGTTTAAAATCTTTGCAGTTCCATTCTCTCTCAAAATGTTAGTATAAAAAAAACAGCAGAAAAACAAACGTTTGTCGGGCCGTTTAATCTACAGTCGAACGATTCACGGCGGCACCTTGTATCAACCCGAAAGGGATTTTTAGAAATTTTAGCTTGAATGTGCATCTATCTCCCCTCTCGTTAAAAAAACTGAGACACAATTTAACTGAAGTAAATTCACGTCATAGAGTCAGTCGGTTTTTAGACCCAAAAGTAAACTTATGGTCCATGACCACACAAAAACTATAACGTCTCTCAATAATTATAATATGTAGAATTGGTCTAAAGATAATATTTAGTACTGGCTAATGTACATCAAGTGATTAAAGTAAATAAATTGAATAGTAGTACAATTTGTTTTATAACCAGTCCTAGTGGATTAAAGGTGCATCATCAAATTGAACACACCAGTTAACTGCAGGTTCTGGGAAGAAGAAAAAAGCAGTTGGGAATGCAGTTCCCCTTGGAAGAGTAGAAGGTAGGAGATATTATTTTATTAATAAGTGACTCTCACGCCAAATTAAGGCCCTTTTACTCCAACAATTGTGTCTAAGGAATCGTACAAATAATTATTTATATAAATAACCACATGACCAACTCTGTATTTGATGTCCATATACATTAATTTACCTTAGTAGAAGAATACGGAACCATTTTGAATAAGTCTGCAAAAGGCTGAAATAAAAACAAATAAAATTTAGTAATAAAATAAAATATAATATAATATAAGTTTTGATGTAAGAAGTAAAAGAAACAGGAACGCAAACTTTGAAATATAAAACCTTTAAAATACCAAAGTAATGTTTACAAATCTATATATAAGACTAAATTGACAATTAGGATTTTAAAAATATTATCATAAAATAAGAATCACATGCAAATTAAAGTAATTAACTGAATTAACATAAATAAAGTAATAATATTTTGAAATATACTAAAACTAATTTAGTAACTAACTTGTAAAGCATTTGTAATTGGTAGAGTTATTTGAAACAAAAATCTAAGAGGGTTGTTTGTTAGAAACAATTAAAGGGGAAAAAATCAATAAATGGTAGATGGTCTCATGAGAAACAGGGAGACATGTTATTCCTGTGATAACTTAACAATAGAAAGATAAATAAATAATAATATTCAAATCAATAATTGAAGTTATAAACAACGATAAGCAGTAACAAATAATGTAACAACAGTGAACAATAATAATTACCAAGTTTTATCCATCATTAAGTGACTTCGTATAATCCTAAATTTCTTCATCAACATTCCATTTATTCGAGAAGGACTAGACATTGTGATTTCTTGCAACAAATCCGGAATACACTACAATATATATGGGAATCACCAAACAGTGGTAATGAACTTCCAATTATTTCAGACTAGTTCGTAATCTAAAACGTAACAAGGTACTTATAAACATTTTCATTTAATCAAAGAAAAATAGGTATCCAAACAATGTATACATTAACTATTAATTAATAATATATAAAACTTACTCACTGAAAATTTCAATTTCATCAACACAGATAAGATATTACATTTTCTTCTTCTTTTTAATAAGTATGCGTGAAATTAGTTAAGAATTTGAATTTATAATTGAATTGAGTATTATTTAAACCATGAAATAAAATAGTTGTTCTCGTTTAAACCATTTATTCAACCCTATTGTGGAGTTATTATTCTATGGTTCCTCGTTGGCACACATACAACGAAAGCTTTGTATCTATGTAGGTCGATTACAGAGTCGGTCTTGACAAATTAAATTACGCGCTTTTTTTCAACCCACAGATATTCCCTGAGATAAAATTTTAAAAATAAGGAAATCATTCAGATATAATCAAATATAAAGATTACAGAGTCGGCCGGAGAAAAAAAAAATTAAATTCATGTACATATCAAGTAATAATCCATTGTATATTAAATAAAACATATTATTAATTGTTGTGACTAAATTAAATCTTAATAATAGTAATACACAAATAAGTTAATTTAACACAACAATATATATATATATATATATATATATATATATATATATATATATATATATATATATATATATATATATTATAATTAACACTTTAAAGCGACAAATTCTATTATGATTGTGATTATTTCTATATACACAATTTATTTTAATTAACTTTTGATATATATACCGCGTATTGCTATATATTTAATAATTTATGGACGCCAACTTACCATAAATAGGTAAGTAAAATTTAATATAATTATTCTGACTCAATTCAAATTATCATAAGAAAAATAATGTAAATCTATATGCTCCGGCTATATATGAGACCTCTTATTTTCAGGGAGTCGGTTCTCGAATGAATTGCAGTGTTCAAATATATCTTTTCATTTTATTTCCTGTTTTTTTTTATAAATCTAAATTAACATTTTTACACAGTTCTACAATTGAGTTTTTATTCTAAATTTTAATTCAAGAAACACCCTGTATGTTAATTTTCTCTAATTTGACCTAAATTTATTACTATTCAAAATTTTACCAACACTAACTCCAAACTGTATACTAAAACCTCTTACCTTTCGTCATACAGGACCGCTTCTTTTGAATTCCTCAAACAAAGATCTTTGTTCTGGATGAATTTCAATACTTAGCTTACCTTATAAAGAAAATCTATTAAAATTACAATCAACTAAACAAAATTTCTATATCCAATGATTCAATAATTAACAAAATAATTTCAATAATTTATACGACTTCCAAAATATTCAATCAAATCAAATAGAACTTTCACAAATTATCAACGAAATAACCTAATTTAATAATTACACAACTTTAAAAAAACTACTATAAAATTAACTAGATCTTTCTAAAATTGTTAACGAAATAACCAAATTTAATAATTACAAAACTTTAAAAAAAAACTAACTAGTATAAAATTTAACCGACCTTTTAACTTAATGTTCTTTTTCCGCAAACTCGTATATTTATTTATGTGGTTCCGCTGTCTTATATTGGGTTCATGTATTTCGTTACCATGTTGATTCTTTCCAAAATATTTATTTCTGTTCTCAATATAATGTTCTTCTTCAAATTATTAGTTACCGTCTCAAATTATTTATTTTGCTCACAATCTTCTAAATATGGTTTATTTATGTCTACTATCTGTGTTAAAATAATCTCACCTACTATTTTCCCAGTCTTGCATCATTCCATAATATTTAATCTCTGTTTTCCATATACTGTTTTAATTTTCAATTAGATTTGTTCTATTCCTCGTATTGACTATGTTATTTTAATTTTCAATCCCTGAATCGTCTCTAATATAATTTTTTTAGTTATTTTCCGTCATTTCGGGATAAAAAACTTCCGTCACCAAAATATGTCAAGTGAATAGTCTCCCGTTTCAACAACCTCTCTCCTCCCTTCCTTCCTTAGTTTCCTTAAAGGCTTATGCAAATAAATTTTTATTTTTATTTTCATCAATGTCATGTATTGTCAAACTCAGATTTTATTCGATGGAAATTAATAGATCAACTATCAACAATACAACCACATCGAACATATCATTTTCCTTTCTAATCATAACAATTCTCAATTAAGACACTTCTTATTTCCTACTTCCGTATACCTTTTCAGACGTTAACACCCGTTTCACAGCTTTTTGTAATTCCTACACTAATAAATTTCTCGGTACACTCAAAATTATGTTTCTCAAAATACCACTTTCTTTCAAATAATTAAATATTAAATATGTGATCAACACATGTCACTACAATAGTGGGACAACCTGTATGTGACATTCTCCCCCCAGAACAATGAACATCTTTGTTCAGTGTTATAATTAATTGTGTTGATCATCCTTTTTTTATGTTTTTGTCTCATTTTTGTTTTATTCATAGTATTTATACAGGAGTTGTATATGATATTTTCCTACGTTCTTTTGTGTTTCTGGTTCCAGTAGTTCATATACGTTATTTCCTACAAATTTTTTATAATGAATGGTCCAATATAGGGTTCTTACAATTTAGCACATGTTTCATTCCTTTTGTTGCTCACCCTATGTCTCTTTAATAATACCTTGTCTCCAATATTAAATTTAATTTGTTTTTTATCTTCTTGTTTTCCTTCTTCTCATATTTTTCATTAAATTTCATGATGTTTCTTTTTGCCTTCTCCTGTAAATTTTCAATATCCATATTATCTATATTCCAGGGTCTCTCTCGTTGTATTTTTTCCATTGAAGTGACTGGTGCTACATTTGTCACTAGGCTCGGTGTGTGATTAATATATTTTTCTATATTTCCTAATTTTTCATCCCATTCTTTATGGTTGTTTATACATTCTGATCTCAAAAACTTGATACATTCTTCTACCTGTCTCTCCGTTGGATTCGCATTTGGTCTTCTTATAGATGTATGTATAATTTGTATACCTTGTCGTGCAAAGTGTCTTTTAAATTGTTCATTCGTGAAATTAGTTCCATTATCCGTTAGTATTTTCTTTGGCTTGCCATATTCATTTATATACGTTTCTAAACATCGTATTGTTTCTTTTCGGTTACATTTTACTGTTGGATACAGCTTGACATATTTTGAAAATAAATCATATATTAGTAAAATGTTCTTATTTCCATTATAACTCATTATGAGATTGCTAAGATAATCTGACGTGATTAATTCTAAAGGTTCGTTAACACTGATACTGTGTACCGTATGTAAATTATGATAGTTTCTGTATTTTGTTCTCATACACACTTGACAATTCTGACATATACTTTTGGTACTCGATAAATCATGCATAGAAAAATAATTTTCTCTGAAAATCATCCACGTGTTCCGCGCACCAACATGTCCATAATCTTGGTGAATTTCTTTTAAAACTCGCTCGGCCGTTTCTTCATCTAACACATACAATTCTTGATTTTTAATGACTTTAACCATCTACTAATTTGATTCCGCGATAACACATCTTTTCTTGTACCTTATTCTTTACTTCTCCTAGATTTTCTTGACTTTCAATAATCGTTTTTTTTGAATAAACCCCTGTTTCATGTTTCAATTGATTTAAACCCATTAATACCATGTTTATCTTGTTATGTGCTATCAATAATTCTGCCGTTTTTTAGTTTTCTCAGTATCTTTTCTACTTAGAAAATCTGCTGTGAAGTTAATACACCCAGGCCGATATTTTATTTCAAAATCATATTCTTGAAGTAGCAAATTCCACCGATAAATTCTGCTGTTTCCATATTTTGTTATCCTCATAAACGATAAAGCTTTATGATCTGTCTCGATTGTAAATTTATTTCCTCTAAGCCAATATCCCAATTTTTGACAACAGTATACAATAGCCAACATTTCTTTCTCTCCCACACTATATCTTACTTCAGGTCCTCTTAACATTCTTGACACAAAGCATATTGGTACTTCTTCTTTCCCTTGCATTTGCACCAATTCTCCTCCTATTGAATATTCAGATGCATCTGTACGTAATAAAAATGGTTCTTTAAAATTTGGAACATATACCGAAATGTTTTTATAAAATTCATTTTTAATTTGGTTAAACGCCTTTATTCTACGTTCATCCCATATCCACTTTTCATTCTTTCTTAACAATTCTATCAATGGCCTTGCTTTTTCTGCCAAATTAGGTACACATTTAGAATAGTAATTGATCATCCCAAGAAATCCTCTAAGTGTTTTTAAATTTTTAGGCTTAGGAAATTCTTGTATTTGTTCTAATCTTTTCTCATCTATTGTTATTCCATTATTCGTTATTTTAAAACCCAGATACTGTACCTCGCTTTGATAAAATACACACTTATCAATATTTAACTTCAGTCCAAATTTGTTTAAAATATTTACAATTTTTTCTATATGTTTTAGATGTTCCTGTGAGCTATTACTAAAGATAAGGATATCATCAATGTATGAAATGCAAAATTCTTGATATGGCTCAAGTACCTCCCTCAAAGCTCGTACTAGTGCTGAAGAACTTGATTGTAATCCAAATTCATATACCTGCCCATTCACTTGAAAACCAGTATATTTTCTAGATTCTGGACTTAATGGAATTAACCAGAATTAATGATTAAGATCTAATTTGGTGAATATTGTTGATTTTCCTATTTTTGTTAAGAGAATATTTACATACTGTGGTGCCTCATATTGTGGTTTAGAAATCTCATTTATTCGCCTTGCATCCAAGCATAGACGAATGGAATTATCAGCCTTCTTGACAATTATTAACGGACTAATGTAATGTGTGTTTGATTTTTGAATAATCCCATCTCTTTCCATTTTTCCTAATTCTTCTTTTACCTGTTCCTTATATGCTTGAGGTATAGGATAACCCCTATAAATAAATGGTTTTTCTGTATATATTTCTATTTTGTGTTCATAATGATTTGCTTTTCTCGGTGAATCGTCAAAAAGTTGCCTATTATTATTCATTATTTCTGAAATCTTCTTTTCATATTCCGGCATACATTTTACTCCTGTTATCCATTCTCTTCCTTCTTCCACCTTCATTACATGCATTGGAATTACATATTTATTTTGCTCTGCATCCAAACTAGCATTTATCTTCAAATTATCATTATTTAATTGTATAACTTTATGATGCAAATCTATTATACTCTTATTTTGACGCAAAAATCTATCCCTAGAATCATATCTTGATCCATGTCTGCCATTATCAACAGATTAACCTGTACCTCTTTATTTTTAACTAATAAGGTACCACAATACATTTTTCCAATTTCGGCTAAATTCTTATTGTTTGCAGCTATAATAGTAATCCTCTTAATTGGTATTATATGTTCATTAAAATTGCTAAAATTGTCTAAAATTATCTTCTCTTTTATTACTGATATTTGAGCTGCAGTATCGATTAGTGCTCCTATTGGTAAACCTTGAATATTTATTTCAATATATGGTAACCATAATAAATTACTTTCTTTTGACTTCATGCTTCCTATGCTGATATAGTTATTATTTCTTGTAATTATACTATTAGTATTGTCATCTAATTTTAGGTATCCTGTATCATGCTCTTTTTTCCATTTTACATGTTTTCTATACAATCTACTTCCTGGGTTGAGTATATTATTGTGTATTTTAAAACGAATATGCTTTCTACATAATTGGTTTCGCAATAGTCTTTTCAGTTTTATTTTAACAAATTTATTTTTATATTTCACATGATTATAAATATTAAAATTCATTTTCTCTCTTGTCTCTGGTCCTGACGTGTATTGTCTATAAAACTGATGTTTTTCGTAGAGCAGATCAAATCGGCTAGGATTTTTCAAGATTTCAATGTTTAATTTGTTTACATTCAAATTATATTTACAAATGTACTTTGTTTCTTTGATAAAATTGATATAAGTGTTGATTCTTAATTCCCTTTCCCTTTCTATATTCTCTTTTTTTTTAATTTAATTTCCTTTATATTGATATTGGTATTTTCCTTTTTATTATTATTTACTATTTCTATTGACTGTTCTTCTATTATTGTTTCTAATTTATTACTCATGCTTTGGATTTTATACTTGCTTTTAGAAGTAGTAGATTCACTCTCCCCCCATATTTTAGTTCCATTTAAATTGACTGCGGTGCCCTTTTGCTGCCGTTCAGCCTCATCATTTTCATAATTATTTATATTTATAACATTATCATCAATGAGTACTTTTTTATCTCTTAAATCGATGATAAAATCATGTTTCCCTATAAAATCTACTCCCAATATAGCATCTACTTTTAATCCTGGCATAACAAAAAAATTAATTTTCCTTTTAATTCCTTTTATATCAATTTCTGTTGATATCATTACTTCAACATTTCCCAGCTTTTTATTATTGAAACTAACCACTTGTTTTTCATTATTTTTTTTAATTTGTTCTTCCTTGAACTTATTTTTGTTTTCATTATAAAATTTTTCTTTACACATTGAAATTTGACTTCCGCTATCTATTAATCCTATTATTTCTATTCCATTCATTTCCAATTTGAGATATATTAGTTCATTATCATTACTGGTCATGTTTTCTTCTTCAGGTTCGATTTTTATAAATTCTTTTGGATGACAATAGGTGCTTTCTATTGCATTCACCTGAAGATGACTTAATCTGCTCGATATTAAAAATTTTGTCTGCCTTCTGCTGGCTCATGTACCATTGCAGAGGTCATTATATCAATCTTATCATAATCTTCATTTAATTTTTCTCCATCTTCTACCTCTTTTATTCTTGTATAATTAATTTCTGCCCCGCAATTCCTGGGTTCAGTATGCTCTTGTTTATTGTGTGTTCGTCTTTGGTTGTACCCATCATCATTTCTTCTTTAATCCTCATATTTGTACATATCTTCATTTCTATTATAATTTCTCATATCATTGTTATTTTCATACCTATTTTGATATGAACTTCTTTTATGAAAATTATTTCTATCATCAAATCTCTTCTTATTATTATCATAACTGTTACTATTATTTCCATCCTCCCGTCTCTGTTGATTATTTTCATATCTTGCTCTGTTGTCCTCATAATTATTGTTTGGTATCCGGAAAATTCTTCGAAAGCAATTCTTCGGAAACAATTCTTCGAAAACAATTCTTCGAAAATCAATTCTTCGAAAATGCAATTCTTCGAATAAACAATTCTTCGAATAACAATTCTTCGAAGTATCCAAAATGAATGACTTTGTTCAGAGATATAAATCAGGTATAATTTATCTAATCTCAAGCTTGCAACTGACGATAATCCCTTGGAAATTAGTTTTAATTTAACCCTGTGCAAGTAAATATGGATGCAGAATTTGTTTGTGATATAAATCAGGTATAATTTATCTAATCCCAAGTTTGCAACTGACCTGAGTGGGTATAAAAGGGATTGTTTTCCATAAAATAAAATTAGTTTTAATTTAACCCTGTGCAAGTAAATATGGATGCAGAATTTGTTTGTTCAGAAAAAGGAAAACGTAAATTGTTGTTCGAGGGACATTTTTATTTTAAAGATGTTGAAAAAGGTGAAAAAGTGTATTGGAAGTGCGCATTTTTTGAAAAAAGAAAAACAAACTGTCCAGCGAGAATAATTACTGTCGACGATAAAATCAGTAAAATAACAAAAGAACATAATCATATTGCTGACGCCTCAGAGGTGGAAGCGACCAAAGTGTACGAAAAAATTCGAATCAACTCGAAAATAAGTAATGATCCTCCGCACAGAATTATATCAATTGCTTCGACTACATGTTCCATAACGGCAGCTCCCAAGCTTCCAAGTGTTAGCAGTATGAAACGGAGTATTCGCAATATCAGACAAAAAAATCTACAAGGACCAGCTCTTCCTACTAATAGAAGCGAAATAATATTTTTGGAGGAATATACGAAAACCTACAAAAATGAAAATTTTTTGCTATATGATGCCGGTCCAGTTGACGAGAGAATATTAATTTTTACTACAGAACAAAATCTCCAATTATTGTCTAACAGTAAGCATTGGTATATTGATGGCACATTTAAAACCGTGCCGTTATTATTCCCACAATTACTAACCGTTCACGGACTGCAACACAATTTATCGGTACCTTTAGTTTATGCACTCTTACCAAAAAAATCAGAACGAATTTATGATCAATTTTTTCAAGAACTTAAAAATTTGAAATCATCTTTAGTGCCTGCAACGATTACCACTGACTTCGAAAAAGCATTGATTAATGCCTGCAATAGTGCTTTTCCAAGTTGTAGAAAAAGAGGCTGTTTTTTCCACTTCAGTCAATGCATTTTTCGAATGATTCAAAGGAATGGATTAAAAAAACGCTATGAGACTGACAGTGAATTTGCTTTCAAACTAAAAATGTTGTGTGCTATTGCTTTTGTCCCAGTGGATGATATAGTTATGGCTTTTGAACAATTATATGATAGTGAAATATTTCCGTCAGAATCCGAAAGTGTTATTAATTATTTTGAAGATACGTGGATTGGGCGACCAAATCGAAAACAGCGAAAACCACCACAATATCCATACGAATTGTGGAATCTATATCAAACAGTTTTGGATGATTTACCGAGAACAAATAATTCGGTAGAAGGATGGCATCGAAGTTTTGAAACACAAGTATCAGCAGTTCACCCCAACTTGTGGAAATTTATAAAATGTATAAAAAATGAGCAAAGTCTAAATGAACTTCGTGTAGAACAATATTTAAGCGGATTTGAACCACAAACACCAAGAAAGAAGTACAAAGATTGTAATCAACGAATCAAAACTCTTGTAAATCAGTATGATAAAAATAATATAATAGAATACATTAGAGGTTTAGCTCACAACATATCATATTAATCTATAATATTTTTCTTACCTTGGTATTTGATAGTATTTATGTCATTTATCTGTAATTTTTACTGTAACCTTTTACTGTACTGTAAACTTTTACTGTAATTTAATAATAAAATGTTGACAACAAATAAAAAAGGAGTGTTTTATTTCCAGTTCCTAGGTATTCTCAAAAAAGAAAATGACCTTATAATTCTCATTTATTATTAGTATGTTCCGCATCATACGTTTATATATCATGCGAGAAATATTGATTATTGTCTAATGAAAACTTATCCCAGATTTTAGTAAATCCAAATAATAAAGCTGTCGAAGAATTATTAGTCGAAGAATTGTTTATTCGAAGAATATGGTATTCGAAGAATCGCATTTTCGAAGAATTGATTTTCGAAGAATTCTTTTCGAAGAATTGTTTTCGAAGAATTGCTTTCGAAGAAAATTCCTAGATCCTTATTGTTTCTATGGTTTAGATATCTATGTTTATTATGGTCATCTCTACCTGGAAAATTCTGTCTTGAACTTCCATTATCATATTTATGGTAATTATTCCCATAATTATTTCCATAATTACTATTTCTCTGGGGATTGTTATTTTTGTTCTTAGGGTATTTTTCTATCCTATTATCTATCTCTTCCTTCTTGTTCCAGGAAGCTCTCCATCCATCTCTCTTATTATTCTCTTCTCTGTTGTAATTCGTCCTCATCGATTTCATGTCATCTATTCTACGGAGATAATCTAGGAACCTTTTCTTGTCTTTTAAATTATTTACCATAATAAATTCGTATATATCATTCGTGAAGTGTCTAGCCAAATATTTTATCGCATCCTCTTCCAGTATTTCTGGTGTTAAATATTTAATATTGTTTAATTTTTTCATTGCATAATTCTCTCTAGGCATGCCTCCTTTCAAGTATTTTTCCGTGTATAGGTTTTCCCTTATTTTACTTTGAAGTGCATCACTCCAGAAATATTCAATAAACATATTCTCAAATTGTACCCAGTCCTCGCATTCTTCTCTTATCATTTCCCACCATAATTCTGCCTTTCCTTTCATCGTTTTGGATACTACTACTTTCCAGTCTTGCATCATTCCATAATATTTAATATCTGTTTTCCATATACTGTTTTAATTTTCAATTAGATTTGTTCTATTCCTCGTATTGACTCTGTTATTTTAATTTTCAATCCCTGAATCGTCTCTAATATAATTTTTTTAGTTATTTTCCGTCATTTCGGGATAAAAAACTTCCGTCACCAAAATATGTCAAGTGAATAGTCTCCCGTTTCAACAACCTCTCTCCTCCCTTCCTTAGTTTCCTTAAAGGCTTGTTCAAATAAATTTTTATTTTTATTTTCATCAATGTCATGTATTGTCAAACTCAGATTTTATTCGATGGAAATTAATAGATCAACTATCAACAATACAACCACATCGAACATATCATTTTCCTTTCTAATCATAACAATTCTCAATTAAGACACTTCTTATTTCCTACTTCCGTATACCTTTTCAGACGTTAACACCCGTTTCACAGCTTTTCGTAATTCCTACACTAATAAATTTCTCGGTACACTCAAAATTATGTTTCTCAAAATACCACTTTCTTTCAAATAATTAAATATTAAATATGTGATCAACACATGTCACTACAATGGTGGGACAACCTGTATGTGACAATATATATATATATATATATATATATATATATATATATATATATATATATATATATATATATATATAGGGTGTTCATTTCAGGACTTCCCACCCTAATTTTCTCGAAATGTGTGTATTTAAAAAAAATCCTGGGACACGTCAACAAATATATCGAAGGCGACAACTTTTTATCATAAAGGCAACGCGCCCCCTTCCACCCCCCGCCAGGAGAGTTGCCAACTTCAAAATCTTAAATGAGAAGGGGTATCGAGTTATACCTCATTTTAAAGGTCTTTTTAATCTCTACACTTCGGCTTTTGTTTTTTTTAATTGATTGATTCGTTGTAGAAATATTTAGGAAAATCTGTTTGCTGCTTCGTACCATCAAAATAAAAACTGCAATTGTATGTTTTGTTATTCCTTTCAACTTTTTTGTATAAAAAAATGCAAAAAAATGTTTTTGATAGAGAAAATAAAAGACGTGATACCTATTGAATTGTTTACCATACTTACCAGTTGTGTGAAAAAGCAATTTATTAAAAATGGTTTACACTTTAGCTGAAAAAGTTGAAATAGTGTTAATTTGCGGCGCCGAAAACCAATGTGCTCGACGAACTGCTGCAATATTTAACGAAAGGCACCCAGATAAGAACACCTCTCATAGGTATGTCCTAAATCTAATCGCCAAATTTACTCAAACAGGATCTGTTGCAAATTTAAAACAGGATCTGTTGCAAATTTAAAACATGATCAGCCAAGAATTTTGAATGAAGCCACTCAAATTGAAGTGATAGGTTATTTTGGTATGAATCCTAATACTTCGTTACGTACCATTTCTGCTGCAACTGGAATTTCCTTAGGCTCTGTCCACAAAACTACAAAAATTAATAAATTCCATCCCTATATAATGAAAGTATGTCAAGAGTTAAGTGAAGACGATTTTGACAGAAGAATTGAGTTTTGTGAACAAATGACTACAATTATTAATAACAATAACGAATTTTTAAAAAATATCTGCTTCACTGATGAGTGTACTTTTTATTTAAATGGTTTTGTCAACAAACATAATTGCAGATATTGGAGCAATGAAAATGACCATGTATTTGTCGAAGGGCATACCCACCATCCCCAAAAAAGTAATGTATGGGCCGGTATACTAGGAAATCAAGTTATTGGTCCATTGTCTATAAGTGGAAATCTAAATGGTGAGATGTACTTGAATATGCTAGAAAATACGATCAATCCGTTAATTACCGAAGCAATTGAAAATCAACTGGATAGAGATGGCAACAACTTTCTTGACGAAAACGAGTTAAATTTTCAGCAAGATGGAGCTCCCCCCCATTATGTGCTTCCGGTCCGTCAATGGTTAAACAATGTATTTCCCGGTAAATGGATAGGGCGAAGAGGACCTATACAGTGGCCAGCTAGGTGCCCAGATCTAGCACCATGTGATTTTTTTCTATGGGGACATTTAAAATCAGTTGTTTACACACCCCCGCCACAAAATATAGGAGACCTTCGACAAAGGATTACTGCAGAATGTCGAGCAATTCGAACAGAAGTGTTTGAAAATGTGCGTCACGAATTTGAACAGCGGTTATACAATTGTTTGGCCAACAATGGGCAACATTTTCAGCAATTATTAAATTGAAAATCTGTGTACAATATTGTAATTTAGTTTTGATAAAAGGAATGAGAATAAACAGTTGCAGTTTTTATTTTAATGATACGAAGCAGCTAATATATTTTCCTAAATATCTCGCCAACGAATCGATCAATTTAAAAAAAAACAAAAATCGACGTGTAGAGATTAAAAAGACCTTTAAATGAGGTATAACTCGATACCCCTTCCTATTTAAGATTTTGAAGTTGGCAACTCCCCCGGCGGGGGGTAAAAGGGGGCGCGTTGCCTTTATGATAAAAAGTTGTCCCCTTCGATATATTTGTTGACGTGTCCCAGGATTTTTTTTAAATACACACAATTCGAGAAAATTAGGGTGGGAAGTCCTGAAATGAACACCCTGTATATATTGAACTTATCATAATGAATATTCAAGAGAATGATACACAAATATGAGAAATTTGTAACTTTGTTGAATAACAAATAGAAATCACTTTCTTCAGACAGATAAAATTACTATTTATATTGACAATTATAACTAAACAATATGTATCATATCAAATCGAACATCTATGAGATTAATTATCCTTTATAATATAGAAATATATTAGCAAGATTAAAATTTGTTACCTTTATTTTCAGATTGTAAATAGTTATGAATCACAAAACCTTAACCCATTTTCTTAGTAAATTATAAATCCAAATTGTTATCAGCAACATAGACAATGAATTGTATATTCTATCTAGAATAACAAAAGAATCTGAAAAAGAACATAAAATTATTATTTAAACGATGATAAACAATATATATATAACTGATACTAATATGAATACATGTTATATCATTTGTTGATTCTTATGTAGAAGTGTCAGTAAAAACTTCATGTCATGTAACACAGAATTAACAGAGCAGAAATATTTTCAACCATAGAGATATGTTATGTTCGAAGTATTGATTATTTTCAAAACAGCAGGAGTGTTTAAAGATTGATAACAATAGTAAAGGTTAAGCCAAAGTTTATATAAAATAATTGTTGAATTACATATAAAAGAGTAATTGAAAGACATTATAAAAGATTTTAAGAAGATTATGATTATAAATTCATAGATATTGTAATTTAAAGTGGGATAAAAATTATTATTGATATAAAAATAAGGCATATTTTGGAATGATATTGTATGTAAATAGATATAATGAATTATTTTAAAATTTTTCACAAATAATTAATAACAATAAAAATACGAGGAAAATAATTATAATTAATGTTAGACAGTAAATAAATTAAACCATGATATCTAGTTACTTGTTAGTTTTTTGTTGGAAATAACAAGGCTAGCAACGAGAGTTTTGTTGATTTGGGGAACAATGAATTAGGTGGTGGTTCAAAAGCAGATGGACATGTAAGAAAATTTTTCTAATAATTTGTTAAATTCTGCGGAAATCTTTAGAAATCAAAAGCAAAATTGAATTTAAATGATAAATAATAATAATAGAGACATTTCTAGAAGAAAATATTTGTAAACATTCATTATTTGTGGAAAATGCAGCTAATCCATATTTTGAGAAGGGATGCTATGTCTGAATTTTATCAAAAGTCCACAATGGAATATTGATTATTAGTTTCAAAGACATTTAGTAAGATAATAAACATTATAAGTTGTATTTACTGAACAATTAAACTAAAATCTCGACTTACCTACAACAAACTATCAAGTTTGTTTTCCTACGATATTCAACAAGAATCCAGCTTCATTCCAGAGAGATGAATCCGAAGCAGAGTGCACAACAGAAACTTTAAAGTGATAGAAACAGGTCAGTGTATAAACAATTTATATGGTATACCATTAAAAAATTTCACAAACATTATTAATTGGCCAAAAGTTCACTATTCATTGTTTTATATGTATTAAAAATTCTAACCATTTCATGTATATTAGTTTATAGTAATAATTTGTTTTAACTGATTTTTCTTCATACCGATAGTGTTTTTCAATTCAATGATAGTTCGTATATATATAAACTAAATTTCATTTCATATGTTTGTTTTTATTTTAACAATTGACATAAATAGTTCCAGAAAATCATCATAGAGGTTCGAATAGGTATGTTCCGCATAGATATTCAAAGCGTTTTCAAAGGAGTTAAAATAATATAATATTTAGTAAATACAAATTTCGCATATTATAATATCTGCCAGAATCTAAAGGGAGTTAAGAGTTCTCATGTTTTCCAATAACACAATAAAGTAAAACAATATAATCAAAATATCCTGAGCTAGCCAATTTACTATATAAATCCATCGACAAAAATAAAAAAAACATAAAATAATTAAAAATAATGCAATAGACAAAATTCAAAAAATAAATATTGTTTAAATATATTTATTTATAAACTGATAAATACATAAATTTCATATAATAAATGTCACCGCAACGTGGGGCAAATTAAGATTTCTTCATGATAAGAAGGTTTTAAAAAACATTAGAATTAGATATAATAAATGGCACCCAAGAACGTGGGGCGATTTTAAAATATTTGGTAGGTTGTTTTTTGTTAAGGGAATAATTAAAAGTATACAAATATTAGAAATTTTATTGACTATATTATAAATATAAGATGGAAAAGAAAATGATGTTAAGAGACGGAAAACAGGTAGGTACGGATAGTGGATCGGAAGAGGAACGAGAGGAAAGAAGACATGGTAGAGGGGATTTCCAAGTACATTACTTAGAACAGGGACAATCTGGAGAAAATGTACCAGAGGAAGACTCAACAGGAGATGAGGAAGCACAAGAACAAGAAGAGAGGATACAAGAGAGCAGGGAAAAACAAGGAAGAACAAGTACAAATAGAGATGATCAGATGATGGACAGGATGCAACAATTATTTATCAGAATGGAGGAGAGAATAAATGGAAACATAGATACAATGAGAGGAGATATCAACAGGATAGATGGAAAAATGGACCAGATGAGTGGGAACATAGACAAATTGGAAAAGAAAATTGATGATGTGAAATCTGAAAGTATTAAAGAAATCCAGAAAATCAGGGAAGAAAACGAAGTATTTCAAAGAAGAATGGATAAGGTGCAACAAAATATTGAGGAGCAAAATAAAAATTTAAGAACAGAGATTCAAGACAATGGAATCAAAATCCGGGAAGAGATAGAAAAACATGTTGATCAAGAAATTCAAGAATGGGGTAGATGTTTAGGAGAAAATCTAACAGGAACTATTGTAATGGAAATCAACAAACAAAATGAAAATATAATTAGAGAAGTGGAACATATAAAAGTACAAGGACAAACTAATGAAGAAGTAATACAGAAGGTGGATAAAAAATTTCAAGATTTAAATGTGAGACTGGAAGAACAAACAGGAACATATGAAAAAAGGTCGGAAGTCATGGGTAGATCATTTAATAGGGAATTAGAAGAAATGAATAGGAAACTACAAGAAACGGTAGAAGAAATGGAGGATACTGTGAGAAGAAATGGAGGAGGAATCATATACAATGGGAATATGGATGTAGGTGTGAAATTCGATGGGAACATTAATTTAATACACCCAAAAGTTTTTATTAAAATTATAAAAAGTAAATTGAGGGGAATAAAGGATTTGATGGAGAAGAAAATAGCGATAAGAGGTATGTTGTCAGGTCACGCATTACTCTGGTTCTGCAATAAAGAAGAGCAGATCAGAAATATGGAAGAATTTGAAAATCAGTTCTTAAACTATTTTTGGGGGGAATTACGGCAAGCAAATTTTAGGGAAAAATTATACTTTGGTAAATTCGACTATAATAAAGGTAAAAATTTGAATTCATATGCGATGCAGTTGTATAATATGGCACAGTATCTAGAACCGGTGATGAAAGAGGAGGAACTGGTATTATATGTAGGCAGACAATTTAATGCAGAAGTATCGGAGACTATTGCACTTCATAATATCAAGACGATGGATAGTTTGTCATGTTACCTACAGAGAGTGGAGAGGAGTATTGTGAACACAAATGGAATAAATCGATACCAGAATAGGAATGAGGAGATAAGAAATGATCGAACAAGAGAGAATGGAAATGGATTTATCAGAAGGGACAATAATAACAGAAATGAATATAGAAATTATGGAAACAGGAATTTTGAAAACAGAAGAAATACAGGAAATGGAGATAGATATTATGGAAATGGAGACAGAAACAATGGTAGGCAGTATGAAAATAGAGGAAATCAGGCAAATTTCGAAAGAAGAAATTATAATGGAAACAGGAATGGAAATTGGCAACAGAATAGAGGGGAAGGAATAAACAATTATAGTGAAAGAAGAAACTATAATCAAAGGAACCCAGAAAGGAATTATGAACAAGAAAATAATAGAGAGGAAGAGAGAAGACAGGTGAATCATATAACACAAGAACAGGAAGGATCAAGTAATGATCCAAACCAAGAGCAAAGCTTGGTAAGAAATTTTGCGTAAATCGTCCTTACATTCGTAATATTATCTATTCTTCTCATTATCAACATCCAAGAGAATTTATAGATGAAAGTTCACAATGTACTGAAAACATAAAATTAATTTACATAGAAGGGTATTTATTTGATGTGAAATGTAAAATTTTATTAGATACAGGATCGGAAGTTTCTATAATAAATCAGAATGTAATAGAAAATGTGAAACAAGATGATATTACGGTGATTAATACTAACAAAATATCATTAGTAGGGGCGAATGATAGAAAACTTTATGAAACAAATCAAACTATTATAGTTAATTTAAAAATAAATTCAGAACATATTCCAGTACAATTATTGATAGTTAAAAATTTAAGATATGATATAATATTAGGAAATGATGAATTAAATAGACATAGGATAATTATAGATTATAATCAGGGATGTATTAGATATCAAAATTCAATTATACATTTTATAAAACAATTTTCTAATAATGATATACAAAATTCGAACATAAAGGAAATAAACCAAATTGGTGAAGAGATAAAAGTTTTAGAAGAGTTATGTAACAGAGAATATCAAGATAGGGTGTATGAGCTTTTACAACATCATAAACGATTATTTAACGAGGAAGTACGTGTAGCATCTAGATATGTACATAAATTGGAAGTCACAGAAGAGATAAAAAATTTCAAAATAAAAACATATCCAATACCATACAGGCTGAAGACAGAAGTATATGATGAGATTACAAAGATGCTGAATGATGGAATTATTGAAAGATCAAATTCGCAATACATCAGTGCCATCACATGTGTCAAGAAGAAAACAGGAGAAATTAGGTTATGTTTGGATGCTAGAAATATTAACAGCTATACAAAGAAACAATATGAAAGTCCATTAAATATAGAATGTATTTTTGGTAGAATTACAAAAGCTAATATTTTCTCAAAACTGGATCTCAAACACAGCTTCTGGTTAATTCCTTTAGATCCAAGAAGTAGACCGTACACTGCTTTTATGGTGGATGGAATTGTTTATCAATTTTGTGTAGTACCATTTGGGCTACAAAGTTCTTGTGCTGCGCTGGTACGAACTTTACATACTATCTTGAACCAGTATGAAGATTTCACGTTGCACTATATCGACGATATCCTCATATTTTCTGAAACAGAAGAAAAACATCAGGAACACTTAAAAATTATACTTAAAGAATTGGAAGAAGCAGGTTTGAAATTAAATTTAGATAAATGCCAATTTTATAAAAAGGAGGTAGAATATCTGGGATATATTTTAAGTGATACAGGAGTAACAATGAATCCAGAAAGAGTTAAAGCGATACTGGAATATCAAACACCTAAGAACCTAAAAAATTTGAGGGGGTTTCTGGGGATTTTAAATTATTTTAAGAGGCTAATTCCAGACTTAAGTAGAAGAGAGATTCCACTAATTGAGTTGTTAAAGAAGGATACAAAATGGAAATGGGATGAAAGACGAGACAAAGCTTTCCAGGAATTAAAAGAAATATTTCTGAAGAAACTCAAAGTTTATCACCCACAATATGATAAACCTTTCATCTTGAAAACAGATGCATCTATGGAAAGATTGGCAGGAGTTTTGGTACAAATTCAAGATGAAGAGGAAGTTCCCATAAGTTTTATATCTAGGGTAACAAAAGCAGCGGAAAGAAAATATTCCATAACTGAGTTAGAAATGGCAAGTGTAGTATTTTGTGTAAGCAAACTAAGATTTTTCTTACTAGGAGCTAAATTTACATTAGAAACAGATCATCTAGCACTAACATCTATATTAAAGAACAGATATGCAAACAATCGAATACATAGATGGATTCTACCTCTACAAGAATATGAGTTTGACATAAAATATGTACCAGGAAAATTAAACATTGTAGCGGATGCCTTAAGTAGAGTTAACGATAATGGAAGCGAACCAAGAAGATTTCAAATAGGAGTAAATACATTACACCAAACTGAAGGAATATTTACTCTAGAAAGAGTAAAAGAAGATCAAAGACAAATAGATAAAATAAATACCAGAGGAGCAGTAAATATAGAAGATGTATGGTATAAACAAATTGAGGATAGAGAAGTATATATCATAACAAGAGATTATGCTAAAGAAATTATTAAACATTTACATATAGAAAATGGACATATAGGAATAAGAAAATTGTGGATGTTATTTAGAGAAAATTATATAGCTAAGAAAGATTTAAGTATTGTAAAAGAAGTATGTAAATATTGTGAGTTTTGTCAAATAGGCAAAGAAAAGAATTATCATAATTATATGACAGCGAAATCTATTATAACGAGTAAACCATTGCAAATAGTGGCAGTAGATTTTATTGGTAATTTAATTAAAAGTACAATGGGGAATAAACATTTATTAGTAATGGTTGATGTATATAGTAAATATGTTAAAATATTTCCATGTAGAAAGACAAATGGGAAAGTAGTAATTGATTGTTTTAAAGAATATATAGAAGAGTTTGGAACACCAGAAACAGTGATACTTGATCATGCGACATATTTTGAGAGTAGGAAGTTAAAACAATATACTGACAGTAAACAAATAAAATTACAATTTATAAGTATCAGAAAACCAAGTTCTAATCCAGCAGAACGATATATTAAAGAAATCATTAAATATTTAAGAATGTTATGTCAAGAGAACCATAAAAGATGGGATGAATACTTGGATAGAGTAGAAAAATTCATAAATGAATTACCACATGGTGTAACAGAGGAGAATCCGATTTATATTATGAAAGGAATACAGCCAGAACGCCACTGGATTTTGAACAGAAATTCAACTATGACAAGTGTACTTGAAAAGGTTAATCGGAGAATAATACGAAATGCGGAGAAGTATATTAAAAAACAAGATAAAAAGAAACCTAGGACAACACAGTTTAATAAAGGAGATATGGTGATTGTCAAATCTTTAAGAATGCCAAAGAAAGATGAAGAACAATGTGCGAAATTATTATATCCATTCGAAGGTCCATATATCATAGATACAGAAAACGGTAAAAACAGTTATCGATTAATATATCCAGGTACTAAAATATTAAGGGGTATCTTTAACATAGAACACATTTACAAATATTATTCTTAAGGAATATGTATTGAAAAACGAGGAATAGATAATATTACAAGTAATTTAAAATCATAGGAAATAAGTTGTTTGTAAATAGTAGATTAAGATAGGATAAGGATACAACCAAGAATTAGTCTAAGAAGTTTCTAATATTTTTATAGTAAATAGTGAAGGAATGATAAGTTTGTTTGGGAAATTGAAATTTAAACAAAATTAACCATGTTAATATTTATTAAATTTAAATTTGAGTGGATTTGAACTTATCATAATGAATATTCAAGAGAATGATACACAAATATGAGAAATTTGTAACTTTGTTGAATAACAAATAGAAATCACTTTCTTCAGACAGATAAAATTACTATTTATATTGACAATTATAACTAAACAATATGTATCATATCAAATCGAACATCTATGAGATTAATTATCCTTTATAATATAGAAATATATTAGCAAGATTAAAATTTGTTACCTTTATTTTCAGATTGTAAATAGTTATGAATCACAAAACCTTAACCCATTTTCTTAGTAAATTATAAATCCAAATTGTTATCAGCAACATAGACAATGAATTGTATATTCTATCTAGAATAACAAAAGAATCTGAAAAAGAACATAAAATTATTATTTAAACGATGATAAACAATATATATATAACTGATACTAATATGAATACATGTTATATCATTTGTTGATTCTTATGTAGAAGTGTCAGTAAAAACTTCATGTCATGTAACACAGAATTAACAGAGCAGAAATATTTTCAACCATAGAGATATGTTATGTTCGAAGTATTGATTATTTTCAAAACAGCAGGAGTGTTTAAAGATTGATAACAATAGTAAAGGTTAAGCCAAAGTTTATATAAAATAATTGTTGAATTACATATAAAAGAGTAATTGAAAGACATTATAAAAGATTTTAAGAAGATTATGATTATAAATTCATAGATATTGTAATTTAAAGTGGGATAAAAATTATTATTGATATAAAAATAAGGCATATTTTGGAATGATATTGTATGTAAATAGATATAATGAATTATTTTAAAATTTTTCACAAATAATTAATAACAATAAAAATACGAGGAAAATAATTATAATTAATGTTAGACAGTAAATAAATTAAACCATGATATCTAGTTACTTGTTAGTTTTTTGTTGGAAATAACAAGGCTAGCAACGAGAGTTTTGTTGATTTGGGGAACAATGAATTAGGTGGTGGTTCAAAAGCAGATGGACATGTAAGAAAATTTTTCTAATAATTTGTTAAATTCTGCGGAAATCTTTAGAAATCAAAAGCAAAATTGAATTTAAATGATAAATAATAATAATAGAGACATTTCTAGAAGAAAATATTTGTAAACATTCATTATTTGTGGAAAATGCAGCTAATCCATATTTTGAGAAGGGATGCTATGTCTGAATTTTATCAAAAGTCCACAATGGAATATTGATTATTAGTTTCAAAGACATTTAGTAAGATAATAAACATTATAAGTTGTATTTACTGAACAATTAAACTAAAATCTCGACTTACCTACAACAAACTATCAAGTTTGTTTTCCTACGATATTCAACAAGAATCCAGCTTCATTCCAGAGAGATGAATCCGAAGCAGAGTGCACAACAGAAACTTTAAAGTGATAGAAACAGGTCAGTGTATAAACAATTTATATGGTATACCATTAAAAAATTTCACAAACATTATTAATTGGCCAAAAGTTCACTATTCATTGTTTTATATGTATTAAAAATTCTAACCATTTCATGTATATTAGTTTATAGTAATAATTTGTTTTAACTGATTTTTCTTCATACCGATAGTGTTTTTCAATTCAATGATAGTTCGTATATATATAAACTAAATTTCATTTCATATGTTTGTTTTTATTTTAACAATTGACATAAATAGTTCCAGAAAATCATCATAGAGGTTCGAATAGGTATGTTCCGCATAGATATTCAAAGCGTTTTCAAAGGAGTTAAAATAATATAATATTTAGTAAATACAAATTTCGCATATTATAATATCTGCCAGAATCTAAAGGGAGTTAAGAGTTCTCATGTTTTCCAATAACACAATAAAGTAAAACAATATAATCAAAATATCCTGAGCTAGCCAATTTACTATATAAATCCATCGACAAAAATAAAAAAAACATAAAATAATTAAAAATAATGCAATAGACAAAATTCAAAAAATAAATATTGTTTAAATATATTTATTTATAAACTGATAAATACATAAATTTCATATAATAAATGTCACCGCAACGTGGGGCAAATTAAGATTTCTTCATGATAAGAAGGTTTTAAAAAACATTAGAATTAGATATAATATATATATATATATATATATATATATATATATATATATATATATATATATATATATATTGAAACCATCTAAAGTTGGTAAGTCCAATTGAAGGTTACAGAACTAAAAAAGGATATAGGTAATAAGTTTATTATTATGTTTTCGTTAGAGAATATTATAATAATTATTGATTTGGGACACACTATATAGTATAGAGTAAGTCTAACAACATTTAAAAATGGAAAAGGCAAAGATTTAGAGGCAATAGCAAATTTGATATATCAGAATTATCTTTATAAACCTATACAAAAAGTTTAAATTTTAATACAATGTTTGCATATAGTGTAAATAATCATTGTATCTAAACAAATAAATCCTTAATTTTAATTGGTGAAGTGATAGATAGTAGCCGCGAATAAACATGTGACATTATGTTTACAATGACAGAAATAAAACAAAAAGGTTTGTTGACAAAAAAAATGGAAAGAACGGCGTGGTTGAAGGGGATGAAAGGAAAAAGACAGCAGGAGAAGTCATGAAATTTGATTCTCTTTAAAAAGTTGTAAATTAAAAAATGAAAAGTCAAAAATAAAAGCCGGATAATAATACAGTGAAGAAAACTAACCTGTGAGTGACATCCTATGTAATGTTAAACCAGAAAGTGGTAAGATATTTATCATATTTATTGACTGGAAATTATATCAATTGCTATACTTATTCCTACTAAAGAACATTTCATTTTCCACTGAAGTATATATAACATCTGTATGCAGATCTAATGTTACTTGTCCCATACAAAGACTTGGTGAACTTTATTTATATTATGAATCAGAATTAACCTACAAATGAACACTCATAAGTCGGCTGAATTTGCATTTATTTGTTAGTTGTATATTTAATAGTTTTAAAGGTTTTGTATAGTTAGATAGGATTATTGAATTTAGTATTAAAAAGGGAAGCTTACCTTACTTAATATTCCAAAGAACACAATATTAATCCATATAGAAAAATAGATAACATAACCAACATTTAGGATTTAGAAACACATGTAGATATTGTTGATATTTCAACCAGTAGTAAGAGATAGAGAACCTACCAACGATGACGATCGTTGTCGAATGAAGCTGTAGAAATGTTTACTCGTAATACAGGGTCAGTACGATAAGTAATTCACTTAACACAAATAAATTTGAGAATAATAAAAACAGTATTTATTGAATATTTACAAATAACATCTAAATGGTAATTAATATTGAGTTGCAGAGGAATACTGATAATTTTGAGGTGAGGTTTATAAAGTTTAATTCATATTATGACAATTTGCATTTGATATATTAAAATCATTCACATAAAGAAAAATTTTATTTTAATTATAAATGTTACATTGAGTGAACCGCTACCTGAGAACAAGAATCTCAACCATAATTATAGCTAGCCGGATAAGAAAAATATAAAACATAATAAATATACAAGGAGATTCGTAAAAAAAAGGAAGAAGGTAAAATTTAAACTTATATATTAAAACATAGAACATACAATAATAATAAAATGGCACCCGAAACGTGGGGCTCTTATTAAATTAATATAAATTAATAAATATATAATAAAATAACGACCCCAACGTAAGGCTCTAAAAATAATTTGGCTCCTAACAAATTTAGCTCTGAAAATTCAATTGGACTCACCGAATCAGATAAACTATAAATTATTAAAATAATTCTATTCATTAAAACACAAACGTAGAAAATATAAAATTAAAAACAAAAGAATAAAGACAATTCGACAAGAACAAAACATACAATAATGCCAAATACAAGGAATAAAAAAGACAATACAAAGAAGGGAAATGAAGAACAATCTACATCAACCACAGAAGACATTGGAATGGAGATACCGGCACAACAACAACCAGGACAAGAAAAAGAAAAGGAGATGGAAAGCCTACATAATATGATAAGAAGCCTAATGATTAGTGTAAACGAAGGTAATGCAGAATTAAATAGAAAATTAGAAGCTGGTAATGCAGAATTAAATAGAAAATTAGAAGCTGGTAATGCAGATTTGCACAAAAATATAGAAGAAATACAAAATGGAATGGCAGAATTAGAAAGAAACGTAAGAATAAATCTAGAAGAAAAATTTGAACAATTTAAAAAAGAATTGGTACAAGATAGAGATGGATATAGAAGAAAAATGGAGAACAAGATCGATGAGAAATTAGGACAAATGGGGGAAGTAATAGGAGGTATAGAAAATGAAATAAAAGGAAAATTTGACAGATTGGAAATGAACACTGAACTAAAGTTCAGTGTTCATTGTTCAGTGGTGAAAGAATTGAAAAAAATAAAGAAAAAATTGAGCAAATGGAAAATAGAATAATTCAAGAAATACAATTAGAAGAAGGTAGCAACAGAAACGAGAGAAATGAATATAAACGAAAACTGAAAGAAATGGAGGATAATTTGAAAAAATTGGAAGACGACCAAGAAGAGAAAGAAAGAAGAATAAGAAGAGAATTGACAAGAATAACGGGGGAAACAAGAATAATTAATTGTGGAAGTAATAACAATATAAAATTTGATGGAGATTTTAAGAAAATACACCCTGTAACCTTTATCAAAATGCTGAGGAATAAATTGAGAAATGATTATGAAGTAGAGGAATTAAGAGAAATTATACGAGAACATTTAGAACACCATGCATTGGTTTGGTTTACAACCAAAGAAGAGGATATACAAGACTTAGATCAATTTGAAAGAAAATTTATTGACTATTTTTGGGGAAATAATGTACAATCTAAAATAAGAGAAAGATTATATTTTGGCAGATATGAAGAAAATAGAGGTAATTCACTGAATACCTATGTTTTGCAAATGTATGCTATGGTAATCCATTTGAATCCGCGACTTCAGGAAGAAGAGATTGTGTTGTATATGTCCAGACACTTCAAGGAACAAATAAGAGAGACCATTGCTATTCAAAATATTAAAACAATAGACAGTTTATGTCGATATTTGCAAAGAATTGAGAGAAGAGGAGAAAGAAACCTGAATGAAGCTCAACAGAATGGAGTAAGACAAAATGATTGGAATGATAGAAATTTAAATAATAATTATAGGAGAAATAGGAACATAAATCAAAATGAACCTACAAGAAGAAATAACAATTACAATAATCAGAGAAATGAAAATAGCAGAACTAATTGGAGGAATTATAGTTACAACAATAATTATTATAATAATGACAGATATGAATATAACCAAGAAAGAAGAAATAATAATAATAACACTCACAACAACGGAAATAGAGACGAACGATTTAATCAAACTAACAATGTAAATAATAGACAAAGTAATAACTACAATAATAATAGAAGACAGATAAACTACATAAGGTATGGAAGAGAAAGAAACATATCTAGAAGTCTAGAAAGAGAAGATCAACATTCAGGAAGAAACAATCAACATAGTTATACAAGAGGAGGTAGTGTTGATAGAGAAATTAGGAACGATAATAGACAGGAAATTATTGTCGAACAAGTCCAACATATAGACAGGGACAGGCACAAACAAGACGAACATACAAATGACGGACAGGATTTTTAAAATGTTGCTTTCTATATCAAAGTTTTGCATTATGTCACCCCAAAGAATTCATAAATTTAAATGAGAAGTTAGAAAAAGAAAATTTATATGGTTTATTGTATATTGAGGGAAAAATTAATGATAAAACATTTCAAATTTTAATTGATACAGGAAGCGAAGCATCTTTAATTGATTTAAAATTAATAAATGAAAATAATAACTTAAAAGAAAGAGAAATAAAAATTCCTAAGGTAATGTTAACAGGTATAAATAATCGAAAACTGTGTGAGGTAAACAAATTGTATGATATAAATTTACAAGTGGAAGAAGCAATACTTAATTGTCAACTACTAGCTGTTCCAAACCTAGAAACAAGTATAATAATAGGAAACGATGTACTGGAAAAATATGAAGCAATAGTAAATTATGAAGAAAAGAAAATTCGGTTAAACGGAAAATGGGTACGATTGAATATGATAGAGGAAGTAGAGGAGAAGATGAAGAAGATAAGTCATGTTAAAAATGAAAATTTGAAATATAAAGATGAAAAATTGAAGTATGAAAATAAAGAAGAAGTAGACGTTGCAGAAAAGAGTGATAATGTGATAGATTGTAATGAAGAACATTATGAATTTGTAAAAGAATTGTTAAAGAGGTATGAGAGATTAATGTCGAGAGAACCAAGAGTGGCTAAGAAATATGAGCATAGGATGGAGGTAAAGCATATAGAAAATTTTAAATCAAAATCATATCCAGTACCTTACAAATTAAAAGATAGAGTGAAGAAAGAGTTGGAGATATTACAAAGAGATGGGATAATAGAAAGAAGCAATACACCGTACATAAATCCACTAGTAGTTGTACAGAAGAAGAATAATGATATAAGAATATGTCTAGACGCTAGAACCATTAATAAGTACACAGTACCTCAATACGAGGCACCTATGTCAGTCGATGGAATTTTGGGAAGGATAACAAATGCAAAGATGTTTTCAAAGTTAGATTTAGTACATAGTTTTTGGCTGATACCATTGCACATAGACTCAAGAGACTATACAGGATTCTCAGTAGATGGAGTTGTGTATCGATTCTGCGTAGTACCATTTGGTATACAAGGAGCTTGTTCAGCTTTAGTAAGAGCTTTACATCAAGTTTTAAATAAATACGAAGATTTTATCCTACATTATATTGATGATATCCTGATATTTTCCAATAATGAGGAGGAGCACCGAAGACATTTGAAGATTGCACTGGAAAGTCTTGACGAAGCTGGTCTGAAATTAAACAAAGACAAATGTCAGTTTTTTAAAACGAATATTATTTATTTAGGATACAAAATTGATGAGACTGGAATAGAGATGGATCCAGATAGAATAAAATTAATTAGGGAATTTAAAACACCATACAATTTAAAAATGCTGCGAGGGTTTTTAGGAACTATCAATTATTTCAAACGATTAGTGCCAAATATCACAGAAATGGAACTACCATTGATGGAATTATTAAAGAAAGGAGTACCATGGAAATGGAATGAAGAAAGAGAAAATTCATTCAATAAGATCAAATATATTTTCGAGTCTAAATTAAAAATTTATTATCCCGATTATAAATTACCATTTATACTGAAAACAGACGCATCTATCAAAAGATATGCAGGAGTTCTTATTCAAAGACAAGAAGATAAAGAAATCCCGATTAGCTTTATTTCAAGAACCACTAAAAAGCACGAGAAAAATTAGAGTGTTAGTGAATTAGAATTAGGAAGTATTATATTTTGTGTGACTAAATTTCGATTTTATTTATTAGGAAATAAATTTTCCATTGAAACAGATAACCAATCACTGACATCGATATTGGACAATAAATTTGGAAATAGCAGAATTCACAGATGGGCATTGTTACTTCAAGAATATTCTTTTGATATTAAATATGTCACAGGGAAGTCAAATATTGTACCAGACTATCTCAGCAGAATGGATGGAGAAAATAAGAAGAACTTGCACAAATTAAACATAGGATTAAACATTTTGAGACAAACAGATGGTATATTTTCACTAGAAGAAATAAAGAAGGATCAGGGTGAACTAACAGAAAAGGAGAAGAGGGGATCTTTAAATAAAAATGGTATATATTATAAAATAGTTGGACAGAATGAATTATATCTAACAACAATGGAATTTGCAAAAAAGGTATTAAGGGAGATACACAAGCAGTATGGACATACTGGAATGCGAAGAACATGGTTGATTTGGAGAGAGAATTATATTTGCAAAAAGGATATTCCAATAGCTAAGGATATAGTACAAACTTGTACTATATGTCAGCTGAGTAAGGACAAAAACTACCATAATGAAAACTTACCAAAATCTATTCGATCTGAAAAACCATTGGACTTAGTATCAGTGGATTTTATGTCGAACCTTATCACAAGCTTCCAGGGCAATAAACACATATTCGTCATAGTAGACATCTTCTCTAAATTCATTTATATTAGGCAGGCAGCTAAAACAAATACAAAAACAATATGTAATATAATGAATAACTATTTTAATGAAGTAGGCAGGCCAAAAAGATGTATATTAGATAATGCCACATATTTTAACAATAAACGTTTTAAAAATTTTATGCAAAAGAATGGAGTTATATTGACATTTACAAGTATACGGCATCCAGCATCAAACCCAACGGAACGATATATCAAGGAAATAATAAAGTACCTGAGAGTATTGACATCACACGAACATCGAAATTGGGAAAATAAATTAATGGATGTGGAATATTATATGAATAACGTACCAAATACCAGTACACAAGAAATTCCGATACAGATAATGAAGAATATAAAACCTGACAGACCATGGATATTAGAAAAGGAAAGTCAATATGATGAATTATTAGAAAAAGTTAATGTACAACTTAAAAGAGTTGCTGATCGATACATAAAACGAAGAAATAAAAAAATTAAAAGACCAACAACATTTAAAGAAGGAGATTGGGTAATAGAAAGATCTTTGAAAATAGCCGATAAAAAATTAAACCAATGTGCTAAGCTGAAACTACCATTTAATGGACCTTATATAGTAGAGAAGGCATATGAGAATAGCTATGTTTTAAGGAACCCATATAATAATCAATTGAGAGGGACAATACATGTGCAAAACTTGTATAAATTCAACAAGTAGCAGCATTTTAAAAATCATGTCATACAAATAATTAGTATCTGATAAGAAGATATAAGAAATTAATGAAATTGAATTTTTTTTATAAAATATTATTTAATTTAACCTATTCGAGTTCATATTAGATATAAATGGAGTTAAAAAGTAAAAATTACATTTTCAAAATACAAAAGAAAATCAATCAGACATATAATAATATTTTGAAAATGAAATTGGGGGAAATTGAAACCATCTAAAGTTGGTAAGTCCAATTGAAGGTTACAGAACTAAAAAAGGATATAGGTAATAAGTTTATTATTATGTTTTCGTTAGAGAATATTATAATAATTATTGATTTGGGACACACTATATAGTATAGAGTAAGTCTAACAACATTTAAAAATGGAAAAGGCAAAGATTTAGAGGCAATAGCAAATTTGATATATCAGAATTATCTTTATAAACCTATACAAAAAGTTTAAATTTTAATACAATGTTTGCATATAGTGTAAATAATCATTGTATCTAAACAAATAAATCCTCAATTTTAATTGGTGAAGTGATAGATAGTAGCCGCGAATAAACATGTGACATTATGTTTACAATGACAGAAATAAAACAAAAAGGTTTGTTGACAAAAAAAATGGAAAGAACGGCGTGGTTGAAGGGGATGAAAGGAAAAAGACAGCAGGAGAAGTCATGAAATTTGATTCTCTTTAAAAAGTTGTAAATTAAAAAATGAAAAGTCAAAAATAAAAGCCGGATATTAATACAGTGAAGAAAACTAACCTGTGAGTGACATCCTATGTAATGTTAAACCAGAAAGTGGTAAGATATTTATCATATTTATTGACTGGAAATTATATCAATTGCTATACTTATTCCTACTAAAGAACATTTCATTTTCCACTGAAGTATATATAACATCTGTATGCAGATCTAATGTTACTTGTCCCATACAAAGACTTGGTGAACTTTATTTATATTATGAATCAGAATTAACCTACAAATGAACACTCATAAGTCGGCTGAATTTGCATTTATTTGTTAGTTGTATATTTAATAGTTTTAAAGGTTTTGTATAGTTAGATAGGATTATTGAATTTAGTATTAAAAAGGGAAGCTTACCTTACTTAATATTCCAAAGAACACAATATTAATCCATATAGAAAAATAGATAACATAACCAACATTTAGGATTTAGAAACACATGTAGATATTGTTGATATTTCAACCAGTAGTAAGAGATAGAGAACCTACCAACGATGACGATCGTTGTCGAATGAAGCTGTAGAAATGTTTACTCGTAATACAGGGTCAGTACGATAAGTAATTCACTTAACACAAATAAATTTGAGAATAATAAAAACAGTATTTATTGAATATTTACAAATAACATCTAAATGGTAATTAATATTGAGTTGCAGAGGAATACTGATAATTTTGAGGTGAGGTTTATAAAGTTTAATTCATATTATGACAATTTGCATTTGATATATTAAAATCATTCACATAAAGAATAATTTTATTTTAATTATAAATGTTACATTGAGTGAACCGCTACCTGAGAACAAGAATCTCAACCATAATTATAGCTAGCCGGATAAGAAAAATATAAAACATAATAAATATACAAGGAGATTCGTAAAAAAAAAAGGAAGAAGGTAAAATTTAAACTTATATATTAAAACATAGAACATACAATAATAATATATATATATATATATATATATATATTGTTGTAGAATGAACGAGCATATAAAGAAGAAACCACTCGCACTTTAACGCTGTAATTCTTTGCGAATAATACACGCACTGGCTTTACAAAAGGCAAAATATGTTGAACTGATAATAATCATACAAATTAATCTGATATACTGAATTGAATTTGAGACAACTCTTATTCGATGATTGTCTCAAGGAAATATAAAAATCAACTCTATTTTAAATAAATTTGAGACAACTCTTATTTGATGTTGTCTCTCGGGAATATCAAAATCAACTCACTAAACTGTTTCAATAAATAATTCTCCTCTCCTTTGGTTACCAAATTGTTTTTTTTTAAAATACAAATTTACGTTTTAATATACAAAGAGAGAATTTCATTGTTTTAGTATAAATGCCATTTTGCTAACAGAGACATCTGTATTCTTGTTTTCAAATCGTTATAAAATCTATCTATCATTAAGTCAATTCTGCAATAATGTCATAAGAAATTGAAATATCAAATTTTATTGGTATATTGAACCTTTCAAATTATTTATAATACAGTGTGTATCACTAGTATTACAACCAAATATGCACATTTTCTTTATTTCAATGTTTTCTTTAGAATTTAGATAGAGGATATGTATTAATATATATATATATATATATATATATATATATATATATATATATATATATATTTATTGAACTTATCGTAGCAAATATTGAAGAGAATAAGACACAAATATATGAAATTTGTAACTTTGTCAGATGGTAAATGGATATTACTTTCTTCAGACAGATAGAATTATCATTTCTACGTATAATTATAAGTAAGAAATATATCTCATATCAAATCAAACACCTATGATATCAGTTATCCTTTATAACTATATAAATACACAAATAATATTGAAAATCGTTACCTTAAATTTCAGTTTGAGTTTGAGTCATAAATTCTAATCCATTCCCTCGGTAAATTATAAATTCATATTTTATATTAGCAGCACAGTTAATCATCTGTATATTTTATCTAGATTATCAAAATGAATCTGAAAAGAACATAAAATTATTATTAGACGATAATAAACAAGATATTTGATACGAATATACAGACAAGCTGTCACATTTGTTGAAATGAAATCATTGAACTGTCAATACAATTACAAGGTCATGTAACATAGAAATATATTCAACCACAGAAGTATTTAAGGATTTTGAAGTATTTAATATTTTCAAAGCGGATAGAATGTTTAAAAAAATGTGACTGTATTAAATGATAGGACAAGTTTATATGAGATAATTGTTAAATCATATATATATATATATATATATATATATATATATATATATATATATATATATAAGAAATGAATTGAAAGGCATTATGAAAGATTTTAAGGATGTAATGATTGTAAATTCATTGATATTTAAATTTAAAGTGGGATAGATATTATCATTGTATATAAATATAAGATATATTTTGGAAATAGTTCACATGTGAATAGGTATAATGAATTATTTTGAAATTTTACACAAATAATTAATAACAATAGGAATAAGAGGAAGATTATAAAATTAAATATTAAACATTCAATAAAAATACTATGATATATCTAGCAACTTGTTAGTGTTTTGTTTCAAATAACAAGACTAGCAACAAAAGTTTGTTGATTTGGAGAACAAAGGAGTGTGTGGTGTGATACGAAAGAAAATGGACATGTAAGAAAATTTTTCTAAAATTTAATTAAAATGAGCGGAAATTATTTGAAATTGAAGTCAAAACCGAATACAAATGATAAGTTATAACATTATAAACATTTATAGCAGAAAATATCTGTGAATAATAATTATTTGTGGAAAATATAAATAATTGAAATCTGAAAAGGGACGCTATGCGTAAATTTTAATTAAATTACTACATTATAGTCACAAGTATTAGATAAAAAGCATTTAATATCATCGTAAAACATTTTAAGTCAAATTTGAAGCACAATTTAATGAAATTATATCGACTTACTTGCAATATAAACTATCGAGTTTGTTTCCACGATTTGAAGAGAGTCCAGCTTCATTCCAGGAGGGGAGAACAGGAACAGAGTGCACAAAGAAACTTTCAAGTGTTATGAACAGGTCGGTGTATATATAATTTATATGTTACCATTTAAAACAATTCAGACATATATATAACTAATTTGGCCAAATTTCACCACTAATAATTTTCTATGTATAAGAATTTTCAATTTTATGTATAGTAGTTTGTAATAATAATTTGCTTAACAGAAGTTTTTTCCTTAATAGTTATAATGTTTTTCAATTTGATGATGATTCGTAATTATATAAACTAAATTTTGACTCTTCTGCATTTCATTTATGTCATATGTTGATGATAGAAAAAGGAATGATATCATAGAGGTCGAAAGGGTATGTTCCGCGCTATTACTCACAGTATTTTTGGAGGAGATAATAGTAATGTAATATTTGGTAAATACAAATTTCATATATTTTAATAATCCAGAATCCAACGGGAGTAGAGTGTTCTCATGCTCTCCATTAAATTAATAACCAAATAAAACAAATCATTTTACCCTGAACTAGCCAATTCAACAATTTAAAACATAGATAAACTTCATAAATAATAATTATATAACTTTTAATAATAATTAATTACAATAAAATCAAGGTATATATTATAAATGTCGGCCCAACGTGAGGCTATTAAATATCCAAATATATTATAGTATATATATATATATATATATATATATATATTGAACCATATATCTTATATATTAAAGAGTATCAGCTCTTTGAGAGTATTTTGCTTATTATTCGAAATGGATTGAAACTATGTAGTTAAAAACACATTAGGAAAACCACAATCATAAGTAAAAATGCATATAAAATCAGAATATATTAAATCATTTGTTTACAATAATTAAAAGAGCAACAATAAATATAAAGAAATTACCTTAATAATTGTCTAAAGATTGAAAATGCTTAACAAGTATAGTGGAGAGCATTAAATCTGCCCAATATGGATGTTTAGTTGTCATGAAGAGTTTTAGTTATCTAATTTAATATAAGTATTAGTTGAAACAGTAATAATATAAATCATTTGCATATTTAGTATAAAGAATTAGATGAGTTTAAAAGATAAAAATATCAATGACATAAAGGTAAGTTATATGTCACAATGTATATCAAATTTATTGAATCAATGAATAAAAAATGATGATGTGTTTAAAGAAATATTTGCTACTAGAGAATTTAAATAGTATAAATAACCAAAGCAAAAGATATTATAAAAGAATTTATGTTCATAAATATAAATATTATTTTCAAATTGTCATATATATGTCAAAACAAAACTAGACATTGCCATATCGACATATAACAAGGAATTTCATTATCTGTAAAAGACTTGTTCTATTGAAATTCGTTGAATAGTAAAAGAAAACAGATACTTTTCAAGTGAAATTTACATTTATGTATGTTTCCAAAAACTTCATAAAGTGTAGCAATTGTGAATATAGTTCGACAGCTCCAGAAGCAATGTGATTGGTGGAAATATGACAGGACAAATTTTGATCAACTAAAATTAACAAAAACTTTATTGATAATTAGTGAGCTTAGAAACAATATATTCGTTGTTGATAAAAAAATTGACGATCAAATAGAAGCGTTGGTAGTTGGTTCTTGGTGTCGAAATAGCGAGGAGGTGATGAGGAATTTTTCCAGAAATATCAATTTTCCCGTGAGAATGTCCAAAATTCTCAAGTAAGTACGCAGTTTGAACTTCGGAACGCGTAGTCCTGTTTTCCAGACGGGATAGATCCAGAATCCAGACATCAGGTCAGTGCTTCTTTAAATATTATTGGCCAATAATAAGAATAATAACTCTTGAGTATAAATTCAGTGACTATTTCCATGTATATATATATATATAAGAATTCTTGCGTCTATATGATCGATCTATAAAAAAAAGAAAAATGACTTTATGTAGTTTATTCATTAGACAAAATCTAAATATTATTTAAAAAGGCCTATTCTGTGATAAAATAATGCTTATACTTACGTATCTTCAAATCATATAAGAAAAATGCATATTATTCCATTCATAGAATATTTCCATTTGTATATATAAATTTTGTAACCTATTTCTTCCGAACATTTTAATTTTGTATGTATATAATTACTAAACGTAAATTCTTTTATGCGAATCCATCAACATTTTTATAACGATAACGATGCTATGTATCTAATGTTCACGCAGATGCAGAGCGTCGATAAGAAACGTTCGTTCCGTCTCGTTTCTGTTCGATTTTAGTTGAGAATGCGCATCAGATGGTGTATATCCTTTATAATTCTGTGTTGGTAATTTCCATAGGCGTAACTATTTTATAACTATTTAAATAAAAATTTCATTATGAAATTAAATTATTGAAAGGATTGTGTTTTGTGTTTATTTTTATTTTAAATGAGCAGATTATATCCAAACAAAGCCTGAACTCAAAGAGTAGAAAAAGTCTCATGCTCCCGAACGAATATAATAATATAATACAATTATAAAATTATTAATTATATATATATATATATATATTATTATTATTTTTATTGTAATGAATAATTTATAAATTTATCTTTTTGTTAAGTCTATTTATGGGCGCCAATTTATAATTATTCCCTTGATTGATTAGCTCAATTTTTTATTTATTTATTTATAACGTTTATTTAATTAGTCGGAAGCATGAGAATCCTCCCTTTGAGTTCTGGATATAATAATCAAAGATTGAGGAAATATATTCATAATCTTACCTTTAACTTACAACCTCTGAAAGAAACAATATCTGTTAAATAAAACGATTGAAATACGACAACAATGATATTGATAACTTAATCATGGATGTGAGAATAAAAAAAAATCAACACATTAATGTAAAGCTATTTAATAAAATAATTTGAAAATTTTTAACCTGATTGGAACATAATAAAATATTTTTGAAACTAATAATTTGCTTTGAACATTTATTCTTATGGAATTGTGCCACCCTATATCATACATGTATTCTTTATAACAAAATGTCCCACTACTGCGTCGGCGCTAAATCTCCAAACGCATGCGCTGCTTCAATATACATGAAAGAAGGAGGTTTTCCTTCCATAAATAACGTTTTATAGTCAACACGACGTTAGCGTGCTTGTGATAAAAAAAATTTGGTAAAATTATCAAGTTTCTATAATCAATTACATATAAGTGATAATTTATAAACTATATATGTGCGTGTGTTTAAAGGTCAAGAATGTGATAGATTAAAGTTATACATGCAATAGCTGGAAGGAAGATATGAGATTTAATTTAACATTCATGATGCACGTGATATTTCAAGTAGATAAATTTACAAAAGGTGAGTATAATAATTTTATAGATATTAAAGATATAATTCTCTATAGATAAATTTATGATGCATCATATTTTATTGCTTTTGGCCTTTTTATGCGTTATATAATTCGAACGTTCTACTAAAGATTTGAGTGTACACTTTGAAAATGTTAATTGGAATTCCAAATAAGTTTAAGCAAAATACACAGACCTTATTTTTGCTATCACTGCCGGCTGCACTCGCATCTTCAAATCTTGCAGATATCTCATAAGAGATATGCTCCTACTGCACTATTTGATTCTTACACAGGATTGGATACTCTTGTGATTAGTTTGATTTAAATTTTTTATATAATTTTAACTTTTAAATACTTTTTAAACAATTTTGTACAGAGAGGAATCTTTTATGAACGCATCCTTCATCACCATCTCCAATCGACTTTTTCTTGTTTTTCAAAATCAACAAGTATTTCAGCTTCCCTAGTCCATAGCTCACTTATTTGTTTTTTTATCACTAAAATTGTTATTCTCCAGTCTTTTAGTTACTATTTTGAAAAACATGAATTTATTGTCCTGGAGGGTAATAACACTGATTCACTTAGATTTCTATTGTATTAAGGAATTTTAATTTCCTCTTTTCCTCCTACAATAGTCAATTTTCTTATATTTATGTTGTTTAGCTAATTTGAGAAATGTCTATTTTTACAAATTTTACAACCTATATCATTAATTAACCTATATGTAATTGATTCTATTTTAGTTTGAGTCTTGTTTTATAGTTATTATACATAAACTCCTGATTATTTTTGTTTTTATAATTAAATATTATATATATAATCAATAAGCAATGATTTTATGTTGGTAATGAAAATTCCCTAGCAGGCATTACTTCCTGTAAATATTCATTTCCTTTTTATACGTTTGGGCTGTGTTCCAACTATCTTTTCCATCTAGTTTCAACCCTTTGCAATGAATGAATGAATACATGGTATTCTAAACTTTTGCTACTACTAAAAAAAATATGTAAATAATGTTAAGTTATCGTTAGACCGATTATTCTTTTCTCTTAATTTAGGTTTCAAGCTATTATATGACGTTTCGTACTGCAGAAATTGCTATGGCTGTGTTCAGTGTAATACGGAATTCCGTGACTTTGACAACCAATCAGAATTACTGGTACAGGTAATATTTACTATCTATTTAACTAATATAGTGTTGGAATTTTTATTCTTCATCCCTTTTTAAAACATTCACATCAATATTTCACCCGATTTATTCATATTTCAATCTTTTTATATTTTAATATTTGACTTGTTATTGAGTTTATTCTAATGGTTGTGTCTACTGACACTCCTTCCGTTACAATAAGACCTTTTTATTATGTTTATTTATTTCAATATATTTCCAAAAATAGATGACTAGTTCAATATATATATATATATATATATATATATATATATATATGATATGTTAAACGAAATATTCAATTATAAATTTCAATAGGAAATATAATAAAATGTAGAAACCTGTAATTAGTAGGTAATGTCAAACAAATAGAAATGTAACAGTTGACGGCAGGGATACCAACGTAAAATGCAATTGATATAAGATATTAAGAATAAAAATAAATTATTACTGATCTATTTATGTATAGCGATATAGTGACTAAGAAGAAAATAAAAAATGAATTGTACACAGAGAAAACACGTCCAAATAAAAAAGTTTCTAGAAAAAAATTGCTTGCTGTTAATAAATTTTTATTAGTGGTAGAAACATTATTCATCAGTAGTTGAACAAAACAGATAGCTAGTTTTGTCCGTTAAAGCGGTCGAGAAACCTTAGTCTCCAGGTAATTTGTACTTAATAAAAAAAGTTTCTAGAATTGAATCATTTACCCTTAACTATCTATCCTTTCATCGTAAGTGAGCTCAATATTAATCTTTAGTTAACTAATTATTTGGAATCACGTCTTCGACACATTCCGATAACACTCGGATTGCTCGGCTGACCGAAGTTGGTTTCAGACAAGAAATTGCATCATTTAAAATTCGGGAAGAAAGCAAACAAACAGCACGTGTGGAGTGTAGTGAATGTCTCAACGATCTTTCTTTGTGCGGTGAGTAGTTTCTGGTTTCACCACAGACTAGAGTCTATGGTTTCACTTTTATGCGAGGCCTACAGTGGAATACAAACAATGTAATTTCCTTTAATGAACATATCTTTGCATATGAAGTTAAGGTAACTGATAATCTATCTTGCTTTTCAGAGATTTAATTTTATTTTCAGATGGTCACTTTGAATGTACACTCTAATAGCAGAACTTACATTACTTTTTTTCAAATATTTTCTTATTTCGTACGTAAGTTGAAACAAATCTTTATACACGGTGTCCCACGACGATTTAGACAAGCAATATCTCGGAACTGAACAGTAGTACAGAATTGTAATTTTGGGGCTGTATATTAGAACAGATTCTGCAGCTTTTCTTGTTATTATGTTACCAATTACATTTTTGTACCGATATCACATTCAAATTTATTAATGGGACAACTTGTATATTTTTACATTTCTCTGTCACGATTCCAACAAATTAGCTAATTAGTAAAGCGACTAATTTAGAGCTACCGCTAATTAAAAATGTTTGTCCCATGATGGTTAAAACAAGCAATACCTCGGAAATGGGCAGTTTATTTTGAATTTATATTGAATACAATTATAATGTTGCAGGATTGTATTCAAAATAAACTGTCTAGTTCTGAGAGATTGCTTGTCTTATTTGTCGAGTGACCATCATTTTTAAGCAGCTGAACCGAATTAATCGTTTTAGACCACAAGTGTACTAGTTTGTTGGAATCGTGTTATAGAGAAACACTTAAAAATGTAAAAATATGCAGGTCGTCCCATTAAGTTTGAATCTGATGTCACGTGAGCCAAAACAAAATTGTCATTGGGTAACATAATAACAAAAGAAAAGCTGCAGCATTTGTTTTATACCACCAAAATTACAATTCTGTACTACTGTCCAGTTCCGAGATACTGCTCGTCTAAATCGTATAACTACCTTGTCCGTAATATAAGGATGATTAATAATCACTTTTTCGTTTGGTTTAGGAAAAATGAAAAATTTAAAATGTCTTACAGTTTGCAGCCGTCGATTAGAAAGATCTCTAAAGCCAATTTTCAGATTTGACATCGTTTTGGATTTCAAGATTTCTCTAAGCGACGGTTTTATCAGCCGCACCCTGTATAGGATTTTTTTTATATGAAAATGTTCCTTATTAGTTTTATTTTGTATAATTTGAAAAAAATTAATAATTTTAAAACTTACCTGCTCCTATATGATTTGTACTGTACTTAGACTATACTATACTACTTTTATTTTCGTCTTTTTGGGTAATTTAAGAAAATTAATAAGTTTAAAACTTACATGTTTTTGTATTGCCAGTACTTAGACTGAAAACGTTCCTTATTATTTTTAACTTACTTGTTGTATATTTTGAAAAGTTATTTTTTAATTACTTAAAAAAATACATATGTTAATTTTTTGTAAGTTTAAAATATGTTTCTTATAAATTTGCTGTTTTTTAACCCGTTTCTGAGTGTTTCGCAAATATGGAAAACTAATTATGGAAAAAATATGAAATTTGAAGTTTGTATTCCAAATCTGTTAATTTTTAATTATATTTTTTAAAATAGCTTTGACATACCTGGTATATGAAATTTCAACTTTGGATTAGTTTTCAGTACCGGGTGCCCACTTTAAATGCTTATGAATACTAAACGGTGCAGAATAGAAATATGCGGTCTTTACTGAAATGTTTCATTTTAGTACAAGTTTTGGTCGAATAGATTGGATTTTTTCCATCGCTTCCGATTACGTCAAAACAGAAATGGCGGATTTTTACAATTTCCGTCAGTTGCTAACCGATTTTGAAGAGTTTCCATTGCTATATAGGTAAAGATCACTTATCAAACTACAAAAAATATACTGGTCGTTCCATTAACAAAGTCAATAAAAAAAATTGTCCAAAATTCGCCATTTCTGTAGTTTCGTAAACGAAAACGATAGAAAAAAATCAATCTATTCAAAGTAAACTTGTAACTACTAAAATGAAACAATTCCGTGAAAACCGCATATTTCCCTCCTGAACCGTTTAGAATTTATAGGCAGATAAAATAGGATAAATATAAGTGGATACCCTATATAAGCCTAAATGCTAAGATTTAGTTTAATAAATAAATCGATTACTATAAATAAACTTTCCAATTAGTCCTCATAACCTGTATTACTAAGGTAAATATACATTTTATCTATTATAGGTTATAAAGTTACTAGAGATAAATAAATAAATCACTAAGGATAGTTATACAATATGTCAGATTTAATAAACGATATTATATTAAATAGCTAGTAGCACGTTATCTAGGTCGATAACTGTAAGCGACTAAATAATTTACAGTAAATAAAATAGACTACTTGAAATATATCTATGATAAGTGATCTCTATATTAACTGTAAATGTTTAATTTTAGCAATAAGGGTTTTTTTCTGTGGTAAATGAATAAGTCATTTGTCCCCTATTTAATCGATTTTTTTTGCTACTGCAAGTGAATATTCGCTTATGGCTAGCGAATTTTTTTCTCTGTGTATCCATATGTATTATGTAAATATTTAGGTTGTAGAAAGTGAAAAATTTGTATATTTGCATTGACCAATAGGAAGACTTCAATATAATTGACTAACTAGGAAAACAATGATAAATGCTATTTCAGTGAATAATTGAATGACGATAAGGTTATAGTGCATAAAAAACAATATATAATAGCAAATTTAAGTCAGAAAAACAATAAAATATTAATAAAACAAAGTGACAGTTGTATGAACATATATATATCTGTGGGATGGATAATGGGTGGATAATATATATATATATATATATATATATATATATATATATATATATATATATATAATCATATTCCTGATAATTATAAAATCATGAATTCATATCCCTAGACGTCATCTCAATGTACACAAATATTCCAACACATGTACTAAAAGATACATGGGATTGGATCAAACAACATACATCACTTAATTATGACGAATTTCTAGAAGGCATTATGCTTATACAAACAAATAATTACTTTCAATATAATGACAACTTTTTCCAACAGCTAAACGGATGTACAATGGGATCTCCAATTTCTTCAAGTCTAGCGCAAATCGTTATGGAATATATAGAGGAAAAAGTATTGAATGATATAAATATTGATGTTACATTTTTTAAAAGATACGTTGACGACTGTTTAGCTGTAATTCCAGGTAACAAGTGCGATGCCCTAAGCGCTTTTAATAAATTTAACCCAAGTACCCAATTCACTTTAGAAATCGAAAACAACAACAAAATAAATTTCCTAGACATGACACTTATAAAAACCAATAACAAAATAAAAACCAAACTATATACAAAAGAAACATGGTCTGGACGGTATCTAAATTATAACTCATGCCATCCCAAATCACAAAAAAAAACAGTGTTATTATAGGATTAACGGATGAAGCTATGAAATTAACTTCACCGGAATATCGTCCTGAAGTAATAAAAAAACTCAAAAATGTTCTGAAAAATAATCAATATCCAGAAAATCAAATTAATAGAATCATTAAACAACGTACATATAAATTATACAATAACAACATAAAACCAAATATACAAATAAAACCAAGCCAAGAAAAAGATACATATATACCTACCTACCTACCTTACACAAATCAGTTATCAGAAAAACTTGAAAATACATTTTATCAAAACATAACATCAATATAAGCCATAAATCCTACAACACATTATCGCCACTTTTTACTAAACTAAAAAACAAAACCAAAGATAATAAGAAATCAAATATTACATACTCCATACCATGCATGAATTGTCCGAAGAATTATAAAGGGATGACTACACAATACTTGGAGAGCAGAATGAACGGTCACAAATTACAAAAAATGCATCCACCGCTTTACACAAACATGAAAGCACTGAGAATCATGAATTTGATCACAAAAAAACAAAAATTTTAGCTCAAGACACCAATCATCAAAAATTATCAGATAAAGAAATGATACACATAAAACAAGATAAGTTTTCTGTGAATGATAGACAAGGTATTAAAAACTTGAGTCAAATTTATTATAAGCTGATTAACTAATTTCATTTCAACCTACCTCGTATGGTACCGTTCCGTTGATATTCTAAGGTGAGTACATCGATTTTAATGCTTTTATTGATGTTTTTAAGAAACCTACTAATGTTATGTTTTTTATCTATCTGCTAATATTTTAATCGTCCCTTATTTTGACAATGGTATTATTTTTGAAAATGCTTCCAAAGAAGAAGCTAAACGTTAACATTATATCCATTTTGCATAGAAAAATGTGAAATATAACCGTTTTGTAATTATTTCATACAACCCTTTACGAGTAAAACAAACAACCCTTTACGAGTAAAATGAGATGTTAAAGAAGTCTGTACGACGCCTGTAGGCTGGGGAAATTATATTTTTGTAAAACAGCTTTTTACACAACAAATAGAATTGAACAAAAAGTTATTAACATTTCAAGCCAAAATTTTTACCACTTATTAAGTATACAAAGACCTTCATTAAAATTTGCACTACGATTATTTAGAAGCAAAAATAAGTGAATTATGTAACATACAAAAAATGGCTGAAATTGGCAGTTTTTTTTTATTACAAGTAAACAAATTAACAAAATTTAATCCAACCGGGCTTATTATGTAGGTGTTTTGAATACCTATATTGTAAATTTTCGGTAGCAACAACAGTTCAAAAATTATATGTAAAAAACCGATTTTTGTACTTTCTCTCATTATTTAAACAATGACTGAGACCGAACTCGTGGCCACATTCATATAATATAATATCCTCGTACCCTCCCCAAGAACTTTCTGCAGGAAAAATGCCTCTTAACGTTTTTTGTTGAAACAGTACCTTTTCAGTCTAATCCGACTGGACTATTACTGCTAACGAGGCGCGCGCGATCAAATTCAAAACTTGCATTCTCCAATGTAAGCACAATTGCGAAGACGCTTGTTGTTTTCAAAACTAACAGTTTCCGAATTATGCACGTGTTGATTTTTATGGCGGGATTTGTTCACTGGTTCTGTTTCAGTCGTTTGCAAAACACGTTAAAAGAAGGCGTTTATTATTGTTTTCCCAAATTTATTGTTGCTGTTGCTATAATTCAAAAGTGTTGAGTAGTAAACTGTATCATAATGGAAAAGTGTGTTACTCCCAGTACGTCTAGAACGAGAAAACCTAAAAGAATACCTGAGCTGTGGAAATGTAACAGGAATATTTTAAGTGTCCTGCACTAGAAATATAAGATTTCTATGTTGATACTTTTCTATATTTTTGTAACAGAATGTAACCATTCTGATTCTAATTTTTTTGTAAAGTATAACCACATTCTAGCCTAGGGTGGTAATTTTCGTGCCAGTTACTAATATTATTCTTGTATTGTTATTATTGGGGACTACACTTGATATTGGGATATTTCCGCGAGTCAAGCCAGCGGAGAGAGGGTCTACGACTCCGTTAAACGGAAGAAGTATTTTATAATTCTCTTGTTTTTTTTGCTAAAAAGTCTTCCGAAGCAGGAAAAGTATAGTATAAAACACGTATTAGTGTTTTAAATGAGACTCACGGTTTCTAGTTAATTCCACAATATAATAAAAGTTATTGAAAATTCTAAAAAATTGACAATTGTTTCGATAAATCAATATCATCGTCAGTAGAATTTTCAATAACTTTTATTATATTGTGGAATCAACCAGAAACCATGAGTTTCATTTAAAACACTAATATGAGCAGATTCCACGAAGTAAGGGTCGAGACAGTTAAACACGTAATAGTTTATTTTACACTCGTAGAGCCGCTTAACAAACTTCTCTATTCGTGTAGTATAACCTTAATCCACATAAGTACCTTGTAATAGAATATACTTTTTTTCAGGTATTACGCAAAGAGACTTCCTGAACGCCCGGCGTGCCATCACAAATCTGCTAAGCTGAAATGCCAAAGTCAAAACTTTTATAAATCGAAAAAGAAAGTTCATGGTAACTAGGCAAAAGAAGAAGCAATGCACATGATTGCCGTACTACATACCATATTCCTGATTCTCAAATGAAGTTGTTACCAGTTTGTGTGAAAGCATTCACAGATATTTTGGGGGTATCAAGATTCCGGTTGAATCGTATAGCAAATTTTTTTATTTATTAATGGAGAAATGCCTGTAGAAAGAAGGGGTTACCGAAAAAAAATATACTTCTCAAAGAAAGAGGCTGTAATGAATTTTATGAATACATTAAAATGCGTTGAGAGCACTGACCTATAAACTACAAATGGAAGGATAGTACAATTTGTCAGTATTACGCTAAATTGAATTCGCGCATACCACGTGATCTCTTGGAAAAATTGGATCCGGAGCATGCGCAGTCAATCAACCGTACAGGACCGGCCTTGCAAATAAATAATACTATTGAACTGATACTTATGTTTTATTTAAATAAACTGAGAAAGTCTTATTTGTAAGGACTGAATTAAAATTATAAACTTGTTTATATAAAAATAACATAAAATAATTACAGAATGAATTTAGACAGATTGTGATTTATATTTTATCAACACTTTTTGTGGAAAAATTGTGATTGTTATATACTTGATATACCTAGATAATCAGAGATTAGTAACCTTTTATACATCATAATTGAGTGGGTATATTTAAATCTACTTATACAGAAATTTTCATTTATATTTTATAAACGAACATTTGGTCAGACAGAAGAGTTCAAAAGTGTTCTTCCCCATTATGGAAAAAACTGATGAAAAAAGTCTCAAAAAGTTCAGTAACGCTGATGACTGTTGGTAATGAAACACAGTTCACACAGAGTAGTAAAACGATAATGGCAAAACGAAAAACAAACACAAATTTTAATAACGTTAGTTATAATCTAACGATTCAAACGTACGAGAACGACTATAAATATGAAAATAGCTGTGCCAGCTCTGATAAAATCTGCAATAAGAATTAACATACGTATCAACAGCACACCAGATAATTGATTTCAGACATCCACTGTGATGTAGAATATATAATGCGCATGAGCCGTATCCAATTTTCAACACTCGCATAGTGGCTGTAAAAATTCTTCGCTTATTCTAATGTATTGTCATTCTATTTGTTGTTTATAGGTCAGTGGTTGAGAGTCTTATTTGCCGACCTGCAAATGCAAACTGTAAATACCTGTCTTCTGATTTGAATGTGAAAAAACTTTTTAGAATGTACAATGGAACATCAGTAAAGGAGAGTTATTTTCGGCACGTGTTCAATACTGAATATAACCTTGGCTTTGGGACTCCTCGAACGGATGTTTATTCCACTTGTTTGGAATTAAAGGAAAAAATTCGAGTTACCAAAGACGAACAAAATAAACAAGCACTTACTACGCAACATCATGTCCACAAGTTGATAGCTGACCTCCTTAGAGAAAATCGAGATCTGTTGGTTTTGTCCTTTGCCTGTCAGAAAAATCAACCATTACCGAAGGTACCTGATCAGACAACGTACTACAACCGTCAGGCATATATTAATAATTTTACTGTTGTCAAAGGATTTTCAAAAGGCAAGTTCAACAGAACAACAGTAACTTCATAATGTTGGACTGAAAATCAATTTGCAAAAAGCTCCAATGAAATAGCTGCCTGCGTTTACGATGCACTTCAGGAAGTTAATTTGGCTGGTATCACAACTGTGCGATTTATTTCTGATGGTTGCGATGGCCCAAACAAAAATTCCATTATGGTGGCAATGGTATCAGTATGGCTTATGTCTGCGCGTGGGAATATAGATCGAGTGGAAATTATTTTTCCTGTTACAGGCCATAGCAACGTACCCCCTAACAGAGTCTTTGGGCAGATGGAGAAGGAGATCAAAAGGCTGGAGATAATACTAGAGCCTAACTAATATCTTCGTATATTCTCAAATTATGCAACAGTAAAACAACTTGGAAAATATTACCAAAACTTCGATTTTGAAGAAGCAAAAAAGAACGTTTTGACACTACCTGGATACTGGCACTTTCAAATCACTCAAAGAGATTGGATTTAATACGAAATGCTGCAAACACTGATATGCTGGTTCAAGGGGAGCCTTTTTATAGGAATATTATTGGTGCAGCCAAAAGCATTTGCAAGAAGGGAAAGACGGTGGGTTCTGTTGATCCAAACAATTAAAAAAAAGAATACTAGACACTCAATATCAACGGTTCCAGAAATTCCAACTTAGTTGGCACTCAGTGATTTCTTCTAGTTTCCAATAATATATAAACTGCGTGGAGACCGAGTTTCAACGCCCGAATAAGCAGTTGATACCTTCAAATAGCTTCATTTGGAGGTATAATCTTCTAATTCGACTTTGAACGGATGGTCAATCGCATGCAAAAGTATAAAGATCTTGAAGATGAGTATTTTGAAAGACAATAGAAATATTTTGATTAAATTCATTTGTTTGTACTTTCTAATCCAAAAATTAAATTGCAACTCTCATTAATAATTGAAAAACATAATTTGGCGTGAACAAATGGATTGTTTATTTTCAACTTACTTGAGAATTTTGTGATGATCTTGGACATAATTTTTTATATTTGTTTCAGATCCATTAGATAGTTTGTAACAAAGAAAATCACATTGAATTCCGATGAAAGTAAACAAACCGGATGCCAACACGTCAGTTTCAATATTAATCAACGACTCATAATAGAGAGCGATGGACTGGTGAAAATAAATCAGTTCATGAGTTGGTGTTACAGAAATATTGAAAGGGTACCAAGCAGCAACAGGCAGTCCTCCATTTTTAGAATAAAAAATGGGAGTTGTAATGGAGCATGCGCCAGCGATTAGAGATACAATTGTGAGCCCATATTTAACCTGTAACAAAACAATAATAATAATAACGATATGTTGTGGACAAATAATATTTTTTAGCGATATAAAAAATGTATATGTAAATGTGAGTTAGGTGAGTTTTTGTTAGTGTGATTGGTAGTTTGAGGTTTGTGGAAGGCAATCTTCAAACTTCTTATATACATAATTATGAGTTTAAGGGTAAAAACACTAGCCGTATTATGTTTTCTGTCAGTATCATAGTTGACTAGACGTGAGAAGAGGGAAAGCATATTATTGTGTTTAAAATGGATAAAGAAAAATTAATAACTGAAGTATTTATTAGGCCTGCAATATGAGATAAAAGATATAGGAGACATTACAACAGATATGTGTTGGATAAAGCATAGACGGAAATAAGCCATGTTACAAATATGTCAGGTAAGCTACAAAAAACAATGCAAATAAAATAGAAAAACTGTATTATAGCAAACAATTTAATATTTTTGACAAATTACAAATTATTATATATTAAGTGGGTGCAACGAAAAATAAGTTTTGAAAGTATCTCGTATTTTAATCGACGTCTTTGATGTCGCATTATGTTTTCTCCCTCGCAGTATAGATGTTGCCGAGACATTTGCATTACTCGATATTGGCATACCTGCTAGTTCACCTACTTGGTCAATTAGTGTATTATGTAAAATACAAACAGCTTTTACAATACTATTAGCAGTATCTGGATTGGTTGGAATTCCAAAGCTACATTCAAACGTTTTTCTCGCTCTGGACAGACGTATGTTAAATGCTTCCTTTTCTGCATCAAGGTTTTGACGTGCATAAGGTTTCAGAAGGTGTGTCATTAAGGGGTAAGCTTCATCAGCTATACAAACAAAAGGCACTTTGAAAGTTGAACTTGGAAGGAAGTCAATAGGTGGAATATGTAGCTTATTGGTCTGCATTAAACGATACATTTCTGAAGTACGAAAAGTCCCTCCGTCACTTTGCTTGCCATATCCTCCGACATCAATAATAATAAACTTGTAGTTTACGTCTGTAAGTGCTTGAAGAATGATAGAAAAGTAGTTCTTATAATTATGAAACATAGATCCACTATGTGCTGGGCATTTTACTCTAATATGTTTGCCGTCCAAACTACCAATACAGTCATGAAAATTCCATTTTTCGTGAAAATCTTTGGCAGTCTTCCTGAATACACTACTTTTGGTGGTGGCATGTGTAGCGGTTGTATACTTAACTACAAATATACGGTTATTTCTCTCACAATTGCAGACACTGTTGATGCTCCAACACGAAAAGAGAATCCTAGGCTCATGAAAGAATTTCCTGTTGCAAGATACCTAAAACATTAAATACAATGAACCTTCTTGCAAATACCTATTTCCGTTTGAATTTGTTTCAGTTACAGGACTGAAAAGGTAGTGGAAAGTACTAAGACAAGATTTTAAAAAGCATTTTGACAAAGCTCGGGAGTGTAGGAGTAGTAATCCAGCGCCTGATGATTTGGAATCAGAGTGGCCTTATTTTAAAAGTCTTCTATTCCTCTCATATCAATTCACTCCGCGAGAATCAGATACTAATTTAGAAACACAAGGCATGTCTGTTACATCACCAAGCTCAGGTGGTGCACACACAGAAGATGATGAGGCCGATGATAGTAGGGTAGATAACCATGAGGAGGAATTAGAAACTGTATCATCCCTTCGTTCTACATCACTTTCACAACTAGTGAAAAAATACTTGAAAATCAACAGCATTCTCAAATGTCAGTAAGCACTGTTCGCAAACGCCCTCGTCCTAATTAGCTAATTGGAAGGGAATTAGTAGAAAATAAAAAGAAGAAGCTGGAAGTGATTCAGTCAAAAGCGACAAGTGCAGCTACATCGCAGGTTACAATTGACGAGGATATCAGCTTTTTTAAATACCCTTGATCGCAGAAAAAAATGTTATTTTGCATGAAAGTGCAGAAACTGCTTTTTGTTGCGTGCTTTGGCGATGAGTCAAATACTCTTCAATCCTCTAACTCAATACTTAACGAAAATACAGTACACAAAGGTAATACTGAAATCTCAGGACAGAATTATGGCAATGTACTAGGGAGTGAATACACTTTATATCAGTTTCCTTAGGTTTACCGACAAATGTAATTATTATAAGTAAATAAATAATAACAGTTCCCATCTATCATCCGTATCGTTTTATTATATCTGAACAAAAATATACGAGGCACCGGAAGGTAGTTGTTACAAAAACTAGCATCATTTATAGCGTTAATCATGATAGGGATCAGTTTTCTCACCTTATTGTAATAACAAGCCGCTCCTCTATCTCAATGGGTTATTGGTCTAAATTGCAATATGTCTTTATATGCCGTACTTGATTAACTCTAAAATATATGTAAATGTTTTTAAATACATTCTCATGTATTCTCGAAATTTGTCAGGAAAACGTTTTAGTGCAGTAAAAAGTCGATGATATTCGCCAAATTGTCTCCGCAATTGGTTCACCGGATGGACATTATATTCTCGTCCATTACTGTTACCAGTTATCCACCATTTTACTGCTGCACTTGCATATATATTACAATCACTATCGGAAAACATGTTTTATTTATAAACAACTACTTCCAACTTTCCAACACCTCATTACGACTGTGGTATCATAAATATTACAACTGCTTTTATAGATGCCCCACTATGTGCCCTCTGATGCCTGGTTTGAGTCAATGCTCGAGGCGATACTTGATGCGATGTTTCACTAGGTTTTTACCCTAAGGATATAAGCAGTGTGAGGAATATCCCCCAACTGTCTGTTTGAAAATAACGCGAGATTGAATATTGAATTGTGGAGTGTATTTGTTACAATCTTTTCTGAATTGAAAACTTATTCGCTTTACCGATGACTTCGACATGCTCGTGACGTATTGCGCTTAGTGTTGGGCAATATATTGCTAATCGAGATATTTCACCGGTGAATGGAAAAGCCCTGATGCTACCGGTGATTCATTTCTTGCAGATGCGGCGATCGGTATTTTCGATAATCATTATTTGAATTGATTAATTATACAATCACTGTGCAGTGAAATAGTGAGTACTCAATATACATATATGTTTGTGTAGAAAAATAAAAGTTAGAAGCAAAGCATTTATTGTCGAATCAATTTCCAACTTTGTTATTGATATTTGCTATGAAAAATTTAATATTCTATATTTTTCTAATATTTGATATCGGCAAAACTGAAAATTCTATAAAATGCTACATCAAATTTAAATTCTCAAAATTATTAGCTCAAATTGTCCGAAATGAAATACGTGTCTTGATCTTTTTTTGAAAATGATGATTTATAAACTTATATCATTTAATTTTACTATTAGAACTTTATAAAAAGTATTGACATATAATCAAACTATAATTGGTTTAAAAATTTAACAAAGAACACAGTTATTTCATTGTTCTGAGTTTTCACTTTTATTGGCAGTCCTTATAAGATTTTTGTTAACTGACAGGTCATTGGACGATACAATACCTCTTTGCATGATAGTGGAAATAATATTTAAATTTCAGACGAAACGTTAGATTTATTGAGTACAACAATGAAGATCTTTCAGATTCTGGATTGAATTTACTAAATAGCAATTTAGAAATGAATTCAGAGCCAGCGGATATGAATAAAATATTCTTCTTAAAAAGTGAAGTTTATCACAGCCAAAGCTCGTCGGATTCATAGGCTCCGCCCAGACCAATAGAAATGCGAGTTTATGCACACTTGTGTTTAAGAAATTGCACATCACCAATTAAATTGTATAAAAAAAGGAACAGCGGGAGGTCCGAGTCAGTCGAGTCCTGACGTCGAAGACGCTACCCCAGCTATACTACGAAGTCAACGCAGATATTTGGGGCAAAGAGTATCACATTGTCACAAATGAGCTTAAGAGAAACCGCCCTCTGATCATGACCGACGAAGAACAAATCAAGGTAGCAAAAACTCTTTTTCCGGATCAGCAAACGAGAGAATGGAATAAAATGCCAGTAAATACAGCGGAAATACCAAGATACACAATAGAGGAACTACTACAAGCAAACGAACGGCTGAAAGAGAAAAAAGCACCGGGTCCAGACAACATCCTTGCCGAAGTGATGAAGACCATAGTAAGGAGCTACCCAGAAAAGTTCTTATTGGTACTAAATGAGGCACTAACGAAAGGCGAGTTCCCTAAAGAACTAAAGTTAGCAAGACTGGTGCTAATTAGAAAAGCTATGACAGTTCAAAATAGTATAAGTTACAGATCTATCTGTCTACTGAACGTCCTGGCTAAACTAATGGAACAGCTGACGATCACAAGGCTCAAATCCGAAATAGAGAGATGGGGACACCTGGAGACCGAACAATATGGATTTAGAGAGAAAAGATCAACAATCGATGCACAGAACATTACAGGCGAAGCATGCCAAAGACATCGTATAACGATCGACGTTCAAAACGCCTTTAACTCGGCACCGTGGCAAGGAATTCTCGATGAATTGACCAGCAAAGGGATGGAACCATATATCTATTATATGATAGCACGAAAGGTCCCTATTCGTAGGGATAAACGGTGAGATGAATGTCACATGCGGAGTACCACAATGCTCAGTAATAGATCCTACGCTGTGGAACGTCTACTATGACAGAATATTGAAAATGCCCGTTTCTAGTGGTGTACAGCTTATAGGATATGCAGATGACATTGGAATAGTCGTAACGGTAACAAATTCTGAATCTTTGATGGAAACCAGCCAATCGGACTCTAAGACAAATAAATGAATGAATGTGCGAGAAAAAAACTGAGGTTGGCGCCACACAAAACCGAAGCGATACTTCTGGCAGCGGGCAGAAAAGTAAAAAGTATCACAATTGAATTGGATGAAACGATTATTAACAGTCAGGAAAGTCTGAAATACTTAGGTATTCATCTGGACAGAAACATGAAGATGGCAAAACATACACGAAGTGGTACAGAAAGCAGAAAATGCTTTGGGAAATATCAGCAGGCTGATGCCTAATATAGGAGGATCCAGAGAGGGGAACAGACGTATTCTATGCTCGGTGCTGCAATCTATTATCTCGTATGGATCTTCTACTTGGAAAAGAGCTCTCGACAAAAAATATATTTAAAAAAGATAATCAGCATACAAAGAAAAACCGCTATCAGAATAATTGAAGCATACAGAACTGCTTCCGCAAGATCAGTTCTAATTCTTGCACAAATACCACCAATCAACATCTAAACTTCCGTTACATTTGAATACTTGTACCGATTCGTTACTTTTAATATCAATACCCGTTCCTTTATACTTGTTAATTTTGGTGACTATTTTATTATTTTTTATTCACATGAGAATCATAAGATTAAAGGATTCAGTATTTAAAACGTAATGGTAATAGTTATCGGTACTTATTATTACTATTAATAAAAATAATCAGTGGGATAATTGGGATTTGATTAAACATTGTAACTTGTTTCGAAGTTACAAGGCTCCGGTGGCTCTTCGTCTGGTGAGCAGTGGTCGTAGGATCTACCGGTGTGAAATTAGGCGTCGGAGGCTGCTGGTATATGGATTTGAAAGATTTTATTGAAAGAACACAAGTAATATGAATTTGGCAATATGCATGTGTGATTTGCCGATGGTGCTGTTACTAACATCAAAGGAGGTGGTGAAAAAATTTCTTCTAAGTCAACTGTTTGATTATAAAAAATGACGCTTCATTTCTTAGCGAAAATCGAAAATACTAAGGGTGGAATTATCACCCCTTCAACGGCACCGAAGAGATTTTCCTCTCGTCTGGAGGATCCTGATATAGGTCTCTATTTTCTGTATGAATTGCAACCTGGCTTCTCGTTTCCATCGGCACAATATGAATTTTTTAAATATTAAGGGTGGAGTTATCACCCCTTCGACGGCACCGAAGAGGTTTTCCTCTCGTCTGGAGCGTCATCATATAGATCTCTATTTTTAGTATGAATTCCAACCTGGCTTCTCGTTTCCTTCGGGACAATATGAATTTTTTAAATATTAAGAGTGGAATTATAACCCCTTCGACGGCACCTAAGAGATTTTCCTCTTTTCTGGAGGATCATCATATAGGCCTCTATTTTCTGTATGAATTCCAACCTAGCTTCTCGTTTCCTTCGGCTCAATATATTTTTTTTAAATGTTAGGGGTGGAATTATCACCCCTTCGACGGCACCGAAGAGATTCTCCTCTCGTCGGGAAGATTCTGATATAGGTCTCTATTTTATGTATGAATTCCAACCTGGCTTCTCGTTTCCTTCGGCACAATATAAATTTTTTAAATGTTAAGGGTGGAATTATCACCCCTTCGACGGCACCGAAGAGATTCTCCTCTCGTCGGGAAGATTCTGATCTAGGTCTCTACTTTATGTATGAATTCCAACCTGGCTTCTCGTTTCCTTCAGCACAATATAAATTTTTTAAATGTTAAGGGTGGAATTATCACCCCTTCGACGGCACCGAAAAGATTTTCCTGTCGTCTGGAGGAGCCTGATATAGGTCTCTATTTTCTGTATGAATTGCAGCCTGGCTTCTCGTATCATACGGTACAAGATGAATTTTTTAAATATTAAGGGTGGAATTATTACCCCTTCGACGGCACCGAAGAGATTTTCCTCTCGTCTGGAGGAGCCTGATATAGGTCTCTATTTTCTGTATGAATTGCAACCTGGCTTCTCGTATCATTCGGCACAAGATGAATTTTTCAAATATTAAGGGTGGAATTATTACCCCTTCGACAGCACCGAAGAGATTTTCCTCTCGTCTGGAGGACCCTGATATAGATCTCTATTTTTAGTATGAATTCCAACCTGGCTTCTCGTTTCCTTCGGGACAATATGAATTTTTTAAATATTAAGGGTGGAAATATAACCCCTTCGACGGCACCGAAGAGATTTTCCTCTTGTCTGGAGGATCATCATTGTAGTAAATAAACCTGAACTGGAATAGGCTAAATTCGACTTTTAACAACTTGACATTGACAAAATCAACTGAACAAAAATCTCAACGAAGATCAGATCAATATATTACATTCATCCCCCCTCAGTTTATAACGAAGTCCTCCAAATACTTCGGAGAATTCCTAATTCGAGCTGGTCGTCCAACAGCAATATAATCTATTCTTTCTGGCATCTCTACTTGACTAATTTCAGCTGTCTCCTGTGGAAGATTGGATTTTCGCTTCTCCATCAAAACTAGATCGCGATACGTCACTTCTTAGTCTCCAGGCCACTTCTTAGTCTCCAGAAGCTTCACCCCATTTCTTGTAATAGTCTCCAGAGGCTCCCGACACGGTGTGGCATCGGCGTCGAGTTACATCCTGTATATAACAATACGGTATCTTTATTACTACACCCTGTATCCAAACTGATGCGTCGTTTTCGCAAAATACTGTCCCAAAATGCTCTAACTACTGCGCATCATCTGTTCAATGAATTACCTTCCTCGACCCAAAATAACTACTGTGCATTAAAAAATGGTATATTTTATGACTACACCCTGTATATAAGACACCATAAATTTCTAACACCCTTATCTTTTTTGGTACATTCTGTAACAATACGGTATCAATATTACTACACCCTGTATCTTTTTTGTACATAAAAAAATATGGTATCTTTATTATTACACCCTGTATCCAAACTGATTCGTCGCTTGCGCAAAATAATGCCCTAAAATGCTCTAACGACTGTGCATCATCTGTTCATGTCGGTTAAATACATTCCTTGACTTCAAGTCTCTAGTGATCTGATAGATTAGTTGACATAGTCGCTAAATTGATAAATTTGGTAAGGCATGCCGAGAGATCGAATCTCCGTTGAAACGAAAAATTTTTAATCAAATATATTCAATGCTTACGTCACAAAAATTACATCAAAACAATGACGTCACAACATTTCAATCATAGTTACGTCACGGATTACGACTCTCATACACACTATCTATTACGTCACGACTATCTCTCTCATACACACTGTTTGCCCTATCTATATTCTTGAACCCGCTTTGTTATACTACTTGATTGATTACAATATGTACTCATTCCAATATACTGAACTTTTCAAAGTATACAAACTCCTACTGATGATACCTATGACTCCAGTTGCATGTGAACGGGTTTTTTCTAAACTTAAAATTATAAAGACTCGTCTTCGTTCAACTATGACAAATGAAAACTTGGGAGGCTTTTGTATAAGTAGTGCAGAATTGAAACGTCTTCTTTCATACCAGAGGAAGGTTCTAAGGACAGTTAACTTGTTTTTTTACCTTTAGCCAACTTTAATAATGTTATTACAGTCTGTAATATCAAATACTTTGTAACTCACACTTTATTTACAATAAATTATGTTTTTTGGGTTTGAACCTGCATCACAATTTATTACATTTTTGTTGGAAGTGTATTTTCCCTTGATAAACTTAATGTGTATCCTAAAAAAATATTTTTTCAAGTTTTGAAGTTGAGCCTTAACAATAGGCCTTACAGGTGGTACATATGAGTGAATTAGTTCTACATTTAAGATTCCTGACCGATTGTACATTTAGAATTATATAAATCATTAGCGCCCTCTGAGAGTCGGTCCACCGCGCTTTGAAGTTACCCAAGCCGGGCCTGTACTGGAGATCATAAAAATGAAAGCAAAATTAAGAAAACGTCTGGAATTGGGTATGTGGAGGGAAAATCAGAAGATACGGAAAATTCAGGTTTAAATTTCCATTGAAGTGAACTGTAATTTTGTTAATAGTATTTAATTAAAAGCTGACATTTTATCTTATTCTTATTTCTCTCGGAGATTACCCGGCCGGCGTTGTATAGCGATGTCGTTTGAATCACACACCGTTGTACTCTAGCGCGCGGTGATTGTCTTACTGGTACGATAATTTACACACACTCGGTACAAAACTTTGACGAGGTGAAAATGTCAACATTGCGCGGTTGAATTTAAAGTATATAATACATATCTGGATTCAATCACGAACATTCTCCCCCGCCAAATGCATGAGTGCATTTTGAAAAAAAAGAATGAATGTAGATATATTAGAAAGAAAATTTAGAAAATAATAAGGAACTAAAATTATTGATTGTGACACCTTGAAAATGTTGTATCTGGTTAGATATTTACAAAATACTAAGAATAACTACTACTAAAAAAAAGACTACTTATTGGAAGTATATTAATTGTCCTCTATCGGTAAAGGGGACAATTTGACCAAGGGACGCCCTAAAATTCCATTGGCGGCCCTAACGCTTACAACTCTAACAATACCATCATGACCAGGATGTAAAGCAGTGATTCGAGCCATGACCCAACGCCCGGGGGGAACATTATCCTCGTGAATCAAGACTAGTTGCCCTATTTTAGGAGAAGGTGATATGGGCGTTAGTCACTTTGACCGTTGTTGGAGAGTATGAAAATATTCTCGTCCCAACGAGACCAAAAGTCTTGATGCATCCTTTGAATAAGCTGCCAACGAGACAATTTATTCATAGAAATAGTTGAAAAATCAGGGAGATAAAGAGTTTTTAAGGGCTCCAGAGTTAGAAAGTGACCAGGAGTGAGAGCATTGATGTCCTCTATATCATGTGTCAAAGGAGTGAGGGGCCGAGAATTAAGCAAAGCTTCAATCAATACTAAGACAGTGTAAAATTCTTCGTAAGTTAAAATTTGGTCTCCCACCACGCGTGTAAGATGGGTTTTCACTGATTTTATACAGGCTTCCCACAGACCATTGAAATGTGGCCCGGAAGGCGGACTGGAAGAAAACTGGCAGGTTTCCTGCTCAGCAGCGGTTTTCATATATTCTTGAAGTTCTCTCGCGGCCCCAGTAAAATTGGTGCCATTGTCGCAAAAGATGTGGGATACGCGACCACGACGAGAAATAAATCTTTGCAACGCGGCAAGAAAACCTTCAGAAGTTAGATTACTAACTAACTCAAGATGTAAAGCCTTTGTGGCACAACAAACAAAGAGACATATGTAGGCTGTTTTTGTACGAACACCACGATATATTGAAGGGGTAATGTAAAAGTGTCCTCCAAAGTCAACACCACTCTGAGAAAACGCTTTAATCGAGGACAATCGGAATTTAGGTAAATCGCCCATAGGCGGGTGAAAAGACTTAGGGGACTGTTTCCAACAACGAATGCATTTTGAAGTGACGGAGTTTATGGCTTTTTTCGAAGAGACTATCCAAAAATATTGGGATATCAGGAATTGGGTGGTTTTTGGTCTGGCATGTAAATTCTTCTCGTGAAAATATCTAATGAGAATCGACGTTAAAGGAGAATTGCGGGGTAATAAAAGGGGGCATTTTGAAGCGTACGATAAAGGAGCATGTTTTAATCGATCACCAATTCTGAGGAGATTGTGTTCATCCAGGAAGGTACCAAGTTTTCGAAGAGATTTTGAGAATAATTTAGATGTTTGCTCTTTGTGAAAATAATTATTCTGTGTGTACTTTACGAGACATAAAAGAGCGTTATGTAATTCGTTAGAAGTTAGGAAACCGGAACGTCGAGAGGAAACATGACGAAGATTATAAATAAATCATAAGACATATGCTAAAACTCGCTGTAATGTAGCGAACGAGGAATGTCCATTTATAAGAGACTCCAAGAAAGAGGGTTCCAAGGACAGAGATACAAGAGCTACAGTCCGTTCTTCTTCGGCAAGATCTCTTGAAGATAAGGACAGGGGTACGGTTGGGAAACAAAACGGATAGTCGTAGAGAAAGTGAGGATCATTAATCCACTCCGGTGAAGATAAAAATTCGGATGGTAGAATACTACGAGACGCAATATCAGAAGCATTTTGCTTAAAATTAATGTAATGCCATAGAGTCTGAGAAATTTTAGACTGAATATAAGATATATGATTGGCCACAAATATCTTTAATTTGTGGGGAGAACTTTTAATCCAGTGTAATACAATTTGGGAAACCGACCATGCATAAGTTGGGATCTCGGTAAATTTAGGACATATATGTAGAACATAAGCAACTAACTTGGAAAGCAAAACAGCGGCACATAACTCAAGACGAGGAATGGTGAATTTTTTCGTAGGTGCTACTTTGGATTTTGCACACAATAATTGAACAGAAACTTCACTCTCGGAATTCACGCACCGAAGATATATGACGCAAGCAAAGCCTCTTTCACTGGCGTCACAGAAACCATGTAATTCGACTAGAGGAAAATTGAAGAACAATAAATGGCGAGGTATGCGAACTTGAGACAATAGAAGAAGTTCTCAATTCTGAATTAAAAATTTTGTAAAGAAAGTTATAGGAGGTAGAAATCCTAGAGGATCATAGATTCGAGCTAATTCCGAAAGCATACAACGTTTGGTACAAAGAAGATCTCGCAGCTGAACACAAAATGTAAAATAGTCCGAATGAGAAGACCAGCGTAACCCAAGAACTTTGAGAGAGTTGTCCAAATCTGGTTCAAAACTTAGACTATGGGGATTAATAAAAGAAGGAGGTAAATTCGATAATAAGAGAGGTTCGTTTGAACACCATTTACGAAGTTCAAAACCGCCAAGATACAAAAGAGGAATTAAATCTTGCATAAGCGTTTGAACTTCTACAAAATCATTCGAGCATATAAGAGCAAGTATGAATAATTTTAGCAGCCTGTGGAAAGCGATGGCCTTCGTCAAGTGCAAGTTGATGCAAAGAACGAAGAGCTAGAAATGGACAAGAAGTAACTCCATATATTATTCAGACGATACTCCCTAACACAATCATCTGTAGAAAATCTCCAAAAAATACGTTCAAACTCTCTATGCTCTTGACAAAGAAAAATCATACGATACATTTGGTTGATGTCTACGCACAAAACAAACTTGAGTAAACGAAAATTTAGTAAAATAGCAACAATGTCTTGTTGAAGCTTAGGTCCAACAAACAAACAATCATTTAGGGATTTCTCGTTAGGAACTTTGGCAGATGCATTAAAAACTACACGTAATTTGGTACTAATACTATCAGATTTGACCACACAATGGCGAGAAATATAATATTTACCATTCTCTTCGTTGTCAGCTGAAATTAACTCCATGTGACCTAGGTCGAGATACTCTCGCATAAAGACAGAATATTGTTCATACAATTCGGGTTGCTTGAGCAGTCGGCGTTCAAGAGAGTGAAAACGATATAAAGCCAGATCTCGTATACCAGGAAACGTAGGATTAATTTCCCGAAAAGATAACGATACAACATTTTGTCCTGACGATTTACGAGAAAAATCGTCCCACAAAATATCATCGGAATTAAGGGGAATGTCTTCAGGAACCGTTTCTATTTCCCAGAAAGTTTTCAAAGAAGTATCTAATGAGACCTTGGAAACGGTGTGGCATAATAAAGAGGTGACAATAGGATTCTTGACATGAATCGGACCCATGACAACGTAACCAAATACAGTGTTTATGGCGTCGGGTTCACCTGAATTTCCAGAGATCTTACCTGAGCGCAACAATTTAGGAAATAAATCAGCTCCGATTAATAAGTCGATCGTTCCTGGGTCCACTTATTGGGATCGATTTTAAAATCAAGCATAGGATCACAAATTTTGTCTAAGACTAGAGCATCAAAATTGAAAATAGGAAAGTCCCTAGTATGCGGACAAATTGAAAGGACAACTTTTCCAGTCTGTAACTTAGAGTTCATAGAGGCGAGACCATTAACTTCAAGGGCACATTGAGACTGAGGGATACCTAAAGTGTTTAATGCTTTACGGGTAATAAAAGATGTTTGGCTGCCGCAATCTAAAATAGCTCTTAAGTGTCGCCTACTACCTTTATTATCAAGAGCGTCAACCATAGCTGTGGATAACAAAACTCTCTTTTCAACAGGGGATTGGAGTACAAATAAACTAGTGGTACTTGATTGACTTGAAGACGGAAGGTTCGGGATCAAATTAGGGGAAGTGTCCGTAGAATTTGTGATTGGTTTATCTAAATGCAATAGAGTATGATGAGTCTTGGATTTGCAAGTCCGACAAATATACTTGGAGCGACAGGAACGAAGATCGTGAGAGGAACTCAAACAATTAAAGCATAGATGCGATTGTTTGCAAAAACGATGCCTTTCTGAACGACTTTTACTTAAAAATTGATCATATTTGTAAATAGTATGGTTTTGTTTGCATAAAATACAATGTTGATTAGACAAATTAGTAACTTCCAAAGTTGAAGAACGAGTTTTACAGGAAACTTTGAAAAATGAGGATGGATCTTTCGATCGGAAATATTTCGATGAATAAACATTTAAATTACTGTAGGCGTTCAACTGGGTTTCTAAAAATGCAATCAAGCTTGTGAAGTTGGGGATCTCTGCTGATTTATATTCCATTTCAAAGAGACGTGAGATTTCTGGAGTTAATCTAGAATATAACATATTAAACATAATGAAGTCCCACTCATCTGTAGGTAAACCGATCGCTATTTTCTAAAAATGTATCAATGTTTCAGCAGTAACCATATTTAATTTTGGGTCCTGGTCAAGGGCAACCCAATGGACTTTGGCACAACGTCTTTGATTGGTATATCGCTTGGTAATAAGGTCGTAAGCAATATCATAATTATCGGCAGTAATTTTTAAATTACGAATTAAACCTAGAGGGGGACCTTCTAACGACGCATTTAAATATTTTAGTTTCTCTACATGTGACATAGATTGGTTGTTGTGGATGAGAGAATCAAATAAATCTAAGAACGATGCGAATTCCTTCACATCACCTGAGAATTTGGGAAGATCAATTTTTGGTAATCGGATATTCGAATTAGTTTGTGAAAGAGCACTAGTATTAGCAGTAGATTGGGAACTGGAATTGTCGAAAAGCTCGGAACATATTACTTTGGTTTGAAAATACTGCGATAAAAAAGCTGCACGAATTTGGTCTTCAGCTTCGAGTTCGCTATTTACGATAAAAACGCGCAGATGGCAAAAAAGGATCATTATAGAAGTAAAGCGAAATTTTTTTGAATTATCACTCAAACTAGTTGACCAGATAATATATGGGCTCACCCCGTATAAAATTGCACCAAATAATAACAGAATGAAAAATGACAGCTATTGAGTAATTAATCAAAGAAAAAACACGTCTGTTCAAATCTCCGTTTGGAAATTATAAAAATATTCAATTATCAAACGACCAGTTTTTGTTCGGTATGCTGGCTACAATATCAAGAAATTCAGGTACAATATCTTCAAGGTTACTCACTTTTGAAATAAAGTAAATCGATTTAAAAATGATTGGAAACAGTAAAAATAAGCAAACGTACATAGTAGAGTATGGGTGCCTTGCGCCTGGGAACTTTTTGTGACGTCACATGACCACGCCCTCTGACCTTGACCTATTTTTGGGGGTTTGGCCCGGACTAAGTCCCAAAATTTGGAAGGTCAAAGGTCAATGACCTTTCGTGACCTTGACCTAGTTTTTGGCCCGGGTCAAAGGTCAATGACCTAACATAGCGTGGGAACTTTTGTGACGTCACATGACCACACCTTATGACGTAACATGACCACGCCCTATGACGTAACATGACCACGCCCTATGACGTCAGTTTGTCTATGTGCCGTATGTGCGTTCCGTCGTATGTGTCATTCGTCAAATCCTTGCCATCTATCGTCGTCAACCTACATTATCCAACAGGTGTCGGTAATACAGTAACCTTGTCTTGCCATCTGTCGTCGTCGTCACAAAGATGCCATAACAGCACTCGTCGTATGTGTCATCCGTCAAATCCCTGCCATCTATCGTCGTCGTCGTCAACCTACATTATCCAACAGGTGTCGGTAATACAGTTACCTTGTCTTGCCATCTGTCGTCGTCGTCATTAAGATACCATAATGGCACTAACATATATCTATTTGCTATTCATCCTTGCCATCTATCGTCGTCGTCGTCAACCTACATTATTCAACAGGTGTCGGTAATACAGTTACCTTGTCTTGCCATCTGTCGTCGTCGTCATCGCCATAACGGCACTAACATATATCTATTTGTTATTCACCAGGGTGCCAAAACGGCCGTGGGTGGTTGGGGTAGCGCTATACTGCACATGTTTTCCGTTACAGACAGGCCGTAAAAGACACATTTCAACGTTCTGCGCACGTACTAAAGGCATTTCCCCATATCTCTGTTATTATTTGTCGGATTGGAGTCTAATAAACGCTATTATGATTTTAGAATGTTATCGTATACAGGATGTACAAAAAGATGCCATTCAGGCACTAACGTATATCTCTGCTATTATTGGTCGGATTGAAGTCAAATAAACGCTATTATATTTGTTAGATTATTATCGTATACAGGATGTGCAAAAAAAAGAAGCCACTAGGACACTAACGTATATCTCTGCTATTATTGGTCAGATTTTTATGGAACAAACGATATTATGATTGTTAGATTATTGTCGTATACAGGACATGCTCATATGCTCACAATGTATTCAGTATATAATAAATCCCCATATTTTGGTATGGCTACCCCTGTATAAATTCAGAAGTGTAAATAAAACAAAATAGTTTCAATCAGTCAATTTATTAATCTAAATCGTTCACAACTTTAGGTTTATAGAAGTATATAAATTCTCTAAGGGCCACTGCCATTATACGATTACTACATTCTCAAATGGTGTACAATAGTTCAAATTTACTCAAATGTCCATTATTTTGAGTGAAATTCCTGATAATTTCAATCACATTTCTATAGAATTCACAAACATTTAGAGATTCTAAATGAGTGAGACGATGGGAAATGAGACAATTATCAACTTGTATAATTTGAAGAACATCTTGTATTCGTAGAAGGAAACTGATGCCGTGTTTAGTTACTTCCAACCATTTAACATCATCAAATATTAGTTGTCGAATAGTGCAATAGTCTCCACAACGTATCGTCTCTGTCTTATATTCCTCGTATAATGCTGGAAGTGGGGCACTTATAAATGAATTGTTATTTAAAATATCGATAAACGAGTCCCATTCGTAAGTGCTGAAGGAGATTTTTGTATCAACGTATGCGAGAGTGATTACACTACTAAACGTCCGTGCTGGACTGAGACCACATCCAATTCGAAAATTCGTATCTGTAGAATACTTGCTATAAAGTAAGTAGTGCTTTTCCATTTTGGACGCAATTTCATACTTTTCTAAAATATGATCTAGTTCAGCATCATAAGTATAACTTTCTGGAGCACTACTACTACTACTACTATAACCACTATCTTGAGAATTCATATTGACGACTAACAATCTAGCTTGCAGCACTCTCCAATTTATATCCACTCCTATCTCTTTGAGGATAATTATGTGCCCGCTACAAAACCTTGTATTCACATGCGACAATCAAAGTGAAAGTAGTTACACAACAACAACATCTGCGTTTTCTATCCAACTGTTATGTTTTTTGTCTAAACCCAACCATTTACCATACATCTTGTTGCGTTTTCTTCTAAGCACCTTTTCCACCAAGTATATGTCTGGATTTAACGTTTTCTGCAGCTCTTCCTCGTAAAACCCTCCACTGATTGGTATACCATACATGTCTTCAAGCAAATACGTGATAGGATTAGTGATTTTGATTTTAACGATTTTGAATAGTTCTGTCGTCCAATTGGGGGTGTATCCTTTTTCAAAGACATGTTTCGACTTGCTTATACGTACAATATCACCAACTTTAAATTTTCGTGGCCCAACTATCTTTAGATGACTATAGGTTTTGTGTAAAATCGTTTTTTCGTTGGATTTATTGACTTGGGAAGGTTTATACTTAGTAGTTGAATGCTTTGTATCATTATATTTCTTCGTTATTTCGGGTAGAATGTCTATCCATTTATAGGTGCCATTTAAACTGAAATGTTTATATAGTTTTGATTTCAATGTTCGTATTACTCGTTCGGCCATAGAAGATTTTTTCGTACTAAATACGCTATTATGATTAATTGCATGTTTTTTCATCAATTTTTGAAACTTGTTGTTGTAAAATTCCGTTCCTTGGTCCGATTGACGATTTTTGGATGTTCGACCTGTGTGGGCGAGAATGTCCGAGAATGCACGAGTTAGCTCTTCGCCAGTCTTTGTCTTTAATGGTCGTGTCCACAAAAACTAGTATCATTTTATGGTTTTTATTTTGATGAGCGTAAGGTCGCATTTCAGCCAAATCCATTTGCCATAAATCATCTATGCCTTCGACAATTGTACGCCTGCGCGGATAATTTTTACGTATCGGTTTGTGGAGTTCGTTTACAAGCTGAATTTCGATACTATTTGATACCTTTCTTCAAGTAATTTGTTCGTAATTCGTTTATGGATACTTCATGCTCATTGATTTTTCCTTGGAGTTGTTGATGTATATCTTTTAAAAATATTTCCCCAAAACCTTGAACAAAAGATTTGAATTCTTGTCTTATATCATCTTTGGTCACAACAATCACATCATCGACGTACTTTTTAGTTGCCATATCTCGAGCTGCGACTGGCGGATTTCTCGAAATAAATGAATTAATGTAGAGGATTTCATCTCGGTTATTTTCTACCTTCTTTTGTAATGTATGAATTAGTGTTTTATGAAGTTCTTGCACATCATTATTATACACTTGCATTTGCTCATCGACATAAAGTTTATTGGCAGCATCGCTATTTGTAGTCGGCGCCTTAACATTACAGATTCTCACATTTTCAGCATCAATATTACCGTCCGAAGTGTATGGATATGATACTTTCGACATATATGGTGTAATCCGTTCATTAGCATGACGACGGCGGTGTCCGAACTTATCGAGAGGCATGATTGAAATGAATAGACTTTATTTTTGGTTATTCTATTATATTTGCTTCCTTTAGTTCATTTATGATGACAACTATTTCGTTATCGTTGGACGTATTACCTGCCTCTTTTGAAGCAATCAATAATTTCAAACGTTCAACCAATTCATTTGGACCATCCCAATAAATATATTCCATCGGTTTTTCGTTGTACGTTAAGCCAAGTCCGTTTCCTCTATTAATTGGAATTGATTTTAGGCGAGTTCTTGTTGACATGGAGCCAGATCGTTGAATTGAAGAAGTATTTTGTGAACTACTCGGTGTTGAGTCTGATCGCGGAATTTTAAATAATGGTTTAATTATATATTTGTATTTGTCAGTACTTTAAGACGATTAAGAGTATCAAGATGGACTTGTGTATTGTTTAACAGAATTTTGTGATGTTTTAGATCTTCCTCTTTATAATGGGGATCGTTGTAAAATAAAAGTTCATACAATCCTTGAGTTCCAAGTAAGTATCCCGCCTCTTTGTTACCATCCTGTAGCACGTTTATATTACCGTTTGTTTTATCAAAGGCAATTCGACGTTTACCCAGCATCCATCCGAATTTTATCATCTTTTTGAAAATAATCCTCAATGTATTTTAAACTGATCGGAGGGTATTGATCCATATATTCTTGAAAAGCTTCATTTGAAACGTTAGGACGCATCTCCTCTGGAGATTCGGGGCGTATAATATCCCCTGCCTCATCTGTTTCAGCTACAGATTCCGATTCGAGAAAAGATGGTGGTACAAACACATCATCATCATCTAGTTTTTCTTCTTTCTTTACTTCCTCCTCCTCCTCCTCTTTTTTAATTGGATTCAAATTTGAAACGGTTTTTTGCAATGTCTTTGAAGACTCTACAATTTCCTTCAATGGCATAGATATTGGTTTGAAGAGTTCATTAAGAGACTCATCGTGCTCTGATTTACCCAATTTCAAAGCTAAATATTTTTTGCGAATTGATTTGGCTAGTTCAGCCACCTTTTTCTTACGCAAGGCAGCAGCTACTTTATCGTCTGATATATTGATGTGAACTGAAGACTTAGCTTACATCTTTATGTATTTATCAAATCCTTGGCGATAACTACCATTATTCAGAGCAAAATATTTTACTATTGCTAAAGTTCCATAGTTGTCTGACAACCAACATTGAGAACACATTTTTTTGAATTTTTCGAAAGTCATGTCTGGAGAAACATGTTCGTCGAAAATATGTTTGAGATTAATTTCGTCTTGCTTGACTAGTACAATCAAATTACAATTATCTCGTATTAGCTGTTTGGGAATTTTCGAATATGTCTGGCAAAGATAGGCAGCATCTATGTCCTTATGTCTACACATGGAGTAATATTGTCGAATTTTCTGTTGTCCATCATACGCTACATCATCGAATATAAACACGGAGTTTGGTCGAGCTTCTTCCGGGCTAATAATGTCCTCATTGTCTTTGAATGGAAAATACCCAACGCCTTTGACTTGAGCTATAACATCTTGCAGCAGTTGATATTATGGTTGAAATAGTGACTTTGAATAAACATAAATATTTTTGAATCTTGCATCATTAGGATTGAACAGAAGTGCCAACATTATATTCGTCTTTCCACACCCACTTGGTCCACATATTATAGCTCTAAATGAGTGTGGTAGTAGTTTTCCATGTTTACCAACAATGGGTAGCGTCTGTTCTTGTTGAATGATCTTCATCTTGTGATGGGTGCTATTAAAGTATTTTCAATATCTATATCTATTTATATATATATATATATATAATAAGTAACGAATAGATTAATGGGTATTGCACGCAAATAAAAGAAGGGGCTACTGAAAAAAGTGGTAACCGCAGACATGCATGTTTCTGGCTCATTAGCCGTCATCGGTACGGTACAACCAAGAAAAGATGTGAAACATGGGAGCAAAGGGGGTGAATGAAACATGAGAAAATATAACAGAATTCAGCAGGATAGTCAAACACAACATTTGCGTCAGTAATATTAGAAGATCTAGAATTTTCGAGACAACAACCAACATAGACATGGAGGTGCATATAACACTCCCGTCTGAAACTTCCGACCCAGATCAATGAAATAACAACAAGATGTACGAATAGTGCGTGACATATAAACAATAAGTAACGAATAGATTAATGGGTATTGCACGCAAATAAAAGAAGGGGCTACTGAAAAAAGTGGTAACCGCAGACATGCATGTTTCTGGCTCATTAGCCGTCATCGAAAATTCTAGATCTTCTAATATTACTGACGCAAATGTTGTGTTTGACTATCCTGCTGAATTTTGTTATATTTTCTCATGTTTCATTCACCACCTTTGCTCCCATGTTTCACATCTTTTCTTGGTTGTACCGTACCGATGACGGCTAATGAGCCAGAAACATGCATGTCTGCGGTTACCACTTTTTTCAGTAGCCCCTTCTTTTATTTGCGTGCAATACCCATTAATCTATTCGATATATATATATATATATATATATATATATATATATATATATATATATATATATATATATATATATATATATTGAACTAGTCTTCTAGTTCTTGAAATAGTTATAAATAAATAAACATTAAAAATGTATCTATTATTCAGGAAGGTGTAGCAGTAGACACAACCACCTTATGAAAGTTACTGACAATTCAGATATGAAATCAATAGAAAGAGTGAAATATGCATAAATATAATATCAGATATCAATATGATTGATTAAAAAAAGGACTATGAATAGAAATTCTAAACACAACATTATTTAAATAAGTATAAAAAGTTACCTGCACAATTAATTCCAGATTTACACCAATGTCAATAAGTTCCACATTGATCTGAACACAGCCATATGAATTTCAGCAGAAATAAAATTCCATTTAAACTTGAAACCTGAAATAACATCAATTAATATCTATTTCAATAATTGCTTATCAATATTTGCAGGTGTTTATAATAAAAGTTAACAATTTAAAGAAAGGGTTGAAAGCTTCATGAGAAATGATAAATGGAACACAGCCCAAACATATATAAAAGCAATGTATTATAAACAGGAAGTAATGAAATCAAGTAATTTTATTACCAACTTAAATTTATTGGTTATTTATTTTATATTGAACAATAACAAAAAAATCGAAAATAATAAATAATTTATGTAAGACAAAAACGGTAAAAATTCAAGAATTTAAAAATAATCAATTACATAGATATGAAACAATAATCTAGGTTGTAGATTTTGTAGAAATAAATATAAATGAGAAAACCGTAAAAACGAGATAATGATGAAAATTGTTAATGTATTCTAGAAAAAAGACTTTATATAAAATCCTGAATACAAAGTGAACATTTGTGCATAAGTGTGTTAATCCTCCAGGACTTAAAGATCAAACAATTACATTTTTCAACTTAAAGACATAGGAAGTGACAATTTGTATTATTAAAACAAAGATAAGCAAGCTTTGAATTTAGGAAGAATAAAGTTTGTTGATTTCTAAAAACAAAAGAGTCGATTTGGTGAGATGGAGAAGCTAGCATCGTTATAAATCTCCTGTGATAAAATTTGTAAAATTTTAATTAAAAAAGTTAATAATATTCCTCAAAAAGATAATAGAAACACTTTAATAAGTTTTGGAGATTCAGTGAAAAGAAAAAGCTGCTCTGAAGGAGCATATCTTACTTAGAGATCGTCAAGAAAATTAGAGACGCCAGTAGCATCCAAGGATTATGAACTAAGGTCTGTGTATCTTAATTAAAACATTTGGAATTCCACTTAAACATGAACAGTGAACTAACTTTAATATCCAGAACGTTCTAATAATGATTTTTTAATAAAAGGCCTGAAAACAATCTATTTCAATGCATAATAATTTATCTCCATGGAGATCCATGCAATATAGTTTATAAGAAAATGATTGTACTTACTTGTTAAAATTTAATACGTTTTCAATGTTCACATGTTCCATAAAATTTCACATAATTTCCATTTTTCATTATCTTTTAATGCATGCATAACTGTTCTGTCTAATACTATCTTCTTTACACTTCACACACATTATTTAAAAGGTTCATATATATGTAATTGCTTTGCTTAAATTGATATAACGTATTAAAACTTTTCATAACTGTATACACGCTGGGAGAGCGTAAACCGTTTATACACTGCATGGACGGTGAATAGCGTCTTCTTGTTGTAGTAAGGTATATAAGCGCATGCGTTGAACTTATGCGCAAGCGCAATAGAGTGAATTAATATGTATTCAGAATTGCATAGGATGTAGGGGTTATCAAATAATTTTAAATGTTCAAAAGAATACAAAGTTTTTCTCAATTACAATTTATTAAATCAATTTTCAGTGAAGTGTTGGTGTTTTTATTCTTTTCATATCCTCAATAAAGTTATTAGAATTAACATATTTCCGTCTTTCTATATGAAATTATTCTGAACCACCATTTCAGAAGTAAATTAAAAAAAAAAATATACAAATCAAATTATATTCATACAGTGTGCGCCAAGAGCTCAAAGGGAGGAGTCATCAAGCTTCCGACTTATATTCAAATTTTAAATTTACATTAATAAAAGATATTTTATGAGCTAGCCAAAGGTAAGCCGTGTTTATATATATATATATATATATATATATATATATATATATATATATATATAGATAGATAAAACAAACGACTATTATATAACGACTATATAACAAAACATAAATATAAAAACACAAATTAAAATAATTAATTAAAAACCAAGTTTAATTTGACGCCCGAAACGTGGGGCCTGATACAATATTAATACATTAATAATAAAATAAAATTAAACAAAGAAACTATGGACAAGAAAATGGTATTGAGAGACGGGAAACAGGTCAGAAATGATAGCGGATCAGAAGAGGAGAGAGAAGTGAGGAGCCATGGTATGGGAGATTTTCAGGTCCAATATCTGATCCAAGGTCAGCAAGCTGAAGGACATGCATCTGAAGAAAGTACGACAGGAGATGAAGAAGATGTAGAACAAGAGGATAGGATAGATGAGAGACAGGAAACGCAAAGAACAAGTATAAATAGTGATGATAAAATGATGCGATTTTTGATCCAAATGAAGAAAGAGTTGAGAGGAGATATGAACAAAATGGAGGGAAAAATGAACACAATGAGAGAAGAAATGAGGGGAGAAATCCATGACATCAATGGAAACATGCACCGATTGGAAAAGAAAATTGATGATATGAAACCAGAATCCATCCCAATGGATGTTTCAAAACAAGCCAATTATTTAACAAATAACGTAGATGAGGTAAAAATAGAAAGTTTAATGGAAATTTAGAATATTGAAGAGGATAATCAGGAAGTAAGAAATACCACAGAGGGGACAGAAGAAATTAAGAAGGAAAATGAAGAAGTAGGATACCTTAAATTACAAGAACAAGCGATTGAAGATATTAAGCAGCATTCTCAAGAAAAAGTAAATAAAGTGATTACAAATTTAGATGGTAGAATGAAAAATTCAATAGGTAAATGTGCTAGAGGCAATGGAATAGTGGATAGACAATATAACAAAGAAATCGAAGAGATGCACCGGAGATTAAGAAATACAGTAGAAGAAATAGAAGATAATATAAGAAGTTATGAAATAGGTATAGGATTCTCCGCAAATTTTTATTATATAGTAACAGGAAGAAAATGGGACAACAAGATGATTATAATTCATACAAAAGCTTGCTTCAAATTAATAATAAGTGAAATGAATAAGGTGGAAGAATTTGAGACACAAATTTTATGGGATTTATTGGAAGGAGTGAATGAGATACAGGACTACAAAACTAGAAAAGATATAGTGGAGAACGGAAAGAAGCTACAGAAAAACATTGAGACTCAAACAACGAGAGATGAACATAAAAAAAAGTAAGAAAAAGAATAGCACCTTAAATAGTATCACATAAGAATTAGAATGAACGTTGGAAACAAAAAAGCAATGGAATGGACAGGAATAGGATACAAAAATAAACTTACATAGAAATTTTATTATAAATAAATAGTACAAGTATAGTTAAATTAATATAATAGGTAGATGTAAGGTTTTTCAATTTTCATATTCCGTAACTGTAGGAGTGTGTCGTTATCCATAGGAGTAGTAATCTGAAACAAAAAAAAAGAAAATATATAAATAATTGATTATGAGTAATCTTAAGTAGAAGTAGAGTATAGTTTAAAATTTGTATATTAAGGAGATATGGGGTAGATATATATATATATATATATATATATATATATATATATATATATATATATGACAAACCAAACAAATGGAGACACAATCAATAAATGATAAATAAATTATACCAAAGGTCAATAGAAAAAAAATTCAATATAATGTAATAAAATTTGGGAAATTATTAGATAAAGGGGATGATAAATTAGAATTTACACTTATTAACAAGAACAAGAAGGATTTAGGAAGGACAAGTTATATAACAATTGAATTAACAGTAAAAGGGATGGAAAGGAAATAAAGTTTAAACCAAGATATAAAAATGAGATATTCATGTCAAATAAAATTTTATAGGAATTATGGAGAAAAGTAAAAATGAATTATGGAAGTAAATATTTATATAGAATATAATATGATTAATTATTATGAAATAGGGAGATATGAAATATGAAGTATAATGTAACGAATATATTGATGAAATAAAGTTGAAGAATTATAATTAAGAATTATGAAAATGAATATAAATAGGGATAGAAAGCAAAGAAAAAAGGTTAGACTATAGGAGCAATTATATTGACATGAATATGGGTTGAAAATATGATACGACAAGATATGAAATAATTGTAATAATAAATTTTCTCTTAGATTGGAAGATAGGATAGGCAAAGGATAGCTTAAAAAGGGGTATTAAGTAAAGGAAAAGATGTACATATTTCTATTAGAAAAAGAAAGAAACAGTTAAAAGAATAAATATTCTAAGTGATGAATAATTAAATAATAATTGGAATTAGAACTAAAGCGAATTAATAACATGAAATGGTATAATAAGAATAAACAAAAACTATAAGATGGAAGAAATATTATGATTTTGTCTCAAATTTGTAAATATTTAGAATAGGTGTAGATGTAAGTAATTGATGGAAATTAATTAGAAGATAAGGATACATAAGAAATTTGAATATAAGATTCTCAGAAATTGATTTCTGAAGCAGAAAAGTTATGAATTAAGTAAAGGTTAATCACTAGTTAACAGTTGAGAATTAAAATTTTAAGAAGGTAGCTAGAAAGCTTCCTTTTAAAATTTAAATTTGAGGGGAGTTGAACTAGTCTTCTAGTTCTTGGAATAGTTATAAATACATAAACATTAAAAATGTATCTATTATTCAGGAAGGTGTAGCAGTAGACACAACCACCTTATGCAAGTTACTGACAATTAAGATATGAAATCAATAGAAAGAGTGAAATATGCATAAATATAATATCAGATATCAATATGATTGATTAATAAAAGGACTATGAATAGAAATTCTAAACACAACATTATTAAAATAAGTATAAAAAGTTACCTGCACAATTAATTCCAGATTTACACCAATGTCAATAAGTTCCACATTGATCTGAACACAGCCATATGAATTTCAGCGGAAATAAAATTCCATTTAAACTTGAAACCTGAAATAACATCAATTAATATCTATTTCAATAATTGCTTATCAATATTTGCAGGTGTTTATAATAAAAGTTAATAATTTAAAGAAAGGGTTGAAAGCTTCATGAGAAATGATAAATGGAACACAGCCCAAACATATATAAAAGCAATGTATTATAAACAGGAAGTAATGAAATCTAGTAATTTTATTACCAACTTAAATTTATTGGTTATTCATTTTATATTGAACAATAACAAAAAAATCGAAAATAATAAATAATTTATGTAAGACAAAAACGGTCAAAATTCAAGAATTTAAAAATAATCAATTACATAGATATGGAACAATAATCTAGGTTGTAGATTTTGTAAAAATAAATATAAATGAGAAAACCGTAAAAACGGGATAATGATGAAAATTGTTAATGCATTCTAGAAAAAAGACTTTATATAAAATCCTGAATTCAAAGTGAACATTTGTGCATAAGTGTGTTAATCCTCCAGGACTTAAAGATCAAACAATTACATTTTTCAACTAAAAGACATAGGAAGTGACAATTTGTATTATTAAAACAAAGATAAGCAAGCTTTGAATTTAGGAAGAATCAAGTTTGTTGATTTCGAAAAACAAAAGAGTCGATTTGGTGAGATGGAGAAGCTAGCATCGTTATAAATCTCCTGTGATAAAATTTGTAAAATTTTAATTAAAAAAGTTAATAATATTCCTCAAAAAGATAATAGAAACACTTTAATAAGTTTTGGAGATCCAGTGAAAAGAAAAAGCTGTTCTGAAGGAGCATCTCTTACTTAGAGATCGTCAAGATAATTAGAGACGCAAGTAGCATCCAAGGATTATGAACTAAGATCTGTGTATTTTAATTAAAACATTTGGTATTCCACTTAAACATGAACAGTGAACTAACTTTAATATCCAGAACATTCTAATAATGATTTTTTAATAAAAGGCCTAACAACAATCTATTTCAATGCATAATAATTTATCTCCATGGAGATCCATGCAATATAGTTTATAAGAAAATGATTGTACTTACTTGTTAAAATTTAATCCGTTCTCAATGTTCACATGTTCCATAAAATTTCACATAATTTCCATTTTTTATTATCTTTTAATGCATGCATAACTGTTCTGTCTAATACTATCTTCTTTACACTTCACACACATTATTTAAAAGGCTCATATATATGTAATTGCTTTGTTTAAATTGATATAACGTATTAAAACTTTTCATAACTGTATACACGCTGGGAGAGCGTAAACCGTTTATACACTGCATGGACGGTGAATAGCGTCTTCTTGTTGTAGTAAAGTATATAAGCGCATGCGTTGAACTTATGCGCAAGCGCAATAGAGTGAATTAATATGTATTCAGAATTGCATAGGATGTAGGGGTTATCAAATAATTTTAAATGTTCAAAAGAATACAAAGTTTTTCTCAATTACAATTTATTAAATCAATTTTCAGTGAAGTGTTGGTGTTTTTATTCTTTTCATATCCTCAATAAAGTTATTAGTATTAACATATTTCCGTCTTTCTATATGAAATTATTCTGAACCACCATTTCAGAAGTAAATTAAAAAAAATATACAAATCAACAGTGTGCGCCAAGAACTCAAAGGGAGGAGTCATCAAGGTTTCGACTTATATTCAAATTTTAAATTTACATTAATAAAAGATATTTTATGAGCTAGCCAAAGGTAAGCCGTGTTTATATATATATATATATATATATATAGATAGATAAAACAAACGACTATTATATAACGACTATATAACAAAACATAAATATAAAAACACAAATTAAAATAATTAATTAAAAACCAAGTTTAATTTGACGCCCGAAACGTGGGGCCTGATACAATATTAATACATTAATAATAAAATAAAATTAAACAAAGAAACTATGGACAAGAAAATGGTATTGAGAGACGGGAAACAGGTCAGAAATGATAGCGGATCAGAAGAGGAGAGAGAAGTGAGGAGCCATGGTATGGGAGATTTTCAGGTCCAATATCTGATCCAAGGTCAGCAAGCTGAAGGACATGCATCTGAAGAAAGTACGACAGGAGATGAAGAAGATGTAGAACAAGAGGATAGGATAGATGAGAGACAGGAAACGCAAAGAACAAGTATAAATAGTGATGATAAAATGATGCGATTTTTGATCCAAATGAAGAAAGAGTTGAGAGGAGATATGAACAAAATGGAGGGAAAAATGAACACAATGAGAGAAGAAATGAGGGGAGAAATCCATGACATCAATGGAAACATGCACCGATTGGAAAAGAAAATTGATGATATGAAACCAGAATCCATCCCAATGGATGTTTCAAAACAAGCCAATTATTTAACAAATAACGTAGATGAGGTAAAAATAGAAAGTTTAATGGAAATTTAGAATATTGAAGAGGATAATCAGGAAGTAAGAAATACCACAGAGGGGACAGAAGAAATTAAGAAGGAAAATGAAGAAGTAGGATACCTTAAATTACAAGAACAAGCGATTGAAGATATTAAGCAGCATTCTCAAGAAAAAGTAAATAAAGTGATTACAAATTTAGATGGTAGAATGAAAAATTCAATAGGTAAATGTGCTAGAGGCAATGGAATAGTGGATAGACAATATAACAAAGAAATCGAAGAGATGCACCGGAGATTAAGAAATACAGTAGAAGAAATAGAAGATAATATAAGAAGTTATGAAATAGGTATAGGATTCTCCGCAAATTTTTATTATATAGTAACAGGAAGAAAATGGGACAACAAGATGATTATAATTCATACAAAAGCTTGCTTCAAATTAATAATAAGTGAAATGAATAAGGTGGAAGAATTTGAGACACAAATTTTATGGGATTTATTGGAAGGAGTGAATGAGATACAGGACTACAAAACTAGAAAAGATATAGTGGAGAACGGAAAGAAGCTACAGAAAAACATTGAGACTCAAACAACGAGAGATGAACATAAAAAAAAGTAAGAAAAAGAATAGCACCTTAAATAGTATCACATAAGAATTAGAATGAACGTTGGAAACAAAAAAGCAATGGAATGGACAGGAATAGGATACAAAAATAAACTTACATAGAAATTTTATTATAAATAAATAGTACAAGTATAGTTAAATTAATATAATAGGTAGATGTAAGGTTTTTCAATTTTCATATTCCGTAACTGTAGGAGTGTGTCGTTATCCATAGGAGTAGTAATCTGAAACAAAAAAAAAGAAAATATATAAATAATTGATTATGAGTAATCTTAAGTAGAAGTAGAGTATAGTTTAAAATTTGTATATTAAGGAGATATGGGGTAGATATATATATATATATATATATATATATATATATATATATATATATATATATATATATATATGACAAACCAAACAAATGGAGACACAATCAATAAATGATAAATAAATTATACCAAAGGTCAATAGAAAAAAAATTCAATATAATGTAATCCTCCAGGACTTAAAGATCAAACAATTACATTTTTCAACTAAAAGACATAGGAAGTGACAATTTGTATTATTAAAACAAAGATAAGCAAGCTTTGAATTTAGGAAGAATCAAGTTTGTTGATTTCGAAAAACAAAAGAGTCGATTTGGTGAGATGGAGAAGCTAGCATCGTTATAAATCTCCTGTGATAAAATTTGTAAAATTTTAATTAAAAAAGTTAATAATATTCCTCAAAAAGATAATAGAAACACTTTAATAAGTTTTGGAGATCCAGTGAAAAGAAAAAGCTGTTCTGAAGGAGCATCTCTTACTTAGAGATCGTCAAGATAATTAGAGACGCAAGTAGCATCCAAGGATTATGAACTAAGATCTGTGTATTTTAATTAAAACATTTGGTATTCCACTTAAACATGAACAGTGAACTAACTTTAATATCCAGAACATTCTAATAATGATTTTTTAATAAAAGGCCTAACAACAATCTATTTCAATGCATAATAATTTATCTCCATGGAGATCCATGCAATATAGTTTATAAGAAAATGATTGTACTTACTTGTTAAAATTTAATCCGTTCTCAATGTTCACATGTTCCATAAAATTTCACATAATTTCCATTTTTTATTATCTTTTAATGCATGCATAACTGTTCTGTCTAATACTATCTTCTTTACACTTCACACACATTATTTAAAAGGCTCATATATATGTAATTGCTTTGTTTAAATTGATATAACGTATTAAAACTTTTCATAACTGTATACACGCTGGGAGAGCGTAAACCGTTTATACACTGCATGGACGGTGAATAGCGTCTTCTTGTTGTAGTAAAGTATATAAGCGCATGCGTTGAACTTATGCGCAAGCGCAATAGAGTGAATTAATATGTATTCAGAATTGCATAGGATGTAGGGGTTATCAAATAATTTTAAATGTTCAAAAGAATACAAAGTTTTTCTCAATTACAATTTATTAAATCAATTTTCAGTGAAGTGTTGGTGTTTTTATTCTTTTCATATCCTCAATAAAGTTATTAGTATTAACATATTTCCGTCTTTCTATATGAAATTATTCTGAACCACCATTTCAGAAGTAAATTAAAAAAAATATACAAATCAACAGTGTGCGCCAAGAACTCAAAGGGAGGAGTCATCAAGGTTTCGACTTATATTCAAATTTTAAATTTACATTAATAAAAGATATCTATGAGCTAGCCGAAGGTAAGTCGTGTTCATATATATATATATATATATATATATATATATATATAGATATATATATATATATATAGATATATATATATATATATATATATATATATATATATATAGATAAAACAAACGACTATTATATAACGACTATATAACAAAACATAAATATAAAAACACAAATAAAAAAAATTAATTAAAAACCAAGTTTATATATATATATATATATATATATATATATATATATATATATATATATATATGTATATATATGGATGCCATTACATCGTCGCAGATCAGTCTTAATGTTAGTGTTTGAGGGAGAAGGTCTTTTGAATTCTCTAATCAATAAACTACCATCCGAACTTCATTTACCCACCTACAATTATTGTGGACGTGATGATTATGATGATAATTTGTTAACTGTTGAAGACTCATACTTTCTCTCTCATTTTACAGCAGGAACAAAGTTACAAAAACGACTTGTACGTGGTAAAGTCGGTATTAATCCTTTAGACGACGCCTGTAAACAACACGATATCGCTTATTCGCAAAATAAAACTCTTGAAGAACGCCACATAGCAGATAAGGAGTTGGAAGATAAAGCTTGGGATCGAGACAAATCAAAAGACGCATCTTTTGGTGAAAAGAGTGCTGCATTACTTGTTACGGGCGGCATGAAGGTTAAACGAAAGTTGGGAATGGGAAAACGTCGTTCCTTCCATCGAGATATTGTGCTAAAGGTAGGCAAATCCATGAAGAGAGGAGCATCTTTGAAAGAAAGCGCCTTGTTTGCTTTACGAGCAGCCAAATCACTTATTCGACAGTTTGGAGGATCAAAGAAAATTGATGTTCCTCGCGTGATACCTGTAGTGAAATCTGGAGGTTTTCTACCACTTATACCTCTGTTTGCTGGACTCTTAGCACTTGGAGCGTTATCGGGTGGAGCTGCAGGTGTGGCAAAGACCGTTATTGATGCCAATAATGCTCGAAAGAAATTGGAAGAAGATATACGTCATAATAAGGCTATGGAACATGTCGGAAATAGTTTATATCTGAAAAAGTATGGCGGAAGCAAAGGATTTGGATTGTATTTAAAAAAGTCAAAAAACTCTCGATAAAGCTACCCAATCGTCCACTGTACGACAATGATATTGCACGTTATGCAAAATTATATAAAATTAAACATTTTCGAGGTGTTTTCATGCGAGACTCTCTACCTAAATCCGCTCCTCGACAACAAGAGTGTGCAGTGGTTAACTTGGACTCGTCCAAAAATAACG